>OU015745.1:30582622-30609087 GCA_907169655.1 Acomys percivali
GACCTGCATTCCTAACCAGCCCTCAGCCGACTGTAGCCTCCTTGTTTTGCAGAAAAGGAAACTGAACCCTGTGTCTTCTAAGGGCAATAGTTTTGCCCAAACCCAGGTATTTGACCCAGCTCTGAATCCAGCCCTATGTGGTACACCAGCTGGGAGGGTCACGGGGTGTCACACTCATCCCTCGTTACCCCTGGCTGTTTCCGAGACTAGGTATTGAAGCCCATCCCATTTGCAGCCTCATTCTGTTTTTCTTCAGCTTCCTTAACAATAGCCATCCGTTATTCTGCACTCCGATGCCTGTGGAATTTAATTACTTGCTCTGGCCGTGATGTGAATTTGATTGTTGGAAGCTGTAGCATTCTGGAAAAAGCGCTAATGAGGAGAGACTCTTAGAAGAGACGAGAGGGCATTTGGGGGGCCAGTGTTTGAAAGCAGCCATTCACTGTGTGGCAACAGGGACTCGGTCTTGAGTGAGTTTTCTCGTCCCCGCCTCGAAGATGTCCATGGCATTTCATAAATAAATCAGGGCTTTTGTGTCCAATAATTGCTTTGCTTTGTAACAGAGATCAAAAGCAGCCACGGCCTTGGATTCAAAGCCAAGTTTATTTTTCAATTTTTCTTTCTTGCAGGAGAGAGTGAAGTGAGGGTTTGCATGCTGGAGGGTCCAGCAGTGAGGTCTGCACTGGGGCGGGAAGAACAAAGAGATGAGGGCCCTCAGCCCGCCTTCACTGTCTCCCAGGGAGACAGCCCGTGAAGAAGCCCTCAGCAGGCTTTCCCACCCGGTCAATGCACACATGCCAGTGCAAGCATGATGGCAGAGAAGCAACTGTAGCAAAGAAAGGACTAGTGAGCGCTTATTCTGTGCAAGGCCCTAAGCATTCTGTGTGTACTGAATTCGGGTTTGAGTGGAAGCTATGGTCCTCAACCCCCACTCCATGAGACAACTCAAGAAGGTGGAGGCTTCGGTTTTACTCCAGATACATCCGACTCAGTGGTAGAGGCAGGTGATGAACAGGACACAGAAGACATCCAAACACAGTGGCCTCCCTAGGGGAGCTCACAGGGTAGTATAGAGATGGAAGTGGGCATGAAGAAATGGTTTGTGTGGATGCAGGGGGCAAGGTGGTCATCCCCACCCACGTTCATTCAGAGGGAGGCTCAGGAAGGGGTGACGTCGGGGATTCAGTACTGAAGTGAGGCCGGGTGGTTAGAGTCAATGCCAGCTTGACTTCCTCAGGAAACTGGCTCTCGGAGGGAGTACAGAGTAGATTGATTTGGAGTCCAACCTGGAGAAGAAAAGGGGTGGGGAGGGGGAGGCATCAAGGGACAAAGTGTGCGGTGGAGTCATAGAGAAGCTGAGATGGCCCTGCAGAGCTGCCCAAGGTGTGCCTCGAGATTACTTTTATGCCGATTTAATCATTGCTGTGGGTTGTCTCTAGAAGTGTGTGCATTAGGGGTTGCGGGGGGTGGGGTGTGGCAGGTGCATCTTTAGGTAGGCCACTCCTTTGGCCATGGTGTCTTACGGGTAGTATTTCCCAGGAAGAAGTTCTTAGTCCTGAAGGGGAGCTTGAGTGTTTCATGCCTGTGTCCTCAACAGACACATGAAGCTCTGGGGAGAAGGAGAGAAGCAAAGGTCAGTGGGAGAGGTGGACCAGCACTGTGGCTGAGCTTAGAGACTGCACCCGAGTCTCAGCCACTTTCAGCCATGTGAGCGCAGCTTGATCCCTTTCACTGTTTTGTCATTTTCAAAACGGAGCTAATGGGCATCTTCTTTCTATGGCTGGTCCAGGATTAAAAGATGATATGTGATGCCCACCTAGTACACAGTAGGCAATCAATACATGCTAGTTATTAATAACCTTGTTTGCAGGCCTTTGAGAAGGAAGGAAGTGAGGGAAGATTGGAGATGGGATGCTAGGATGGTTTTACTCAGGGTGCAAAGGTTAAAAAAAATCTTAGGAAGACGCCCACCAATTGTTTCTAAAAGATGATGGGTTTGTCTCCTTTTTTTTTTTTTTTTAACCTTTTATTTCTTTTTCTTGCCTTATTACTTTGACTAGGGCCTCTAGTCTGTCCAACATGGAGGGAAGAGGTGCCCATGACTTCTAAAAGGCATGCTTCTAACTTCTTAGCATTTAAGACCACCCCCCAAAAGGGGGGGATTGAGACTACTTAAGACACCCACAGCCTGATGAAGAGGGTTTACCAGCACCACTAGCAAATCCTGCATCCTGCATCACGGCTGCTCATAAGATCAATACACACAAATTAATAACAGTCCTGTTTGCCAGCCCTATTCAGTTACGCAGTGTCACTAAAATGTGTACATGAGGAAAGAAATGTGATTGCAGAATAATGCCCTTGGTGCACAAATTAGCCACATCCTAGGAGTTTTGGTATATGGTGCTGTCATTGCCATTCAGATACATACATTTTAAAGTGCCCATTGTAATTTCCTCATTTCTCATAAATTATTCAAAATTATGGGCTTTCTCCTCTCATTTCAAATATTTTTGTTTTGTTTTTAAGGCAGGGTCTCATCATATATCTCTAGCAGGCCTGGAGCTTGCAATTGCAGAGTGGGCTGGCCTTGAACTCACAGAAATCTGCTTGCTTCTGGCTCCCATGTGCTGAGATTAATGGTGTAAGCCACCATGCCTGGCCATTTCAAATATTTTTATAGCTTTTTATTATTTAAAACTTTTAACTTTATTGTGGTTTGGGTTGGAGATATGGCTCAGCAGTTAGAGCGCCTCCTACTCTTAAAGAGGATGTGGGTTCAGTTCCCAGCACCCACACAGTGGCTTGTGATAATTCCTAATGTCAGTTTCAGGGGATCTAACACCCTCTACAGACCTCTGGAGGCATCCAGTCTGCATGTGGTACACAAACATATACACACACAAAATATTTATATGCATAAAATAAATAAAAAACTTTTAAATTACACATAATTTAAAAGAAAGAAATTTAGGGGTGTGTGTGTGTGTGTGTGTGTGTGTGTGTGTGTGTAAGACAGAGAGAAAGAGAGAGATTTGTGACATATGTGCATTTTGTGCCAATGCCTGTGGAGTCCAAAAGAGGGTATCAGAACCCCTGGATCTGAGGGTATTGGAAACCAATCTTGGGTCCTCTGAAAAAGTAGTATGTGCTCTTACCTACTGGGCCATTTCTCCAACACTCTAAAAAAATATATATCTATATATTCTCCAAAAGAAAAATATTAATATTTTTATTATATAATTTAAAAACTGTCTCTACTACAACAAGCATAATTAATGGAATGATAGACAAAATACATTTGAAACAAGGGGAAGATGTTTAGTCTTCACAGAATTAATAAAATTTTAATGCCCAGAAAATAAAGTCAGCTTTTACAAATAAGAGCCAACAGCCCAATAAGAACAGAATAAGAGATCCAACTGCTCAGGTCTCAGAAGATGTAACTGCAATACTAAAACTTTAGAAAAGGATGCTCCTGCTGATAATCAGAGGGCGCTGAGACACAACTGGATGCAGGGTGGATTGAACCAGTAGGTGGAGTGTCAGGGACTGCCATAGGAAGTAAGTTGTCTAGTGTCGTTAGTGTAGGAAGAAGAAGTACAGTGTCTGCAACAAGCAGTTCCACTTTTAAGTATAACCTGAAGATGCTCTATGCCATCAGTGCACATACAACTTCTTATGGAGATGTCTTCTACAGTTTAATATTTGGCTCGCAGTTGTAGGTTACAGGTTGTAGTTTCGGGGAAATCAAGGCAGGAACCCAGACAGCCACATCACAGTCAAGACACGGAGAAGATGGGGATCCATGTTGTTAGCTTGCTTATCCTGGGCTAGCTTCCTTTATCTTACACAATTCAGGCCCTTCCTGGGG
This sequence comes from Acomys percivali, assembly GCA_907169655.1. Taxonomy (NCBI): domain Eukaryota; kingdom Metazoa; phylum Chordata; class Mammalia; order Rodentia; family Muridae; genus Acomys; species Acomys percivali. The sequence goes on from OU015745.1 coordinate 30,586,497, forward strand.
AATGTGCTGCCCACAGGGGGCTGGGGCAATGAAAAATCAAGACAGTGCCCCACAGACATGCCCACCATTCACCCGGATCTAGATAATTCCTTGGTAAGCACCTGTTCTGGGTGCTGGAGAGATGGCTCTGAGGTTAAGAGCACTGGCTGCTCTTGCAGAGCACGTGGCTTTGGCTCTCAGCACCCAGACAGTGGCTCACAACCCTCTGGAACTCTACCTCCAGGGACCTATGCCCATTAAGTGAATGGATAATTGAATAGCTGTGTCAGTCACGTGCTAAATCAGTATAAAATAATTAAGGTCAAGGGTCTACTTCTGTTAGTTATCAATTTGGATAAAACTTGAAAATATGTGTTAAGTGAGAGACGGAGGGTCACGTATGATGTTTTTCCTGGTATGTAGTGCAGAGCTATAATCCAAGTGCCTGTGAGAGTTGGACAGGGGGGCCTGTGAGTTTGAAGCCAGCAGGAGCTAGAAAGAGCCAGTCTCAACCATCTCCCTCAAACACAGAGGAGTGTTTTTAGTAAAATATAGAGCCCTGGTGAAAACATTCCATTGTTCATGTGTTTTAGGCCCCAGTCTTGAATAAGTCCAGGTATATGTGGACTTGTGAGAACACATACGAGCCATAGAAGAGTCACGAGGAATGGGGGAGGGGGGAGGAAGAACGCAAGAACACTTGAGTTGTCTCCACAATATTTCACTTTCTAAAGTCATTTCAAAGAAAACAAATCCAAATCTTAATAATTATTCACCTTAAACAGCTTTCTGCATGTTTTAAATATTGGAGACTTTAAAGTGAGAGTGGAAAGCAGTGAAGGCAGGTTGGGTCAGGAAGACTCTTGAGCATCAGGCAGAGGGTTGTGTTGTGGTTTCTGGACACGAGAGACCCACTGAAGGTCCTTGACTGAGCTTCCTTCATTTAAGGAGTCTATTTCTCTAGTGAAGTGCTCAGAGGCATGCTGAAGGGTGATTAATTTTGCTCATGCATTTGATATCTTTGAAGACAGACATGCTGGACCAAGGGGGGAAGTTACATACTGTTACACACATTTTCTTACAAGCACAATAGTGGGAGAATGTCCTCAGGGCCTAGGTTAGGGAAGATGGTATAAAAATACAAAGGAAAGGAAGGACAGATGAGTAGATGGGAGTTTGGGTGAATAGATGAATAAATGAGCGGATGTGTAGCTGGGTGGATGGATGGGTGAGTGAGTGGTGGATGGGTGCATGGATGGATGGGTGAGTGAGTGGTGGATGGGTGCGTGGATGGATGGGTGAGTGAGTGGTGGATAGGTGTGTGGGTGGGTGGGTAAGTGAGTGGTAGATAGGTGCGTGGATGGATGGATGAGTGAGTGGTGGATGGGTGCGTGGGTGGATGGTGAGTGAGTGGTGGATGGGTGCGTGGGTGGATGGATGGGGAGTGGGTGAATAGGTGGATGTGGAGGTAAGTGGGTGAATGGGTGAACATGAATAAAGACATTTTTGAAATTGCTGATGCAAAAAGAGAAGTTCATGTTGTTAAGTGATGGGGAGGCAAAGCAATGTCTTAGGTCAGCGACTCTGTGGTAACAAATGATTGGCAGTGTTTTGAATGGAACCTATAAGCCTAAGGGCATCTATAGGCTTGAAACTAGCACTGAGAAGGAGAATATACCAAATGCAGAACTGAGGAGCTGAAAATTCTTATAAGAAATTGGTCTTGCATACTCCCAGGACAGGAGATTCTCCCTGTTAGTCCCTCATCTGTAAGAGATTCTGGCAGGAAAAAAAGAAAGAAAGAAAGAAAGAAAGAAAGAAAGAAAGGAAGAAAGAAAAAGAAAAATTATCAGCTACCATCAGGAGCTAGCCAAGAAAGATTACTTCTGGTAAGTTCTATACCCACAGAGATACAGGCCAGAATTCTGCACCATCTCTGCTTGCAGGGAAGCCAGGGGTTGCGTAGGGACTTAGTCACCAATGACAACTGAGTCTATAAGATGGCACAGAGGACTAGATGCTAGCTGATATGTACAAAGATCTGAAGCAGAGCTTTGTAAATATCAATATGCTTTCTAGACATCCTTGTACTAGGATTATTTTTAAATGTTTTCAAAACAACAACAGAACAGAAAAGAAAAAAAAAAGACTTTTTCTCACCCAGGCTCTAGAATGGAAAGATGGAGAACAGCACACTTATCCTAACAACAGCAGGCAAATGATGCCCCTTTAGTGAGCATCTGCATCCTGATCTGCATCTAGTTCCAGTGGGGCCCGAATCAGTGCCTCCCTCAAACGCCTGGTCTAAGCTCACACAGGCATCTGAGAAAGCAGTAGTGTTGTGCTCAACCTACACCAGGTGGCCCAGAAAGAGTAGCTAGCATTGTCACAATCTACAAGGACAGTGCCATTTGTAGTAACAGCATTAACACTGTTATGAATGATGATAACAGCAGGCACTGTGATTATTACTAATAGTAGCAGCACTAGAGATGCAGAAACTTCTATCCTGACTATGTCAGTCACGTTTTCATGGCTGTGTTAGTGGCTTCCTCATTGCTGTGACCAAGTACTTACCAAGAGTCCCCTTTGAAGAGAGGAGTTTACTTTAGCTTACAGTTTTGAGATGAAGCAATCTTTCGTGGTGGGAAAGGCGTGGTGTCAGGAGTCTAAGGCAGCTAGTTACTGAGAGAGGACAGGAAGGAGGGCTAGTTTATAATACCTCTGGACCCGCTCCTAAGGACCCACTTGGTCTAGCAAGATTCTACCTCCTCAAGTTTCACAGCCTCCCCTAACAATGTCTCCAGCTGGGAAGCAAGCTTGCAGCTACAGGAGCCTGTGGGACCTTTGCACATTCAAAGTGCAGCTGTGAGGAATCCTTGGGTGTCCTCAGGCCAGTTATTTAACTGCTCTGAAGAGGAGGCTTTCTGAGACAAAATGTCCCCAGGAGATGCTGAGAACTTCTGCTGAGTTGGAAGAGGGGGCAGAGGGGGAAGCAGAGGAGGGACAAGAAGAGCAGGGGAAAGGAGAGACGAGGCTATGAGGCCAGGTTTGCCCTTAAAGAGGAATGATTCTGTTTGGAGCTGCAGCAGCAGGAGACACTTGAGTTCTAAGAAGCCATGGGGTGGCCAAGAACAGGGAAAAATAAACTAATGAAGGGTAGAAGACTGTCTGAGGTCAGGGCGGAGGGAAGGCAGGGGCCAGGTTGAGGAAGGTGTTCTGAGGGAAGGAGACGAGGCAACAACACACAGAGCCTCGCTATGGGTGACTTAAGACCCACCCAGGAGGAGCTGGCTGTTTATTGGTTGCAGCCAATGTGTTCAGGGTACAAACTGCTAGGTCCACACTCTCTGGCACACATCTTTAAGCCTTTGCTCTGGACGTAAGAAAGAGCACAATGGCTCTGAGCACTGGCCGGTGCTCACAAGCACAGCTATCTGAATATGGAGCACCCAGGGGTCTTACGGTTGTGATTTGATGGGCAAGAAGCCAGAGAATGAAGACAGCAGGATGTGCCAGGACTTAGGAATGAAGGAGACTTAGGTTCTGTTGTTTCATTGTATTTGTTTGCTTTTGTTTACTTGGAACCCCAGAATTAGAAGGATTCTGGAATGGCCCTGGATTGTGGCCCAGCATGCAACCATCTACTCAAGCAAAGGCGAGAGAAGACAGCCAGGCCTAGCTGCAGAGGGGATTGATGAGACAGAGGAGAGCCTCGCCCCGCCAGAGATGACTGAGAGTCAATACAGGTTACTCCTGACCAAGAGTGTACTTCAGACCTATTAAAAATGGTCTCCTTGGAGAAATTAAGGGAGGAGCCTTGCTATTCAAATCAACATTTATGAAAATTTCACATTGTTTGATTGATTGGTGTGGTGCATGGTGTGTGTGTGTGTGTGTGTGTGTGTGTGCATGTGTGCGTATGTGTGTGTATGTGTGTGATAGCACATGTGGAGATCAGAGGACAACTAGCAGGAATTAATTCTCTTGTCCCACATGTGGGTTCCAGGTGACAACCCTGGTTGTCAGGTTTTGTAGCAAGTGTCTTTACCTTTGGAGGCATCTTCCCAGCTCCCAACCCAACATTTTAAGACAGTAGTAAGTTTTATTTACTTTGTAAAATTTTTTTTTATTCTTTGGAAGTTTTCCACATTTATATTGCATATTGCGTCTATCTATCCAACATGATCGCCCTCCACCTTCTCATCCTACCCTGCCACCCGTATCCCTCCTAATTTCATGTCTCCCATAATATAAACTGTTGCCGGGCGTGGTGGCACACACACCTGTAATCCCAGCACTTGAGGAGGTAGAATGAGTTCAAGGCGTGGTCTACAAAGCAAGTCCAGGACAGCCAAGGCTACATAGAGAAACCCTGTCTTGAAAACAAGCAAACAAACAACCAGAACAAAACAAAAAGCTGTTATTAATAACCAATATCCAATCTGTGCTGCCCATACACACACAGGGGTGTGGCCATCCAGTGGAGCACGGACAACCTACCACTGGCAGTGTCCCCCCCAGTGGGTGTGGCTCTCAGCCCCTCAGCAGCTCCTTATGTAAAGGTGGGTCCTCAGGGCCTCCTCCCTCGTCTGTGCTGGAATCCTAGCTGGCTTGGTCTTGTGATGGTCTTCTGCAGGCGGCAGCCTCTGTAAGTTATGTCCAAGGAAACCGTGTCATGTCTAGAAGGCTGGCCCAGGTTTCTTCCCTGTTCTTTTTGCCCTTTCTTCTGTGAAGTTCCTGAGCCTTGGATGGCGGAGGTTGACATAGATGACTCGTTCATAGGTGAGCACTCAGAGTTACTGGCACTTATACCAGTTACGAGTCTCTGCACTAACCTACACCTTTAACAAATAGAGGGCTTTGGGGGGGGCAGTCATGTGTCTTTAATTTTGGCTGACCCATCTCCTACGCTCTCTTCTCCTCAATCCTTCCTTCCCCACCCAAACCTTTTCCTCAGGGTGCTTCTCCTGTCTCTTTTCATGATGCCTCTGTTCTCTTATTACACGAATTGACATTTTTACTTGCATTATAAGATTGTTGTTTTCCATAGAGTTTTTTCACGCACGCTTCATTTTGGTGAAGCCTTCGGCCGATGCCTCATTCCCCCATTCCCCCATTCCCCCATTCCCCCATTCCCCTCCACACTTGGACCTTCCTTGCCTTGGCCCTCTGGGGTTCCTACTTCTTACTTTCATTTACTTTGCATTTTACCATTCCCTCTCCTGTGAAGCATCCTCCTGCACCTAGTGGTCTGTTTCTAGCTTCCTGGCTCCACAGGTACTACTGTAGCTAAAGACAAGGCTGAAGGTTTGAAGCTAGGATCTGCATAGAGAGAGAATGTGTGACAGCTGTCTTCTTGGCCTAGGTGGGACCTCCCTCAACATAATTAGACAGTGTTGTTTTTAGGTACTGTCCTTGTTTTGTGTTGCTGTGACTGAATGGTACGGAGTAAGGGATCTATAAAGAGTAAAACTTTGCTCTGGTCACAGTTCCGAAGGCTGGAAGCCCATGGCTGGTGGGGACGCTGGAGGACCAACCCCAAGGTTGTGCAAGGATGACATCATGAGACAGAGGAGGCGGGGCTACCTGGCATCTCTCTCCTTGTACAAAGCCACTAATCCTGGTAAGGGGGCCAGTCCTCCTAACCTGAACTAGTCCCCACTGCTTCCATATCATTTCCACGTGGCTTTGAGGGTTAGGTTTCAGCCTGAGTTTGGGAGCAGAGAAACACTCCAAAGGTAGGAGGCGCAGAGGATGGCATTAGTGTTAGAAGTGGCCCATCCTCGAGGTAGCTTGATGGGATATGGACAGACCTTAAAGATAAAACCTTTGAAATGTAGCTCAGAAGTCCTAGGGTCTGTATTAAGGCAAGCCTTTTGTTGTTACTGGGGGTGGGGGGCATTTTTGGGTGTGGTACTGGACTCCAAACCCAGATCCTATGTGATCCTATGTCTCTGTGTAGCCTCGGCGGTCCCACAACTCACTCGGTAGACCAGGCTGTCCTGGAACTCACAGAAACCCGCCTGCCCCTGCCTCCTGTCTAACTACATTGCAGCCATGGAGTATCCCAGGGCACTCATAGCACTCTTCTTGTATGCAAGTCTTTGTAGTTAACATTTCACAGGAAGTGCCACCAGGAAAAACGCTTCTTGGCTCTGCCTGGTTGGCAATTCTTTCTGTGATCTAATCTCTGAGACAAATGTCCAGGTCACCCTGTCACAGCCAGCCCATGTCTGGTCGGTCAGCCAGGTATAGACCAGTCCCACCCACATCTCATGTTCTCTTAGAAGGAGGAATGGAGAGGCAAGTGATGATCATCGAAGCTAACATGTCCCTAGCAGAGTGTCAGGCTCGGGGGACATGGCCTGGGAGGCAAATAGCTGGTCAGATGGTGGGAAGGTACATCAGAGATATAAGCAGTGTCCTGTGGGATTGGCCTCTCTACCTGCCTGTGGCCTGTATTGCATCTATTGCAGCTTTGCAGTGGCTGTTTTTCCTCTGTGTGTCTGCATGCTGCAACCGAGGCCTGAAGCAACAGAGCAGGCCTTGTGAGCCAGACCAACCAACAGCTGATGCCGTGCTCTGAAATGTTCTAGTTGTACCATCTTGGACAAGGTGCTCAGCCCTTCTGAAGCTCTAGCTCTCTCTATGTGTCAAGAGAGAAAAACAGGAGCGGTCACTTTAAAGGTTTGAGTTTTTACACTGAAGGGATGTTGAACAGTATTGGGTAAATGGATGTTGTTTCATGAATGCTGTTGCCAAATACTGCTTGAAAGCGTGGCTTTGCTGCTCAGCTTTGTCTGCAGTGCTTGGTAGAGCTGGTCTCTAAGACTAGAGAGTCCTCACATGTGTGAATGGACCCAAAGCTAAGGGGGAACTGGAGGAGACATGACAGGTCCAAGCATGACTCAGAGTGCCATGAATCCACCTGGGTCATGGTGCTTGAGTCCACTGTGTAGCTGTGAAACTGGGTTTCAGCAACCATACTCCTACCAGGTGTCTCCAACCTTCTGGGACTGCCACACAGTGCGGTTGTATACAAAATTCAAGATTGACAACTATGCAGTTGAGTTACGGGGGAGGGAGGGTTGGGTATGTGGAAATCCAAAAAGAAATCTCATGATGTTTTACACAAGTTTACAGTTTTATGCTGGGCTGGATGCATAGCTATCCTGGTTTGCATGCAGCCCATGGACTTCGAGGTAGATGCACCTGAGAGTTGGGTAAATGCTGGCCGAAAGGTCCAGTCACATGCCAGATGTCCTGGCCCAGCAGTTGTCATCCTTATTGGCACCCACAGGTGCAGATGGCTACTCCTCTCTGAGATGACTCCTGGTTTCTGAATCATAAACTGAAACACCTCTGTGGTCCAGGCTAAGGTCACACCCTGAGCCCTGTGGCCAGCTGGAGAGCACGAGACTGCCATAGTTGACACAACACTTGGAATACTGTACCATCTAGGCATCCTGGCATAGCTGAAAGTTGGGGCTTATGAGGAAACTGTCTTGATTATTAAGTGCTGGGGAAATGTTCAAACTTTCTAGAATCACTAAGCAGCCAAACAAAATATTCCAGCAGGCCAGAGAAGCTGCTGCTTGGAGGCCTTGCCTAAGGCAGCATTTTGCTGAAGAATATTCTTCACATTCCATGATATTTGGCAATGTCTAGAAATGATTATGGCTGTCATAACTTCAGGCTAAAGGTAGAGATTGCTACTAGGAAGAGGCAGATAGACTGCCCAGCATCCTGCCATTCATCCATAGGATAGTACCCCAGACAAAGAGTTAGTTGTCCCTATGGAAGTTTAACTGGGGTTAGCTGTTGAGGAAAAAGAAAGGCGGGGGACACCTGCTTTACAGTACTTGGCCCTTGTGACTGGCTAGCCTCAGCTTACTGTCAGTTTGTCAGAAAATCCAGACTGTGGGATGGTTGAATCTTCTTTGGCCCAACCTTCTGTGTAAAGGAATGTCCTTTGCAGGCATGAAAATAATGTGGAAAATGTGGACAGCGAGGGACACTATGTTGTTGTCACTGAGTCCCCAAGGATCTGGGTGTGGTGACCTGTTGAAAATTGTCTTGGTTTTGGCCTCCTGTCCCTGGTGGAATGTTTGGTTTGGGTTCATTACTCAGTAGTATTTGGAACTGTAATTGGGGATATTTTCATTCCCTAACCACCTCCAGCCATAAAAAACAAAACAAAACAAAACAAAACAAAACAAAACAAAACAAAAAAACAACAATAAAGATCCTTTGGAGGCTATTGGCTGAGCATCGACACTGGCTGTTTGAGGGAGGTACCCCAGGAGTTGATGAGTTGAGACTCAGCAGGTCCCAAAAGATGTCTTACAGTTCTCTTGTGGAAATACAAGAACATGCCTCTGGCCCCACCCCATCAGATCATGCTCTATGTACGTGTACCTTGTCCTGAGGCATGTCCCTGAGCAGCCTATTCTCCCACTCAAAAGCCTTCAGTGGCTCCCAGTTCTGCTCTGAGTGAAGCCAGAGCCCCATCAGCCTCCATGATATGACCCAGCCTAGGCAAAAAGAGGCAGCTTTAGAGCCCCTGTAGTGAGCATGACTTATTCTAGGCTACAAGTAACAGGAGAATGCAGAGTAACATGTCTTAAGCAATAAAGCCACAGAAGTAGATGGAGACTAGAGGCTAGCTCCAAGTTTTGGGATCAATCAGTGCTCAGATAGTAATGAAAGGAACCAGGGTGCTTTTACTCTGCCCTCCTAAGGCAGCATCCTCTTTCTGTCTCTAGATGCCAGCTGATACCAACAGGGGTTATGTGGAGTTTTGCTCATACTCGGTAGAAGCGCTAAAACTTTCTCATACATCATGCAAGTCCCACTTCTTTGTCTAGTTAAGTCAGCCAGGACTGTCTCGGCACGAAGAACAACCCACCATGTAGAGTTATGATGGGAATGAAGTTCCCTGCAAGAACTGAGCTGGAGAGACAAATGGTTCTCCTAGGAAGTAGGTAGAGTGGTGGTGGGTGATGAGGAGGGAACCCCCAATTCCTGCCACAAAGTATAAAGGATTGGGCAGTTTGAAGGTAGGCCATGGTGATAGACTGAAGTGAGGAGGGAGGGCTATAAGAAGTCTACAAGGTAACTATAAAGTTTCCTCTTGACAGCCCTGGAAGGTGTTATCCCATTCTTCAGAACCAAGGGTTTGGGCGTATGTGTGTAACTCTTGGGCAATTTAAGTTTGAAGGGACAACCAGACCATTTCCATGTGCTAATATTTGTTCTTCTATATTCCAGAGCAAAGAGATTGGCCTGCAGATGCACGAGGAGCTACTGAAGGTGACCAATGAGCTCTACACAGTAAGTTCTGCCCAGGACCATTGCTACTCATTTGGGGCTCTTGTCTTCAGCTGGAGGGAGGTGGTGCAGAATTTGGTGTGACAGTGGGTCATTGTGAAAGTATGTAATGACTCCTGACTCTAACTCCTGACTCCTTATGTATGGGGTGGGTCACTAGGCATGCTTTGTGAGTTACAGTGTGTAACTTGATCTGCCAGATATGGGATGTGTTACTTATGATCACAAAGGTCCTGGAGTGGAGCATGGAAGAACATGGGTGTGAAGTCTCCAGAGGACAGGGATATGGACTTGGGTGTCAGGTGCTAAAGGCTCCAGACAGAGAGTGCCGCTCAGTGATGGTGACTGTGGTCTTAGGTAGGCACATGGCTTGCCTAGATCCTTTCGTCTTTGTAGAATGAAGCCCTGCTCTGAGAAAAACTTGAAGTGAAGTGGTGAGCATGCCTGACTGTTTCCACTGGAGAACATCCCAGGTTAGCTCATAGCTGACCTTGCTGCCTGCTTTGGAGCCAAGGCCTAACCACACTTGAGATGGGCATTAGGACTGAGGAAGGAGATGGAGGGGGGACACACTGACTAGGATGTAGGGCAAGAGCAGACTCTGGCTTCCTTGATGAGGAGTGTGGAGAGACCCATAGATGGCCTTGGTGTAGGGTAGACTCAGCAGGTGAAGTGCTGGGCAGAACTGTTATGTTTGATGTACATAGAGGTTCTTTATAAAAGTCCTAATTTAACATGTAAATAAGTGTAGGCTGTGTGAAATCCTTCCTCTTTGTTGTTACTGTCTGTCTATATTTATACCCATGGTGGTAGCAGTGGGGTCCTCAGGGAAGGTCCAATGTAGACCCTATCAGCTGTGGGACCTAGAAGAAGATATTTTTTTACTGATGTAAAATAGGAGGAGAGTGCCTTGGTGAAAGAATGTACAGGTCTGTGAAGCCAAGTCAAGACAGAATTTCTGGAGAGAATCCACTGGGATGAGGGATGAGAGTAGTCTGCTGGTCGGAAGCATAGACTTTGGGTGAGCCTCACCCGAGAAGCCACATCCACTCAAGGCACCTATTACTTACTGCCTTCTCCTCCATCACTCTCTCCAACCTTCATGCCCATATTGGATAGTTTTAGTGTTTTGTTTTGTTTTCAAGACAGGGTTTCTTTGTGTATCCTTGGCTATCTTGGAACTCTGTAGACCTGTAGGCCTTGAACTCATAGGGATCCTCCTGCCTCTGCCTCCCAGGTGCTAGGATTAAAGATGTGCACCTTCACTGCCCAGCTCCTATTGGATAGTTTTAACAGTCAACTTGAAACAACCGAAAGTCACCTGAGGAGTCTCAGTGAGAAATTATACAGATCAGGTTGGCCTATGGACACATCCAGGGTAGATTGTCTTAGATGTAGGAAGACCCAGTGTATTGTGGGTGATACTGTTTCATGGAATGGAGCCTAAACTGTCTAAAAGAAAAGAAAGCTAGGTGAGTACAGGTGCAAGCAAGCAGTTAGTATGGGTGCATTCATTTCTTTGCTCCTGACTGTGGATGCAATGTGGCTGTTTACCAAGCTCCTGCCTTGACTTTCCCTCAGTAATGGACTGCGACCTAAAAGTGTAAGACCAATAAACCCCTTCTTCTCCCATGATGGTTTTTGTAGGATCTTTGACCACAGAAACAGCAATGAAACTAGAGTAGTGCCTGAGCTTAATTCTACATTAAAGGGTTCCTTAATGTGCTCCAACTTTGCTTCAAAAATAAAAATAAAGATAGACTTAGTGAGGCAGACATGTGATCCAATCTACTTAGGAAGCTGAGGCAGGAGGATTAGAAGTTTGAGGCCTGCCCAAGCTACAGAGTGTGGGCAAAGCCAGGACAAGTTGGTGAGGCCTTGTCCTGTACTATATTTATATTATATATATATTACTATATATAGTAATATATATATATAATATAATAATAATACAAGTAAAGATAGGCCTGGGTGTATAGCTCAGTGGTAGAGCTGCTACACAGCATGCTCAAGGCCCTAGGCTCACCCTAGTACCACAGAGAAAAGAGGTGAAGAGAAAGCAGACACTGTGAAGTCAGAATCTGGGTCAAATCTAATTTTTGACTGGAAAGAACAGTGAAATCCTCCCACAGTCTCTGGAGGGATTGGTTCCCCACAGCCTCATAAGCACGGGGACTCTGCAGATGCTCAGATCTCTTGCATAAAGTGGTGTCACGACACACATCCTCCCAGGTACTTTAAACCATCCCGAAATTGCTTACTACAGCATCAGTACTATGCGGGCAATTGCTACTCTGTTTAGTGATGAGAAAAGGAAAGCCTGTTCATGCTTCATATAGGTAAAACTCTCTTCCCCAAATATTTTCAACCTGCAGTTGGTTGACTCCATGGATGTGGAGATCCAGCTATAGAAGGCCAGCTGCACTGAGTGGGGTTACATATGTAAAGCACAGTTAAGTGTGGTAGCGCGCATAGTGTGCTAGAGAGTCTGTGTGTCACTAATCATGACATAATTATTATGTCACACTATGGGTATGAGATAGGCTATTGTCTGTACTCACAGCAGTGGGGTCCATGTTGAATAGAGATTTCCCTACACAGGTTATTATTACCAGAGCTAGGTCTTTCTCATGCTCCTGAGTCCCTCTGTGAATGGATCACTTTCTCCCCAGCAGCCTTGAACCCCAGCTCCAGGACAGGACCTCACTGTTCCTGCCTCGGCCTCTAACCTTCCCACTGCCGTCCAGCTAGACATCTCATTTCTGCTGTCCTAATTTGCTTTCTGTTGCTGTGATAAAACTACCTAATCAAAAGCAACTTGTGGAGAGAAAGCTTTATTTGGCTTATACTTGCAGGTCACAATCTATCATTGAGGGATGTCAGGGCAGAAATTCAAGGTTGGAGCTTGAAGTAGAAACCATAGCGAACTACTGTTTACTGCCTTGTTCTCCAGATTGTTAACTTGCTCACACTCACCTTGCTTTCTTATACATCCCAGGCCCACCTGCTTAGGGATGGTGCTGCCTACAGTGGGCTGGGCCCTCCTTCCTCAGTCAACAACCAAGACATTCTCTCAGAGACAAGCCAGTCTGACCAAGGCAGTTCTTTAATTGAGGTTCCCTAGTCTCAGGTGACTGTAGATTATTTTCAGTTGACAATAAAAACTAACCAGGAATGTAAAATAAAATAGTGGGGTTTTCTACACCAGTTCTAGCTCCCAAATTACAACAAAGAGACCTATTAGATTTATTGATAAGCTTTAAAGCACTACAGCTGGGCAGATATTGATCTATTCTAACCTGTCTGTACTAGCCTGGCCATGTCCCAGCCATGTGCCCCATGTTCTTTGCCATCTTAGTCTCACCTTGGCTGTTTCTGCTCCATCTTTGTCCTCATGGCAATTCCCTCATGACAACTTCCTCCTCCTCTTCCTCTCCTCTTTCTCTGGTCCTTACCTGATATCCCCTCACTGGGATTGGAAGTCGCACCTCCTGTTCTCTCTACCTCCTCCTCCTCTTCCTCCTCCTCTTCTCTCACCTAGCTATAGGCTGATCAGCTTCTTTATTAACTGATCAGGGATGATGAAGAACAATTTTTACACAACACCGAAACAGGAGACTCTTCATAGAAACGACAATGTCCACGTCTGGACTGCAACCACATCTGGACATGGGCACGGAAATCAGCATTTGAATACACAGTACACAAGACCATCCCCCAATGCAGGAAACTGTTTATACTCGCCCCCACAAACATCTCCTCTGCTTCCTCACCATGGCAATTGCCTTGCCTCTTGTGGCCTGTCTGCTTTTATCTTCTGTCCATCTGAGTCATTCTCATCTTCCCAACAAGACCAAACCATAACGCCTTCAGAAAGATGCTATCTCTGGGCTTTGAGTCCTACTGGAGCCTTATAAAAACCTCATGTCTTCATTGTCTGTGCCTGTTCCCTTGTTGCAGTGTGACTTCTTGAGAGTCAGGTGTTGGCTGGTGAGTAACACTGCACTGGGTACTCAGTGAGTGTGTGGCACTGACAATATCACTTTGCCTCTCAGTTTTGTCTGTGAAGACTTGGGCTGACCATTTTCCTGTGGTTTATAGGCTGAACAGTAGTGGGTAGTGTCAAAGATTGGGAGGATAATGCCATCGCTGTGTCCTTCATGGTACTGGTGTGCTGATCCCAGCAGGTTCTGTGTATATAGCTGCCCATTTTGCCCACAGGTTAGGGAAGCTGGACGGAAACACTATTGTCATCTGACATACAGGTAGGTGGCTGGCATGACACCATGACAAACTTCTTGTCATGCTATGCTCATGGTAATTACTGGTGATAACTCCAGGAACTTGTAGAAAGGAAGGGTCCAGTGATTCCCAGCTCTCTCTTCTTTTGATATATGAGAAGGAGAGGGAGGGGTCTCAGATTCCAACAATAAATACCCTATTTTTGTTAACTGTGGTTCTCTGTATCCATAGGTCCTACATTCATGAGTCTGAAATACCCCTGAAGGCTCATACGCTAAAGGCTTGACCCACTGATGCAGCTTTACTTGATGATATTGTTGGGGAGGTAGAGAAGGAGGGGCTTGATTGCAGGAAGTAGGTCATGAGGACATGTCCTTGAAAGATGTCTTGTCCCTAGCCCCTTCCTGTCTGTCTCTTTGCTTCCTGGTTGCTTTGAGGTGAGCCACTTTGCTTTGACCTACATGCTTGACCCATGCTGCTCTGCCTCACCAGAAACTCACAGCAGGGGAATCAGCTGAGCACAGATTCTAATCTCTGAAACCATGGACCAAAATTAATCTTTCCTCCTTTAATTTCTCTCAAGCATTTGCTACTGTGACAAAAAGCCAGCTATCATATATAGGTTCAATCAATACGATCATCTTAGTCTCACCTTGGCTGTTTCTGCTCCATCTTTGTCCTCATGGCAATTCCCTCATGACAATCTCCTCCTCTCTTCCTCTGGTCCTTACCTGATATCCCTTCACTGGAATTGGAAGTCCCGCCTCCTGTCCTCTCTCTACCTCCTCCTCCTCCTCCTCCTCCTCTTCCTCCTCCTCCACTACCTCCTCTTCCCCCTCCCCTCCCCTCTTCTTTTTTTAAAAAAATACTGTATATTTCTAAATACATGCAGAGTTCTTATTTCCTAAGCACCATGACATAGTATAATGCACAGCCATATCGCATAATGCTGTGTTAGGTGCTATGAGGACTCTCAAGCTGATGAAACAGAGATGGGGATATGTAGGTTCTTTATAATCATTGCACCATTTTATATTAGGAACTTGAACATCCATGGAATTTGGTATCTGTATATGTTTATGAGGGGATGTCCTAAAGCCGTCACCATAGATACTGTGGGATGACCACAATTAATTGGAAATGCAGTTTAATCCCCAAATTCAGGGCTTCCCACTGTGGCATCAGAGAATCTTTGCTGATTGATAACTAGGAAGGTTTTAGTGTTGGTCTCTGTCAGCATCTCCTCAATCCGTGAAGTCCCCACGGTACTGGTTGAAGCAAAGGAATGAGTAAGTGGTGTGTAGGCAGGGAAGGCCATGGATTTTGCCTGCGAGGCATGTGAGATTTGAGCATATAGACAAGCTGTAGACAGAACACGAAGCTGAGCCTGGGGCTTGCTCAACCGCTTCTTAACAAATTGCCTTCAAACTCAATGGCTTCAAACCCACCATGTTATTTGCTTGTGAGTCTGTGGATTGGCAATTTGAGCTGGGTTTCAACTGCAGCCAGTCATGTGGTGGCAGTTTTCTGGATGATTAAGAAGTGAGTGGACACCAGTACACAAACTTCTACTAGTAACCACTTTT
Organism: Acomys percivali; assembly: GCA_907169655.1. Taxonomy (NCBI): domain Eukaryota; kingdom Metazoa; phylum Chordata; class Mammalia; order Rodentia; family Muridae; genus Acomys; species Acomys percivali. Next base: position 30,601,637 of record OU015745.1, read on the forward strand.
GCCCTGGGTCATGTGATAAAAAAAAATAAATTCCCTTTTCCCTGCAGTCATAGTGCTAAAGCCTTGCCTAGGCAACCCCCGCCTGTCCATCACAGCTACGCAGCTTCTATGTAGCATCCCAGTTAGCCCTCTTCTCTGCTCCCTTTGTTCCCCACCACTAGTCTCACAGGATAGTAACTAAGGGATGAGCAAGGCAGAGAAGGAGCTATGCAGTCAGCCCCATTCTTTTCCTTTTTGATGTCATATGGAAAAGTGGTCTGCTTAGGGGCCCTGATGAGGGCAATGATGATGGCGATCAATTCTATCATCTGTCTATCAACCCCCTCTCTTCTCCAAACTCTCATCAGCCATCCACACTACAGTCTCTGATTACATATTGACTTGGAAGAAAAGAAGAACACAGAGTGACGCAATGGTCCGTGATACAGTCCCTTCCAAAGAGACAAAACCAAAGCAAAATGACAAACTTCAGCTAGAATTATGTTTAGGTTTTCATTATATTTCTAGGTCATGGGCTAGAACTGTTGTTTTGGTGACTGGTCCTCTGGTAAGCCCTCCAGGCCCGCCGCTGTGCTCAGGAGCTGTGCTCTGGCTGCTGGGCCTGCCTGGCAAGCCCGGGCTGCAGGAGGAGCCCTGTCTCTTTGCTGACAGCACAATGGAGAGGGCTTCAGGTTTCCACTCCGAAAAGCAGCCAGTGACCGATAGACACTACAACCGGAGTAATGAATACGCTATACCGTGCACAAATTCAGACTTGATTTGGTTGTGTGCCAAGCTCAGGGGTATGAAAGCCACTTTCACCCTCCAGGAAAATATGTGTAAGGATGCCTGCCTCCTGAGGGCCACACTCAAGGATGGGGTAACGGAGAAGGCCTCACCTCTGGAGTGCCTGAACTTGAGTTCTGGTCCCAGCTCTAGCAGGGCTCTCTGTGTATCTATTTTACTTCTGTACATATGTGTGTGTGTGTATGTGTGTTTGCATGATGTAGATGTGTGTGTGCATGCACATGTGTGTGCACACATGTAGAGGCCAGAAAACAGCCTTGGGTGTCAATCCTCAGGCACCATCTTCTTTCTTTGATAGAGGCTCTTTCACCAGCCTGGAGCTGACCAAGGAGGCTAGGCCGGCTGGCCAGAGAGCACTCTGTACCTTCCAGAATGATATTTAAATACAACTCTTATGGTTTCTACATGCCATTGGGCCCCCTAATTCATTTAATACATTTCTTTAAATTGTCCAAATCCAGCCCCCTTCTCCTTTTCTTTAAATTCTCCCTGTCCTAATTAATTAGTGGAAAAGCAGCCAGCATGCAGGCAAAACCCACAGGCCTCAGAGGGCCTGTCGGGGGGCCCCCCTTGTTCTCCTTCTCTGGGACACATGGTTACTTCCAGCTCCTCATCTGGAGATGGATGAGGAGCTCACCGGCTACAGAGGATATCCCAGTTTCTGTGAGCATTAGTGTGTCCTGGTTGAAGAATAAAGCCACATGTTTTTCCTACGTGGCTCTGAAGCTTTTCTCCTCTCCTCCAGCCTCCCTAGCCACCGGGCCAGCTTGAGCCCTGAGAATGTTCTGCCTGAGAAAATGCCACCACCTTCTCTTTCCCTCCCCTCCTCCAGGCCAGCTGTCTGTCACACACATGGCAGCCTTTGATGGAAGAAATTCCCTTTTTAAGAAATGGGGTTTTTTGAGGGTAGGGGTGGGGTGGAGGAAAGAGCTCAGTGGTTAAGTGTTTACTGCGCAAGCTTGAGGATCGGAGTGATGTAAATGCTGGGTGATGTGGTGGCCCACCTGTTTATTCCAGCATCAGAAGGTGGAAACAGGATCAGCAGCTAGCTAGCAAGACTAGCTCCATCAGAGAGCTCTGGGTTTGATTAAGAGTCCCTGCCTCACTGAATAAGTGGGGTAGGGTTGGCAGATGATTGCTAATATCAATCTCAGGCTCCCACATGTAAATATACATACACGCACACTACACATACAAGTAAAAAAAAAAAAAAGGCCAGGCTACATTTTTTAAAGTTTTAAAATTGATAATATAGATTCTCCATAAACAAATAAACAAATGTACAAACAAACACCCAGCAGTAATTAAACTGCTACAGAAAGAGGCATAGCAGGAAGTCTCCCATTGCATTGCCTGGCTCTCCCCCTGCCTCCACATCACTTCAGTTGCTAGGTTACTAGCGTCTTGTTAGTGGGGTCTCCTTCCAGAGCTATTTTTTCCAAGACAGTGCACATGTCAGACATGCTCACACACCCAGTTCCCGTGGGGTCAGGGGAGCCACTGTCCCTGTACACTATCCCTTTCCAGGGTTGTTGTTTTTTTTTCTCCCCCTACATGTGGTGCTGGTCTGAATGTGCCTGAAATACTGATTCATTTTTGTTCTCACCATGATCTTTGGAAGGAGGAAGCATCATTACTACAATATAATGGTGGACAGTGAATCTGATGGATGGAGAGGTCACCCAGCTGGGGAGCCACTGAGCCTGTGTCACAGCCCCTAGGCTTAAGCACCCATCCATGAACTTTAAAAAAAAAAGATTTATTTATTTATTATTATGTATACAGTGCTCTGCCTGCATGTGCATCTGCAGGCAGAGGAGGACATCAGATCACATTATAGATGGTTGTGAGCCACCATGTGGTTGCTGGGAATTGAACTCATGACCTCTGGAAGAACAGATAGTGCTCTTTACCGCTGAGCCATCTCTCCAGCCCCCATCCCTGAACTTCTTAAGGATATATATTAACTGGTTATATAAATATATGTCAAATACAATTGTCCCTGAGCAAGGGTTGGTTCCAGGACCCCCCACATATGCCAAAGTCTGCGAACACTTAGTTCCTTATATAGACCCTTCTGTAACCTTCAAATCCTTTGCTTATTTATGTATGATGCCCGATGTAACATATACACTGTTCAAACAGTTGTTGTGCTCTATTTTTTAGGGGATAGCAACAAGAAAAACATCTGTCTATGCTGAGTAGGGGGTATAAACAGTTTCTGAATATTTTTGATCATGAGGAAATGGAAACCTAGGTACCGAGGGCTGACTGGACTTCCATAGGCAGGCTCTGGAAGGAGATCATGTGAGCAGCCAAATTCAACCTGGCATAAAAGAGGCATTCTGTAACTGCCATGGACCCCAGCCTTACTCAGTTGTTGGGTGGCTACAGCCAGAGACTAGCATTAAAGATACATATGCTTTCCCATGTGCACCTGTCCTGGGAGCATTGAAGGGAGCTCATAGCACACTTGGGACACTGAGGATTGTCTTGTTTAATGAACAATTTCTCTGCCACATGTGTGGAAGCCCTGAACATACTCAGTCAACTAGCCTGGAATTCTTGGTTGCCTCATTCAGTGGAATGAAGACTGGAGTTTGGGTGTTTGGGTTTTTTTTGTTGTTGTTGTTTATTTCTGCCTTCATGCTACCCTGCCCATGAAGGAACATGTGATGTGTGAATTAGCTAGACTCAGAATGAGGTAGATTAGTCAGGCCATCACCTGCTTGCTGGGATGTGGGTGTACTTTCATCTGAGGTAAGCGCTCTCTCTCTCTCTCTCTCTCTCTCTCTCTCTCTCTCTCTCTCTCTCTCTGTGTGTGTGTGTGTGTGTGTGTGTGTGTGTGTGTGTGGCCTTCTCACTTCTTCCTTCTGTCCTGTCTGATGCTTGTTAAGCCACGGATGTGCCCGTTGCTGCTTATCTGTGTGTGGATGATGAAATGTGGCTAGACACTGAGGAGAACTCTTCTGTGGGGATCTGACACAGAGTGAGGGAATGTGAGAAGTGAGGTGGCCTGATGAAATCTCTTAGCATCAGAGTCAACAGGGATGAGATGGCATTTGACAGAGCAGGAGGGGGAGGGAGGGGTGGCAGCAACAAGAAACAGCAGGGAGGCAGCTGCTGGCATGTGGGAGGAGCCCGTTGCTCTGCCAGTCAGCATTATTCTGCACTACGCTTGGTCAGTTGGGATCAGGATTGATATGGGTAGCTGGAGACCTAGGAGGAGAGGAAACCTGCCTTTGGGGACTCACTTATTGACAAGGGACAGGAATTCAGTGCAGACAGGCTGTTTCAGTGTTTTGTGGTGCTATAACTGAGTGTCTGAAACTAGGTGATCTACTAAAAAATAGATGCCATTTGGCGTGAGGTTCTGCAATCTGGGAGGTCTCTGAGCATGGCATTGGCACCTGGTGAGAACTCTCATGCTGTGCAGAAAACAGGAAGCCAAGAAAGAGTCACTACAGATAGAAAGAGGAATGTGGATCTGTTTTATAACAAATTCACACTTGTAATAACCAACCTACTCTGGCAAGAGCCACATTAATCAGCTCTCAACATGATTACACTGGGAGCTAATGTTTGAATCCTGAACTTTGGAGGACCCAGTCACACCACAGCACCAATTATGTCAACATGACAATTTGTTGATGGCTCAGGCATATCGGGATCCAGGGACTTACCTATCATTTCATGGTCCATCTCACCAAAACAGAATGTACTTTGCAGGCAGAGGCTCTCTCTGCCACCTATACTATAATGTTTTGAGGACATCTGGCACAAAGCTGTTGATTAATATTCAACCACAGTGAAGTGTCGCTTTCCTTCCCCTCCAATATACTCACTTGATCCTTCCTTCCTCCCTTCTTCTTCTCCTTCCTTATTTTCTCTCTCTCTCTTTCATCCATCCTTCCATCCATCCATCTACACGTCTGTCTGTCCATCCATCAATCCATCGATCATCAGTCCATTCATCCATCCATCCATCTGTCCATCCATCCATCCATCCATCCATCCATCCATCCATCCACCTATCCATCAATTTATCCATCCATCCATAATCTACTCATTCACTGTGCATCCATCTCTCTATCTACCCATTTATCCTTCCTTTCTTATTTGGGAACTGGCATCTAGCTGCTTCTTTTGGTTTTGTTTTCCTCTGTGTGAGCTTGTCCTATCAAGTCTGCCTCCTCTTGATCTCCTCCTACCCTCTTCTTAGCACCAACAGTGCCCCCTCTCTTTTCTGCATGTCAAATAAAGTCCCCGGGGTAGCATCTAATTGTCTGGCTTAGATCATCAGCCTCCCATCATTATGATCAGATTGAAATGATGTTTACCAATTGGCCAGGCCTGGGTTTCACAGCCACTGCCAGGATTGGAGGTCACATCACTTTCCCATGAACTCATGGACTGAGAATAATGGAGGGGAATTTTGGGGGGTTTCCTCAAATAAAATCAGGAAGCTATTCCTGGAAGGAGGCTAGATGATCCAAAGCAGAGAAAAACAACAGATGTCCACTGAGGGGACAGCAGAGTGATAGGGAGAGGATAAGGCAGTGGCTCTGATGACCAGACACACGATCTTTTTCTACCCGTTCATCAGCTATTCCTCAGCGCCGTTCATCTGCTGCTTCTCCTGGGCTAATGTTTCTTTGTCTAGAAAACCCCATGCATGCCTCCCGCCCCATTCATACACATAGCAGCAACTCTTTCTTAAAGGCTTGGTTTAGACATCAGTTCCCAGGAAGCTTTCCTGTAGCACCCACACACCCCACATCACAGCTCTGACTACACCCTGCGATGGTAACTAACTAGTACCACAGTGTACATTCTGCTAGACTCTATATGTCTTATAGTCTATAGTAGTCCTTGGTAGATAACCTAATGAAGTACCAGGTACATACGTATTTAATGACTAATGCCTTATGTCCAAGTAATATCATCAGATCAAGGCAGCAGGACTAACTATCTTTCCCCCATTTTACCTTCTTTCCTCTCTCCTTCATTCCTTTCTCTTCCAACTCCCATACACTCATTCCTCCATTTACCTTTCCACCTACCCATTCAATTAACCATATACATCTAATCTATCCATCTACACATTCATACATGCATACAGATGTATAGTGACACCTGATGGCAATCTTGTCTGTATTCTAGTAAAGAGAAAGAGACAGGGTCCTACCTCGGGTTTTGCATTTTAGTCAGGACAAGATAGTCTATAGACATGAAACGAGCAAATGAAAACAGAAAATTCTATAGGGACCATAAGTCACTTCAGTAGGTGATCAAACAAATTATGGAACTTCCCTTCTTCCTTGGATATCTTTGTAATGGCTTGGCCTAGGAGTTCACTCACACTCAGATGCTGCAGGTGGAGGTTGCTGTGCCTAGGGTTGGCCCTACCTGGGGATCAAAGTGCAACTAGACTTCATCTTTGAGATGTTGACTGATCCTCTTGATGGCCTATAAAGCATGTCTCCTTATGGATACTGTTGACTTCTAAGTTCTCTGTTATTGTTCACATTTAAATGAGGGTCTTAAGGATCTCCACCACTTTCCTCCTTCAGAATCTGGGCATTTGGAAAGCTGTGAAAGGCATGTGAATATGGCGAAAGGCAGCATGGTTACCAGAAAAGGCCAGGCCTGCGGGGGTCAAAAGATCCAGCCTCCTGTCTCAGTCTCTTTGAGTGAGAAATGAACACATCAAGATTCCTAGAGGACTTCTTGGCTCTTACATTCTGAGAAGACATGAGTCCAAGGATAGTGTTCTATGTGTCCCTTCAAGGTTGTTCCTTAGAACCCCAGGCTGGGTATCAAGTGAGATGGAGGCCTCTGGACCACAAGCACACATATGCCTGACCTTAGTGTAGAGCTGCTGATGGCCGGTCACTTTGCACCTCCTATTTATAAGGTACCTGCATCTCCTCCTGTCTGAACATCACCAGGAGGGCACGAAGACATATCCTCTCCATAGACACATAGGATGTAAGCACAATGGTGGAGAATCCAAGTTCTTCTGAGCTTTACAATCTTGTCATCCCTTTGCATGGTAGAGAACGGTGTAGTAAGAGAGAGCTGCAACCCTGTGCCCATTAGACTCCCACAGTCAGCCATCTTGGCCTTGAACCTTGACTCTAGCAGTGCTAGCATTTTGACCCAAGGAAGCTGACTAAAGTGGTTTTAGGTCCTCACCTATAAATCAGAGGCCAAAGTGTCTTTCTCATGTGTTTTGCGTGTGTGTGTGTGTGTGTGTGTGTGTGTGTGTGTGTGTGTGTGTGTGTAATAAACAGTGTGGGATATACAGTGCTTAGATCAAGTCTCAACATGTAGAAGGTGCTCAGTAAACCTTAGCTGCCATTGCTGTTTTAATTGGTATCACACTGCCTCCAAGAGTGTGCTAAGGATGCTTTGAAATGCTCCTTTTATAGAGGCAGATAATAAAAGGGTGTTTGTAAGCTGGGCACGGTGGCCAAAGCAGTCAGGGAAGCAGGGGCAGGTGGATCTTTGTGGTTTCAAGGCTAGCCTCATCTACAAAGTGAGTCTAGGACAGCCAAGTCTACAAAGAGAAACCCTGTCTTGAAAAAAAACAAAAACAAAGGAAGAAACAAAAATGAGAGGGGGGGAGAGAGAGAGAGAGAGAGAGAGAGAGAGAGAGAGAG
>OU015745.1:30623653-30653587 GCA_907169655.1 Acomys percivali
TGACTATAAATACATTGTTTTGGTTTTGGTTTTTTTGCGATAGGAACTTACATAGCCCAGGCTGGCCTCAAACTTGCTATGTTACCTTGAATTCAAGGCTATTCTTGAATTCTTAATCCTGCCTCTGCTTCCCCAGTGTTGGATTACAAGCCTGTGCCACCACATCTCTGATACACTATTATAAACTAAAGTTAATAAAGCACTGAATTACTGAAAAAGACAAGCTGAGTAAGTTGTCACTAAAAATGATGTTCATTTTGCAGACCTATGATCCAATGACAGTCTGTTGTGGGTTCTTGGTGCACTGAGTGAAGCAGGCAGGAGCATTTGAGCTGAGCAGGGCAGACAGAGCTCAACACCTTATCAAATCCACTCTGCTACATTTCTGTTTTTGTTTTTGTTTTGTTGAGAAAGGATCTCACTATGTAGCTCTGGCTGGCCTGGAGCTTACTGTGGAGATCAGACTGGCCTTGAACTTACAGAGATCCGCCCACTTTTGCCTCCTTTGTGCTAGCATTGATGGTGTGCGCCACCACACCAGTACTGTTCTTCTCAAATTTAATCCTGGAGTCACCTCACCTCCACCTGCGCAGTTCGACTCTTCACTCAGAAACCACTGTCTTAGTGTGTGCTTTTTCCTCGTCACTGGTCCTCCTCTGCCACCAGAGCTATTTCATGTTGAGAGGGATGAAGTGAAAACATTAAAAAAAAAAAAAAAAAAAGGAGAAATATGGTCCCCAGGGAATATTCAGAAGGGTTCAAGCTGGGTTGTTGTTGTTTGTTTTGTTTTGTTTTTTTATGATATCATGTGCCTCCATTTCTCCCCTTTAACAGTGTGACTCAAGGAACCTGGCAGTTAGGAAAACACAAACCCTTCCAGGTCACTTTCATTTACAAGCAAACTTTGTTTTGTTTTTCAAGACAGGGTTTCTTTGTTTAACAGGCATAGCTGTCCTAGATTTGTAGACTTTGTAGACCAGACTGGCCTAAAACTCCCTGAGATCCTGAGTGTGGGGACGGTAGGCATATACCACCGTGCCCAGCCCAAACCTGAGTTTTTAGGAGTAGAAAGAATGTTCTCTAAAGTAGCATAAATAGTAGACAATCACTTATCAGTACCAACTATAGTTTTATGTGCTCCAGTTTTATAAGGTCAGCATAGCAGGTGTGTTTACACCAGCATGACCACCAGTGTGAGAACCTGTTACACCATCATGACATTATGATGCCAGTGTCATCACTAGACAGGTACTTTCAGCTTCACTCTAACCTTTTGAGTTTTCCATCATATTTATAGTCCACCCTGAGCCTGAGAAGGTGGCAACTGTGTGAAAAGACTGGCAAGAGGGGTCAGGACAGAGGAAACAGTGAGGTTTTTTTGGAGAAATAATGGGTGATGATGTGACTAGACCACAGCAAGCCCATAGAAGAATGGGTCATTTGGAAACCCAGAGAAGGAGCAGACATTGCCTCACTGACTACTCTCTACTGAGAGTGGCAGCTGGCTGCAGCCCTGAGGGAAAGGCTGGCACCATAGCTGGCTATCCTTACCCAGAACATCCCAGGCCTTCAGGAAGCCTTTTCAGGGGATGCTCAGGGCTCCCACAAGTCTCCATCTACATGAGAATTTAACTCAAGCTGCAGGCTCATGAGAATATGCAGCAGACACAGGAGCAAATTTAACAGAACTAGTTTGCCTGCTTTACCTGCCTTCTCCCCCACCCTGCTTGGTCTTTGGCTTCAACTCAACCCCTTACAGTTAAGCCCTGTCACCTCCTAGTCCTTTGGCCAAGGACTGAGGACTATCTCAGTTTGTTCCATAGTCTATTCTTAGCCCTCAGGTTACTATTTTCCCCTCTTCATTTCTTTCTCTTGCTAGCCTCACACTGCCTTCCTTTCTATAGGGGAAACATGCTCAGGTCCTTTCTTAAAAACAAACAAACAAACAAACAAACAAACAAAAACTTTATGGGCTGGGGATTTAGCTTAGTTGGTAGAATGCTTGCCTACCATGCACAATGCTCTGGGTTTGATTCCCAGGACAGCATAAAAACAACTATGGTAATCCTATCCTGTGGAAGGTGGAGGCAGGGGCATCCAAAGTTCAGAGTCATCTTCTATTGTCTAATGAGTTTGAGGCTAACCTGGGCTACATAGGACACCCCCGCATCATCAACAACAAAACAAGCAAAACAAACAACAAAACAAAACAAGCCCTTATATAAACATTGAGTCCGATTCTAGTCTAGTGCTATATCGCCAAGGTGAAGGCTGTGGCCACCATGGCTGCTGAAGACTTGAAACATAGATTGGCATGTAAGCATGTTCACTGAGACAAGCCACATGAACACCGGAATCTGAAGCATTAGCTCCCAGGGAAGAGACGGTAACGTTAGCTAGATCAATGTTGAGATATATATTGAGATAACAATATTTTTGATAATTGTGTTAAATAGGATAGAATTTTAAATCATCAAGCTCTGAATTCACCTTGCCTGTTCTGCTTTGCCATTCTGCCACTCACCTTCCAGAAATTGTGGCCTGCAGTGCTGTTGGTCGCACTAATCTGAAGGAGCTCAGGTGTGGGGGCAGTTTTATCCCCCTTGCAATATTAGGAAATGGGGGCCAGAGATCAGCATGGGGTGTTTTGTTTTTCTTGCTCTCTGCTTTCTATTTTGAGACAGATCTCTCACTGAACCCAGAACTTGCTGCTTATTAGGTTCCTTAATCCCCAGTATCTCATCTCCCAGGGCTTGGGCTCCAGATACATGCTGCCGCACCCAGCTTTTAAGGGAGTGCTGGGAATCTCCACTTAGGTCCTCATATTTTTGCAACAAGCCCCTTTTCCAACCCAGCCACACCCACCTGTAATTCCAGCTCCCGGAGAGGGAGCATGGGAGAATCACAAGGCCCAGGCTGCTTGCAGCTATACAGTGAGATTGAGGCCTGCCTGAGCTACAGGAGACCCTGTTCTTCAACACCTCTCCAGGTGAACAGGCTGGCAGTGAAGTTGCCATCAAAGACATTGCCCATGACAAGTGTATACAGAAAGGAGAGAAACAGAGGAACTCTAAGGAGACCCTTGCCCGCTTCAAATGGAGGAAGCTCCTCTTTAGATCCTCCTTTTCAGCAGAGATGCAAAAGGCCAGTGAGAGCCAGCTCTGCAAGTGCCAGGGGCAAGACAAGCCCAGCAAACAAACGCCAGCATGGGAACCTAGCAGAAGAAATCAGTAACAGAAGCTTCATGGCCAAGGCAGAAGGAGTCTAAGTGTACATAACAGTAGTTTGAACCTTGAAGAGCCTATGGATGCACGGTGTGAGGCTTGCATTCCATTCCATATGTGACACAGGGCTCTAGAAATCAAGAGGATGGTGTGACATATTCTGCCTAAAGCTATTTTTTTTATCTGCTTAGTTGTGAATATACTGTAGTGAAATAGGAACTCAACTTTAAAAGCAAGTACTCCAGCTAGCGATGGTGAGACCCAGGGCCAAGATGGCAGTGTTGAGATGGAGGGAAGTGGGCCATTGACGTTAAGAAGGAAAGAGAGCTTTGAAGAGGCTTCCTCTGACTTTCAGCTGAAGTGGCCAGGTGGTGGATCACTTATGGAAGTGTTGAAGACTTAGACAGGAATAGTTGAGGACATGAGAGGAGCACTTTTGAGAACAAAGTATGAAACCCCTGGAGGGCAGCGTTGGGTGACCCCATATATGGAACCAAAGTATAGATACCACCAAAGTCCAGCTTGGCAAACCAATGAGCTTTATTGGGGTTACTTACAGGCTGGGGTTACTTACAGGCATATGGGTTAGGGGTTACTTACATGAGCAGGAGTGACTCACAGGCAGCTGCATCCCCGGGGCCCATCCCAGCTCTGATGAGAGCTCACAAAGCTGGGAACCTGGAGCACACTGCACAGCCTGCAGGCAGCTGCAGAAGTCGGAGTGTCCTTTCCAGGTGCTTCGGTTGTTCTAAGCCTCTTCCAGGGAGCTCTGCTGGTTTCTGGTTCTTCTAGGCAGCTGGTATGGTCTCAATTAAGTCTTGCAGCTTGGCTTCCAGTCTAAAAGGGACTGTCAACTTTTACATTTACTCCGGCAGGGAGGGGGCCTAGTGAATCTGCTCAGTTTCAGGGACTTCCTGAAGCTATTTTGAGTTGTCTACCTTCCCCAGGGCTGGAATGTTTCACACTCGGAGGAAACTGTTACAGGTAGCTATTGACAAGTGTAAGGAAACTGTGCTCTGTCCACACAATGGAATAGTATTCAAGCATAAGAATAAAGGAGCCATGGTGTATAGATGAACCTCAGACAAATTACAGTAAGCTAAAGAAGCCAGATGCAGGAGAGAAGCCACATGGAGGGCGGTTCTCTTCCTAGGCAATGCCTACCAAACCTTCAGAGATAGAGAGATTAGCAGCTGTCTGGGGCAGGAGGCAGGTATGAAGAATGGCGGGGATGGGCATGGAATCTTTCTGATATTGATGTTGTTGTCATTTTAAGTGAAAGAAAGTTCTCTGGTTAAAACAACAACCAAAGCCATTTAAACATCAGCATGCAATTTTGTTTTCTTTCCCCAGGAGAGAGAGCAGAGTGCGGCACGACCAGGTGAGAGCTGGGGGAATCTTGTGTGTCCTTGTACTGGCTGCCTGAGGTCTGCGAGGATGCTCTGGGTGGATGGGTGGATGTATAGGGTAAAAACAGCCTGTTGGGAGCTAGGGAAACTTGATAGTGTTCATCTTTGGGGCCCTTAGGGTGATGGAGGAGGGTGCCGTGGCTACTGAGGTGTCATTGCTTGTTCTTGCTTTAGCCTGGCAAAGCCACGCTCCTGCAGGATGGCCACAGGGAGGGAGCTTTCATAGCGGCTATGCGGCAGTGGGACTGTCCAGTGGGAGGGTAGGTGATTCTAGGGTGGCTAAAAGAGCTAGCAGAGGCCACAGGCTGTAGGGCAAGTGTTTTCTTCTTTTCTATCTGTTACATGGCCACTGCCCAAACTGCCCTATAGTTCCAGCTGGGTCCTCAGTTGCTAAGGCTTTGGCATTGGCTAATACCATGCACAGATGGCCACGCGCATGCTGCACACACATGGACATGTGCCCAGATTACTCCCTACCCCCTGCTCTGTCCATCATACTTTGGCTTCAAGTTCAGTGGGGACATGGATGGACTGGTGAGGCCAGTAACATAGGCAACTCATGCTTCCTTCTAGCTCCTCCCGCATCTCCCTTTGTGCTTTCCCTGAGCACACCAGAGCCAGTGAACACTTTCACTCAGCAGCTTTGAGCCTTTCATAGGCTTTAGATGCCTGAGCCAGCAGCACTGCCCTGGTGTCTAAGTTTTCAACACGAATCTAGCAGTGGCCCAGAGGTCTGCCCTCTATCATGTGTGGCAGTTGGGAGCTACTCACTCAGTGACCCAATGACATGCTTTCCTTCCAAACCAGCTCTTCCCAATGGCTCAGAATCCTGAAAAGCTGTCCTACTTGGCAAGAGCAAAGATGACCCTTGTACTCTTCCCTGATCCTGGGGAAGCGAGTGGGCGTGGCAAAGGCTTGGGAAGCTGTGGGTTTTAAGTGTGTTGGACCTGCATCTTCAGGGTTTTCCAGGAAACCAGCTGTTCAACTAGGCCCAGGCAGTTTGGAAACATTGAGATGATTCACAGGCAGGGACCCTCCCGTATCTGGAGCAGCAGATGTGCAGGCCACTCTTGAAGAACCGTCCCCTCCCCCCGCAGGAAGAGAATGTTACTATAGTCCTAAGAGGATAGAAACCATGTTTTATGCTAGAGTGGGATGGATTGGGCAATGTCTCCATGCCTCCTGATCTGTAAAATGCAGGCAGGAAATTGCTCCAGCAGAAAGCGAGGGGGTCAGGGGAAGGAGCCACCATGTATCCCTTGGCCAGGTATCAGGCTCCCCCAAATCCCAGAAAAGCCCAGGAGACAGACAGGCTTTTTTTTTTTTTTAATTTAATATAAGGCAGGCACAAGTCTTTAATGCCAGCACTCAGGATACGGAGGCAGGCAGATCTCTGAGCTAGAGGCTAGCCTGTTCTACAGAGTAAATTCCATGACAGTCAGGGCTACACAGAGGAACTCTGTCTCAAAATATATATATATATATGTGTGTGTGTGTGTGTGTGTGTGTGTGTGTGTGTGTGTGTGTGTGTGTGTATGTATAAAATTTTTTTAAAAACCCTCTGAAATACTGTCTTCCATGCTCACTTTGGCTTAGGACCTGGGAAATTCAAGTTCAGATTACTAGACCTCCCACTTAGGCATCCTGTCCTAAATTTGAGACCTGGCCAGTGATTTTTCTGGCTCATTTTTGAGCTTGTGGACCTCATTGTCAACCTGAAAGTGATTTTAAAATGAGTCTCAGAGGCCCTGAATGATCTGTCTCCACACCTTGGCTGTGTCAACTATAGATTCTCACACACAGTCATCTGAGACGGTCTTCAGAGCAGGTTTCCTCAGCCAAGCTGCTCGTGCGTTTGTCTAGATGGCCCCTTCATCACACTTGAGAGCCAGATTTTTTAATGGCCTCAATTCATCATCGTCCTGCCATTCACATAGCTGTTCAGCAACTCACATAGGCTGGCCAGATGTGCTAATGTAGTTTAAAGAGTTACTAAAAGTGGCCAAGTGAGATGCAAGAACCAGTTTTTAGTCATTGTGACTTGAAGAGAGATAGGCCTCCTTAAGCAGGTTGACAAGAGGCTCTAGTCCTTATTAGAGGGGAGATAGTTTATATCAAGACCAACCAGGTGCAGCTCAACACCCCTACAACCTCAGCTTCCAGGAGCCCATCTGCCTTTGAACATCAGTGCTGCCAACATTTTGGACACTGACACCTACATCTGTTGGGTTGTTTGGGGGAAATTCTTAATCTCTTGATTTTTTGTCACAGACTAATTCTGAGGTCAAGCCTGTGTTGCCATTGTATGCTAATTTTCATCCCAGCTGAAAGACAGAAAGGGGACATTGGTCTCTGGTTTCCTCCCCTCCCCTCTGTGGCTTTCTTTGTTCCTGTTTTCCCTGCTTCTCTCTTTCTTTCCTTTTTCGCTCTGCATCTGAGCAGCAGAAGAGATGGAAGGCTTAGGCTGCCCCACTTTCCTTGGCTGAGCTGTCCCCCTGCTCCCCACTTTGTGCCCCACCCAGCATTCCAGTAAGTCGATACAGATTTGATGTCATTCAAAGTTGGGATAGCTACGTTTCCTCGTCAGAGATTCCTGGCACTGCCCAGTGCACCCTAAGGGGGGTGGGGGTGGGGTAGGGTGGGAAGGACTCCATTTTCCTTTACACTCTGGATTTGGCAGAAAAATATGGGGAAACATACTCTACTTTTCTAATCTTTTATTCTACTTTGTAAAAAATTAAAAGACAAACAAATCCCAGAAACCCTTACTAGTTCTTTTATGAACCCCCTCTACCTGGGTGCCCTAGAGGTTTTGATTCTGCATTTTCAGTACTTGTGCCAAGATCCCTGCTCTTGGCCATGAGAGCTTGGTAGACAGTTGGCAAAATCCTTCTTTCAACTTCATACTTGTGCTGGAGCCTCGAGTTGGAAGAACTGCGTTCAATTCAATGTGATTGATCCCATTTGTGTGGCCACTGGCAGATTCCTTAATGGGCTCCTTTGCCTCCCAGGCTTGTGAGGAGGTTAACTGTACAATGTGAGAGAGATGATGCCAGAGCCCAAAATACTACAAAAACATTGCTACCCTCCTTATTGTTAATCCGTAAATTCAGATCCTGTGGTTTTGTGTATATTTTTTACTTTTTTTTTTTTTTTTGGCTTTTACATTTGAAAATTCAAAAGCCAGATCCACTGTATGAGATTCCCCTTCCCTGCTTTCACACATTCTCAAAAAAAGATACAATATTTTTTTAAAAGGAAATGACTTGGACTTAGCTAACCAAATTCACATAGACCCAAGATGGGCTGGAGACAAGCTTGCCTGTTGTTTCTCTTCAGAAATTTTGTTGTGCTGGTCTTTTGGTCCCCCTGAGTGGATGGCATGCTATTTGGACTCAACCGTGTCTTTGCCCATGCATGTCCTGGAGTTAGCAGCCTTTGCTCGGCACTTAATCATCCAGGATAACTTGGCTAGAGTGTCCTGCATGGCTGGACTGCTACAGAACATGGGTATAATAAGCCCAAGGGAGAGAGGCAGGGCAAGTCTTTTTTATCTTGATTGGTTCCACAGTCCATATGTTTCTTGCCTGTGGGATGGGGGTATACCTTAGCTGGTAGAATGCTTGCTTAGCATGCATGAGGTCCTAAGTTCAATTGCTAGCACCACATAGAACCCAGCGTAGAGATGCATGCCTGTAATCCCAGCTCTGAGGGGATGGAGGCAGGAGGATTAAGAGTATGAGATCATACTCAGCTACATAGCAAGTTTGAGGCCACTCTGGACTACACGAGACCCTGTCTCAAAAATAAACAGGCAGGCAGACAGACAGACAAACAGAAGGTTCTCGCCCATACACAGAAATCAATCGAGACTTAGGGAAGGGGCAAGCCTTTGCTTCTCATATATGACCATTATCTGCCTGGCTGAGCATACACTCGTTCCCAAAGTTTGGACCAAACCATTTGAAAATGAATTGCCTTGTTTGGTAAGGATGCTTTCTCTTAAGTTTCTAAAACCTGTTTCCCTTGAAGGCCCCAGCATTGAGTCAGGCCAGTTTATGTAGCGAAATGAGCAAATAAGCCAATCCAGGCCTATGCATGGCAAGCAATTATGGACACGGGTCTGGTGTCTGTGGCCATTTCATTGTACCTGGTGGGCTGTGGTATAAGGTTTCCCCTCCCTGTGGGTAACAGCAGGACACAGGGAATGGAGATCTGAAAGCAAAGCAAGACACTTCCAACCTGACCCCTCTGGCAAGGACTGCCGGGGCAGATAAGACTGCAGCTAGGAGTGACAAGATGTCCCAGCACCATGCCTCTGACTTAAAATTTAAAAGACAAACAAACAAACTAGGCTTAGAGGGGAAGTGGGCAGTGGCGGGTCTGACTTTCTCTTCTCTCTGGGCCATAGTTAATATAGAATAGAATCATATGTATGAGGAAGGCACTGGGTTAAGTGTGATAGCGGATTTGACAGTGCTCCAATCCAAAACTTACATGATCGATGAGAAGGATAATAATATCCCAAGCCACCTACGGATGCTAAAGAAGCTGCAGCTTGCCTCCTGGCATCTTGCTGTCTGGCTCTCAGATCTATGAAATAAAGATGAGTCATATGCCTTTGAAATGCCAAGAGGCGTTGGAAAGATAGTGCCCCCAGAACACTGGGAGTTGGGCCTTGATTTAAACCAAAATCATGAAAATTAACCCTCTTGACTATGTTTGAAAGTCTCTTGCTTTCTTGGGCTACAGATGACACCACTCTCCCCTGATCCCCCTCCATCTGGTCTGCAGGATGCCAGCCTCTGATTGGCATGGCAGGGGCTTCTTGCATACACCTGCCCTCCCTATTGTAGAATGCATTTGTGTTTTGTGAGAGTCGCTCCTGCTTGGCATTGTGGATAAACTAAGATCTGAAATGTCCAGAGGTCTTCAGATGGAACATGGGGGACCAGTGTGTTGGGGGCCAGGGGCTCCCCTCTACATTTTATGTTCTCTTCCAGTTGTGGGTTTGAAGAGCATCTCGCCCAGTGGTATGTTTATGTTGGTTGCTTTCTTGATTTCTTTTGTTCCATTTTCCCCTAGGCCCCCCTGTCTTCCCCCTAAACCACAGAAAATGAGGAGACCTAGGCCTCTTTCAGTGTATAGCCATAAACTCTTTAACGGCAGTATGGAAGCGTTCATTAAGGTACTTGCTGGGGAGCCATGGAGTCCGCGAATGAGTCCAAAGTAATGGCAGCCTCTCTTCCCCCTGGTCCTTCCAGCTAACAGCCCTGTCAACCCCTTAGCCAGGCCCCAGGGAGCTAGTTTCTCACTGCAGTCTGTTCTTGGCTTCAGAGAAGCATGTCATCAAAGCACTGGACTGCTGACTAGTGGCCCCTAAGTGGACACTCATTGCAGCCATATGGACATGGGTCTGATCAAGCTCAAAAGAGGTGGAACCTCAGCACAGTGGAACCCTAGCCACCTGGCCTCATTGCTTCAGGAGCCACAGTGCTAATACCTGAAGGGCAGTTGAGGAAGCACCATTACTCAGTGACATCCCCTCCTCCTGCAACAGGAATAAATGAGAACAGCACAAAGATTGCCCATGTGGGTTTCCATACAAGACAACTATAGTTTGTTAGTACAGGAAGCCATAGAATTTTCATAAGCAAAGCTCCTTCCACTTAATTTGGCTTCCTTGTGGTTGGTTTGAAAGACAGGAGTAGAATTGAGTTAGTTCTTGTAAATGCCAGGTTAACCCTAAACAGCAAGCATAAGTTACAAATGTGTTTCAGGGAAGTGAGTTTATTTTTCCTGTTTTCTTTTTTTTTTAATAAATGGGTAGAAGATCAAGCCATCCAGGATCAAACGGCTCAAGGCAAAGATGGTGTTAGAGTTGAGACGTGTTCTTGGGGAAAGAGGAGGGAGAGGTGTTAGCCAGTTTTTGAAAGCCTAACACCACCAGTCAATGAAGACACTTTCTGCAGAAAAGAGGACTGGTGTCAGTCAGGAGAAGGGTAGAGTCTCGTGGGCATCACTAATGATTTTGATTTGGGAGTTAGAGACTGCCCCATGCACCAACTCTCTGTCCTTTATCCTCCTTCCTCTGTCCTCTATCCTCCTACTTCTGTCCTCTGTCTTCTCTCCTGTGTCCTCTGTCCTCTGTCCTCCCTCCTCTGTCCTCTGTCCACTGGCAGGGTGCAGCCCAGACCTAGACAACCGAGAAGAGCTGCAGACACATAGGTGTCAGCCTCAGGGATGAGTCAGGTAGGCAGGACCATCTTAAGTCAATGAACTACCTCTGCCTATAGACAGCTCTCAGAACAGAACAGAAGAGCTAGAGAAAGGGAAAAGGAGGGATTTCCCCCAGACAGGGACATCAGGCGATGCCTTAGGATGTGTCATGGGACTGAATGCTCCAAATGAGAGTCCCTCAGGAACTGTGTGACCCACAGGGAGCCACTCAGTGGGTCATGCTAGGTGGGGCCATATCAAGAGTGTGCTTTGGTTCATTACCCTTCCATCTCCTCCTGTACTTCCTTCTCACTCACCCTTGCTCCTGGCTGAGCTACTCTCCAAGCTTTGAAGGAGCTGGCTGGTCACTTTCTGACTTCACAGAGCCTAGCACAGGGCCAAGAGTACTCGGGAGGCACGTGAGGAGTGTCACAGGAATATGCCATCCAAATTCAGAGCAAGAAAAGCTATGAGCTGGGGCCAGGTAGCTTTGCCAGGGGCTTGGAAGGACGGGGAGGAGTAAAGAGAGGAGCAAGACAGAAGGAGTCCATGAAGGAGGCAAAGAAGCAGTGAGAGCTGAGGTAGGGTCGCCTCCCCTGAGTTGCTCTGATCTTTGGAGATGGGAGATCTGTTTGGATACATGGAAGAGACTGACTCTTACTATTTGATCCTCAGTGGAACTGAGTCTCTTCCTAGTGTGACTATAAAGCAATTTGACTGTTCACCTAGCCAACACTTTAGAGCTTGTTCAATGCCCCTTCAGGTGGTTACTTTGTGGGGCCATTTTACTAGTTGACTACATCACCATGTCCCAAGGCTGTTTTGGTTAATCTTCTTTAGAGCCTGTTGCACAGCCTTTATCAGTGGTGTCAAACTTCTTGTTAGAATGGATACCCTGGCTCACGAGAATCTAAGCCTCCATGGGGCTGAGGCGATGATGTGGCAATTACAAGGCATGCCACTCAAGCATGAAGACATGAGTTCAGTTCCTGTAACCTATGTTAAAACGTTGGTAATGGTGGCACATGCTTGGAACCCTGACACTAGAGAATCAGGTGGATGCCAATGGCTCCCTGGCCAGCCAGCCTAGCCTAATTGGAGAGCTCAAAACCAAGGTGGCTGGTACTTGAGGAACGACATGTGAGGGTGACCTTTGGCCTCCACATGAGTGCATCCCCTCACACTACCATTACCACAACACACACAAAAGCTCCAGGTATTGATTAGCTTTGTGGCACCACTAGAGGTGTGGAATGGCAAGAGGAAGTGTGGTATGGTAACACTGGTCAACTGGCTCTGAGAAAAATCTCCAAAGAGAGACCACCCAGATCTGTTGGAGTGGATGTCAGAATCTTTGGAAGAATAACAGCTGTTTGGCTGGGGCAGAGAAGGTGGTGTGAGGAATACATTAGCATGTCTTTATAGTCCCTGAGCTCTTAGGCCACCTTCAATCAGTGGAGTGCAACAACTTCAGCTGTGGACCTACTATGAGCAGACTCACCAAAGTTGCATATGGCACAGGGTCACTCTGAAGGATCACAAAGTCCAGAGAGGCAGCATCTTCAGTCACTCCTTCAACTGCCAAGAGTGGAATTTAACTTTATTTCTCATAGTGTCTGAACACACAGCGAACTAAGTGTCCTCAGCTTTGAAAATCCAGGCCTATGTAAAGAGTTTTGGTCAGATGATCCCACTGTGTTGCTGCAATTATGATGAGAGAGGCTCCAAGTTAATTATAAAGA
Source organism: Acomys percivali (assembly GCA_907169655.1). Classification (NCBI taxonomy): domain Eukaryota; kingdom Metazoa; phylum Chordata; class Mammalia; order Rodentia; family Muridae; genus Acomys; species Acomys percivali. The sequence continues at coordinate 30,636,248 of OU015745.1, forward strand.
AGTATTTTTGGAGTTGGACTTAGCCCTTCTGGAGCCAACCCCTGATAAAAAGAAAACCAGAAAGTTTGTGTTTTTCTCCTCTCAGACGTAAAGAGACTCCACTGATATTATAAGTTCATGGTAAAGCCCAGAAGCTTCCCTGTGGGGTTGGTGGTGAGTCCCCATCTTGCTTCTATGAAATGAGAGTAATCGCCAACCCTATGAGTTTAGAGTGAGCATGGAGCGGATATATGTATGCTTCTAGAACACTCCTGGCACTGCGTAAGCCTGACCTATTATTAATTTTAGGATACCATCCTGAGTCCCTTTGGACCAGGCTGTTGCTCATTTCTTGAAGTTATGTGGGCTTAGCTGATGTCAGAGCAACTCAGATCCCAATGATGGAGATGGCAGGACTGGACATACTCAGGAAGGCTCATGTCCCTCATGCAGCTTGGCCTCCTCACTGAGCTTGGATGAGATTCAGCTCCCACCTAGATCTTGAGTCACTGCTCACATGACTCCCTCAGTGTGGGGACAAAGGCTTCAACCCAACTTTAAGGTCATAAATGTTTTCCAACTTACTCTCTCCCATATGTTCACTCTTCCCAGCTTCTGTGTTCTGGAGGTGTGGGTGGGGGTGTGTCCCAATACCAGGACAACAAGAAGGGGTTGGGAAGGGGAGCAGGGAGCAGAAGCACACTTCCACCCAAAGAAGGTATTGGGTGTATTTGGAGTCTAGAACCTAGTGTACCCTGCAGTTTCCCATCTAAGGAGGTCTTGTGAAATAGGTCATCTGACCAAGAATGAGGTTTCCCGAGATGAATTCTAGGAGCCAGCTTATGAGAGATCCTTATGAAGGATCCCTTCTGTGGCAGATGGGCTAATGTTGTAGGTCTTCAGGGGACTCTTGCTCTTTGGGGAATCCCTTGTGTTGAGGAGAAACTAGACAGAGATCTGAGAATGAGGTTGACACACATTTCTTGCATCTTGACAAGGAATGAGAGAGGTCCTTCCCTCACCGGTATCTGGGAAAGAGGCTAGGCAGCCAATTGAAAGGCTGGCTGGGGACTGCTCCAGAAGTCCTAGGTGGCCCCAAGGCTGAGGGCTCTCCCCATGGGCAAGCTGTTGGGCAAATGCCCCAGGCCCATTGCTGGCTGCCATTGCGTTTTGGCATTCACGGACTCTGAAGGATCTGCACACTCTAACTGATCTTACTCCTGCATAATCTTTTCTTTCTCTCCTGCTTTGCTGCCTGTTTCTTTTTTTGTTATCAGAGGAAGAAGAAATGCTCGAACCAGGAACCAGGTATTTACTAGATAGGCCCACAAGCCCCATGTGACTAGTAGAGCCAAGGCAGGGCCCACTTCCCTTGTTGCTGGATGGGCCCATCTCCTACCCTCCCCAGATGCAGCACCAGCAGGTGGGGGGTGTGGCAGAGCCAGGAACCCACCAACTCACCAGCCTTCTGGAAAGGCTAGCGATTGAATACAGCCCTTTGAAAAGAAAGGGTTTTATTGTTGTTGTTGTTGTTTTAATGGTGCTCATGATATGACCTGAGGCAGCAATGAGGTCACCCAGTTTTAGAACCCTGAAAGAAAATTGACTCTTGACCAACCGCTAGGGATTGTAGACCAATCTAAAAAGGTGTAATTGAATTTCCTTTCACATCCTAGGTACAACCATTTAAATTGCATCCAATTCAGCCTTTTTCATTGAGGTCAGCCACCAGACGGTCAATGGCTGATACTGGTACCTTCTAGAACTTCTCCATGTACCATGCTTACTGTTAAGCAAAATAATGTACCTGTATATTTAAGTTGAGATGTCGTATGATTCACCTTCCCTTCTTAGAGGCCCACAGGGCTTGTAAGAGCCAGCCCTGCTTCACTCACAGTGTGTCCTCAGTTCTGACATGGGATACCACAGTAATAGGGAGAGGCATCGATCCTGCCTCTTGATCCTCAAGCCCTTGGAAAAGATAATTGAGTTGGGCAAAGTAGAGTTGGGAGGAGGCAGGTCATCCTTCAAGGTCAGACTCTAGATACTCCACACACCGGCTCCTGTCTCTCCTGCCCCTAGTGTGCCTGTCACGCCGAGCCCAGTTCCTTGCCAGCCGGCTTAAGAAGAGAGAGCATTTCTTTGTATTTATCCTAGCTATGCCTTCTTCCGCACTTAACCGAAGGCTGTGTTGTAACTCTTCCTGGAGACTAGAGTTAGCAGTTCCTTGCTTGTTTTCCTACTAATAACATGGTACTAATCTGGCTTGATTGGATCATCGTGTTTGCAATGTCTTTTGCCTGCATTTGGGTGCCAAGCCTGGTAAAGCTCACGTTCTTTCTTTCTTAAGGATTCAGGACAAGCTATACCACTTGTAGTGGAGAGCTGTATCCGATTCATCAATCTATATGGTAAGCACTGCCTCAGCTGAGTGTGTTCAGTTCACTGTGGGAACAGGTGCCAGGCTGCTCTGGGAGAAAAGTCGCCTGGGAAGACTTCTTGTCCCTGCTCTGCTCCTGGAGGAGTGAACATGCTCCAGGGAATGGCTGGTACTCCAAGTGCTATCTTTGGAGTCTGCATGTGTGTGTCCGGAGGGAGGGAGGGAAGCTTGTGTGAGGGCCCTGGGCTTCAGGTTGCTGGGGAGCATCTTGTGGTGTGGACACAAAGACCACTCCCGCTCCATCCTCACTCAGAGTCCATTAGGTTGATAGTCTATAAGCTCCACCAAGGGAATGATTTCTTGAATTTGTTAACCATGGTGTTACCAGAAGGCAGATGTCTCATCTGCCAACCCCTTGGGCTGTGGGGGAGTGCGGGAGTGATGGAGGCAAGTGTCACGTTAGCCCCACAGGTTTTCCATTCTCAGAGGAACAAGGACATCAACAGCAGAAAAAGAACTTTAGCCATCCTTTGGCTGCTCTAGAGATTAGATCCAGGGGCACTACAGACCCCCCCCCCAGATCTCCAGACTCTAAAGCTGTGGCTTTTTACACACAACCCATTCCCATTGACATCAAGCCACCTAGAGACAGGTAGTGCCAAATCCTATGTAAATTATTGTATTGTTTGAGGACTACTAAAAAATAATTTATACACGTCTAATACAGATGCAGCTTCTTCTTGAATATGTTTAAGCCGCTGTTAGTTGAGTCACTGAATAGAGTAGCACATGAACATAGTAGACTCTAATACAATTTCTCATAGTGACACTGCCATGAGACTAATTAAAGGGAGGGCAGATGGTGACTTCTGGAGGCAGGCTGCTTGGCTAGAGCGGGAGATGAGGCCTAAGTGACGCAGCCGTGCAGCTGCTGGAGAGAATGGGGGACGGCAGGTGGAAGGCAGGCCAGTGCGGTGGGTTAAGGACAGTGATCCAGAAGGGTGGGAGAAGACTCTGGGGTGCTAGAAATGACCATGCCTGCCATCCCAGCATTAGGGAGATTGAGGTAGAAGGATCAACAAGAGTTGCAGGCTGGCTTGGGCTACACAGTAAGTTCAAGGTCAGCCTGGGCACATCATGTCACAAATGAAGTGGCCAGGTGTACACCTTGTTTAACAGTGATCATGACACGTGAAAAATTTCTAGCAACCAAGGATGTGAGCCACTGACTATCTAATGGCTAGCCTCAGGGGAAAGAGGGGAATAAGTAGACAAAAAAAAAAAAAAAAAAAAAAGCAACCAAAAAGTTGAACCGTAGGATGTCCACACTAAATATCCACCAAACCCTGACTTTTAAGGCTAAACAATAAATTGTAGCTTGGAGAATTGTTTTATCTAAAACAGCTGAGGCAGGGAAAGGTGCCCAGGGCCTGCAGTAATTTTCAGGTGAGAAAGCCAGGCCCTCTGATTCCAGGTGTCAGAGTCTCCACTTTGTTATCACATCATAGAAACTTAAAAATAGGAAAAAATGTATGGCTCTTTCTTTCTTTCTTTCTTTCTTTCTTTCTTTCTTTCTTTCTTTCTTTCTTTCTTTCTTTCTTTCCTTGGAAACGGATCTTACTCTTAGCCCTTGAACTCTGCAATATCCCCTTGCATCAATTTCAGCCTTGCAAATGCCGGGGTTGTAGTATGAGCAATTTTGCTCAACTAATCAATTTCTTTTTGGTGCTGGAGACCTAACCCATGGCCTAGTGTCCACAAGAAAAAGCACTCTACCACCAAGCTATGCTTCCAACTCTATGACTCCCCGACTCCCCAAATCCAGGGCAGGATGTACTCTGAAGTTTAGATTTTCTTAAGGGAAGAAGTTACCCATGTGGGAGGGAAGGGATAATGTTGCTAGCACTTTCCTTCAGGCCCAGGGGCAAGTTCACAGACACGTGTCTCTGCATGTGTCTGAGTATTTGCGCCAGCTGTAGTTCATTGCCAAGGCCAGCTTGGGGTCCCAGCTAGGAGCTTGTCGCCAGAAATGACTGTTATAAAAGATGGAAGGAGAAAGAGATATGCATGGGAGAGTCTCCGAGATGCCCAGGAGCTGGATGAAGTCAAGGTCTTTTTAACATTGCCTGATGCTTGTATTGTCATTTCCCTTTCAGGTCTCCAGCAGCAGGGGATCTTCAGAGTTCCAGGGTCTCAGGTTGAAGTCAATGACATCAAGAATTCCTTTGAGAGAGGTGAGTATGGACTGCGCATCTCAGGCTTATGAGCAGGAGAGAGCAGAGGTAACACAGGTCTCGGGGCCAGTAGTGCACAGGGGCCCTGGGTCCACAATGGCTTTCAAGAGCTGTGTGCTCACACTCTTCTTAACTTTGCATTTCATGGCATCCTGCTGGTAGCTGCAAATCAGCCGTATTGGGAGTGTTTAAGCCACAGAAACTGGCAAACCCCAAGATCTTTTTAACAGTTCTCCTCTAAGCAGCCAGCTCTTTACCCTCTGCCTAATCCTACTTCTAAACCCAAATATTTGAGTGTGGATATAACACACAAGTGAAAATTTCCAAACTTGACTTCATGTGACAGACATAGCCAAAATGCAGCTGCACAGATGGCATCTTGTCAAATCACCATCAGGTTGTGTGTGCAACTCAGGTAGATTTTTACATAGATACTTGTTCTCACTCCCAAGATACAAAAATTCTGAAGTCCCAAAGCTTCTGGCCCCATCCATTTTAGTGTTTGATATTTTTATGGTTTATTTATTTATTGTTAGATAGTGTCTAGGCTAGCCTTAAACTCTTGTCAACTTCCTGCCTCTGCTTTACAACTGCTGAGATTACAGGTGTGAGATAACATGCCTGACTTTCCACACACTATGTCTATGTTTACATAATTGTATGGGTACAGATATACATGCATATGTGTGCGTGTGTATGGTGTGTGTGTGTGTGTGTGTGTGTGTGTGTGTGTGTGTGTGTATGCAAAGCTTCTATGCTTGTCGAAGTCATAGATGCTGCCTACCTTGATTTTTGAGTCAGGGCCTCTCTCATTAGTCTAGAGCTCACCAAACATGCTAAGCTGGCTGGTCAGCAAGCCCCAGGGTCCTGACTGACCCCACCTCCCCAGCACTGGGATTTAAAGGGCATGCCACTGTGCCTGACCAGCTTTTGGTTGTTTTGTTTTAGGATTTTTTGTTTGGTTTGGTTTGGTTTTTTTGTGGGTTGTTTGTTTGTTTGTTGGTTGGTTGGTTGGTTTTTTGAGACAGGGTCTCTCTGTGTAGTCTTGGCTGTCCTGGACTCACTTTGTAGACCAGGCTGGCCTCGAACTCACAGCGATCTGCCTGTCTTTACCTCCCAAGTGCTGGGATTAAAGGCGTGCACCACCACCACCCAGCTTTGTTTTGTTTTTGTTTTTTTGTATTTTGTACTTTTTTGACTGCTTTTTATTTTTACACAGATAGATTTGGGGGCTCCAACTCAAATCCTTATGAATGGAATGCACTTTATCAATGGACACATCCCCATCCTGCTTTTTGTTGTTTGAGATAGAGACTTGTGTAGCCCAGGTTATCCTCTAACTCACTACATAGCCAAGGCAGAGCTTGAACCCCGAAACTCCTGCCACTGTAGTTTCAGGCATGAGCCACCACCCTAGGCCTCCCACACTCTGGTGTCTCTGTAGTCTGTACTAGTTAGGGTTCCAATTGCTGTGAGAAACATCATGACCAAAACCAACTTGGCGAGGAAAGCGTTTATCTCAGCTTACACCTCTCAGGTCACATTCCACCACTGGGAGAAGTCAGGGCGAGAACTCACACAGAAACCTGGAGGTGGCACTGAGGCAGAGGCTGTGGAGGAATGCTGCTTACTGCCTTGCTCAACAGCCTCACCTACCGTGGGTGGGTAGCATCACTCACAACGCCCACCCCCAACATCTCTAATTAAGGCCAATCTTATGAAGCCATTTTCAATTGAAGCTCCTCTTATAGCCCAGTTGTGTCAAGTTGACAAAAAACAAAAACAAAGACTGTTAAGTTGACAGAAACAAAAACAAACAAATAAACAAACACCCAACCAGGACAACTGTGGACAAAGGATGCTCATCCTGAATTTCAGCTGTTTCCTGGTGACTCTCCAATGGTCTGTATAGAGCTGTTGAGGAGGGAGAACCTGGAAAGAAGGTTGGCAAGTTTCTATGGATAAAGGATACTGCATCTTAGGGAAGTTGGAAGAGCAGCTTCTAGAATAGCCCAATTGCTTGCTTTTCCAAGGCACTGCTTTGGCAACTTATACAATGGGAGGAATCAACCATATATTTCCCTCCCCCCTCCCACCAAGTTCCCACTTTAAGCAATCAAGGATATAACACAGAGGTGGCAGGGACAGGAAGGGTATACATGATTGAGTGAGTGCAGCCTCCCTTGGCCTCCCGTGAGAACAGGAGGGACTCTGCAGAGGGAGGACCCACTGTGCCATAAGAAGCTCAGTTCCCAATGTCTGCCTTTACCTACACAGTACCTACCGAGCTTACTGCCATGATAGAACTGGAAATCCAGGAATACCACAAAAAAAAAAAATCAGATATTCTGATCCCTGGTTCTAGAGCCAAGCCCAGCGCTGGCCATGCCACATCTTCAGTCCAGGGGCAGGAACAAGAAGAGCTGGGTAGCAGGCGACCCAAATTGATTGCTACTTCCAGTTTCGCAAACTGGAAAGACATGTAGAACATCCCTCCTCGGCCTGGCTGACTGCCTTCTTCTCTGGGTGATTCTGATGCTAAGGTCTGAGGGTCCTGATCCCAGAACCATGTCCCAGCAGCACGCCCCATCCCAGTGGGCAGTGAAACGCCTCCCTCACCGCCTTTCCCTTCTCAATAGCTCAGCTGGCTAGGAACACACAGCACAGCCTTGAACTCTTCATAATCCTCCGGCTTCAACTTCTCCAGTGCTGGGATTCCAAGCATGAGCTATCAGGTCTGGCTAGAAGGCACTTTCTTATTTGTTTTTTAACGCGAGCCTCCCTGGTTTGATGCCACTGGCTGAGCTCTGAGCGAGCCCATACTAGCCTTCCACTCACCCAATTCCCATATTTCTTATCTTCCTTGGAGGAGCGAAGCCTCTGCCTCCCACTCCCTCAGTTCTATCACAGGGCAGGCTGGCTTCAGGGTGAAGGAAGCATTTTTGCAGCCTGGGTGAGTCTGGGGTAGAATCAGGTATTGAGAGCAAATCTGGTTGGCTGTGGTGCCCAGTGGCATCCGAGAGTGCAGGGCAGCTTCAGCTCTGGAGAGCATCCCAGGATGTTGGGCATTTTAACACCAATGCTGCTGCTTTTAGCAACTGACAATCATTATTCACGCCGCAAACCTTCCACTGTACGAGATCACAGACCAGGACCTGGAAATACAATCTGAGCAGAACTGTCCCTGCAACTGGGAAGGCCAAGTTGGTAAGCAGATGGTGTGCCTGAGCCAGGATGGAGGGAGTACTGGTTACTATGGGAACCCCTTATCCTGCATGGATGAAGGAAGGAGGAGAAGGGCCAGGGAAGGCTTCCAAGGAGGAAGCGCCTGAGCTGAGGCTTGATGCGTAGGGTCAAGGGAGGCCAAGGGCAGGGAGGGCACCCAAGTCAAGGGAACAACATGCGCAAGAGCCAGGAAGCCAGGGCTGCTCCTCACTGCCCCAACCTCTCCTGATGTCACTGCCACAGCAGGCCACAATCTATTTATTCCTCACTCCCTTCAACACCGTCACCTTGGGTCTCCATGTAGGGGGATCTCCCGACCCACATCAGGAGATCTCACAGAAAAAGAAAGGAAAAAAGAGACAGAAACAAACAAACAAAAACGTACGTTCTTCTTCCATATTTTCAGTTGGTTCTTCTCCTCTCATCATTCCAAAATGATTCTCCATCTCCCAGGAACCCTACTCTCTGGGAGGATGCACGGCACTGTGGGTCGGTCCTCCTCCAGGACTCAGTGGGATGCAGCTTTCCATCAGGCTTACCTGCAAAGTTAGCTCTCAGTCCCCTTCTAGACACAGCCATCACCTACATGATCGTCAGTGCTCAGTTGTCCTTCCTCAGCCCACATAGACTGGCCTTGCAGAAGGCCTGGACTGATAACAGGGAATGTCGTGTTAATTTCATTCAGGGACTGAGTGCCCTCTGGGAGACAGGCAAGAACTGATGGTGGTGATGATGATAATGATGATGATGATATACATATATATGTGTGTGTGTGTATGTATATATGTATGTATATATATGTCTATATATGCACATATATATATGTGGTTATATAGAAAGTTAACATGTTAAACACTTTTTTTTTTCAAGACAGGGTCTCTCTATGTAGCCTTGACTGTCCTGGACTCACTTTGTAGAGCAGGCTGGCCTCGAACTCTCAGTGATCCCCCTGCCTCTGCTGAGATTAAAGGTGTGTGCCACCACGCCCAGCTTAAGCAATTTAAAAAAAAAATGTATTTATTTATTATTATGTATTCAGTGTTCTGCCTGCATGTACACCTGCAGGCCAGAAGAGGGCATCAGATCACATTATAGATGGCTGTGAGCCACCATGTGGTTGCTGGGAATTGAACTCAGGACCTCTGGAGGAGCAGTCGGTGTCCTTAACCTCTGAGCCATCTCTCCAGCCCAAGCAGTTATTTTTAATTGTGCTATTTCTTCCTTCCCCCACAAGGAAGTATTATGGGAGAAACATTCTCACCTTCTTGGTGGGGGCATGAAACACCAGTGTCTGGGCTGCCACTTACAGTTGTTCAGGCTAGGCGCTTGCCCAGCTGGGAAGCCAGGTGAGAACCGTTCTGGCTCATGCTCAGAAGCTGCAAGCCCTGGTACAGAACTGGAGAGCACTTTCTTTTGGCACTCAAACACACTGGGACTAGAAGAGACTGGCAATAACACACGTCCTCTTCCTCTGGAGGCAGAGGGAAGGGATCCAGGCTGGGTACCCAGATCTGTTCATTGCTTGGCAGGCACACACAGATGTTCTGGCTGTTAGTGTAAACTTCCCGCAACACCTCCAGGAAGGTGTTAGAGTAAGCTCACCTCCCCTGGGAAAATTCCCAGTAAAAGACCAGCTTAGCACTTCCCAATTAAACTGCAGAGAGCCACTCCTCTGAAATACCATATTTCCCCATCCACCTGACACACACACACAAAAATTCTCAGAAGATTGGCAGCATGCCATGGGCAGAGCTGGAGAAAACATCCTTCTTGAGGAGAAGATGTTGCTGGCAGGAGTACAGAGTGGTATGGCCCCAGTGAGAGGGCTTTGTCCACAGGTGAAAAACCACCTGCCTGGTGACCCAGTGTGCCAACTTGCAGGAACTGAGCTGAGACCTGCCTTTATGTCTTCACAAATACTAATGCACACATGCAGGGTGTTCACCGTGGCAGTGTTTATTACAGCCAAAGACCGAGAGATGTCAAATGCTGGGCTAGGGAAACGCTCAGTGGATAAAGGCGCTTATTTCTAAGCCTAATGACCTGAGTTTGATTCCCGGAATCCACAAGGTAGAGAGAACTGACTTCTGCAAGTTTTCCTCTGATTCCAGATGTGTGCCTTGCCGTATACATACAAATAACTAAATAAATAAGTATAATTTAACATTTAATTAATAATTAGATGTAGATCTATGAGAGGTCAAGTGAGTGAAGTGTGGCTTCCCTATGTGGCAAGGTTCTTTGCCACCAAGTAGAAAGATGGAGGAAGACTTCCGGGAAACCATTTGGAGGAGTTGCCAGGATTTGTTGCTAAAGTGAAGGGGCAAACACAAACTTAGCACTCAAAAAGCGTTGGAGTTTATTTTGTACTTATAAAAACCAAAGAGGCAGCCATTGAGCCGGGCATGCCAGCACATGCCTGCGATCTCAGCGTCGGGAAGCGGAAGTAGGATTGTCCCAAGTTCCGGGTCATCCAGGGACACATGGAGACCATGTCTCAAACAAACAACGGAGAGGAACAACTGCCAGCCACCGAATGCACGGTGGGGACACAGACTGGTGCTTCTGCTTTGAAAACAAAATGCCATGGCAGACATGGCGGGACAGTTAGTGGAGTTTAAGTGTACAGTGTGTATGTATGCTGTTAGTTTTAGGAGGATCGCTCTCTTTTTTCGGTTAGATGAAGTTATCATTGTTAGCTGAGAATGTCCTGATTCTGAGGAGAAGTGAGTTGTAACGTCAGAAATTCTCAAATCTTTGAGTCATGGTGCATATGATAAGGAGAAAACTGAAGGGAGAAGTAAGTAAAGGTTGGTAGACATTCATAATTGCATACACATTCTTTTTCTGAGGGTTTGTTTTTCTTTTTTTCTTTTTTGGTTTTCTGAGCCCAGGTTTCTCTGTGTGTAGCCTTGGTTGTCCTGGACTCACTCTGTAGACCAGGCTGGCCTCGAACCCACAGAGATCCGGCCTCAGACTCCCTGAGTGCTGGGATTACAGGTGTGCGCCACCACCGCCTGGCTTCTGGGGATTTTCCAATACGGAATTTAAACCACGCAGAGACTGAGGGTGACAGGTTCTCAGGCTTGTCTCATCCTCTGTTGCTCCTGTCCAGCCTGTCCAGGTCACCTCCTCTTCCCTCTGAAAATGGAGAATATCTTCCAGTACGGGAGAGGTGTGTATTCTCTTTTCTCACCAGCCTAAGACCTTATCTCCACACAGGTGAAGACCCCCTCGTGGATGATCAAAATGAGCGAGATATCAATTCAGTTGCTGGTGTTTTAAAACTGTATTTCCGAGGACTGGAAAACCCACTCTTTCCTAAGGAAAGGTTTCAAGATTTGATATCTACTATTAGTAAGTATTTTCCAGGTGGAATGGCCCTTTGCTCCACAGGTTTTATAGAAGTAGAAGTGCCAGCTCTTTGTCCTGCCAGGCACTGGAGAGGGACACTATGAAAAAAGCATAGGCATCAGAGAGCTTAAAGACCTGGCTCCATTGGTGGCGTGCTGGGCTAATGGACGTGTTGCACTCCCTAGATACAACAGGAAGTAAGAGGAGAAGCAGGGGGAAACCTGGGGTCACAGGGTAGACCTCAGAGAGGGACGTGAGCAAGCCTTCTGAGAGGAGTGGACACAGGGGCACCTGGAAGGGTTGGGGACAACGACCCACTTGGATCAGCAAGACAGAGTGTGGTACAAGAGGTTGGTGCAGTCAAATGTAGCAAGGAAATAGATCTGAATGTCTTTGAAAGACCCCACAGCATTGTACCTTGGGTATAGGCATCCATGGAAAGTTTAGGAATCAAGTCAGCAGGCAAGAGAAATGATTAGGAGATTATCTTTACACTGCTAGCCATGAGAGCACTTTACTTGACTGATGGAGGAAATATTGGTAGTCTGGATGTGTCGCAGGAGCAGGGCAGTAAAAGAGGAATGTGTAAGTCCTCATGTTTTTTCCTTTGTCCATTGGCTTCTGCTGTGTGTCCTTCCTGATCATCTTTTAAGATCTATGCCAAAACTCTAAACTGTGCCTCAAAATCTTGGGCCCCAAAGGCTCCATTCATCCTGTCTGGGCTCCATATCATTGGCTTAGCTAGTACAGTTAGACCAGATCACTACAATCCAGGTCCTGTGCAGGACAGTGGGCAGACAGAGAGGGCCATCCCAGCACAAGTCATGACTGTGCCTGAGCAGGGTCACGTGGTAAGAGGGTCACTTCTGTTCTGTCCAGGGCTATGATTATACAGCGGAGAAGCCTACGCACATCAAACTTCTTCCAAACACAATGGCCATGGTCAGCCTTGGAAGCTTTGTAAACAGAGTCACCTGTAATTTAGAGGCATTTGTTGAGCAATAACCCTCTCTCCTGTGCTTTTGATTTCCAGAGTTGCAGTTCCCTCCAGTTGATTGCAGTCTGGGGGTTTTGAATGGAAACTCCTAGAAATCCTCCTTAAGTTTTGAATGACCTCTATCTTGTGTGCTGCTATAACTGCTCACTTTCATTATTAAATGCTAGTGCCTTCCTATGTCTATTTTATGATGCCAAAGCTATGAGTGCGTAGAGGAAATCAGATGGGGTTTCACGTTGTCCCTGCTTTCAGCATGCCTTGGGGCATGCCCCCACTGTTATATATTTGTATGTCACCTCCTGACTATAACAAAGGATTCTCCCCTTTTTTCTCATAGCAGAATGATTTAAGTTCTAAATAGCCACAAAGGGGGGTACCTGGGATGAGTGACTGACAGGAGGGCCTGGAGGACCTGTAGAGGGGCAGGGGTATTTATTTATGCATATGAAACTGACTATGAGCTGACTTGGGTGTGACTTCCTCCAGCCAGGTCTTAAAGGTGAGCTAGAGGGACTACCTGTTGAAATTTAAGGCCGACAACATCTACCCATGTGCCCTACACAGTCAGCACGTGTGGGTGCTGGGTGCCAGTATGGACTTCCACTTACTATTCAGCCCCACACAGTGCCGTGCCAGGAAGCAAGAACCCCAGCTTTGGCAGGAGCACCTCATTAGAGGCATGGCTGTGGAGAGTCTTCAGGCTTTGGGAAAGGACATGAGCTAAGGCAGGCCAGAGAGTCAGTAGCCCTGTCATGGTGCCTGCTGAGGAGAAAGAGGGCTTTCAGAGGCTAGAGTTCTGTGAGGAAAACATCACTGACAACGTGTGGCCTGTCAGTCCTGCATACAGCGTTGGCTCCTCACGTTCTTGTAGTTCCGGGTTGCCAACTCCATAATACTGCTCTGCCTTGCCAGGCCATAATACCAGCATTTGACTCTGTGGGTCACCTGAGAACAAATCCCAGATGAGATCCTGGGCACTCGCCAAGCTCTCTAGTCAGTAGGTCACTCAAGAGGAGCCTTGTTTGCACTGTTCTTTTCCGAACAACTGTGGCATGCCAGGCCTGTGCTATGGCTGATGCCTGTCACATATTTTACTAAACCACTGTCCCTGCCCATGTCATCAGGACTCCAAGGCTGTCAGTGACAGACATTTAAAGAATCTGGGTCCATTAATCAGTATGTTAGTTCGTCTTCCAGAAAACTTTAGACCCATCCGTTTTGGATGTCCACTTCAAATGTCCACTCAGAGTCTGTGTCAGTCTTCTGACTCTCAGGCAGGTTCCTCTTTCCTGGCACTCCCCAGCTGCTCCAGATTTTCTGCTACCCGAGTTCCAGGCACCTCTCTATAGGATTCCCCACAAGTCCTCGAGACCAGCTGAGGGGGCTAGTCCTCAACCTGTCTTGTTCTGATTGGCTCTGGCCAGGCTCTCACATGAATCCCAGCTGAGAGTAGAGCCATCTTGGCAGGTCCCTAGAGCTGATGGAGGAGGTGGAGCCTGCGGACATCTAGTGCCTTGCTCTCTAAGGGTGACATCATCTTGAACCCCCTGTGCCTTACAGAACTGGAAAACCCAGCTGACAGGGTGCACCCAATCCAGCAGATCCTCATCACCCTGCCCCGCGTGGTCATCGTGGTCATGAGATACCTCTTTGCTTTCCTCAATCAGTGAGTACCTAGCCTGGGGAGCCCTCTGTGACTGGCCTCCTCCGGGAGGGGTATCCCAAGACTCTTATTACTGCTATTGTTATAAATCAGAATATAGAAACTTCCTGCATTTGAGTAGCATTCCCACCCTCCCCCAAAAGAAAGAAACCGTGGGGATGGATTTGCCTTTTGGGTGAACAGCAGGTACCTGTTCTCTCCTAGCCTTTCCCAGTACAGTGATGAGAACATGATGGATCCCTACAACTTGGCCATCTGCTTCGGGCCTACCCTCATGCACATCCCCGATGGGCAGGACCCTGTATCCTGCCAGGCGCATGTCAATGAAGTCATCAAAACCATCATCATCCACCATGAAGCCATCTTCCCCAGCCCACGGGAGCTAGAGGGACCTGTGTACGAAAAATGCATGGCTGGAGGGGAAGAGTACTGGTAAGGCCCCCTTCCTCTTAACAGTACCATTAGCAGCATCCTCTTGTTGTTAAGAACAGTCAGAAGGCTCCCAGTTTTCTCATGATACTCAGGCTGTGCAGCATGCGTAGTTTTCCATGTAAGCTTCACGGCAGTCCCACATGAGAGACAGATGCATCAGTCACAATTGTGTAAGTGGTAAAGAATAAAAACACACCTCCAGATAGCCTAAGACAAATGTGCATTTGCAGTTTAGGGCTGTCCTCAGGTGTGGCTGGATCCAGAGGCTCAGCGGTTGCCAGCAGGACCTAGCCCTGCAGCCTCCACCCCTTGGCTTTGCTTACTCCACCCCTTGGCTTCTCTCTCAGACAGCCTCTCCCTTAGTGGCTTTCAGAAAGCAGCCAGCAACCTCAGCTTTGTCACCTACTCTCTGGGCAGCCCTGACAGAAAAAGGAGCTTCTCTTTCCCAGATGTGCCTATAGGAAGTTCCTTGGCATTGTTTCTGGGTTCCATGTGGGTCTGAGGGGATTGTATAATGTGGTGGCTGGCCAGGTAACCTTCCTATCTCAGGAAGCAGAGGAGCATGTGTCCCCACATGAACCTCAAAAGCTGAGAGTGATGCCTCCAGTCACTGACTCTCCTACTCAAGGCTTCTCTCTTCCAGAGCTTTGTGTGTCCTACTTCAGGTCAAGTCATCAGTTTAGTAGCCCTCTTAGCTGGTATAGGGAGGAATAGTTAAGAACCTTTTCAGAGCCAGGCCTGGCTTCCTTCTCCAAGCTACTCCTGAAAGGGTGAAGATGGATGTGTGTTTAAACTGTAAAGCATGACTATGCAGATGCTGCCAATATACCAGATGTCTCAGAAAACTGGTATGAAGAAAAGCCTTCACATTGAAAAGATAGAAGAACTTGGGGTATATAGCTCAGGGGTAGAGTGTATACTTTCTGCATGGGAGGTCCTGAATTGGGTCCTCAGCACCAAAATAAAACAAAAAAGATCATTGTTGGCACTGGATGATGGCCCAGCAGTTAAGAGTACATCTTGTTCTTACAGAGGATGCTAGTTCAGTTCCCAGCACCCAAGGCTGGCAGCTCTCAGCTGCCTGTCGCTCCAGCTGATCTGATGCCTTCTCCTGCCCTCCACAGGCATCTGTGCTCATACACATATCTGCTCCACCCTCTACATACAAATAATTTTTAAAATAAAGTGAATGTTTTTAAGGTAAATATTTAAGGAAATTGGTATGTTTGCCCTTGATTTAAACATCACACAATGTGTGCATATATTAAATGATCACATGATATCCCACAAATGTGTATAATTTTTATGCCTTTTACATCATTTACACTTTTAATTAAAAAGGAAAAGTCAGTGGGGGAGGGGGATGTAGAGAAGAGAAAATTGAGCAGACTGCTTGAAACCAGCTGAATGTTCCTGCTGTAACGTTGTCCCCAGCCCAGGTCAGCGCAGCAATAGGTGCCTGCAGGGAACTTAGGCATTTCAGCTTGGGTTTATTGAAACAGAGTCTCACTATTTAGTCCAGGATGGTCTTGAACTTGTGATCCTCCTGCCTCACAGTAAATGCTGAGATCATAAAATAACTCTACCATGTCCAGTGGGAATTTGGGTATTCCTGGATGCTTGGATTGCTCTGTTCTCTAGACGTACTTAGGAAACTGCTTCAAAGTTGAATATTCCTCCCCAAATAGACATGAAGGGCCACAGGGCTGCCTGGTCACAGTGGAATCTGCAGCTTTCTGTCCTGACACTATACAAGACCAGCATGCAGCTACAAAGTGCCATTTCTACACAGAGAGAAGCTAAACACACACGTCACACATGTCTGTCCCTGTACAACACACAGTCACCATTTTTACACCTTTCTTTATTTCTCATGAGACTGGAAGATTAGTAATTATTTGGCAATTTTGAGGGCATTTCAAAACCTAAAAGGGAGGCAAGGCTGAAGGTCTCAGTACAGTGGATGAGATCCAGTCATTCATCCGTGCCTCCTCACCCAACCTCCACCCGGCATCCTCCGGGGTGTGCATCTCCAGGTGGCAGAGATGGGGCCCGAGGAGGATTAGCTCCAGTGGGAGGACCAGAGGCACACTGTTCTAGAAGCGGTCCCTGAGGCAATCACAGGCCATCAGGAAAGCCTTCCCAAGGGGGTTAAAAAAAAGACCCAAGCCAGCAGCTTAATCTGGGGCCAGCCCACTGAAGACTTCACCAAGAAAGTCCTAGGCCTGGAGCACTCAGTGGAATGAAAGTGGCTCAGTTTGTTGAGGTGTGGTGTGTGGCAGGAGGGCGGGGTGGGGCAGGGCCAGGCTCCACAGCTCCACAGCTCAGCTGGAGCTTGGTTCTCATGTTCTTGCTTTGGATCTAATCCTGGAGGCAATGGGGAGTTTTTCACCATATAGTCTCTATTCCTTTTTGTTCTTTTTAAAGCAGAGCCTCATGTAGCCTAGACTGGCCCCGAACTCATTATATAGCAGAAGCTCATTTGAACTTCTGCTCCTCCTGCCTTTGCCCACTGAGAGCTGGAATGACAGGCATGTGCTACCAGCCCAGGCTTACATTGTGCCGGAGATGAAACCTGGGCCTTTGTATACGCTAGACACTGCCAGCTGAGCTGCTGAGAGCTCTCTATTCTTTTTAATGGCATCATAAATGTCACTTCCTCTAAAGCCATCCCAATCACTCTCTGTTGGTCCCTTCCACTGCTCTCATCTCAGCCTGTTTCTTTCCTGTAAATCATTATTTTATCTTGAAGCTGTTTTGTCCATTGGCCTCATTACTTCCCTCCCTAGAATGTGAGCAATAAGGTCAGGGACCTGGCCCACTTGATTTGTCATTGTGTCCTTCCTACTTAATACAGTAATGTGTATTAGAACCCAGTCAATAGCTTGATGGGTTCTCTCTCTCTCTCTCTCTCTCTCTCTCTCTCTCTCTCTCTCTCTCTCTCTCTCTCTCTCTCTCTCCCCCTCTCCCCCTCTCTCTCTCTCATGTGTGCACGCGCACGCGCACACGCACACGCACACAAACACACATACACACACACACACACACACACACACACACACACACACACACACAC
>OU015745.1:30656764-30668701 GCA_907169655.1 Acomys percivali
CTTTCTTTCTTTCTTTCTTTCTTTCTTTCTTTCTTTCTTTCTTTCTTTCTTTCTTTCTGCATGGCTTAATAAGGAGAGAACTGAGGTCATCAGACCCATACAGCAAGTAGTTTTAGCCATGGACCATTTTACTGGCCCTAGATGGTCAGTTTTTTGTTTTGTATACTCATTTATCGGGAGAGGGGTGCTTATGTCGTGTCTTGTACTTCCAAGGTTGGAGGACAACACACAAGAGTTGGTTCTCTCCTTCCACCATATAAGACCCAGTGATCAAACTCGCGTTGTTGGCCTTGCTGGCCAGCCCCCTTTCCTGTTGAGCCAGCTCACTGGCACCAGGTGGTCTATTTCCCAAGCCAGTTTCAGTAGTCGCCATCTTTTAGAAATGTGTTCATTTTACCCAACTTTCTAATGTGTTGATATAATTGTTGGTAATATTTCTTTAGGATACCTTTTTTCTCCAAAGTAATAACATTAATGCTACCCTTTTGTTCCCGATCTTACAAGTTTGATTAATGTGACTTTTTAAAAAATCTTATTTATTTAGCCAAAGTTTAGTTAATTTCATTCATCTTTTTCAAAGAAGCAGCTTGAACTTTGTCTATTTTCCTGGTTTCTGTCTCTTTTAATTCTATTGTATTACTCCCCTTTTCTCTTGATTTAGCTTTAGTTTGCATTTCTAATGTCTTAAACATTTTTTTTTAGATTCTAAGTTTATTTTTAGTATGTTTAATATGTGTTTTGCCTGCATGAATACCTGTGTGCCATGTGCACACAGTGCCTGTGGAGGCCAGAAGAGGACAGTAGATGCTCGGGAGCTGGAGCTGACCTGTAGGTGCTGGGAACCAAACCCAGGTCCTCTGAAAGAGCAGCCTGCTCTTAACTACTGAGCCATCTCTCCATCCCTTACACTGTCTGTGTGTGTAAGGTGGAGGTAGAGGTTATTGATTTAGGATGTTTCTTAGCACAGACACTGCAACTCTGAGTCTCCACCTAAGCTTTGACTGAACCCATGAGGTTTGATTATGTTGTTGTGTCCTTGTTTTCACTCACCTTTTGGAAGTTTAAGAGCCACTGAAAGTATCATGAATGGACAGAGATGGAAATCTAGTGCTCCAGGCAGCGTGGGCGCTCGTGTACAAATAGACAAGGGGGGAAAAGGCTCATGGGAAAGTGGGGTAGCATACACACGCGCGCACACACACACACACACACACACACACACACACACACACACACACTTGATACGGAGCCGCATGTAGCTCAGACTAGCCTTAAATTCCTGTTATCTGACCTCCGCCTCTCAAGTGCTTAGATTATAAGTGTGCATTACCACACTGGCCAGTCTGGTTTCAGTAATTCTGCAATGGGAAACAAGGATCTGGCATGCCAGCTCCCTATGGACATTTCAGATTTTTGTGGGTTTTTGTTTGTTTGTTTGTTTAATGAGATAGGTTATCACTATGTAGCCCAGGCTGGTCACAAACTCATAGTCTTCCTGCCCTGGGTTCCAGAATGCTGAGATCTCAGGTCTGTGCTTCTGAGCCTGGTACCCACTGTACATTCTGAGAAATCACATGGCTTGCCTGAGGTCAAACAGTGGGGAGGAGGAGTCTGAGCCTAGAGCCCTGGGGTCCCAAGCCTCAGCCCACATGTGTTCATCAAGCCTGTTACCCATCTTTCCTCAATGAAGCCCAAGGTTGTATGAGTCATGGGCCACCCCTTTGTCCTCACAGATGCTCTTTCTCTTGATTTTCTTCCAGAAGTGGAGCAGATCGAGGCCATCGCTAAGTTTGACTACGTGGGGCGGTCCCCTCGTGAACTATCTTTCAAAAAAGGGGCCTCACTACTCCTGTACCACCGTGCCTCAGAGGACTGGTGGGAAGGCCGTCACAATGGTGTGGATGGACTCATCCCTCATCAGTACATAGTTGTACAGGACATGTGAGTGAGAACTGGGGCCTTCTGTGGAGAATGAGGTAATAGATTAGTAATGTCTGGAATGGACAGTAGAAGGGGAGTACTGGGTTTACACTGGCACTTTGTTCTCCCAGGTTCAATATGCTTGATGTTCCCTGAGAATGCTTATTTATTTTTTCTAACTTCCTTTAAGTGGAAATCTATGGAGGAAGTACACATGCTACTCATGAGTCACATCCATGATCTCTGGCATCCCATAGTTTTTTCATATCCCCTCCACTATCCTGAGATTTTCCTGTAGTCAGTGGCCAGCTCACCACCCCTAAGGGCCCAGTCTTCTACTCCAGATGTGACTTTCCAAAGGGATGGAGAAAAACAAACATACCCTTGCTTTCTGTTAACCAGGTGTCATTTGGATGATTTAAGGAGTTAAAAAGCCACACATCCCAAGTATCCACTATTGCCAGCAAGTTCAGGAAGTCCATACTTTGTGTGAGGTTCTTTCTGGGCTTTCAGTCCCTTTCAGCTTGGATAAGCTCAGCAGAGCTAATCTTCCTAGAAGCTGCTATGGAGCTGACCTCCATGGGAAGGAAAACCTTAGCCTGTGCTGTGATGTAAGAGGGAAAGTTCTGAGCTCATTGAACAAGGCCAAGGCCAAGCAAATGAGAAAGGGGATGCTGTGATAGAGGGCCACCTGGCAGCCCTAGGGTCCACAGACCTCGAACAGCAGGGACAAGTCACTGGAAGGAGGAAGTTATAGAAGGAAACTGGCAGGGCACCCTAAAAGCATGGGCTACCTCACAAGTATCCTACAGCCCAGATGGGGAGGTAAGGGACTGAGGTAGCTCTCCCCCCTTACTTGGTGCTGAACCTCTTTGCATAGAGCCATGTGAAACTCAACACCCAGTACCCTGTGCCAGGAGACTACCCTGTGCCCAGCTTACAGACTCCAACCCCTGTCTCCATCATTGAGAGAATGTAGGAGAGAAAACAAGCTGGGGGTGGGGGGGAAGGAAAGAAACAGTGGAATAGGGATGGACTACAAAGGTGCCACCTGCAGGCGAGCCTGACTATGGGAGCATTGTGGCGGGCATGTGTGGTGGCAAGGAGTTCATCCCGGGGTGCTGGTTCAGGTAGCCAGAGGTGTGGGGACAGCTTTGAGGAGTTCCGGGCATCCTGGGCCTTCCTCGGGACATGGGAACCACCTCCAATTCATGTCTCTCTTCTCCCCAGGGATGATGCCTTCTCCGATAGCCTGAGCCAAAAGGCTGACAGTGAGGCTAGCAGTGGACCACTGCTGGATGACAAGGCCTCCTCCAAGAATGACCTCCAGTCCCCCACAGAGCACATCTCTGATTACGGCTTTGGGGGGGTGATGGGCCGGTAGGAAACACGGGTTCATTTTTGCCTCACTAGTGCCCCATTTGTTTGCTCGTTTGTGTCTGAATTTGGGAGAAGCTGAGAGGGCAGGAAGGGGAGGAGGAGGAGGCTGCTACAGCACGTTGATCCTACAAGCTATAACCCTGAGTACAGCTGGGTGGGCTAGCTAGAAGGATCCAAGAATTCCAGGTGTGAGCCCACCCCAGCTTTGGGGAAGGGGGGAGGGACGTTAAAGAAGGAAGAGGAAGACATCTGCTGGGATCAGAGAGGGTTTTATTTTAAGTAATAATCATAGGCCAGCCTGGACTACATAGTAAACCTGTCTGAGAGAGAGACATGAGAGAAAAATTGGCGAGTACTTTTGTTTCTCTCTCCAGCTCCCGTACCTCCTTCCAGCTCTCTGCTGAAGATGATTTGTTATACAATATTCTTTAAATGTAAAGTTCCCACCGTCCCCCATCCCTGAAACACACCACTTAAACAGAGAGCTCACACCTCCCTTTGTGCCAGTGAAATTGATCCCCGACTCCACCCACATGTTTGGTGGGAGCAGTTTCTTCACAGAGGCTGGGCTGTGTCACATGACCCTTTTGCCAGCAAGGAGCTGTGCAAGTCATCCTGGGAACAGGAAAAGAGAAAGAGCTAACAGTCTCTCGCCCTGCTTCTCCCCCAACCCCTTGCCCTCTTAGAATGTCAAGTCTGTGTGCCCCCTCCTCACCCTGCCCCATAGCAGCAGGGTCATGTGATCAACCCAGTCTTTGCAGAGAGATTGAGACACCTGTGGCAGCATACAGTAGGAGCATACTCAAGACTGTTTTAGTTGCGGTCCTGATGCCTCTTTTTAGAGCTAAGTCTATTCAGTTCAGCTTTGGACACCGCAAGATGATAGACTCCATGGGAAAGTCGAAGACTGGGGTCCATAGATAAGAGTGACATGGTCCCCTGCTCCTAGGAGGGCCATGTCATCTTCTGCCTCTCTCCTCTCCTCCCTCTTCCCGCTCTCATCTTTTTTCATTTTCCTTCCTGAAGCCTCTTCCTCCCCAGCACCTATGCTTTTGTCCTATGGGGCACCCACAGGCTTGCTTAGCTTTGCTGGGGGCAGAGGGCAAATCGCCACCAATCCCATGGGACTTGGTCCGTCCCTAGTACGCTGTCCCTCCCTGCCCTCACCCACATCCAGCCTTCCCTCCCCCTCACAAAGGCCTCTGTATCTTGGGTGACCTCAATAGGACACAGCAGTCTTTAATCCACCCAGATTGGGGCAGGAACGGGATAGTCCATCCACATAGCAGGTTCCCAGAATGGATCTGGGAGAATACAGGAAAGCTTGTGGCAGATGGGGGGGGGGGGGCAGGGGGTGTCAAAGACTTGTGCTTCCTGCCAAACAGCTCATAACCGTTTAAGCCAGTAGAGCTGCAGAGGTGGAAAAGGTACCCACTTTACAGTAGGGTGTTCTCTCTTCAGTGACTTGTTTTCCAAGACATGGGAAAACCATATAGACAGCTTTGCTCTTGGGGGGTTGGTGGGTGATGGCAGTGAACAACTGTTTCAATCCCGGGGGTTCCCTCCTGTGCTTACTGAGGCCTTTTGGTACAGTCAAGCCTCAGTGTTTCGAACCAGCTAGAGTCTGAAAGGCTTCAAACTATGTATTACCACAGCTAGCCACAGCATTTCCAGTTTGAAATCTTCCTGCCCCAACCTGACTTAGAATTTGGTCTGCAGTGCTTCCTGCAGTCAGCCTGGCTCCAGCTCTCAGCTCTCCTCCCTGGGCCAGCTTGTTTTTCTACTTTAGGGGAGGTGTCATAGTCTGAGCTGGCCCTTTCGTTGCCAAATTGTACCGTACAGTCTGGCTGAATGAGGCTTCACTGTGCTAGCGCCTCTAGAATAGCGTTTAGTAGGGCACGGGGGTTGGCTGGCACATTCTAAGACTGGCTAGGGTTGACTTCTGCCCCATACTTCCCGCCCCTGGCTCCTTTGCAGAGTGCGACTACGGTCCGACGGAGCGGCCATCCCCAGGCGCCGAAGTGGGGGCGACACACACAGCCCACCCCGGGGCTTGGGTCCCAGCATAGACACGCCACCCCGAGCTGCTGCCTGCCCCAGCAGCCCCCACAAAATACCCCTCAGCCGGGGACGGATTGAGAGCCCTGAGAAGAGGAGGATGGCTACATTCGGGAGCGCTGGCAGCATCAACTACCCTGACAAGAAGGCGCTGGCAGAAGGGCTCTCCATGAGGTCGACTTGCGGCTCCACGCGACACAGCAGCCTAGGGGACCACAAGTCCCTGGAGGCTGAGGCCCTGGCAGAAGTAAGGGCCCCGCAGAGGACAGTTAGGCCAGTGAGATACCTAGTGGGACAGAGGTTGGGAACTGCTAAGTGAGGAGCCACAGTGGCCTTGGTGGGACTTGAGACTGAGCCAGACAAGGCAGTGAGTTGGCTTCCTTCCCATGCCACAAGCTAGGGCTCCTGTAAAGACTGGAGGACCGTCCCCTCACCCCCCAGTATCCAGGCTGGAGAGAGGGTTGCTGGAATATGGGGCTGAGGCAATGGCAGACCTCTCCACAGGATGCTATGATTGAGTCCATGGATCCACCCATGCATGTATCCATCTTCCATTCAGTACTCCATTTATTTATGGATTTTTAAAAAAAATGTTTTTAGATTTATTTATTTATTTATTATTATGTATACAATCCCCTGCCTGCATGTACACCTGCAGGCCAGAAGAGGGCATCAGATCACATTATAGATGGTTGTGAGCCACAGTATATGGTTGCCGGGAATTGAACTCAGGACCTCTGGAAGTGCAGTCCGTGCTCTTAACCTCTGAGCCATCTCTCCAGGCCCTTATTTATGGATCTTGATTGAACATCTGTTGGGTGACATTCACCATGCACAGTGAAGTACAGTGGAGACATGATGTCCTTTGGCCCCTTTGACCTTATAGTTGAGGAGAACTGCCAACCCAAAATGGCAGCTGAGCCAGGTGTCTTTAATAAGCAGGCAGGGGGAGAGTATATCATAGTTTGAGAGTCTACAGTTTGGAAGTAATTGCCTGGGAAGATATCACCCGAGACCCAAGAGGTGGGCAGGACTAAATAGCTGAAGCAGAATGGAAGACATTCTAGTGCTTCCAGGGTATTTTGTTTGTTTCTGTCTTATGTTTGTTTTTCCTGTATTGGCCAGATGAACATAACCATGCTTTGTTTACCAGTTCATATCACTGGCCATGTCATTCATATATATACATATACATATGTGTGTATATATATTTTTTTTCCAGAAGTTTCCCTTTTTATTCTTCTAGCTGTAATTTTGGGCAAGGGTCCATTACACACCTCTTTCAATGTTGTCTCTCATTTAAGAGATAACAAGGACTGGCAGATCCCTCAGGCTGCGGGGAGCCTGTGGTGCTGATAGCTTTTGAATACCATTCAGAAGAGGATGAGGTGAACTTGTGAGCATCTGAGCATGTCCCTACAAGAGTGCAGGGAAGATCCTCAGAGACCATCCTGTCTGGATGCAATGCACCACCAGCTAAAACTCCACACATGGCATTTACCTCATATACTGATACCTACTTCCACAGAGTCCTTGGGGCCAGTACTTTGGCATGGGCCAAGCAGAGGAGACAGCCAACTTGGCCTTCTTCCTCACAGGCTAATCTCTTAGCCTCAACCATCACCCTAGAACCTAGTATCTTTTTAAGATTCTGCCGATCACAACAGGCAGAGGCATCCTAAAGCTGGCTCAGGGCCTGTCACATGCAGTCTGGGGCACTGTGCTTAACACATCACAGACAGCTGTGAGATGCCATTGGAGTGAGAGGAGTGTTCTGCAGTTAGCGTCATTCATGCTGTGGGCCTCTGGCCCAGTAGAAAGGCATATTTACAAGACATTTTAGAGATTTGCAATGGTTTGTTGTGCATTATGGATCTCTAGCAAGAACCTAGTGTATCCCATCTCCAGATTTCTTTAGTTTTCAATCTGAGGAGCATTAGCCTAGGCCAAGAAACACACTTAGCAACACTATGCAAGTTGTCAGTGTGCACACCCACTCTGACTGGATAGTGCTTTTCACTGATGGAAGCGAGACCGGAGCTCATGGGAAACTGAAAACAGTCAAGAAGACACTGGACAGCCACCCATTTGCTCAGCTTCGTTTCTGAGGAGCCCCTGACTTTGTTGGAGTCAAAGAGGAGGTGCTGTGGAGAACCCCCAAAACAGCAAGTTGATTCACCCTAGATTCTCTGGTCTCAGTTGTAGAATTAAACAGTGTAGAATTGGAGCCCAGGTAAAGATGCTGTTTTAAAAATGGGCAATGCTGTCATCCAAAATGGGAAGGAGGTGAAAACTGAGTACGTCCCAACTGCATCCCTCAGTCCCCAGTGCCTCTGTGCAGCTTCTCCTGGCAGACTTACGCATCCCTCAGACTAATGCAAGGCTGCAGCCTAAACCCCCAGCCCCCCTTTCTCTGAGCTTTCTGTCTTTCCCATTCATGTTCTACCAGGGATGGGGGGGGGTACGAGAAAATAACATTTTAGTTCTTGACATTTTTACCTTTCAGCTTCCATTGGATTAGAGGGAAAGGAAGGGATTCTGGGGGGCGGGGCGGCAATAGGAGACTAAACCCCAGAACAGTGGTGGAGGCTGGGGTGACCCTGCACAGTGTGTGTACAGGAGGCAGGGCGAAGAGCCCTTCCTGCAGAGTTACTCACAACTGAGCTTAGGATAAAGGATCCCCTGAAGACCCCTTCTTAAGGCTGCCAGCACAGTGTGCGAAGGGTTAAGCATGATGGGGAAGCATAAAGACACAGAAAGCAAATAGGATAGACAAGGACAGTAAGGTGAGCAAGAGGCTGGTTGGGGACGAGGTGGAGTCTGGCAGGAAGGAAGCTGCCTGCAGATCCAGGAAGGAGAGGATGAAGACTCCGGGGACAGAGACCGCTGCAGTATCTCCAGGCTCCAGGCTCCAGTCCCAGTGCTCTCCCCAGAGGCGTGCATCCCTTCCCGGGCTGGCCTTGGGTTGCTTAAGAGCAAGTATCTCTTAGTAGCCAACATTGCTCAGATTGCACATGGCACCTGAGAGTGGAGGGTTTTAAGACAGGTCCCTTGTGCCCTCCATGGGTTCTGGGACAGATCAGACAGGGTCACATCCGTTGGATGTACAGGCAACCCCTTAAAAGCCCTGCAGACAAGGCCTCTTGAGCTCTGAGGAGTTGGATGACCATTGTCTGGCAGTTTGCAGAGCGTCCTCGTGTCCATCCTCTCATCCGCCACATCTTCACAGCAAATGTGGGTTTTCAACAGATGGAAGGAGTGCAGTTCAGAGTGGCTGGTGCCACCTCTAGCCTTAGCCCTGCCCTGCGTTGGTAGACAAGGAGCTCAGGCTAGCCTGATGTGCCATTCCTCTGTCACCTGAGGTATTCTCTTTCTGATGAGCCTGCAGATACAATGATGTACTATATGCCACTTAAAATTTTTTTTCCACTTTTTAAGCAAGAAATGAGCCTTTTAGATCATAAGAGAGAAGTGGTCTTCCTGTCATTCTAGGATGCATGGTGTATGTTCTGTGGATGGTAATTTCCCTATGGGTAAGGATTTCTTTTCATTTTAAAAACTGACATAGGGCTATACAATTCTATAGGGTGGAGTGTGACATCTCAGTATCTGTATGTCTTAAAATGAACGACTTTCATTTTTCTCATTTGATTTCATGTGTGGCTGTTTTGCCTGCATGTGCGTGTGCAGTGCCCACAGAGACAGATGAGGGTGACAGACCCCTGGGACGGGAGGTATAGCCTATTATAAGGCACTGTGTGGATACTGAGAATTGAACCTGGGCTTTTTAGAAAAGCAACCAGTGCTCTTGGCCACTAAGCAATCCTATCCCTCCACCCTAAGACAAAGGGCTTTTAAGGAAAACAAAACAAAACAAACAAAAAATAACAACAACAACAACAAAAATAAAAACAATGGCTAGGGCAGAGACTCTGGAAACAAACTGCCTGTGTTCTGACTTGCATTGTCTTGTTATTTAGCTCTGTGACCCTGGGCAAGGTACTGGATTAGTCTGAGCTTCCGTTTCCTTATGAGTGAACTGAGTACAGCAGCTGTCCCTACCTTATCAACAGATTATTAAAAGCTTTGAGTAAGTGCTCAGCCAGGTGCCATGCCATTCTCTTTGCAAGGATCTGATCGTTCTAGACATTCACCAACCCACTGTGGTAGGTATTATAGTTCTCTGCAATTTACCAGTGAGAACTCTCAGAGAGATACATGCAGTTCCATAGCAAGGAAGTGGCAGAGGCAGTTTTTGAATGAATGTCTGTCGGCCTGCCACAACTCGATCTGCCTTTATCACTGTGACTTCCTATGCAGGACAGGTACAAGGAATCCTCATGTTGACTCCCTGAGTTGGTTACAAGACACCCCTGGGGTCTGATCTCCCTCTGGGCAATAGGGCTTTCAGAAAACATCCTCTGGAAGGCCTTGAACTGGCTAACATCCCTGAAGACCCTGTGTTGACCAGAGCTCTCTCTCTGCCCCAGGACATCGAGAAGACCATGAGCACCGCTCTGCATGAGTTGCGGGAACTTGAGAGACAGAACACCGTCAAGCAGGCACCAGATGTGGTGCTGGACACCCTGGAACCCCTGAAGAATCCACCAGGCCCCATCAGCTCAGAGCCCGCCAGCCCCCTGCACACCATTGTCATCCGAGACCCGGACGCCGCCATGCGCCGCAGCAGCAGCTCATCCACCGAGATGATGACCACCTTCAAGCCGGCCCTGTCAGCTCGCCTGGCTGGTGCCCAGCTGCGTCCACCCCCCATGCGGCCAGTCAGGCCTGTGGTCCAACATCGATCCAGCAGCAGCAGCAGCTCAGGTGTGGGCAGCCCAGCTGTGACACCTACCGAGAAGATGTTCCCCAACAGCTCGCCAGACAAGTCTGGCACCATGTGACCTGCAGGACCGGTGACACCACCGTGGCCCTCTGCAGCACACCATGGCCTAAGGTGGCCTCGGTGGCTTCCATTTGCTTCCCAGGGATCTCCTGGCCTTGGAGGGCAGATCCTAGAAGGTCAGCCTGGGAGGAGGGTGTGTGCCGGCGGAGAGCAGAAGCCCAGGCGCTTGCTGCAGCTCCTACTCAGCCATGTGAATGCCACAGACCAGACCTCTTGTGGGCAAAAAGACATGCCAAGGAATGCTGGAGCAAGATCAGTCCTAAGGACAATATTTCCTAAGGTTGAGGCAGAGGCTTACCAGCTTCTCATATTGTCACTGGAAAATTATTCTCTTGATATTCTCTACATACGTATATATGTGTGTGTATATAAATATGTGCATATATACGCATATGTGTACGTATGTGTCTGTAGGTGTGTGTATATATATATTTATGCATCTATATACATATACTAGAGCGCTGGACATACATACATGCTAACTGTATATAGACGCTCCTTTTTTTTTTTTCTTTTTATGAAACTTAGATTTACCTCAGACCCATGCCACCAAACATTTCCCACTGTTATTCAGTGGGATATGCAGGGACTTCTCTGGGAGAACTTAGAAGCCCCACAGTAACTGCGAACGAAGCAATATACCACTAACCTGCAGAGACACAAAACCAGAAACAGTCTCCAGCTGTCTCCAGAAGTCGTGGCCTTCCAGAACAGTCTGCCCCTCAAGGAAGGGTAGGGCAGGCGATACACCCAAGCAGGCTGCTCCTAAAGGTGGGGAACCCTCATAGAAAACCCCTCATCCACCCCTAGAGACCCTGCCCTGCCACCCGGAGGCCAAAGGTCAACTGTACCCCGAAAGGCACAGGAGAGGTT
This sequence comes from Acomys percivali, assembly GCA_907169655.1. Taxonomy (NCBI): domain Eukaryota; kingdom Metazoa; phylum Chordata; class Mammalia; order Rodentia; family Muridae; genus Acomys; species Acomys percivali. The sequence continues at coordinate 30,667,902 of OU015745.1, forward strand.
GGTGTGAAGACCCTCGAGTTTGTATACAGAATCAAGATGGTGAGATACTGTGCGCCATCACAGCATTACCTGTGGTTGGGGGAAAAAGAACAATGAAAACCAAACAAAACCCAACCAGTATGGAGTATTTCAGACCCTAGAAGTGCTGTAGGGATAAATCTGTGGTGACTATACAAGTTTTACTTCTCTCGTCTTCAAAATATTTAGTGTTTTTCTTCTTCCTTATTCTACTAATTATACTATTCTAGATTCAGAACAAAATGGGCGAGGAGGTGTTGAGTGAACATTTCACTCATCCATTGAAGGTGAATCCCATTTCTGTTTGAGATCAGTCCACAGTCCAGTGCTCAGTCAGCCCCTGGCCTCCACTCTAGGAGAGCTGTGGTGCTGAGAAACACCACAGGCTGAGATTTTATGAAAACAGAAGTGTGCCCCACCCTCCCTTCCCTTCCTCTTCTTCCATTCCATCTAAAGCAGTTAATGTAGACAAAACATGGTGGTAGAAACAAGGTATGTGATTCTGTAATACTACAAAAGCCTTCTGCATGGCTCTTGTTTGATTCTATTCTATCTGCATTTTTGCTGTCTCCATTTTCCAGTTATTTCCAGATTATTATTTTTTTGGATAATGCACCACAGGTGAATCTAATCCTAGTGGGACCATTTCTATTCTCCCCGTGCATGCCAAACCAAGGATCTTTTCCCCATCTCTCTCTCTCTCTCTCTCTCTCTCTCTCTCTCTCTCTCACACACACACACACACACACACACACACACACACATACACACACACACACATT
>OU015745.1:30668801-30688726 GCA_907169655.1 Acomys percivali
ACACACACACACACACACACACACATACACACACACATACACACACACACACACACACACATACACACACACTGGTTCTCTGCCTGCCTCCAAGTTTTACAGTCCCAAATCCAGAACTTGAGTCACAGCCCCCATAGGAATTATGTGACCCTTGGGTACAGCACTCTTGTCACCTACAGATGATTTGAAACGCCACTCTTGGCATTTATTCCCATTGGATTTGCTGCCACAAACTCCTGGACCCTCCATTTAAAGGTAACTTGCCCCATTCCCCAAGGGAAGACCTAGTAAGTCACTGGTACTTGAGTCTAGGGAGGGTGCCCATCTGCCGTGCCTGTAGGGTCAGCAGTGAGTGCACTATGGAATTAAGAATGGGCACAAAATCAGGCTACTAGGGAGATACCCGAGCCACCAAGCCTTCCTTCCCTCTCAACTGCTATGGTGGGCCCCCTGTCTCCGAGCACATAAAGATATCTTCATTTTATAATTGAAGAGAGTAAGGCCTGGGGGTGTGCTAGGACCTGCACAAGATATGACAGCTGCCCTAGTGGGCTGCATCCGGCTCAGGAAGCCCTCACTTCTGCTATTTCTGCTATGCATCCAGGAGATAAGACTTCTCTCTTGTATCCCAGGGCTATTATTCCCAGATTTTTAAGTCCACTCACCTCCCAGGCAAAAGTGCAGCATTCTCTGCCTGGATACCAGATAAAAGCAAAATTGAGTTTACAAATCTATTACCCGACACACCTAATGCCAGTTATGATGTGCAGATTTGTCTCTGGGTTGACTTATTTCATCTTTCTTACTGCCTCTCCCAAATGTCCCCAAAGCAGAGTCTCAGCTGTTTTCCTCAAGCATCTATTTTCCCCCATTGACAAGTGGCTGATGAGTTCACATTTAGGGAAGCACACACACACACAGATGGCAGACGAGTCCCCAACTCCTCCAACCCCGAATCTGAGCTTTGATGCAGAACAAATGGAAAAACACTGTCCACCCCCACCCCCAACACACGCCTTCATCTGGTCCCCTGCATGTCTCAGCCGCCCCCAGGCCCCAGTTCAGTCCCATCCGTGTCTATCTAGTGTGAGCATCTCCCTTCCAACTCCTGCCTGTTTTTAGTCCACTATATATTGCTGTATTTGTTAAATGCTGGAAAGTAACTGTTAAAATGTGAAACTGTAATTTTTTTTAAGAAGGCTACAATTACAGTATAGCCAATACCACTCACCAAATCTTTGCACCTAGTAGATAGATCGATGTAAAAAAAAAAACAAAAAACAAAAAACAAAAACAAATACCAGAAACCTAATTGTACAGTGATTGGGGTGGGGGGTGTAGTAACATAGTTAGTAGTCCTCAATATAGCCAAGCGTACAAGGGGAAGTGGTGTCTGCTGATGCTCATCACCACTATTGAAAGGTGTACTGATCAGTTAGTTGATAACGGGCATTTTTTTTAACCTCCAACTTACCCCGAGGTCAAGCCTTTTGTTTTTCTGTATAACCAGTGTTCAGTCTGTTTTAGGAATGAACCAGCAAGATGTTCATTTAATTAAAACTGACCAAAGACAATTAATTCCTGGTCTAGTTTCCTGGGCACCATGTGGCCCAGCTGCCGCTAAAGACCTTTTCTCCGATCAATTTGAGAACAAGCTGAGCTTCCGACCCCACTCGCCCTCCCTGCCCTCCCTTCTCTTTCCCTCGTCATCGAGCTGCTCTGAGCTGTGGGATCCTGTGAACAACTGTCGCCTCTCTTTGTTTTCAGTGCTAACTTTTCACCTTGAAGCGCCTTTTGAACCCCAGACAGAGCACACAACCGGAGGGAATTGTGGGTGTGGGAGTTAAGACTAGGGAGTCTTCTCTCTGAAGTCACTAAACCAGGGGTCAGGAGGGAAATGGATTCCTAAGAAACGGGAAGGTTTATTACATCCAGTGAAGAAATCAAATCGGAGCGGGAAGAGATACAGGGAAATGGAGCCATCCCTTGGCTACTGGCTGGAACCAGCAGTTCAGAGATCTGCCTTATAAACACTTTAAACTGGTTTGTGGTACACAAAGGGGAGCTGGTGGGAAAGAAGCCTGTACACAGGGCTCCCTTCATTGGCGTCTCCTGGAGTGCCTTGTTGGGTGTGGTCCTTTGGTCTTCAGGAGGCATGGATGCATGGGTGCGGTCCTTTGGTCTTCAGGAGGCATGGATGCAGAGGATGTCTTGTGACCTGGTACTTGGGCATCGAGTGGTCAGCACACAGACATTCAGACCAAGTGGTGGAAAACCCCAAGGACTAAACACCATGGTCCTCCCTCTCAGCCTTTCTGTTTCTAATTTCTCATCTTCCTGATGGTTGGTTCCACACTGGAACAAAACACCTCATTCTCCTGAGAAACCCAGAAAGGGGTGGAGGGTGATGTTGCTTCTAGCTGTGGTGATGAGTCCTGCTGGACTGGGAGGGAAAGGTATGACAGGGAGGAAAAGGCAGGAAGGGGTGAGCTGAGGCGTGGCTTAGCCGATTTTCTGCTGTGCAGAGCTGATGCCGACGGTTCATGTCCACTTCCCTGGTTCTCTGGGGTCTCTTCTCCACTGAGCTGAATTCGAAGTGGGGAGTTCCCCATACTCCGAAAGCTGCCCAGGGAACTGCCAGAAGGGACTGTCACTGTCAGTCTGAGACCTTTTAGCCTCTCTGACGTTGATCTGCCCGCATTCTATTGTCCCATCCTCTGGGACTACTGGCCAAACAGCCATTGCTGTTCTTTGCTGACATCTCCTTTCTGTGAGAACTGTCCCAAGCCAATCACAAAGCTGTTCCTTGAAGTGGAACTGCCGGAGTGCACTTTCCTTCCCTAGATGGAAGTGGGCCGAGGCCAGCTCTGCTGCCCAGGCCCTCATTCCAGGCAGTGTGACTGTTTACATGGTTTGGCAATAGGTTTGCTTCTGATTGCTTCAGAGTGGCTGGTCTATTTTGTTTTCCTTTGCTTTTTCTTCTTCCCCCCAAGTTGTGACAGGAAAAACAAGCCGAAAACACCCTAGGAAATTGCTGGTTGCCTGTCCCCATGTGATGCTAACTGTTGCCCTCTTCTGGGTATCGTTTCTCTACCTTATGACCAAATGCCCGTCCTATAGAGTGTCTGATTGGATCCTCTGTTGCGTATTCTGATGGTGCCTGCTGGTTTGATGTGGAGCTATTCCTGTGAAATAAAACAGCTTAACTTTTTCTCAAACATATTCTGTGGTTGTTTGCAACCTACCCTTCAGTCCACTCTGCCTGCGTGCCTCCTCTCTCTCGGCCAAGATTGCAAGGACTGACGGCTTCAAGCATAGAGCCCCAAGAACACGGCCAAGGAGATAGGCTTGGGCATGGAGAACTAGGGCTAGGAGGAAGCAGGAGCTGTTCAACCGTCCAAGAAGTGTCCTAAGAAAGCAAGGACAAATTGCCAGAGCCACAGGGCGCTAGTGGCATATGTAAAATTTTAGCATTCATTGTCTAAACACAACGTACCTTTTAGATGGGTGTGGGTGTGGGTGTATATATATGCACCATTAACCTGTACTTTCTGTCCCAAGCCTTAGGTTATATTTCCCCAGGAAATTTCTTATTGAAACAGCCATTGAGGTAGCTGTTATTAGACTCAATCCTGCACCTTTTGGAGGCAAAGTAGCTTGCCTAGCCACGGTAGTGCAGGAGTGAGGATTTGAAGCATCTGTTTACCAAGCCATGCACTTTTCATGTGTCTCATGCTGCATCTCACTATGTATTCATGGCCCTAAGACGGGGTCAGGTATCCTTACCTAGAAAATGTCTTCTAGCAACCGCCCCCCCTACACTCTCCCCCTCCCACACCCCAACCTCCCCCACCCACGCAGTCAAGGAAGACTTCAGGGCCTAAAGCTCCCTCTGGTGGATGCTCATGTGACAGTCTCTGTGCAAAAGGGTCTTTTCCACAACCCCAGTGACTACCACCTCCACCCAAATCCTACCACTTTGTGGCGGCTTCTTGCTAAGTCAAGTTCTTCTGCTATGGAACCTTCTAGAAGGCTACACTTTAAATATGCATTCCACAACTCGTTTACTTGTCATAGCAACTGTGCTCATCCAGGAGCCCCAAATTAGGAGCCTTTCATCCAACGAGTATCTTTTTATGTCCCCAAATTAGCTGTTGGGGACACAGATGGATGAGACCCAGTTTCTATCCTCCAACTCTGAAGCTGTTCACAGCTTAATTGCACAAAACAATCACTCCAATCAATTCTGACTCAACAATTAACAGAACTGTGTATGGGCTTTCCTTCTCGTATGGAATGGTGTCCTGGAACTTGGAAGCCCAGGAACCACACAGCTCTGAAAGGAAGCATCCTCAGCAAAGGTATTGCAGCTCCCAGGGAAAATTATCCCTAGCTGAGCTCAGGAGCTCAGGAGCCTCAGCCTGGCTCTACTTCTCACTGCTTCTTTGGATGAGAGAGTCACACCAGGCAGCAAATCTCATAAAAGATATTTATTGGAGGGATGAATCCAGGGATAGCTGCTAAGCAGATACAGCCTTTTTATACGATTTTTTAGGGGGTGTTCCAGGGTGGATATTTCCAGAGTAAGGATGGTGGGATTTCAAGTCCTGAGTTTCGGGGAGCCCTGAGATTGGTAGATTTTCCTGCTCAAGGATTGTTGGCTTTTTGTTCAGACTTTTCACCTGAAATTTGCATAGTCTGGTAGGGGTCCTATTGAGGGGCTGGAGATGACCTTTGTGACTGGTATAGAGGCTGGAAAAAACTGTTTTCACAGGTAGAGAGGTCTTGGGAGGAGCCTGGCTCCTTTCCTTCCTTGAGGGTTTACAAAGATTATAAAGTCTACAACGTTATCAAAGCTTACAAAGGGAGTCAGGCAGGGAAGGTTTTCCCTGTGGCTTGAGTCAGATGAATAGCCAACACTGTCTCTAATTCCTAGGCTCAAATTTGCAAAGGGCAAATTTTAGCTGTCTGACTGCTTTACTGGCAAGTACACACCATCTATGGCTGAAATGTTTACTTCATAGTCAAAATCTGTTTAAGAAAGTTTGATTTAGTTGGGTGTGGTGGCGCATGCCTTTAATCCCAGCACTCAGGAGGCAGAGGCAGGTGAATCACTGTGAGTTTGAGGCCAGCCTAGTCTACAAAGCGAGTCTAGGACAGGCTACACAAAGAAACTCTGTCTCGGAAAAAAAAATTTTTTGTTTTATAAATGACAAGCTCTCCAACCCAAGTAGCCCTAAGCAAGAGAGAATGTATTGGCCACCACATTTGAAATCCCAGACTGGAGCTGTCTCCAAGTTTGTCATGAGGCAGGGATAAGATGAGCATTGTCTGGGCCTGTTTCTCTCAAGATAGCATACCACAACCTGCCTCATATAATGGCTACTCAAGGATGCTAAATGCTTCCGCTCCCTGCATCCCCTCAGCCCTCAGGAGAACAAACATCTTGGGCTTGATTCTCCATGCTTAGAACTGAGCCAGCCATAGGCCCACCTTTAAAGTAGCCCAAGGATGCGGTTAGACAACTCTAAGCAAGAATAGACCACCCCCTAGTCACAAAGGTACTACCATCCATATCCAGACTGTACCATCAAAGAAGAGCTTCCCACAGAATATTATGAGAGCTGCTGTATTCTGGGGGTCCAAGAGTAATAACAATCAGTGATGATTTTCAGTCCCACTCAATTCTAGGGTGGTACCTACACAGCAGTCGCTAACTGCTGTGCACTAACAGCATTATACACTGCTCAGTCAAATACAGTTCCTCCCCTGCCAGTGATGACACCCACCAAGTGTGTGCTGTGTGCAGAGTGTGTCACCTGCCTTCCCTCTCTGCATCCACACAAGCACCCAGCAAGGTGGATTCTGTTTCCCTACTTTACAAACAGGAAACTAGCACTCTCAGCTAGGATTCCATGGTGTCATTTTCTGCTGCCCTGCTTGCTGCCGGACCCAGTTCCCAGGATTCTGTGATCACCAAGTGCCCGATGGTTGGGAGGTCTGATTACTCTGACAACCACTTAAGGAGTTTAAGTCTGCACCAGCTTCTTGTGGGGAATAGATACATCATTCATTAATTCATTAAATGCTGATATTGAGAATAAATCTTATTCTCTACATTTGTGCCATATTGATCTTTACTACTGTAGGAACACTTTCTGTTCTCTCATTTTTTTTTTTTACTCTAGCCCTACACAGAGTATATCGGTCTATATTAGGTGGGAGATTGACTATATAAGATAGGAAGCTGAAGACAGGAGAGGATTGAGACCCAAGTCTCAAGTCCAGGTGGAGGAAATGTCCTAGCACAATTACTTTCCTTACACAACCCACAACCACCTAGCTAGGGGTGGCATCTCCCACAGTGGGTTGCCCCCCCTACATCAATCATTAATCAAGAAACTGTCTCACAGAGTTGCCTACAGGCCACTTCAATTGACTTCCCTCTTCCCAGATAACTCTCATGTTGACAAAAGTTGACCAGAACATATCTAACTGGAACAGGTGGAACCGAGGGCTCTGGCTCCCCTGACCCTTGCCCCCTGGCCCTCAGCACTCCCCTACACCTACAGCCTGTGCGTACAGGTTTGGTGAACTTCCATCAAGAATATATGCAAAGGCCCTGGGGTTATCCAGACCTGAATGTCAATCTCAGCCTTGATTGACACCGGTGAATGACCTTTCAAGTGGCACAGCCCAATGAGCCTACCTTTGTTAGGAACGTGTGGCAAAGAAGAGGCAGTGTCTCACACAGCAGTTTGGAAAGGACAACCTGTAATGCACACAGTCTACCCAAGTGCTGCTGCCGCAGGCCCTGGTGACACTGTCACTTGCTCCATCTCTGTGCACCAATAGAAAGGAAGAGTGAGCTGCTAGGCTTCTAATGACTGGCTGCATCAAACCTGCTTCAAGGGAAAAACTTGAGTGGAAATTCCACCATTCCCTCTGGCCACTGACTGGAGGAAATCTCTTTCCCAGGCTAGCCTCAGTTTCCTTGTCTCTAAGACAAAGGACTGGGAGGCTGATTATTATTTCTTCCTGCTCTGAGTGCCCACTTGCTGTGTGGGCAGAGGCTACAGAATCACAGAAGGCATGTCAGTCACCCTTGTTGTGCCCGCCATGCCGCAGTGACTTTACAGAACACTTTTAGTATCCACCCTATCTCCTTGCCCCAGTGGACTGAGCCACAGATGGCCACTGAGCCAAAGGGAAGTGTGGTTGACTGAGTTAAGCCAATAGGTGGCCCTTTTAAAAAGGAAGTTTGAGCAGAAGTTACAAAATGCTAGGAAGCTAGCAGGAGGAGCAGAAGACCAATGGCCACACTGACAAGGTCAGAGGTGGAACGGTGAGACTGGACACCAGGAAACTGAAGTCATGAGGGGTGAGATGTGGTGGATGGAGCTAATGACGGCTAAGGGGGAGGCCAGCGCATTTGAGAACAAAGCCATGTGGCATCAGAACAACCTGTGTGTACCCACCATGCTGCCATGAAATCACTGAGAGACTTCACCCTCCCCTTCCTGATATAACTTGAGTTGGTTGTCTGTGTCTTGTAATTAAGGGGACAAAGAAGGGACCATAACAATGGCTCAGCAGGTAAAGGCCTTGACACCTGAGTTTGATCCACAGGACCCACATGGTGTAAAGAGAAAGTCATGACCCCCCCCCTCCAATTGTCCTCTGACCTCTAGGCACATGCCATAATACTCCAAGCCTTACCCTTATAAATAAGTACTAAAGTGATAAAGAAAATAAATGGAAGAGAGTGACTATAGTTGATAGTTTGAGCCTTACTGTATTCTTTTTACAGCCCAAAGCTAATTAAGAAGACCTCTCCTCTATCCATTAGATGGCAGGCACCGTTTGTTTCTCTGACTCAGTAAATGAAGATGCAGCCTAGAGAACTGGGAAGGGCTGCTACAGAGCCACTGCAGGGTTGGGGATAGACTCAGACAGTATCCCTCTGGGGCTGGTCTTTGCCCTTCTCCCTCAGAGCTGAGTACCAAGCAGGGTCCTATGACCAGAACATAGCAAGAGGATACAACTCTTGAGTTTTGCTTCTTGGGCAAAAGAAACACGTGCTGGGTAATTTTAAGTCAACATGATACAAGCTGGAGTCATTTGGAGAGAGGAACCTTCCAGTGAGAAAATGCCCCCACCAGACTGGCCTGTGGTGCGTTTTATTGGTTGATGTGGGCAGTGCTATTTCTGAGATGATGGTCATGGCTGTTGTAATGAAGCTGACTAAGTGAGCCATGGGGAGAAAGCCATGCCTTCACGGCCTCTGTATCAGTTTCTGCCTCTTGGCTGCAGCCTTGAGCCCCGACATCTGCCAGTGATGGAGTGTGACCAGGGACTGTAAGATGAAAGAAATGATTTCCTTCCCAAGTTGCTTTTGGTCATGGCATTTATCACAGCAATAGAAACCCTAATAAAACAGCGTGCCTCTCCAATCCCTCTCTGCATCTCCCAGGTGCTCTCCACACAAGTCTTTGTCCCTCTGAGCTCAGTGTTGCCTCTGCCATGGTTCAGTCCTTGCCCTGGGACACTCTTTCCTCCAGCTCTCTGCCTTCAGCCACTATAGGCACAGCCTCTGATAGCTTCCTCTGACTGCTTTACCTAGGGAGGCCTCTTCCCCAGTCACCACCGCATGACTCTATTCTCACAGGCTCTATTCTCCTTCTCAGTTATTATCAGGATTATTTTGGTTTTTATTGTTTCTTCCTCCAACCTAGAAGGTAAGTCCTAGAAAGTCTGGGGATTTGCCTATTTTCTCTACACTGTCTCCAGGCAGAAATCTGGTGCCCAGCACATCAGAGAGGCTCAGTAAATGCTGAGGGATTAAATGAGCATCTGTCTATAGTGAGGGACCAAATGCTGTATTGGAATGGAGTGGGAATGGTTGTTACCAGCAAGCACAGGTTTCATGGATAGTTCCCAAGAGCCCACTGTATCCTAAGTTAGTTGTCTTTTCTTGTTGCTGCCATAAAATACCCAGGAGAAGCCTGTTAAGAGTTTAGCTTGGCTCCCAGTTGAAGGGCGGAGTCAATCAGGGCAGGGATATCATAGTGACAGGAGTTCGAAGTCTTGTTCGCATTTATATTCAGGGAATGGGCAGTGGAATAGTAGTGCTCAACTAGTCTGTGACCTTTTATTGTCCCAAGACTCAATTCAAGGGTGGCACTGCCCCCTCCCTCCCCATTCAAGGACTCTACTCTTCAGTTACTTGAATCTAGGTAATCCTTCACAGGGGTACCCAGGGGCTCATCTCCTCTGTGATTCGAGACTTAACCATCACACATGCCGTGGGTGCTATGGGTACAGAGACACAGCCATGAGCAAAGCGGATCAAGATGCCTGTGCACCGGGTGCTCAACTGCCACAGTCAAACAATGACGTCAACAAAGGGAACAGCAGGGATGTGGGAGAAGGGCCAGATGTTGATCTCAGCCCTAAACTGAAAGGTTGAGGCTGCCACTTTGAGAAGAGGGATCTTAAGGCGGATGGGACCACCATATCAAAGGATGGGCCTCGAGGTGGAGGGATACACAGAAAGTGAACATTAAAAGAACCTGGTGTGTGGGAAGAATGGAAAAATCCAAAGAAGCTGGAACAGATGGAGAAAGACGTAACAGACTAGGGAGGGGCAGGAGTATTCAGGGCTTTCAAGCCTGGCTGAGGATTTTGAAATTATTCTTAGAGAGTGAGAAGCCCTTGGGAGGTACAGTAGGTGTATTGGTCCTCTTTGTTGCTATTAAAGCATTGTTGACAGGGGCTGGAGAGGTGGCTGGGCAGTTAAGAACACTTGTTGCTCTTGCAGAGGACCTGTGTTTGGTTCCCAACACCTACACGGTTCAAAACCATCTGTAACTCCAGTTCCAGGGGGTTCTTCTCACCTTTATAGGTACCAGGTATGCTGGTAGTATACATGCATGAATACATACACACACAAACACATACATACACACACACATGCACACACACATATATATATACATACATAATCATACATACATTCATAGATACATACATACACACATACATATGCGTACATATACACACACATACATACAGGCAAAGTACTCACACATATAAAATTAAGAAAAAAAACTTGTTGTTTTAAAGAATGAAAATCCCAAATTGTTCGTTTTTACCAATTAAGACTCATGAGCTAGATGTTGGAGTGAAAACATACTAGCTCAGAGAGGCAGAGAAAACCAGCTGAGCTTTCTACTCAGCTCACATCTCAAAGGAAAAAAGCCCAAAAGCTCATTTGCTCAGCTAACATCCCAGGAGGAAAAGCCAAAAATCTAAAAGCCAAAGAGCTTGCTAACGCAAAGCTCAAAAAGCCCCTTTTCTCAGCCTGGTCTACAAAGCGGGTCCAGGACAGCCAAGGCTACACAGAGAAACCCTGTCTCGAAAAAACCAAAAAACCCCCCCCCCCAAAAAAAAAAAGCCCATTCTTATCCATGCTGTCTTAAATACCCTTCAACTCAAAGTCCCTCCTACTCTTTACTCCTGTCAGCTGGTTTCTTGTTCTGCCTCTTGACCTAGGGTTAATTTTTATTAAGTCCTGTGTACAGAAAGCTCTTGGATTAAAGGTGTGTACTAGGGCTGGCTGAACCACACCTTAATCACCTGCTTACAATAAACAGAAAGCTCTTAGATTAAAGGTGTGTGTAGGGCTCAACAACACAAACAGGAAACAGGGCTCTACAGTCCACAATCTCGGGGTTCACAATAGGACAGAATATTCTGCAACAAAAATAAAAGTAAAAAACATTATTGCTAAGTTCGGGTATATTGGGAGGATCTCAAGTTCAAGGCCAGCCTGGTCTACATATTGAGACCTTGTCTCAAAGGGGGGAAAAAAAAGCAGCTTGGCTTCTAGCCCTTAGCTAGTCTTTAGAATAGAGGATGTGTTGTTGCGTGTGACTATAGCATGATATAGTCCTGGGTCCTGGACACAAAGGAACTGCTACTTTGTACCTTCAGTGTCAAGAAGGGAGTAGCCAGATGCTGGCTCACACCTGAAACCTAAACACTTGAGAGGCTGAGGGAGGCAGAGGGCTCCCTCAAGGTCAAGGCCAGTCTGGGCTATGCAGTGCACTCTAGTCCTGCCTAAGTTATTGAGAGAGGCCCTGTCTCACAAAACTAATCTAACAGGCAACTGATAAACAAGAAACACACACACACACACACACACACACACACACACACACACCAAACAAGCAAACAAACAACAAACAAAATTATCTTCTGGTCTCTTAGTTTTGCTTCCTCTGATTGCTGTAGACATATCTCACCCTCCAAGGAACTGACTCACACTCTTCACTCGGGAGCCAGGGGCGCACCGTGTGGCCAAACTGCAGCCCTTCTGTCCTAGGCCTCTTCAGATGCCTGTCATGTACGAAACAAGATTTTTTTCCCCCTAGTAAATTCTATCTGGACTGACGCTCTCAGATCTTGGTCATTGCTACCTCAAAGCTGTTCATTAAGTTAGACTCTGTTCAAAGTGACAGGTACCCAGCATTCCCGGCTCAGTGTTCAGTGCATCCTCTGAGTACCCACTGGTAGAAGTGGATTGAGGCTGGGGAGGAAGGTGAGGGAGGCCCAAGATGTCAGCAAGTCTGTTCATCTTTCAATTCTCCCTCCTTCGAATGGTCTATTCACCCAGCCTGCTCCATCCCAAGTACTTGGGTGGCAAGGATTGCCCAAAGCCTTAAACCTTAGCACTTAGCCACCTTATCAGGAAAAGTCTGTCTCTTCCCCAACTCATGAATACAAGTCCCAGTATTGTTTCTGGTTGATCAATCTTAAATTACATGCTTCTGTGGACCAATCATTTAGTAGAGGATAGGTCAGCTAATATGGTCAGATTACACCCACCCCCAACCCCACCCCCGTACCTTTTTTTCCCCCCCAAGACAGGGTTTCTCTGTGTAACCTTGGCTGTCCTGGAGGCTGGTCTCAAACTCAACAATGGTCTGCCTGCTTCTGCCTCCCTGAGTGCTGGGATTTCGGGCATGAGCCACCACACCCAGCTTACATGCCCATTCTTGAGCCTGGATTTCCAGTGTGTTTTTTGTGACCATATCAAGATACCTAATATATATATAACACACACACATATGATGTATGTGTGTGTATATATATACATATATATATGTAGAGCCTACCAACAGCCCCACCTCTAGAAACACATTCTTAAAGTGGGACAGCCATACTAATGGCTCTCTGAGGTTTTGGCTGTTAGGCTTAGGTCCTAGCTTCCCTCCTTCCTGAGAAGCTGCAAGAAAAGCCTTTAAAACAAACAAACAAACAAACAAACAAACAACCCACCAAATCCAGTTTGTGGTGTATTCTTGGGTGGGGCCATCATGGTTGACTTACCAGGAGTTACATTTGTAACTAAGACTGACTCTCTCCCCTCACAAAGCTATCAGCTGTCCATGCCTCCACTCAGGAGTGAGCCCTTCCTGCTCCGTGCTGGAATGCTGACTGGCTTGCTCTTGTGCAGCCAACCACAGCTGTGTGCATTCCTGAGCGCAATGGACTTATCCTCCCCAGAAGACTGGTTTGCTCCAATCCTCCCTGATCTCTGGCTCTTAAAGTTTTCCTTGTCTCTCTTGAGGGGCAACCTCAGAAGACGAAAGGTCTTTAACTTCCCAAACCCTCATTTCTAAAGTAGGGAGGGTAACAGTGCCTGTCTCATGGGCTTGCAAAAACTATATACATGGCCTCAGGAAGGCAGGTGTGTGTGTGTGGTGTGTGTGTGTGTGTGTGTGTGTGTGTGTGTGTGTGTGTTTCTTCCTTTTTTTTCTCCTTCCCTCCCTCCTCCTCTCATTCTTTCTTGACAGGGCCTTGAACTCCCAGAGATGTGCTTACTTCTGCCTCCTGACAGCAAAGGTGGATGCCGCCATTACCTGATCCCTTTTCTTCTATATGTTCAGAAAAGCTCATTAAAGTCAATTAAACAAAAAGACAAGATATAAGTGAATTATAGATTAATGTGGAGACTGACCATGTTGCATCCTGTTGGAGCTCCTCTCTTGTGTAGTACTCTGTTGCCCCCATGTGGCCATTTGCAAGATGGTGCACAGTAAATTTCCTAATTTTGATGGAAAATTTCAAAATTTTGGAATAATGCAGGGAATACCATAATTTGTTATAGCAATCACTCAGATTTTAAAGATGTGTGTATTTTCTATGCTTGCTTTGTCTTTGAATTCCCAATATCACTGTAATGTATTAGCATACATCTTAAAAGTCCCTTTGAAGCTAATGCTATGATCAGCTCATTTTACAATGAAAAATGGACAAAATTGAGGCATGGAGAGGTTCAACAGCTTGCTCGAGTTAGCATGCACTGAAATCCAGACACTCTGCCAAGGCCAGGAACACCTCATCCCAGGTTTTAACATGCTGCCGGTATCTTGTCCAAAATGAGTCACCATGTATGTGTTACATGTCCTATAGGAGACATCCCAAGTCATCCAACCCGTGGTGTCCTCTGTTCTCCATTGAACTATCAGCTTCTAATGTATTCACACCAATTTTCCATATTAGGAAATTTGTATTCATTTGCTTTCTTTTCATATGTTCTCATCCATGTAGTCTCCACTCCCCACCCCTGCAGACCCCAAGATGTTAGCTCTTCAAGATCAGCGACCACATCTGCTTTGTTCTCTTCTGTAGTTTAGCCCCTGGAGAAGGTATCAGGGACTGGAATCATTTAGCAAAATGGAGGGGCTGGGTCTTGTAGTATTTTACAGCTTGGAGTATCAGCACTTGGGAGGTAAAAGCAGATAGCCTGGGTTTCATAGCTAGACCTTGTCTTAAAAACAAAGAGTTGGGGCTTGGAATGATGGCTCGGTGGTTAAGAGCATTCACTGCTCTTCCAGAAGATGTGGGTTCAAATCCCAGGCCTCTTGAAACACCAGACATGCATGCGGCGCACAGACAGACATGTAGGCAAAACACTCAGACATAAAATAGCTGCACCTTAAAAAGGGTGGGGCGGGGGAGAGCTGAGGACTTGGCACTGTGGTAGATTGGTTGCCTAGTTCACTCCAGCCCTGGGTTTGATCCCTAGTATTGCAAACAAATGTGGACAAACAACAATAAAAATAGGATTTGAAGAACGGAAGGGAGAGAGAAGGAAGCTAGAAAGGAAGAAGGGGCAAAGAAAGCCCCAAGCTCTTTAAGAGAGCAAATTAGATCTTAGAAGGAGACGGATGGAGAGCAGAGAGGAATGCAAGATGCAGAGAGGCTTTTGGCAGCTGCCAGGACCATGAGACATCCAGGGGGAATCCAGGACAGGCCCCTCACTTGGCTGGGAGGGCACTGCCCTGATTAAGGTTGTCAGATTTGGAAAATAAAAACAAAGATGACCAGGTTTAAAAATTAATTTCACATAAGCAAGGAATGATTTAAAAAAAAAAGTATGTTATGTGTAATGTTTGTGATATACTTACTATACCTCAAAATTATTTGCTGTGCATCTGAAATTCAAGTTCACTAGGTGCTGTCCTTTATGGAGCCACTCTATCTTGGGTCTTCACTTGGTACTAAGTGTTGTGGGACATCCTGCTGACTCTAATCCTCTTTTAAAAGACAGAAAATTTTGGGTTTTGCCTCCCGAATAAAGAAACACTAAGATTTTTATTGATCTAAAATAAGGACAAATTTCTCAGAGACAGATAGCGGCATGTTACAGGAGAATGGCTCTGGAGGTTTAAGGGAGAGAAAGGGGCAGGTGCCAATGTATTGTCCCAAGCCCAAGATGGCCTTCTGGAATCTGCTTGTCCCCTGGAAGTTTCTTCTCAGGCTCAGAGGTGACCTGGAGTAGTATCTAGCTCTTTGAGTGTTGCTAAAGAGGGTGGGAGAGAAACATTGAGCTTGGGGGGAAAAGACAAGGGACTGTACGCTCACTGGTGATTTGCCCCATCATTCTGTCTTACTGAGAAGATGGTGGCACAGCTTCAGAGATGAGTGGCATGGGAGCATGGCCTTGAAGCTCTGCACAGAGAAGGGAGTGCCTCCCCACCCCCTCTTTTCTCTTCCCCCCTCCCTTTCTCCCCTCCCTGTTCTTTTTTTTCTCATATATTTTTCTCATCTCTCCAGCCATTTGCCACCTTATTATCCAGTATCCAATGAAAAGCATAAAGGAACACCTACTGCACACTTGCTTTATTGTTATTGCCCTATCTTTGCATAGCCACCTGCCGCTGATATGCCTACTGTGTTGATTAAAAACTAAGATGCCAGGCAACAGATCTGATGTGAGCATGGGGAGAGAAGGAAGGGGCACGGGGGTGGGGGACAGGGAGAGAGACAGAGAGACAGAGACAGAGAAAGAAGAAGAAGGAGGAGGAGGAGGAAGAGGAGGAGAGAGATACAGACAGGTTAGAGAGCAAGAGAGTAAGAGCGAGGGGTAGGTGGGTTTGTCCGTTTATATACTCCTGTGCAGGGGCCACACCTAGTGGCAGGTAGGCAATGACATCACAGGTTACTAGGCAGATTGGGACAGAATCCTAATACCTACAACTATCCAACAGCACCCAACTCAGCCTAGAGTTTGCTTGTGAACTCTTCACTGATTGGTTGATACAAATCCACCATGCACCTAAATCCTCCACTGATCTTCTGGTTGCTGGCTTGCTATATCCAGTGTGTTGGGATTCTCAGACTTGGCTTTGATCTGTGTACCCTTGTCTGTTCAATAAACTGTCTCTAATGAGCTCTAGTTGAAGTAAAAAAAAAATCTGAATTAAGCCTAAGCATTGCCACTGATAAAATGTGACCTTGAATGAATCCTGTTGCTGTTCTGACACCCTGTTCCTGTATATGTAAGTAGGAAGAGTTGTCTTGACCAGATTTTCATGAGGCTATTCTGTGGTAGTTTATATACTCAGAAGCCAGACAGCCTGAGTTCAAATCCTGCTTCTACTAATCTTCAAAATGCCCCATGCCAATTACCTGTTTCTCTTTTCTTCTGAATAATAAGTCAAATAAGTGCATAGATGTAAACACCCACACATCTTAGAATACAGGTGGTTTCATATGCGTTAGCTATTATTGTGATAAATATTAAAGACATTTAAACTATCTCCTGAGTGTTGTTCGTGCTACTGTTTCGCCATTTACATGTGAGTGTAGGCTAGGAAAAATTTATTGGCTCAGATTACATAGGTCATTTTATGAAGAAAACTCGAAAGAATGAAGCCCTAACCTGCTGGGTCTCAGTTTTCTGTAAAGACGGCTATAGAGTGTCTATAACAGTCGCACCTCTGCCTACTTCTCTGGAGAGCTCACAGGCCTGGCCCATCTAGAAGCCTTCAAAACATACTTGTTGAATGAGTGAATGCATGGGTCACGTGGATATCAGCGACACGGCAAGCTGTAGGGTTCTGCCTTGGGTGGCATCTGGACCAATTTGTGGTCTCTGAAACCTAGTGGAGGCCCAGGGAAGGCAGGGCGTGAATGCTGAGCCGAGTAGCCAGGCTGGATGTACATTGGTCAGAATTCCTCCTCTAGATAATGGGAGATCTGGTTAAACCAGCCTAAAAGGATTCTTGCTGGAGACAGGTCAGGGTGAGGAGACGTCACCTGGGGGGTGGAAGAGGATGAGGGGCCTATCAAGCAGTTGGAGGAATTTGATGAAAAGAATGTGAGTTCCTGTTAAACTGACTTAATACAATTCTCTTTTGCTAAAATTTAACCGTGTGCATGGGAAATAACTGGGAATCAAGTGCCAATATTAACAGTGGTTATCTCTGAAGAACAGATATAACTTTACATTAAAATTTTAGTGGTATGGGGGAGTAGGTATGAGAGAGTGTTGGGGGTGGTGAGGTAAGACTCTACTTTGGGTAGAAACCACACAACCATGAGGTAGCTTCTTTAAAAGGTGGAATTGAGAGTTTTGTGCGTCCATTGTGCAAACATCATCATGGCTGCACCCAATCCATGTCTCCTAGAGGGAATCGAGGATCTCAGAGGGGGTGCAGGAAGCAGGTGGAACAAATTAATCCCACCGATGGTTAATGGCTATCAACTTAGCACAATTCTCAGAGGGTTGGCAGCAAGAGAGGTAATGACAATGTTCAGAGAAGAAAGCATAGTCTGGGACCATGACACGCAGGAAGCTATAGTGGCACTGAGTATGATAGCACTGGGTCTTGAACAGTGAGCCGGGACATTTTTGTGTGCTCGCCAGTTGATGGAGCTGGGAGAAGATGGAGTCAATTTGTCTGGAGTGGGTGGTGTCTTCGAGGTCAGTGTCAATGGGTGAGGTTCTCCATGGCCACAAGCATTCCCTGTTCAACCAGTTAATGGGGCTATCACCTTCCGCTCGAATCACTGGGAAATCTGGATGCAGTACTTGGTGGAATCACCGTGCACAGACTAGAGGGCCTGGCAACATACCTGACGACATTCTCTCAGGCAGTTGTCATTATCACCAGTGGTGGGAACATCGCCAATACAAAAGTTCGTAAAATTTTCCTCAGAGCCTCAGGCGAAACCATGGTAGATACCCTTGACATTACTTGGGCTCAAATACTACGTGGATGGGACTAGCAGCTCATTGGCTTAATGCTCAGAGATCAGGTGCAGATTTTGAGCAGATGTTCCATTGGATTGGAGAAGCTGTCACCCCCCCCCCCCCCCCCCCCCCCCCCCCCCGCGCTTCTCACCGCGCAACACGAGGGTTCAGGGACTTCCCATAGTTAGTTCTGTTTTAGCTCATTCAAGCTCAAACAGGCCTTGATGAGTATGCACCTGTGCTAGCCTTTTGGCCATCCTGGGCAGTTGGGAATTTACACTTCAACAACGCCCCCGAGTGTTCAAGATTGCAGTTTGTCAACCTTTCGTATACTGCACTAGAGTTGACTGTGAAGGTAGCGGGTGACCTAGCTCTGCAGCAGTATCAGCGTTTAGAAACCCATACAGCGCAGCTAAAGCCTCTCACTGACACGTGGGTTCAGGAGTATACTACTCGGTTGGCTGTCCCTGCGCAACGTAACCGGTACCGGCAACCAGCAGCTGGGCTTGCATCACAACTACCTGCAATATACAACCTTCCTGTGTGTATTGGAATCGCGATCAAGGTTGTGGGGTAATAATCAACAACGCCATGTAGAAACCACTTCAGGTCTACTGGTTAATAAAAAAAAAAAAAAAAAAAGACTCTGCTTTGATGCCTTCTCTCAGTTAAAGCAAACGTTCTTCTTAAGATCATGTAGGCTCGATGTGGCTCTGGTGGATGCCACTATCACTCACAGAAAGAGGAGTTGAGACAAAAGTGTGACTTTAGCTATTTGCAAGGAGCAGAACAGATCTCTATAGCATCCAGAGAGTACAACCCGAAGGAGAAGATTTGAGCATAGACTCTGAAATCTCTATCAAGGCTTAGACTTCATTTGATTCCTGAATGTCTTTTTTCTAATATTCAATCACCTTCGGGAATCTTTTGTTTAATCATTTTCTAAGAGAGATTCAAGATGCCCTTAATCTTTCAATCTTCCTCTTGTCTGCTGAGGTCCAAGGGGTCCAAGGCCTGCACCACTCCAGGAATTCTCTCTTTCCTCTGCAGTCTTTCCGAAGCGGCGGACGCCCAACGCACGTTAACTACAGCTCCCAGCATGCCGTGCGCTCGCCTCGAACGTCGCGCGTTGTCGACGGACGCTGCAGCGCGGGGAATTTCGAGCCGAGGAGCCGCGCGGCTGGCCGGTAGCTGGCGGTCCTGTCAGCTGCGACCATGGAGGCCCTGCCCGAGCCGCGATGGCCTCCGGCGTTGGCAGTGATGAAGGTGAGTGTCTCGGGAAGGCCGGGGCGCGGACGGCGCTGGTGCGAGCGTTTAGGCCACGGCCGCGCGCTCCCCTCCCCTCGGCCCTCCCACTGGGTTGCCGCGCGACGCCGGGCCTCAGTTTCCAACCCCCCCGAGGCGCGCCGAGAACTCGCTGCGGCCCCGCGCAGTGAGCCCCAAGGTGGCGGCCCTAAGGAACCGGATGTTTTGGGTTTCAGTCACAGTTACCGGCGCGTTCAGGATAAAGTCACTGTAACGCGGTGTCAACGTTGGTGACAGCTCATCCTCCGAGAACTTCCTTTGTTAACAGTGACACCACGCGTGATTTGGGTGGACGTTGCATCGGATGACGGTTTTTATAATCGTGTAGCATAGCAGGGGATCGCGATGCTTACCGTAGTTTTCCATTTCTCACTGAGGTCCAGAATTAGCACCCTGCAGCCGGTTTGCCCCCTGATGTGCCCTGCCTGACGCAATAATGACACATCTCTCTTTTAATTAATTAATTCGTTAGTTAGGAGACCAGGTTTTACTCTGTAGCCCTTGGCTGGCCTGGAATTCGGTATGTAGACCAGGCCGGCCTCAAACTCAGAGATCCGCCTACTTGCTTCAGCAACCTGAGCGCTCATCCCTGGTTCACATCTTTTTAAAACAGATCAGGACCTAGCTTAGCCTTTCATTCAAAGGAATTATTGCACACTGAATTATCTCACTTAAATAACATTTACTGACATAGATTCTCTCTTCCCCTCTCCCATTCCCTTCCTCTCCCCTCCCTCTCCCTTTCCTCCCTCTCCCCTCCCCCTCCCTTTTGAGACGGGGTGTCACAAAGAAACCCTTTCTCTGTCGACCAGACTGGCCTTGAACTCACAGAGATGCACTTGCCTGTTTCTTTGCTTGAATGTTAGGATTCAAGGTGTGTACCACCACCTCCTATCCCGTGGATGGTTTTGTTTTGTTGACCAAGAATCACTCTGTAGCCCTCCTGCCTCTGCCCCAGTACAGACTTTTTCACTACCTTTCTCTTTCTTTTCTCTCCCTGACTCTGTTTCCTTCCTTCCTTCCTTCCTTCCTTCCTTCCTTCCTTCCTTCCTTCCTTCCTTCCTTCCTTCCT
>OU015745.1:30694296-30725885 GCA_907169655.1 Acomys percivali
AGGCAGGCAGGCAGGGAGGCAGGGAGGCAGGCAGGCAGGCAGGCAGGCAGGGAGGCAGGCAGGCAGGGAGGCAGGCAGGCAGGCAGGGAGGCAGGGAGGCAGACAGGCAGGCAGAGAGGCACCGTGCTGGAGCAGTAGCCGAGAGGTCATATCTAGAGATACAACCATGAAGCAGAGAGAGCTAACTGGGAATGGCCTGAGTCTTTTGATACTTCAAAGTCCACCCCTTAGTGACACATCTCCTCCAACAAGGTCACACTTTCTGTCCTTCCCAAACAGTTCCACCAAGTGGAGCCCAAGTATTCAAATATATGAGCCTGTGAGGCCATTCTTAGTCACACCACCATATTCCACTCTGGCTCCAAAAGTCCCTCAGTTTTCCAGTCTCAACACAGTTTAAAAGTTCAAAGTCTCTTTCGAAACACAAGGCAGTATTAATTGTAACCACCAGTAAACTCAAAATCAAAAAGCAAATTACATAATTCTAACATATGGTGGCATAGTGAGGAAATACTGGGCCAGCGCAAGACTGAAACCCAGCAGGACAGACTAGCTCTGCCGACTGCAACACTCTTTGCTCTTGGGCTAGTTCTCCCTGTGTACAGCTGTACTTGGCAGGTATCCATGGTTCTGGCAACTCTAACATCTTGGGGTCTCTGATACAATCAAGGCACACTTTTACAGCTAAATGCAGTAGCCTTTCAGGCCTCCATGCTGTGACTCCCTTGCCACATGCCTCAGTGGCTCTCTTTAGCTCTGGAGGAAGGTTCCACATGTATCTTCATGACTTGAAAGCAAGAATCACGTGGTCAGCACTGCCAAGTTTTATTGCCCACCCAGGATACAGCCTGGCCCCCTCCTTCAGTTACTTTTGTAGAAGCTTTCCTTTGCTTTCAGCAGCAAAAAATTGTAGAGGAATATTAATTCAGAACATGGCTGTTCTGGCAAGGGATCACATCCAAAGGCCTTCTAGGTCTATGTGATCTGGCTGGTAAGAGATTACATCCAAAGATCTAAGTCTGTGTGATCTGGCTGGAATACAAACACACCTTTAATCCAGCACACAGGCAAACAGATCTGAGTTCAAAACCAGCCTGGTAAAGAGCAAGTATCAGGTAAAGAAAAGCTTAAATCCATGCATGATGATACATACCTTTAATCCCAAACAAAGGTAAAGTTAGTTTGTGGAAGGAATCATCCATGTTTGAAAATGATGTCTAGGGCTGGAGAGATGGCTCAGAGGTTAAGAGCACTGACTACTCTTCCAGAGGGCCTGAGTACCAATTCCCAGCAACCATCTATAATGTGATTTGATGCCCTCTTCTGGCCTGCACGTGTACTTGCAGGCAGAGCATTGTATACATAATAATAAATAAATACATCTTAAAAAAGGAAAGAAAATAAAATGATGTCTAATTGAGTGTCAGAAAAAGTGATGAATGAGAGAAGATTTGACAGAAATAGGATAGGCCTAACTTTTACGAGAAGAGAGAAGAAAGGGAAGCTACTTAAGAGGCAGTTTACCAGGGCAGTAATAGAGAGAATGGGTTGCAGAGAGAGAAGTCAGGCGAAGATGGAACAAGCTGGAAAATGAGAAGCCAGAATATTAGAGCAGATTGCTGAGTTAGTTTGAGGCCAAGCAGAACAATTCTGGGCTGAGGAAGAAGCCAGATTAAATAAATCAGCTGGGAGAAGAGTTTGAGCTGGAACAGCTGAGTTGAGCCAGCCAGCTCAGAGCTCAGAAAGAATAAGTGAGGGTGAGCTAATTAAGCAGTATGTTTCAGAGGCTGAAAACATTCTAGGCCTAGGTTAGATTGTATGGCGGCTAGAAGCTTCCAGGGCTAGGCCTCGGCCAGCAGAAGGAGGTCTTAAGCCTCCCAGACAACAATTGAGCTGAGAGAATAAAAGTTACTTTAATAGAAAATCCCTCAGGCATTTTCTTTTTACAAGTATGGAAGCTCAGCTGGAGTGGTCTTGCCCTGAGTGCTCCTCTCCCAATATTCCATTGATAACTGGTCTTTCTTTAATCTTCTCACCTCTTTCTGCATTGGCCTTGGCTTTGACATTAAATTTTCTGCGGTTTTTTCTCTTCTTAAACTCCATTTTGTATTTTTGCCCCACTTGCTCTTTTTCATTATAAACCTGCATAATAGTGGTTTCTAAGAACTACTTGACAGAGTCAATATTTATTTGACTGTCATAAAATCTACTAAGGAAAATAATTCATTATTTTCAGTTTTGCCTGAGGCACATTTTAGCACAAGTGTGGAAAGTAGTTATAATCTTTGTCAAAATTTCACAAGAAAAACGGTCTCTATTCCAGTTGCTAATATCATTCCCCTGTGAAACCTTTTGAGCTGGGCCTCTGTAGTCCACATCGCTCTCAGCACTACTGTCTTCCATGCTCCTACTAGGATGGCCCATTAAACACCTGCTTCAACTGTTTTTCTAAGTCCAAAGTTCCAAAGCTTTCCACATTGCTCGCCAAAACATCGTGGTCAGGCATGTCAGAGCAATATTCTGCTCCTGGTACCAACTTTCAGATTTGTCCAGCAACTATCTGACATTTCAGGTGTTCTCTTTGGTACTGGCTCCAACAGGTTTTTTTTTTTTTTTTTTTTTTTTTGTGTGTGTGTGTGTGCCCAGCGGTGCTCTCTGCTTGTGTCTCTCCTCGCTGTGGTGTTGCCTGTCTAGCGCTTTTTCGGGAGGGGTAGCAGTTTAGCCTATGACCTTGTGCTTCTGATGGATTTAAGGAGAATTGCTCAGCAACTGAATGGCCATTTCCAGCTTCTTTGCAATGTCTAGAAGAGCTAAGCCTGTTTTTTGTTTTTTGTTTTTTGTTTTTTGTTTTTTTTTTGTCTTTTACTTGGCCATGATCTATCCATTTCTTTTTCTACTTGGCATTCTGTTGTTGGAGCTGTCAGTGCTTCTTTATGAATACTTGCACCACCAAAATCATACTGTTTTTGTTTCCTCAGCTAAATGGATTTGGTTTTAACAAGGCTCTTTAATTCAGCTGAACTTAGGCTTTGCATAAAGGAGCCACTAGTAAGGTGTCATCTATTACTCCAGATAGTTTTCATTTTATGCTGCCTTGGGTGTGAAACATTTAGTGCACTGCCTGCACTTTGTTGACTCTTTGAGGTAAAAAAAAAAATCCTTCATCCTGTGTGTTGTTTTTGCACCTGCCACCCAAGTGCTTGTTAAGCATGGGGTGGTGGACATCACAGTGTTAGGGTATAGAAATTTTCACTTGATAACCTGGGTACCTGTTGTGTCTGTTTATCCCATTTCTGAGATTTTGTTTACAAGAGGGAAATACTAGGTGACTGGCATATGTATAAAAGAAGCCGAGGGCTTCTCTGTGTTTCTGTGGTTCACAAAGAGGGAGTGGTGTGTGCTCACAGAGTTGTGAGAGGTTAGAAAGTCAGTGTACTAGAGGCCTTGTCTTTCCTTAATAGTATTTTTTAGTTATACATGTAGACACTTGTGGAGCAAGAAGGCACTAGAAACAAGATTATAATGAAACAATGATAGAAGCACTCTAGTCTTAAGTCAAAATTGTGTTAAAAGTTAGATTCCTGTATTACTCAATAGTATAACTTTCTATACTGCATCTTGTCTTTTTTTGCAGATTGTTCTCTCTGTATAAGAAAATTTTTGTCCTATAAAACTCAGTGTCCAACTTGTTGTGTGGTAAGTATTTATTTCTTTAAATTTTGTTGATTAGAGCAAAATTTTTTTTTCTTTTTGTGTCCATAAAAATGCATGGGATGGGGCTGGAGAGATGACTCAGAGGTTAAGAGCACTGTCTGTTCTTCCAAAGTTCCTGAGTTCAATTCACAGCAACCACATGGTGGCTCACAGCCATCTATGATAAGATCTGGTGCCCTCTCCTGGCATGCAGGCAGAACACTGTATACATAATAAATAAATAAATAACATCTTTAAAAAAATGCATGGGATGATATGTAGTTACTAAATTACACCATTTGAACATTTCTAGGAAAGATTTCTTTTGGGGGTCAGAGGAGAGGAAAGGGTTTATTTGGCTTACACTTCCATACCACTGCTAATGACTGAAGGAGGTCAGGACAGGATCTCAAACAGGGCAGGAACCTTGAGGCAGGAGCTGAGGCAGAGACCATGGAAGGGTGCTGCTACTGGCGTTCTCCCCAGCCTGCTTTCTGTCTTTTTCTTTTATTTTCTTTTTACACATACATACAGTGTACTACATACAACAGGAAGAACCACAAAATAATCAAGAATTATATAAATGTTACATTCATAGTGTTTTGGTTATTTGTATTTAGCAACCTTGAAGAAAATATCTTTTCTATCTTGGTGAGTCTAAAATTCTGAATGTAAGTCAGTATCTATCATATCTCATCTCTGTCAACTTAAAACATCTATGTAGACCTAAAAATACCTTACCCCCTAAACAACTAAGTTTAATTGTAAAACTAAACTATCTGGTCTTCAACCCCATCAGAGACTTGAGGAGGAATAAAACTTAATTACCTGAGTAAACTGGATATGCAGGTTAGCAGCTTCCAAAATGGGAAAAAAAAAAAAAAAAAAAAAAATGCCTGATCAGTCACCTAAAACTCTGTATAACTTTGGAGCATCATCTTCAGCCTTCTGGCCCAGTATATCTGCCAGACATATTTGTGAGGCAAGAACTATCGAGGACCTGCTTACCCCGTTTAGGCAGAGATTGGCCATTGACTCTGCCTGCATCCAAGCTTGCCTGTTTTTAGGCAGAATTCTGTCTGTGGCAGAAAGGAGAACATTTTCCCTGGTGGCTGGTTTGCCAAATTTGAAGCCATCTCCACAAAGAGGGAAAGATTTTTTAAGTATACATAAAAGATTTGGGTTTTGTTTCCATTCTCATTAGGATTTTTGATACCCAAAGTGTACTTTAGGAAGTAAAAGGCTCTAATATTTTTTGACTCCTATATACTGCCTAACTTTTTATAATTTCTTACTTTGGATGCAAACAGATGGTGGGATTCTTCATTTGTGAAGGATTGGTGTGCATGTTTGTAGAGGAGGCTAGAGATTGATGGCAGCTGGGCTCACCCAAGCCTCCCTGGTCTCTTACTGTCCTTCCAGATCAGCCCTTCAGACCAAACATCAGCAAGTGTACTATCTGTCTCTGAGACTTTTTCTTGAGGTGAGAACAGGTAGAGAGGGAGATAGAACAGGAAATTATATGCGTATCTGGTAAAGAAAGAAGAGACATGGGTCTCTTGAAAAGGATGCTTTGAGGTGCCAAGGCATTCCAGACAACAGTGGTGCTGTAGTACTGGATGTTTCTCTTATATTCTCGAATTTTTTACTTTTAACCCTCTGAACACTTAATGCCTCTTCCAATGTTGCTACTTAGAAGAGCTTCTCTCATCTGTTTCTGAGTAATTTGGGGAAAGCTAGAGTTTTGGAATTTTGAAGAAAAATCCTTGCTCATATTGGGTTTTGTCTTAGTTGGTGCAGAGTAAATAGCAGATAGTTTTAACAGGCTTTTGAAAGCTGTTACCAGGCTTCCGGTTAGTAGTTCCCTGATTTACTGGCTAAAGTTACATGGTAGTATGAGATGAATTCACTTTATTTTGAGGTTTTCTTGGAAGACTAGTGGGACAGAGCGCCCCAGGAGGACAGGGCAGACATTTTTAAAAACAAGATTGTGACAAGTTAATTACTGTTTTTGACCTTTTCCAACTGTTGTTTTTCTTTTCTAGGCAGTAACAGAGCCAGACCTGAGAAATAATCGCCTCTTAGATGAACTGGTAAAAAGCATGAATTTTGCACGGTATGATTCAGTTTTGTGACTAACCCCTAACTGCCTTTGTTCTTCATGTGTCCCTCCTCCCCATGCCCTTTTCAGTTAGGGAGTTCAGAGTTATTTCAAACTGGAGCGGAAGAAGGGAAGTGATGATCGCCTCTGCACACATGAGGTTGTTCTAGTATTGCCACTGGGTGTTAGCCTCCTGGGCTTGTTAGTGGATAGTGCTAGAATATATATATCGGTCTATGCAGTTGTGTATGCTAACCCTTTTGTGTACACATATTTGTAATTGGTTTTATTTGTTATGTTTTAACCTATGCTTAATTAGATTTACTCAGCATGTGTAGTATGGTATATTGTGTGAGACATGCAGCTGCTTCATTATAAGGCTCTCATATATAGCTTTACTCTTTAACTATCAGTGCATGAATGTGTGAATATGAGTTCGGTCACCCAAAGAGATATAAAAAGGCATGTTTTTACCAAACATATTTTGCATTGTTTTAATCATGTTATTAGTTCACATGTCCGTGTATAGGACTTCTTCACTTGGTATATTTTTAGAGATACCTCACCTTGCTTCTAAAAATGTCTTTAGAATTCTACTAGGATTGCACATTTATTCATAGGTTTGTGTCATAAAGATGATGACATCTGGCACTCTGAACTATCCTAATGTGCCATTCCAGTAACTGCCTGGTTACCCATTTCCTTTGGGAGGCCACATAAGCATGGTGTCCTTTTCTAGACAAAGAAACTGTGTTTCTCTGATTCTCCTATTGAAGTCATTGCTTTCTTACTGTAAAGTCTCTTGTGTATTAGGGTCTTTGTTTTGTTTTATTTTTTTTTTTTTAAAGCAATGTGTGGCTGTGATATGTGTATTTGTTAATGATGTGTGTGTGGCTACATTTACATGTGTGTGTGAGGGTGTGGAAGTCAGAAATCAGTATTGGGTGTCTTTCTTTGATTACTTCCCACATTTTTGGGGAGTGTTTCTCACTGACTTGAAGTTTGTAAATTTGTTTAGGCTGACGAGCTAGTAAGCTTCAAGGGTCTGCCTATCTCTGCCTTGTCAGTGCTGGCAGTGCACGAGTATACTGCCAGCCCCATCTTTTTAATAGGGGTCCTGGGGCTTGAACTTAGGTCCTCTTGCTTCCACCAAAGTCGCTTAATGACTGAGCCATCTCCTCGACATTTTTGTTTATTTGTTTTGTTTGCTTTTGTTTTTTAAGATTTTATATGTGTCTGTGTGTATTGAAGGTCCCCAGTGGATTTTGTCATTCTCCTTATGCTGCCTTCTTGGCATTACCATTCTTAGCATCGTCCTTGAGGTGCTGGTTTCCTGGATGTTCATCATGTGCAGTGTTGTGGTGCTTCATCTGCAAAATGATTAGGGGTGAAATAGAAGGTAATCAATACCATTACTTGTTTGAACTCTGGTTTAAGATTGATGAAGGAAGAAATTTAATCTTATGACTAAAATGTAAGATATTTATATTGCTTGTTGATTTTTTTTTTCTTGTCTTTCTCATTTGCCATTACCATTTTATATGCCATTCGGATTTTTAAAAATTTAATATTCTAAATTGAATAATAAGAATGGGAAATAATTGAAGAGATTTCAGATATAAGGATGACATTCTTTTAACATTTTCTTTTGACCTTTGGTGTTCATTTTCAAAGAATACACATTTTCTGGCTCATTTTAATTTAAAGTAATGTTCTTAGCCAGGTGTGGTAGCTCAGCTTCATCTTATCATTCGGGAAACCATGACTAGAGGATCACAAGTTTGAGGCTAGCTTTGGTTATAGAATAAGACTCAGTGTTTTAGAAAAGAAATTCTTACTGTTTTGAACGTAAGTATAGTTAGATTTTTTTTTGTTGTTGTTGTTATGTGTTGTAAAGAGAACATTATTCCTACCCTCAGCCGTAAAGTATTACTATTTTTTGTTTTTTAATAGAGGCCAGTCTCCATCTATGGCATTGGTTTTATGAATTGTTTGGGTTGATCAAGTTTGGAGTTTTCTTCTAGTATTCCAAATGTAAAAATATACACATTTTAGTATCATCCCTCCCAAGGCAGTTGATGGCTCTTAGGGGATGAGGAGTCATTTTCTTCAGTGATGTAGCCATTGGTAAGCTGCCTATGCACCAGTAAGTAACTCCAGACCTGTAAGCAACCCTAAATAAATCCAGTAGATCAAGGAATTCCCAACAAACAAACAAAGACATGAAAGCAGGATGGTAGGTCCAGAGCTTGTTGGGAAGAAGGACTCAAAGGAGTGGTTGGTATTATAGAGAGTAAGGAAGTCGAATATGGTCAAAGTACATTTATACATGTGTAAAATTGTCAAAGAATTAACAAAAGCACTAATTAAACATTTTAGATAACAGATATAGCAGATAATACTATTAGCTTCTCACAAACAGGATGTGAGTTCCCCTTTGGTTGTGCTGTCATTTAGAGCATGCTGGCTTTGCATTCAGGTGGCTCTGGGCTCCTGCTTCTCTAGTTATCATTACAATTGAGATTTACCCAAAGGTAAATGGTGCTGTTGATGGGTTACAAATGACACTAATATAAAGGTCTTTGGGATAGTACTTGGTACAGAGTAGTCCAAAACCAGATCCCTAAAATTGTTGTGCATTTCCACTTTATATACTGATGCGCTAAGGTGTTATTAAGAATGTGCTGTAGGGGCTGGAGAGATGGTTCAGAGGGTAAGATCACTTGCTATTTCTTTTAGTGGACTGGGGTTTGGTTCTTAGCACCCACATGGTGGCTCACAAAGGTCTCTTAACTCCATTCCCAGGGGACTCGATGCTCTCTTCTTTCTGGCCTCTGCATATACTTGGTACACAGACACATGCAGGTAAAACACTGAGACACATAAGGTAAAGAAAAGAAAAAAGCATGTGCTTTAGTGGCCTCTGCCTATTTCAACAGATTGTTTCTAAACTGCCATTTGCATGTTTGAGATTAGAGCAAACATTTTCAAGGACTTCAGTCATGTAACTTAATTCATTATACCACCTTATGACTTCCCATGCATCTAGAGACATATTGTGAGTCTTGATTCTTGGTCACATTCTAAAGAGATGAGGTTACTTGTGTGGTTAACAGGTTGGCAAGCTTTTTCTATACTTTGCTGAGTCACAGTTATTTATTCAGAGCAAGAAGCCATGTGGTGGACAGTTTCGGGGCTCTGTCAGTTGTTTACGATCTAATTATGCTTTCCTAGATAACTTGGAGCAGACTGATGAAACGTCCTGGGACGTTATGTACTCATCTGTACAATGAGATGTTGATTCCTCTCTGATAGTCTTTCTAGCTCTAAAAGTCCTTAATCTGCCCATGAGATATCTGAGTGCCTGTGGTGAATGTAGTTAGGTTCTGCAGTGCCAGGTTACTGTGATAAGAATTCTGTGATGGAAATGAAGGGGAAGTGACCAATTTCACTTAAATGTAAACATCAGTTTGGAAATAAGCATTTTTACCCAATTTATTTTATGGTGTATGAATTATAAAATGTTTCTTGGTTTTAGATGTCATCTGTTTTTATGTTTTCTAAGTCTTCAAACAGGCCTCTCTTCCGGACTTCAGATTCCTATCAATAGTCTATCTCACATTTATTCTTGAGCCTCTTAAGAGCTGCTGATGCTTAACATGCACAGAGGAGACTGCTGGTGCTCTTCTCTGTCCCATACCTGCTCTGACAGTTGCTGTGGCTTTGAACAGCAGCATTGGTGCATGTACGTGTGAGAGCGTGTGTGTGGGTATGAATGAATTGTGTGCTTGTTCATGTGTGTGTGTGTGTGTGTGTGGGGTGCGTAGGACATGTGTGTGTGCCATGGTATGTAAATGGAGATCAAAGGGCAGCCATCAAGTATATTCTTTGCTTTTCTACTTTGTTTGAGACAGGATCTCTTTGCCACTGCATAAGCAGCCTAGCTGGCCCCTAAGCTTCTGGAATTTGCTTTGGTCTGCTCATCTCTCCATTGGGCACTCTGGGATTGCAGATGCTCGTGCTGTTACATCTGGCTTTTACATGAGTTCTGGAGTCCCAGACTCAGGCTGCAAGGCTTGTATGGCAAGCACCTACCTACTCTTTTCTCATCCTCAGCCCTGCACTGAAACTATCCTTTTAATTACTCGAGCTAAAGACCTTGATGTTTTCTTATACTCTTTTTTTATTACCACTTAATTTGTTGATCCAATAGTAAGTCCCACTGGCTCTATCATAATGCTTCCCAAGGTTGAATCTTTCATTTCTTTACCATCTAGAATTTGGTCCAAGCCAGTGCCGTCGTACTTGACTGACCATTTCCTAATTGTATCTTTACTTTGGCCTTCCTAAAGTCCTTATTGATGGTCGTAATAAGACTTTTTTGCTACTTTATTGGGTTTTTTTTTCCTATCTCCCTACACAACCTCTATCCCTTCCACCACCTCCCAACCCCCACCAACGCTAGGTAGGAGAGAAAGAAGGAAAAAAAGAGAAAAGGGACATAGAGTTCCTTGAGGCAGGGTTGGTCTTTGCCAACATTATATCCAATTTCCTCTATTCAAACTGCAGGGGGCTTGCGGGGGAAACAGCAGCCGCCTGGTCTTTCAGGGCTCTGGCATTTATATACCCTCTGAAGATTCTCCAGAGTTCCTAATGTAAACTCTTTTTAACTCGCAAAATCACACTCCCCATAGAGCACAAGTCAAATCATAGCTGCTGTGGACAATCTGAAGCAGCTGCACATCCCATACCTGATTAAAACAAAAACATATTCACATAACATTTCTGTGTTTTTAAAGAAACCAAAATTCTCACTACAGATGGTAGTAACTAAAGTGATTCCTTTAAAGCAGAAAATCAGGTTATGTGTAAAGCTATCTAGTGTCAGTTCCTTGTGTTAGGCAGTTGTACGGTGCTATAGTAAAATGCCCAAGTGGCTTACTTTATAAAGAGAAAAGATGATTGTGGTCCATAGGACCACAGGAGACCCTGTGGGCTTATGCCTTTAGTGAGATGGCACATTATAGTAAAAGTATGTTTTGGAGCAAATGCTTGCATTCCAAGTAAGGGACAGAGATAAGAAATGGGCCCACAATCCTGTACTAGGACATGCTGTAGTGGCCTAAGGACCTCCAGTTTGACCTACATCTTACATTTGATACACAGCAACCCCCAAACCAATGCCGTTAACTCTCAGGTCTTCAGGGAACATTTAACATCCAGACAGTTGTTTCTCCATCTTAGTGGAACAGGAGCCCAAGTCCTTTCTGATTTAATCCTCTGGTTGCTCTACCATCTTGCCCCCTCTCAGACTTCATGTTTGCCCTTTATTA
This sequence comes from Acomys percivali, assembly GCA_907169655.1. Taxonomy (NCBI): domain Eukaryota; kingdom Metazoa; phylum Chordata; class Mammalia; order Rodentia; family Muridae; genus Acomys; species Acomys percivali. The sequence goes on from OU015745.1 coordinate 30,705,424, forward strand.
AGTTTCAGGCCTTCTTGTTTTTCTCCTATATTAGTTGCATCTGACTCTATCTAGACTTTGTGCTTGCTGTTCTTTGCAGGTGAACAGTGTCCACCTGGTTTAGGTTCACTTTCTCTGAACTCTATTCTCATAAGTTACCTTCTCAGTGAGGCTTTCTGACCAGCTATTAAGAATACTTTTCTCATCTTCCCATGCTTGGCTGCATTTTATTTTATATTATTCTATTTTTTTTCTAGTGTGGGACTGACACCCTGAGCCCTCCACATGCTAGGGAATCTCTACCACCGAGCTGTCTTCTTAGCCCCTTGGCTCCATTGTATCAGCACTTCTCACTTAGATTGTATAAACCTGCTTTCAGGAGTATAGGCTTTGCTATCGTGCTTCTCTGGCAACAGTAGATGGTACTGGAATAAGTTAATTGATTTTAATTTTAGCCATAAGAATAGTTTATTGTGGTCTTGCTGCTGCTGTCTGTCTGCCATAGTATTTATTGGCATGCCTTGAACTAAGAGAGTCAGTTGGAATTAAATTCACCTGAACTGTGCAATAGAGGCAAAAATTGTCATGAGTATGATGAAAGAATCAATGGCATATCACCTGTGCAAAACAGTAAACCCTAGACATCAAAATCTAAAATACATTGAAAAGTCAACTAATGTAACTGTATTAGCAAAATAAAATAAACATATATGAGTGCATAAAATGCATTTGATACAATTTAATACTAATTCATAATATAGAAACTCACATCTTCTTTTTCCTGAATATTTATGACTTGATTAGTAGTTATTTTCTTCTTTGTGAATGTTGTGGACCAAAGTTATAGAAGCTGCAAAAACCTTTCTTTGAAAGAGTGCATTTTGTTTTGACAAGCAATTAAATTACCAGCTCTTTATTGTGTTCTGTTAAGAGTTGGTGCAGTGTAGTATTAGATTCTATTTTGGTTTTACATGTGTGCGTGCACACACTTTTTTACACATACAGAATTAAACATATTCATGCATGCACATTTGTGTGAACATACAGTCTGTGCACACAGTGTGATCTTTTTTCCTAAGGTATGGCCTCTGTGACATCTCACCTCAGTCCCCATGGTCTTCATGAGGGTATTTCCAGTTTGCCTGGTCTAAGCTGAATATCTTTCCAGCACTGGCCTCTGGCATCTGCTTACCAATGTCTGTTTCCTACCAGACCCTGTATCCTGGAGATGATTGCAGATGGGTGAGAGGTTTCTTTCTTGTGGCTCCCACATGCCAAGCACCCTGTCTGCCAGTCCTTGTCACCTTTGCTCAGAATCATGCTCTTTCCCTGAACAGTAAGAGCACTCTTCTTGCTTAGATGTCAGTTCAATACAATTCAATATGCAGATCCCAGAAAATGCTTCCAGGGGAAGATCTCAGGACAGTGTTGGATCACTTTGTATGTCTCTCTTCTTTCCCAGGGTCCACACTTTGTGTTGCTTGTGCGGTAGTGCTACTAACTGTTGCTTCATGTACTTCTCCAGTTGTACTTAGTCATTGTAGAGCAAGTCTCATATCAGCAGCCAGAACCCAACATCCTTTAAGTCCTAGTAGCTGCCTTTTCATTCTAATTTATTGCTTTATTTTTTATTTTAAAAGAAACTCTTTAGTTTGGTTGTGATTATGACATAAATTCTGTGTTTCAGAGGAACAAGAATTAAATGGGAAGATATCAGTTTATTATGTATAATTTGACACCTTAATTACCTGTTTTTTGTTTTTTATGTTTCAAGGACTCGCCTGTTACAGTTTGCTTTAGAGTCACCGCCCATATCTCCTGTGTCTTCTACCTCAAAGAAAGTTGTTGTTAAAGTACATAATGCTGAAGCTACCAAACATCCTGTCAAACAGGGGAACAGGTTAATGGATAAGTTCCTGGTTAGAGAAACTGGTGATTGTGTATCTGAATTGGGAAAAGAAAATGACAGGAAATTCAGCCCTCAAAAAGAGATAAGCACCTCTGCTGAGATTAAAGAGACAAGTCTCATAGCAAAGACGGTACTTGGTCCTTCAGATGCCAATGGTCCTGTGACACCCTCTACATCCACCATGAAACTGGACACTAAAGGTAAGAAGTCATTTTTATATAAGCCCTTATACTTAAGGAAGTCACACCCATGTGGTGTGAGATAATAGGCAGCACTTTTGAGGAGTAAGAAAGAATAGACCAGGTTTCACCTCACTTGTCGCAGGCATTGATACAGTCAGTGGTTAGAGGCTTGTTGTCTTTCATAGAATAGCAATCAGGATGATTCTTGCAAAATGGAACTGTTATTAGTTAGTGCTTCTTGTGGGAGTTTTCTGTTTCTTAGCTTGGAGCCCTCTCACCTCTTCCAGTCCCAGTTTTATATCAGTGGTTGAACATGCCCATGCTGTTCTGCCTATAGCTTAATGCCCTTTGGCATATGACAGTATGTCAGTGACCCTGATTCATTTCCTAGTTCTCTCAGAATGTCTCTGTAGCCAATTTGTTACCTCACTCCTCCTACAGTTGTACCCATAGCCTGGCAGAATAACTGAAAACTGATCTGATACGGCACCTGTTTAGTAAATAGAGGTTTACTGGGACATATACTCCTTCTTTGTTTAGACATTATCTCTGATGTTTTCATGCTGCAGTGGTGCTGCTTGGCCTAATGGTGACAGAGCCAGGTTTATGGTGTGAAGGGTTATCTGGAAAACCTGTGACCAGACTCTGTGATCTCATCTTTTACCAAGAGTGTGTGTCTTTAGCAAACCCATACAGCCCACAGTTGAAGGCCAGTAGTATTTATTGGAAAGCTGGAATTAGTTTATTAGTATTTGTCTGTTAGTATTCCTAAGGATCTTTAATTATTATTTCAACCTGGATTATTGATTCTATCATTTTGTTGTTGTAGTTTTAGTTTCCTAGGGACATGTTTTCAACTTTTGTTTTTTTTTCAAATTAAATCTTAGAATGGACCATAACATATAAAAAAAAAAAAGATACAATTCTCTGTGTTCTATTAAGAGTAGGAGTAGGCAGCCTGGAGACTATGGTGCCACAGCCTCCCTTCTTTGGTCACTGCTTTTTAACCTATGGTGGATTATGATACCTCCACCTTCACTGCAGCTTCACGAAGCCGCAGCTTTATTATGGTGTACCTGGCACAGGAGCCAGTCAGTAGTTCAGCCAAATTGTACCGAGCCAGCCAAATCTTAGCTTGAGTTACAACTCACAGTTGTAACTTCATTATAGAGTTGTTGAGATTGCTTCTGTCCTGTGTAAGATGAGGCCTGGAGAAACTCAGCATTATAGTTTCCTGAAACCTTGGTAGAAAAAGTTATAACCAAAACATTTTCTAATTAGCTAACTCCCAAACTCACTTGCAGCCTCTAGGCCTAGGATTTTGATCATGTGATTTTCCACACAGTAGCTAGTCACTAGTCACCAGAGTGCTACTCTCCTGGCTCTTGTGGGGTTTTAAAGACCATATTAGCTGAGATCCTGTCTTTTCTCTTAGTTACTGAAAGATGCCATCTTGTTAATTTTTGCCCTTTCTATGGCCAATAAAGTCTGTCTCTCTCTTTTTTAAATTCAGTGTCTTGTCCTGTTTGTGGGGTCAGTATTCCAGAAAATCATATCAATAAGCATTTAGACTGTTGCTTATCACGTGAAGAGAAGATGGAGAGTCTTCGAAGGTAAGAGAGTGGGCATAACCACTGACCTGCTTGATGCCGCTGTGCTTTACAGCCAGACTCCTTTGTCCTGGGACTGGTGCTCCTGGTGTTTCCTTTAGTGCTGGTTACCTCTCCATTCCTCACTCTTTTCCTTCTTCATCTCATACTCTGCCATATGTCAGCAGCGAGTTAGTTACTTAGCAAGTAAGGCCTTGATGAAACAAAGCAAAGGCAGCTTGAATTTGAAGCATGTAAAATTGTTAATTCTTAGAATGTTTTAGTATTTTAAATAAATTATTAGATAATTAAAAGTTTAATATTTTAAATATTAATTTAAATGAAACATTGTATATTTGTCTATCTGTATTTATATGGTACTGGGAATTAAATCCAAGGCCTACTACCTAGTGAGTGTTTTCAAAAATTATTTTCTGAATAGTCTGATCTATACATACGATCCCCTGTAAAAATGATACAGAAGAGCATTTTTAGCTGAGTCTGGTGGTATATGCCTGCAATTCTAGCATTCAGGGGGCTGAGACAGGAGAATCAAGGGTAGCATAGACTACGGAAAAGTAGGTTAGCCTATGCTACACAGTGACATTCCAGCCCCAAGTTCCTATTTTCCTCCTTCCTTGCCAGAGAATGTATATAGAACATAATGACTTTCTCTCCAAAACACAAGATAGGACATTACTAACAAGTTGTGAGGTCAGCGTCCCCAAACTTCTGTGCTACTTTACTTTGTCTCCTTTGTGTATCAAAATCACCAAATGTGAAACTACTCCACTTGTATGTTCAGGGAGTGATGTTTTAATAGAAGTTAAATTGCAGGGCCTTAGGAATCAGTGTGTCGTAGAGACAAAAGGAAGCATAACTGTCGTGTTTTAGTTGGTGATGTAAAGAGATTTAGTTGGGGGAGGCATGGGCAGCAAGGTCAAGGGAAGACTTTAATTTCTTTATTATTTATTCATTCACTTTACATCCTGGTTGTAGCTCCCACCCTCCTCTTCTCCCAGCCCCACTGTCCTCCCTGTCCCTGTTCCTCAGGAAAGGGAGCCCCCCACTCCCCACCCCAGCTCATCAGGTTGCCTCAGGACTGAGCATATCCTCTTCCCCTGTGGCCTTGCAAGGCAGTTCTACCAGGGGGAAGTGATCAAAAAGCAGGCAACACAGTCCATGTCAGAGACAGCTATGCTCCCTTTACTAGAGGACCCATATAGAAGATTTTATTTTTAAAGTAGGATGCAGTCCTCAATCTTCTGCCATTGTCAGATAGTAAATAAAAGCAGTGGTAGCACAGGTAATGAAGTGGGGGAAAGTCAGAGACAAGAGGTGAGAATCCAGAGAGCTGTGGAAAAGAGGAAGAGGCTGGAGATTTTAGTGATGCCTGCAAAGTGGGACAAAGAATGATTGGTCCAGGTTGGTCAGCTTTGAAGAGTGTTCTTCAATAAGTGTTCTCTCCAATGGCAGGACCATCTTACTGTTTTAATTATTAAGACTCAGTTTTTGTGGGTCAGTTTGGGGTGATGCAGGTTGCAGGGAACAGGCTATACTGTTCTAGATTGCAGAGGCTGGTGCTGAAGTGTTGGGAGTGCTGCTCACTCACAGCACAAGCTGTGTTTGACTGCAAGCCTGGGCAGCCTGTGCTCACAGCACTGCCTTCCTGCACCCAAACGCCTGCTGAAGGGAACAGAATTAAGATGCATATATTGCTTAGTAAGGGAGGGTGGAATAATATACATGGATAGCTCCCAGGATGACTTCTAAGCCATTTGTATCTCATGACCTACTTTTTTTTCCCCTCATGTGTTTTTCCCCAGAAAATGAGTTGGAAGTAGAAAAGCTGAGCATTTTCTCCCTGAAGAATGAGAACTTGGCACTAATGATCTTGTTTGGATTGCTCTCGATGGCTCTGTGTCGTCTTCTAATACTTCTAGCTCTGTCCAGTGGTGTTCCAAATCTGGATACACAGAGAGTATTGCCAGTTGGTCCCCAGTGCAACATAGAACTAGCCCATACTGTGTTACTCTTAAGTAGACTGAAGGTGCTGAGAAGTCCTACACTTGAGGCAGTTGCTGGAGTTGGTTTTGTTTCATAATTCCTAAATTTGCTTTACTCTAATTTTTTCTATTTGTTTTTGTTGTTGTTGTTCTCACAAGTCATTTTGTACAAAATTGTTCAGACTTAGGAAACATGGAGCGCAATCTTTTTAGCTATATCCTGGCCTTTGGTCACATAGGGTCTCTGTGCTTTACAGTTTCCTTTACAATACTAAAAGGTGAATTGCTGAGTGTGGCTGATAACCCTGACCCCAACCTTTATGGAACTGTCAGTTGGCTCAGAGCAGAGCTCTTTTCTATTGATGTCCCGCTTCTGAGACCCCTGGCTCATGGTATTCAGCTTCATTGAGTCAGCACAGAAAGGATCAGAGTCATGTCATGCTTGGGGAAATGTTTTCTCTGCCTTTATAGTCTCAAATTCTTGATAGAGCTAGTTGATGTCAGATGGTGCTTTTATTGTGAATGCCAGTGAACACTACAGATATTTATTAGACTTTCACAGTTGTAAATGTAATAGTCTGACCTTGATAAAATAAATGTTTTAGTCAGAGACTTAATGAATCACTTCTCCCTTTGTGCTTGTCATAAACATTGCAAAGTGATTCAGTTGTTGCTACCTACTGTGATTTTATTTTACCATAATTTCATCTATCTTGGAGAGTCCAGTTGGATGCCATTATAAGAACAATTTTGTAAAAATACAATTAAGTAGTTATTTCTGGCTTTCAGACTTCACTGATAGAGCATAAAAGAGATAATTTAGTCAGGGAATGATCCTTGTGTGAGTAGAACTGTTTTATCTATACTTGGCTGTAATCCTGCCCCCGTTATGACACTTGGACCCAGATTTGCCTTGGAATACTGGAAAGTATTTTCCAGTTTCCACTCTGGGCCTGCACCATGTGAATGGGTGCTGTGGAGAAAGTGACTGAGCATCTTCATTAAAACAAGCTTTCTTGGTAGTGCTGAGGCCCCTGAAGTTTGAGAAACAAAGCCTTTGTGAACTCTCCTTGTTTTTCTTTCAAAAACCTTATTTTGAACCCTCTTACTCTTAAGATCTTACTAATTTGCTATTGTCATTTTGAAATGATTGCAGTTGTAACGACCACTTGGCAAACTGCTTATTATTCACCTAATCGCCCGTAGAGCTGAACCTCTAGTTGTAATGGGTGTGCTTGTCTTGTGTAAGAGTGTGCACGTATGTTAGCGTACATATGGAGCCTGAGGTCAACCTGGGTATCATACTCAGGAGTGTGTTTTACCTTGTGCTGTGAGTCTCTCACTGGGGCCTGGCCTTGCTGGCTAGTTAAGGCTGGCTAGCTAGTGCACTTTAGGGTGCCTTTTCTATGGACGCCAGAGGTCAGGCTCATGCTTGTGAGGCAAGCACTTTATTGACTAAACTCTCTCCCTATCCTTTTCTTTTTTATCTCAATGGCTCAACTATTTCTCTAGTAAGTCAGGTGTTGGGATGGTAAATCTCTATTTTATTTGAGAATCTTTGATAATGCACAGTAATCCTTAGATCTTTCTTGTTTCTTTTTTTTAGTTCTGCTCACAAAAGGAAGCCACTGCCCAAAACTGTGTATCACTTGCTCTCTGACCGTGAGTTAAAGAAAAAGATGAAGCAGCATGGCTTATCTATTCAAGGAAACAAACAGCAGCTTATTAAAAGGCACCAAGAATTTGTGCACATGTATAATGCCCAGTGCGATGCTTTGCATCCTAAATCAGGTAATGTAATATAGCCGTGCTCATTTGGATAAAGCAAGTGGGTAGCTCGGGATTATAAACCACAGAAAGTATCTTTTTGGCTGTAGGTAAGAGAATGCAAATGAATTCCCTCAAGAGCTAGCTGGAGAACACCATGCTAAGGAAGTCTTCCTCTTAGGCTGTTTCATAGCCCCAGGTCCCTTCGCAGAGGAATCACTGTTGCTAGTTTTTTGTTTTTTAATTTTGTTTTATTTTTAATTAAAATATTTTCTTTTGTTGTTGTTGTTGTTTTTGTTTTGTTTTGTTTTAGTATTTTTCTAGAGCTTGGTGGTAAAGAGTTATCTAGAGTCCTACACTTCTCCTACTTTATGCTGTGACTGATCAACTCACATCTCTGTACTTCAGTTTTCTCATCTATAAAATGAGGATTATAATCCTACCTGCTGTATGTTTTTGAGGTGATAGAATGCATCCAAAATATCTAATACAGTACCTGAGCAAATACTTAGAACTTAGTGATGCTTCCATTGTAATGATTATATATAAACAGACATCCTTAGTTGGTCTGATTCATAAAAATGTCAGTATCCTCCATATATTTTTCACTTGATCATGCATACATTTTGGTGTTCTTCATAGGTGAAAGCATTTAGAATTTGCTTTACATTTAAAAACAGGAGTGATATAAAACCAGAAAAGTACATGGTGTGATAAATTTTCAAAAAATGAAAACGCCACCCAGGATTACAGTCAGTATCCCAGAATTCCTTTCTTTCCAAGCTGTGGTTGTCTCCATACATCTGACCACTGTCATCTGCCTCCTCGATCTACATGAGTGGTTAGTAGCAACAATTTTATCCCTGGCTCCAGTGCTGTCATGGTTAAGTCTCTTTTCCTGCTACAGTGTACATTTCTGTCCACTACTTCCAGATTTGAGTTCCTTTCTTTTTTAAATTGCATATTTTTTATATTTTTCTGTTGTGTTTTCTGTGAATTAGGATAAATGCATTAAACAGTAGCCATGCCATAGTCTGAATGTTATACTATTGTAAGATTTCCTTCACCAAACAAATTAGTCTATTATTTTTTAATTCAGCCTCATTGAAATAGTCAAGACATGGGCAGAACGCAGTCATATTCCTTGCTAGAGCATGACACAAGTGGGCTCTAGTCTAGTTCCAGTTCCTCATAGGGCTCTTGTTGCCCTCTGAAACTTCTTGAGTACAGTCTTCGTTGTCCACATTTCAGCATTCTGATCTTCGTCTTTCCCACCACGGTGGCCTATCAGTCTGTACCTAGAGTATTCTAGGACTCTAGCCTGTAGCCTTACACTCCTCCACAGTCCTTCTGCGTGCTACTTCCAAAGGCCTGTGGACAGCATGGCCTGCTTTATCACAGTGACTTCTTGTTCTGTACGAGATTGATTGGTTTGGTTTTTCAAGACAGGGTTTCCCTGTGTAGCCTTGGCTGTCTTGGAACTTGCTCTGTAGACCAGTCTGGTCTCTAACCCACAGATACCCACCTGCTTCTGCCTCCTAAGAGCTGGGATTAAAGGCGTGCGCCACCACTACCAAGCTTGTTCTGTACTAACTTTTTCCCTATCAGTTACTTTTCTTGTTGGTGTGACAAAATGCCCAAGGGGGAAAAAAAAATGCCCAAGAAGAAGCAATTTAAGGAAAGGAAGATTTATTTCAGGTCATGCATTGAGCTGACACATGAGTGGGAAGGCATGGCAGAGTTCATGATGCTCAGTGTGCAGCTGGGATTCCTACCATCTCACTGTGCCAAGAAGCAGAAAAGTGGGAGTGCTGGTATTCTGTAGAAATTGCCTGCAGTTGATGCTCCTGTGTGTGTGAGCCTCTCAGTGTTTTTACACTTTCTTCGAAACCACCCTTGGCCTTTTGCAATCCGTCAAAAAGTTTAGTTAGGATCTCACTCAGGTACAGGGTCATTGCAGTTTATCTCCTGGGCATTGCTTTTTGTCACTTGGTGTTCATGATCCCTCCCAATCTTGCTATCTGTTTTGGGTTTTAAGATATGAAGTTGCTGTTTGACTATAACTCTGATGGATTCAAGCGAAATTGTAGTTGGATGGTTGTCTAGCTTTTCCTTGTCATTATAGTGAATGTTAGCTTTTGTTAGCTCTCTACATCCTAAACAGAATTAGAAGTCTTTCTGAAAACAGCTTAATCTCTTGACATGTACCCAACCCTAATTTAATTTTCTTACAACTGTAGTGTGTGCCAGAATGGTACTTGTATTAATGCATTGGACAGAATGTAAATACTGCTGCTTCTCTATTATCCATGACTCAGTAAGCTCATAAGGAGCTAAGCAGTTCTTGCTCATAGACAGTACTGTTTACATTGCTTCTACCAGTTTTTCGATATTAAGGTGGCAGATACATCTCAGTGCTTGGAAAAGAAAATCTCTTGTTTAAGTGAAGTAGTAGCTTTGAATTTTAAAATAAACTTTAGTAGGATTATTTATTTGAAGTGGATATAGAGGAGAGAGTGAAAGAGGTGGATATAGAAGGAGATAGATTACACTATGGAATACTACTCAGCTATTAAAAACAAGGAATTCCCAAAATTTGTGGACAAATGGATTGAACTAGAAATGATCATAATGAGTGAGCTAACCCAGAAGCAGAAAGACTCAAATGGTATATACTCACTTATAACTGGACACTAGCCCAAGGGACAAGTCCCATGAAAGTCTGCACCTACCAGGAAAGTGGGATAGAGGTGAGGACATCCTATTGAGACTCTAGGTGAGAAAAATATAGGGGATAGGGAAGTAGGTGGATCCAGAGGGTCCTAGTAACCTACAAGAGGAACATTATGATGGGTGGATCTGAGCCCAGGGGCTCTGCTTGATCTAAGGCACCAAACAAGGACAAAACGTGCAGTCATCAACAAACCCCTACCCAGATCTAGCCAAGGGACAGAACATTCTCCACAGTTAAGTGGAGACTGGGGACTGACTCTCACAGGATCTCTGGTGCCCCATATTTGGCCATGTCCCTTTGTTGGGGAGGCCCAATGGCACGCGGAGGAAGGATAGCGGACTACCAAGAAGAGACTTGATACTCTAGCACCATATTCAGGGGGAGGAGGTCCCCCTCAGTCACAGTCATAGGGAAGGGGGATTGGGGTGAAAGTGGAAGGGAGGGAGGAATGGGAGGATGCATGGGATGGGATAGAAAATGAGATGTAACATGAATTATTTTATTTTTCAATAAAAATGTGTTATTAAAAAAAAGGAGATAGACTAAGAAGTACTCTAATTTCCCCATGTATCTATCCTATAATGTAAACAGTTATCAAGCCAACCCAGTTTTTCTTTCTACCATTTAGAGCCTCTCCTTAGAATATTTTGAAGTAAACTCCAGACTTAATATCTTTTTACATATAATTGTGCATAAATGATTGCCAGTTCTTTCTGTGTACCTCATGTACTTTAATAGACTGACCCTGATACCGAAAGACAGCATTTGCAAAATCTGTGTTTAAAGAAAGACATTTAATGTGTGACAGGACATTCTCTTGATCTCCTTGCTATGAGTGGTTGTAAACTGCCTTCAGACACTAGGTTTGGAAGCAAGAGCATTTCCCTTGGTATTTGCAGATTTTACTCTCTCCTTGGCAAGTTTCACTACATTTAATATATTGGAGTTTGAATGGATATCCTGTAAGAATTTAATTCGTAATAGTAAATTAATTATCAGGTTTCATTAAAATTGCTGCTTAAATAGTCAGAAGAGAAGACAAAAATGGCATAGTATTTCTCTCTCTCTTTTTTTTAAAGATTTATGTATTTATTATGTATACAGTAGTGCATACATGTAAACCTGCAGGCCAGAAGAGGGTATCAAATCACATTATAGATGGTTGTGAGCCACCATGTGGTTGCTGGGCATTGAACTCAGGATCTCTGGAATTGCAGTCAGTGCTCTTAACCTCTGAACCATCTCTCCAGCCCCTGACATGGTATTTCTTACAGTTTTATTTTGATACACAGAAGAGTTGCATGTTAAAACTCCACATTTTTCTTTTAAAGGATTGCTTTGAAATATTGCTAAACTTACTGTTTTAGTTACTGTTCTACTGTTTTGATGAAACATCAATACCAAGGCAACTTATAAAAGGAAGCACTTACTAGAAGGCTTGCTTATGGTTTCAGAGAATGAATCCATGCCTATCATGGCAGGGAGCATGGTGGCTGGCAGGCAAGCACTGCGCTGGAGCAGTAGCTGAGAGCTCACATTGATGTGCAAGTTTCAGGCAGAGAGAATGGTAGTGGGCCCAAGTGGGTTTTGAAACCTCAAAGCCCAGGCCGAGTGACACACCTCCAACAAGGCTGCACCTACTCCAGGAAGACCATATCTCCTAACCCTTCTCAAGTGTTTCTACTAACTAGGGACCTGGCACTCAAATTTATAAGACTATGGAGAACTTTCTCTTCCAAACCACTACACTTACTTTTGAAAACTTGCAAAAGAAGACAGGAATCTGCTTATATGTACCGCTTGTCTTATTCTACTGTTGAAAACCTCAGATAGGCATAGAATGATGACCAAACAGTGGATTAAGTGATTTTTTTTCTCTTTTTATTATTTTAATAGCTGCTGAAATAGTCCAAGAAATTGAAAACATGGAGAAGACCAGGATGCGTCTTGAAGCAAGTAAACTCAGTGAAAATGTATGTTGAATCTCTTTTGCTGTTTGAGTAGAAGTGCAGGAAGAAAAGTTGAATTGAACTTTTAAAATTAAAAGCTAGCCTTTGTAAATTCTTCTTAGTAGAAAATTTATTGGAACATATTGCTATTTAGAGTATTAAGATTTCTTCACAGCTCATGTTTTTGGACAGTATTTGTGTTTAATAGACTTACAGCATTAAAGTATATTTCCAAGTAGAGTTTTGCTTTTAAGCTGGAGTCATGTTGAAAAAGCCCATGCTGCTCTCTGCTTCCTGTCTACCATGAGGTAAAGATGCTCCTCTATCCCTTAACTCCTGCCACTGTGGTACTCTGCCCAGGTGCCTGGGGCCAAGCAGCCATGGTCTGAACATGGAAACCAGAACAGTTAGCTAGGAAAATGAGTATGTCACTAGCACATAATTGAAAGAAGAAGCAATTAAAGAAGAATTAGAGTATTCTAAGATTTGTAATCCTTATGAACTTCTTGAGTAATTATAAGTGACTTCTGAGTTTACTGTGTTATTCCTGATGACTTGTAGCTCTTAGGAGAGACCACAGAACTAGGATTCACATTTAGCAGCAAAGTATCTTTTAGAGTTACCTTTCCCAAGCTTCTATGTATCATGGGCCAACTTTTAATAATCTAATTTAAAGAATATAGGCAGTTATATAGCTACAACACAACTGCCTATTCTCTGGGAAGTTTCAGTATAATAACTGTTAAGATTATATTTTTATTTACATGTGTGTCTTTATGTATATATACCATATACATGTTTGGGTGCATGTGGAGGCCAGACAAGGGTGTTAGGTCCCCTGGAACTGGAATTAGATGTATTTGTGAGCTGTCTGATAAGGATATTGGGAACTAAACTTAGGTCTTCTGAAAGAATGGCAAATTCCTTTGACTTCTGAGCTTTCTTTTCAGCCCCATTAATGTAATCTTCATTATCATCTTTTCTCCTCCTCCTCCTCTTCCTCCTCATCCTTCTTCTCTTCTTCCTTCTTCCTGTTTCCACTTTTTCCTCCTTCCAGCCTCTTTATATATAATTATAATTTTTTTTTTAGATAAGTTTTCTTTCACTTTTCAGCCCGGCCTGGCCTCAAACTCACAGAGATCGACTTGCCTGTGCCTCCCAAGTACTGGGAATTAAAAATATGCACCAGTACTCACAGCTAATGTAATATTATTTTTTAAAGTTTTAATTTTTTTCATAGAATATATTTTTATCAATTCTTTGTCTTCCCCTAACTCCTCCCTACTCTGTAACACCGAACTTTTTTAAAAAATTTTTTTAAATTAATTTATTCATATTACATCTCAATTGTTAGCCCATCCCTTGTATCCTCCCTTTCTTTCCTCCCTCCCGCTTCCCCCTTACTTCCCTCCCCTATGTCTGTGACTGAGGGGGACCTCCTCCCCCTGTATATGCTCCTAGGGTATCGAGTCTCTTCTTGGTGACTTATTATCTTTCCTCTGAGTGCCACCAGGCCTCCCCAATGTCACACCGAACTTGATGCTCTTTTTCTCTCCAACAACAAAAAGAAAAACCAGGAAACAATAAAAAAACAAACAAAAAATAGAACAAGGCAAAAAAAAATAACCAACAAAGTGCACAAACACAACAACAACAACAACAACAACAACAACAACAACAACAACAAAGCATGGAGTCTATTTTGTATTGGCCAACTACTCCAAGGCATGAGACTTGCCCTGGACTGTGGTTAATATAACCAGTGACACTCCATTGAAAAAAACTGTTAACTCCCTTTGTGAGCAGGTATCAATTGCACATAGCTTCTTGGTTAGGGGTGGGACTTTGTGTTCACTTCCCCTTCTCAATGCTGGGATTTTTGTCTTGTTTAAGCTTGTATAGGTCTTGTACATGCTAACACAGTCTCTGAATTCATATTTGTATCAGTCCTATTGTTGTCTAGAAGACATTGTTTCCTTAGAATTATCTTAGAATCTTTATACCTCTTCTTCATAAATCCCTAAACTTTGAGAGGATTTGATAAAGATATCCTGCGTAGGGATGAGTGCTGCCTAGTCTCTCTCTGATCATTGTCCAGTTGTGAATCTCTTTGTTAATTATTATCTACTACAAAGAAGCTTTTCTGATAAAAGTTGGATAATGCTCTTATATGTGGGTGTAGCAGTGTGTTGTTGCTATGTTCCATTAAGAGAATAATAGGTTTTACCCTAGTTGAGCACCAGCTTAATTTGTTTGTTTGAATGTAGAGTTAAGTTGTATCTTCAGTAACAGAGTCAGTAATATGTCTTTTCAAAAGGCCTTTAGTGTTTGGTTTCTCTCTATATTCCCTCCTTTAGTCTGCTCTTGTATTCTCCTTCCCATTTAATCCTCCTAATTTCCCCTTTATCTCTTTATAATACTGTATTCTACTTCTTCTTCCTTGGAAGATTATCTCCCTAGCTGTTGTCTAACTATCTTTAACCTCTGTGGTTATTGGGATTGAATAAGGCTGACATCCACATGTAAGAGAAAATATGCAATATTGGGTCTAGGATTCCTCACTCATGGTGATTGTTTCTAGTTCCATCTATTTACCTGAAAATTTCATTATTTCATATATCACTTAACAGCTGTATGATCTGTTTATCAGTTGATGGACATCAAGGCTGTCTGCAGCGTATGGCTACTATGACTAGAGCAGCAATAAACATGGGTGAGCCAGTATCTCTGTTGTAGGATGTTGAGTCTTTTGGATATATACCCAAGACCGATGTAGCTGGATCTTGTGGTAAATTGATTTTCAGCTTTTTGAGGACCCTTTACACTGATATCCATAGTGACTGTATCGGTTTGCACTCCCACTAGCAATGAATAAGTGTTCCCCTTTCCCTGCACCATCACCAGCATGTGATGTCATTTGTTTTACTGATTTTGGTCATTCTTACTGGGGTGAGATGAAATGTCAAAGTAGTTTAATTTCCTTGATGGCTCAGGATGTTGAGCATTTATTTAAAAGTGTTTCTCAGGCATTTGTGTTTCATCTTTTGAAAATTGTTTGATTCTGTACTCCATTTTTAAATTCAGATTTTTTTCGTTCTTTATATATTCTAGATACTAACACTCTATTAGATTTCCTATTCTGTAGGCTGTCACTTTCTTTGAATGATGGTGTATTTTGCTGTACAGAAGCTTTTAGCTTCATAATAAATGAAGTCTTAGTTGTTAATTGTTGGTCTTAGTGCCTGTATTGTAGATGTCCTGTTCAGAAATTCTTTTCCTGTGCCGCTGAATTCAAGCCTATGCCCTACTTTCTCTTTTGTAAGATTCAGTATCTAGTCTTATGTCGAGGTTCTTGATCCATTTGGAGTTGAGTTTTGTGCAGGGTGATGGATATAGATGTATTTTTATTCTTCTATATGTAGCTATCGAGTTTGACAAAAACTGAACACAAATCTGTGATACAAAAATACACTTTTGCCGGGCGTGGTGGCGCACGCCTTTAATCCCAGCACTCGGGAGGCAGAGGCAGGTGGATCACTGCGAGTTCGAGGCCAGCCTGGTCTACAGAGTGAGTCCAGGACAGCCAAGGCTACACAGAGAAACCCTGTCTCCAAAAACCAAAACAAACAAACAAACAAACAAAAAAAAAAAACACTTTAATTGACACAATGGACTTCAAGAATTAGAAGAGAGATTCTTGTGAATTTCAAAGCAAAAAGAGGAAATGACATGTTCAACTGAAAAATGAGACTGCCTAAGAAATTTTTCTTTGTTTTCTTAATAGATTTTATTTTTTGGTTGTTTTTAGTTCTCACATAAACAATGTGTTTTCATACGTTCATATCATCGTATTTTGCTCATATTCACCTCATCACCCCCTCTCTTGTACTGGCAGCCTTCCTCTACCAAATACTTCCCATTAGTAGTTTACTTGAAAAACCTTATATATGCAGGAAAGGTGGAAGAAATGGTACTGCCTGTTATTGTCAAAATTTATTACCTGAAATACTTTTCCTTCCCTTTTTGTCTTATAGATACAGGTTTATATGTGTTTCGATTTCTGGTATTTTCATTTTTACTTTTTCTCAACTACTTGGAATTCGGTACAGATACTTTAAGTATGTTATTGGGATGTTTCTATTTATGTAAAAAACTAAAACTTTAAATCTCTCCACAAATGAATCTCACTGTAGCCTAAAATCTATAACTACTGCCAAGCTACTTATTATAACATGAACATTTGTCAAATTATGTAAATAACTTGGGCTGTAGATGGTGCACAGGTAAGTTCACTTGCTGTATAAGTGTGAGAACTTGAGTTCAGATTTCCAGCACTCATGGAAAAAGACAGGCATGGCTGTGTGTGCCTGTAACTCCAGTGGTATGGGAGGCAGGGCAGGAGGACTGCTGGGGCTTGCTGCTCACCAGCCAGCTCCAGGTTCAGTGAGCGATCCTGTCTCAAGAGAACAGGCAGAGTGGAGAGCAGAGCTCAGTGTTCTCTGCTCTTTGTATATGCACAAGCATGCACATCCATACATACTTACACATATGCCACATAGACACTCAGGCACATACACTAACTTATGTAAACAACCTCTCAGAGTTCACTGTAAAATTGTTAAACCATGGTAGGATTTCCTTCTTGGGTGCTACTAGACTTGAGGGAAGAATTGTTTTTCCTATTTTTTTCTTAATAAAAATAAAAATCTGCTGATGAGAAAGAGGTGATGAGGAAGACTGAATACTGTTTATGAAAGTCAGAGTCAGGAAACATACAGGTTTCCCAGAAAGCAGATTGTCTTCCTCTGTTTTAAGAAGCCACATTTGAGATTTTGAAACTTGTGCATTGATTTCCATTTTCACTTTGGATGGAGTTCTAAATATTCTTTCTTTTCTTTCCCTTCCTTCCTTCTTTCCTTTCTTTTTTTCTTCGTTTTTTTTAAGGTCATGGTTTTTACAAAGGACCAAACAGAAAAGGAAATAGAGGAAATTCGCCGTAAATATTGTAAGTTGTGAAACATGTTCTTATTATAAAGAACTTAAGTTGCTGTTTTACATCTTAAGTAATTAAAAAATGTTTGCTGTTAATGTTCAAAATAATCTTGTTAATGTTGCTTCAGAGACTGGGTTTTAGTGGAGTGTTTGCTCAGATATAGCCTTTTGTATGTGGTGCCTACCTTTTAAGATCTGTGACTAACATTCTTCATTGAGCTCATCATCACCAAGCTCTTGGCAGATAGGAGTTCTCAGAAAGCTTTATATGGGAAGATGGCACTGCATCTTGTCCCAGGCCTGCTTCTTTGTACGGAGGTACAGCACTTCTGTGCCTTGGAGATTTGTGTCAAAAATAGGTTTACTTCTCCTGTTAGCATCCTCTCAAGCATAATCATTTTCTTCTCCTGAAGTGGTCTGTCTGTGTGTATCTTATCCAGGTAACATTTTACTGTTTTTGTTAAATGGATAGTTGTAATTTCTTTCCCTAGTTGATTGGGTTTTATTTTATTTTATTTTGAGACAGAGTCTCTCAGTGGCTA
Organism: Acomys percivali; assembly: GCA_907169655.1. NCBI lineage: Eukaryota > Metazoa > Chordata > Mammalia > Rodentia > Muridae > Acomys > Acomys percivali. The sequence goes on from OU015745.1 coordinate 30,723,073, forward strand.
TTCTAGAGCTTGCCATGTAGACCTGGCTGTGGCTGGACACACAGAGATCTGCCTGCCTCAATTTTTAAAATGTAATTTAATCTTTGCAATGCCGAGGGTTGAATTTAAAGCTAGCATTCCTGGGCTAGCCTCAAATTTAATGAGCACTGAAATTCCTTATTCCTTTTGGTATTGACTGATTCTCGTTCTCCCTACCCTTCTCTCTCTTCTTTTCACTCTCCCTCCCATTCTCCCTCTCTCTTTCTCTGTCTCTTTGTTTCTTGAGACTGGGTCTTGCTCAATTGCCCAGACTGTCCTTAAACTATCCCTGATTCAGTCTTTCAAGTACTGTGTATGTAAGTCGGCTTCACCACACTAGTTAAGGGCCAGCAAGCAGCATATAATGTATGTTGGTTCAGTGAGTATTCCAGTTATGGTATAGGTGTCCCTTTTACAGCTGCTCAGGGGACAGTCACTCTCAATGCTTTCTGCAGTAACTGCCACCCACTTCAAAAAGTAGCTTCTCTCACTAAATTGGCAGCAAGCATGAACATAATATTTAGAAAGCATTTTAATGGTCATATCATGTTCATTTATCAAAATGCCTGTAATAGCTTCCTTACCAGGTTATAGTAATGGGAGTGGGTCAGTAATGTAGGAAAAAACAAAACAAAACAAAAACAACACAAAACTTTCTCCTTCTCCAAAATGTAAAAATAAGTGTATATGCCTACTCTTAGACAGATGGAATAGCAGACTTGACTTACTTTCCCCCATTAAAAAAAAAAAAAGATCTGGTGAAATATATGTCAGTGTTTGTCTTAGATGTTGGTCCAGGGCTACGTAAGAGGAAAAAAAAATGGAAAGCACCATAATGTGCTAGCAGTTTTCAGGTAATATGATGGGGAACCTGTTCATGCCACTGAGTTGAGACAGAAATTGTAGTTCTTAGAAGCCATGGTAGCCAGAATTTGTGGAATAGCACTAGTGACAAGGGAACTGTGGAGTGAAGACAGCTCCAAAGATCCATGAAAGAAGTCATTACTCCTGGCTGTCTGAAAGGACAAGGCTGCTTTTTAAAAGGACTCAGGCCCACCAGCCCAAGAGTGGTACTACCCTCAGTGAGTTGAACCTCCCACATTAGTCATCAATCAAGAAAATTTCCCACACTTGCCCACAGGCCAATCTGGTGGGACTATTTTCCCCATTGAGATTCTCTTCCCAAATGACTCTAGTTTGTGTTAAATTCACATAAAACTTGCTAACACATCACTTTAGAGCCAGGGAATGTGCAGTTTAGGCTCTTCAAGCTGCATATGCTCTGCCATATTTTGCTTACTTTTTTGTATTATTTTAATTGTGATACTTTATATGTTTTGCTATTTTGCCTGTATGTATTTGTGTGTATCATGTGTAGCCCTGGTCCTGCAGAGGCCAGAAGAGGGTGTCTAATCCCCTAGAACTGGAGTTGCAGACAGTTATGAGCCATTATATGAGTGTTGGGAGTCAAACCATGTCCTTAAAGAGTAGTCGGTACTCTTAATTGCTGAACCATCTCTTTACCACTTACTTACTTATTTTTTAAAAGTTTTGTTTTGTTTTGTTTTGTTTTTTAATCAAGACAGGGTTTCTCTATGTAGTCCTAGCTGTCCGGGAACTCACTCTGTAGACCAGGCAGGCCTTGAACTCACAGAGATCCACAGAGTGCTGGGATTAAAGGTGTGAGCCACCACTGCTCAGCCAACAATTCTTTCAAAATGTACCATACAAATAGGTCTTCAGTTGGCTTTGGCCCAGGGTCTTTTATTTGTTCATCCCTAATGTAGACTCAAAGACTAATGTTCTTTAGCATCTTTAGAGGGAACTTCCACCTTTGAAAGCTGTTATAGATTCACAGCAAAATGAATTGAAAGTACAGTGTGTTCCCACAGTCTCGTTTCTCTTGCACACATAGAACTTCTACACTGTTAGCACCTTGCTCCTGAGTGATGCCATTAGTGAGCCCACATGACACAGTATTAGCTCGAAGTCAGTGATTCACTTTAGGGTTTACTATTGGTGTTTATAGTCTGGGTTTTCATGTGTTCACCATTACAGTAGCATGCACTGCATTTCCCAGTCCTAGACATCCTCTGCACTCTGCCTGCACCCTTCCTTCCTCTAACCTCTGGCAACTACTGATGTTTTTAGTCTTGACAGTTCTGCTTTTCCATAGTGCCAACTGGTTGGAATCATACCGTGTAAAGCTTTCTTATTAGTTCCTTATTTCAGAGTATATATTCAAGATTCCTATTTTTTCTTCTCATTCCTCTTGTGGGTTTTTTGGTTTTGTTTTGTTTTGTTTTTTTGTTTTGTTTTGTTTGTTTTTCTCTCTCTATGTGGTCTGGCACATATTGTATCCTTAACACTAAAATTTCTGATCCTCCTACCTCAGCTTTCTGAGTGCTGGATGACAAGCTTGTCTTAATAAGTCCATCTAGGTTTTTACTGTGTAATTTTGTCATTTCTTGATGCTATATGATGAGATCTCTTAATATACTTATCTGTTGGCTCTGTTTCTTAACAATTAGACTTTATTATACAACCCAACTATCCTATACAGGAGGGAAAAAAAGGTTAAAGGGAAACAAGAATAAACCTTCCGAGTATTAGCTCCACAGAACGGATCTCTTGGTGTCTCGAGACCTGCTCGCTGATCGTCTCCCCTATCTGATTTGCACCCTCATGGTCTGCACCTGCAGCTCTCTCCTCTCCTCTCCTCTCCTCTCCTCTCCTCTCCTCTCCTCTCCTCTCCGTGTGTGTGTGTGTGTGTGTGTGTGTGTGTGTGTGTGTGT
>OU015745.1:30725895-30752979 GCA_907169655.1 Acomys percivali
GTGTGTGTGTGTGTGTGTGTGTGTGTGTGTGTGTGTGTGTACGCGCGCGCAAAGGCCTATATCCCTCTGGCTCCCTCCTCCCGTCGATGTTCAATTAGAAACACAATAGCCTGGCTAGAGTCCCCCTTCTTTTTCATGAATTCTAGACCCAGGATGGCTCCACTCAGTCTATCACAATGTCAATCTCAGTGGAGTATCTGGTGTTTCTTAGGGGCAAAGCCTGTAGTCCTTCCACACTTATCTATATCTATATCTATATCTATATCTATATCTATATCTATATCTATATCTATATCTATATCTATATATTTTAATAAGTTAGCTAATCTTTTGCTCTTTAAACAAATGGTGTGTTTGCCTAGTGGCAGTGCATACTTTTTAACCTCAGTACTTGGGAGGCAGAGGAAGGTGAATCTCTGAGTTTGAGGCCAGCCTGTTCTACAGAACGAGTTCCATCTAGGACAGCCAGGGCTACACAGGGAAACCTGTCTTAGAGGGTGGGGGTAAGAAGATTTGGTGTGTTTATTTTTTTATCGTTGAAGTTTTCAGAATTTTTATATACTTTTTATTACAACTGTTTTTTTAGTCAATACACGTTTTATAAATATTTTCTTTAATAAAGGATATGTATGAAGAACAACTGACAATGTTTAATGGTGAAATTATGACACCCTTTACTCTATTTTGAACAGAATATAAATGCTGATCTTCAATACTTTCGCTTAGCAGTGTAGTTTGTGTACTAGGCAGAGCAGTAAAGCAAAAGAAAAATAATACATAGATTTGAAAGGGAAACAATGAAACTTGTACATCAAAGATGACAGATTTCCTTCATAGTGCTGTGAGCCATGAAAGAGAATGTGTAACCTCAGATTACAAGAGATTAAAACATTTACTCTAAAAAGAACTCAATAAAATAAAATTAAACAACCATTGATTGAGTCAAAGTATCTGTAAATCTTAGATCTGACAGAGCACCAATGCGTTATATAAAGAACTCTTAAAAACTCAATAATGAGGTAAGTGCCACATTAATAAAATGGATAAAAATGTGAATAGACGCTAAAGAAGATATTCAAATGATAGAACCACATGAAAAGATAGTTTCATTAATCTGAAAAGATGTAGTTTTATTAATCACTAATCTGTTGTGAAATATATGTAATAGAATGGACTGGTCAGTAAAGTAAAGGGAGTGTCTGGCCAATGAAGCATTATAGGTAAATCTCAGGAGCATTGTGGCTTGAGAAAAGCCAAGCTAAGTAGACGGATGAGTATTGTTCCATTCATATAAAATTCTAGGAAGAAAAATGTAGTGACAGCAGGCTGGCGCTACCAGGGACTGGAAGTTGGGTAACAGAACTAACTTTGGAGGGTCAAAAAGGCCTCTTTTTGTTTGTTTCTTTTTTTTCTTCATTTTTTAAATTTTATTAATTTATTCATATTACATCTCAGTTGTTACCCCATCCCTTGTATCCTCCCATTCCTCCCTCCCTCCCATTTTTCCCTTACTCCCTTCCCCTAAGATTGTGACTGAGGGGGACCTCCTCTCCCTGTATATGCTCATAGGGTATCAAGTCTCTTCTTGGTAGCCTGCTGTCCTTCCTCTGAGTGCTACCAGGCCTCCCCATCCAGGGGACATGGTCAAATATGGTGCACCAGAGTTCGCGTGAAAGTCAGACCCCACTCTCCACTGAACTGTGAAGAACGTCCTATCCATTGGCTAGATCTGGGTAGAGGTTCGAAGTTTACTGCACATATTGTCCTTGGTTGGTGCCATAGTTTGTGCTGGACACCTGGGCCCAGATCTGCCCGTCATAATGTTCTTCTTATAGGTTTCTAGGACCCTCTGGATCCTTCTATTTCCCCATTCTCCCATGCTTCTCTCTCCTAGAGACCCAATAGGATGTCCTCCCCTCTGACCCACTTTCCTGGTGAGTGAATACTTTCATGGGACATGCCCCTTGGGCTAGTGTCCAGATATAAGTGACTATATACCATTTGAGTCTTTCTGCTTCTGGGTTAACTCACTCATTATAGTCATTTCTAGTTCAATCCATTTGTCCACAAATTTTGGGAATTCCTTGTTTTTAATAGCTTAGTAGTATTCCATAGTATAAATGTACCACAGTTTCTTTATCTATTCTTTTACTGAGGGACATTTAGGCTGTTTCCAGGTTCTGGCTGTTATGAATAAGGCTGCTATGAACATGGTTGAGCAAATGTTTTTGTTGTGTGCTGGCGCATCTTCTGGGTATATCCCAAGGCAAAAAGGCCTCTGATGGGGTTTAAATCTTCCAGGTCAAGATCATACATAGCTATGAAATTTTGTGTGTAATACAAGAGAAGTCTGGTGGTTGTTTTTGTTTTTGTTTTTAAATTTTTTTAATTAATGAGAAGGATGTTCTAGTTTTTGCAAATGACTTAAAAACTTTTTAGTGTATATTTTCTGAGTGTATATACATGGGTGTGACTATATGCCACAAAATGCACATGGAGGACAGAGTAGGAGTCCATTCTGTCCACCATGTGGGTCCAGGGATTGAACTCAGGCCGTCAGGCTTGTTGGCAGATGTCTACCTGCTGAACCATCTCTCCTGTAAACATCTTTAATGTCAATCTGATTTTCACATTGGAAAGGAAAGATGCCTGGCTTCACAACAAAGATAACTGGGGAAATGAGTTGTTTTATAAATCTTTTTATTGGAGAGTTGAGACCATTGATGTTGAGAGATACTAATGACATGTAACTGTTAAGTCCATTAATTTTTGGTGTTGGTTACAATAGAGAGTTTGTGTGATTGTCTTTTTGTGATAGTTATCTATTTCCTGTGTAGTTTTGATTGTGTCGTGTCCCTTTGGGGTGGAGTTTTCCTTCCAGTAACTTCTGTAAAGCTGGATTTGTGGAAAGGAACTGTTTGAATTTGTTTTTGTCATGGAATATTTTGTTTTCTCTGTCAATGGTTATTGGTAGTTTTGCTGGGTATAGTAGTCTGGCCTGGCATCTGTGGTGTCTTAGGGTTTGCAGGACCTCTGTCCAGGCCCTTCTGGCTTTTATGGTCTCTGCTGAGAAGTCGGGTATAATTCTGATAGGTTTGCCATTGTATGTTAGATGGCCTTTTTCTCTTGCCGCTTTTAATATTTTTTCTTTGTTCTGTATATTTTGTGTTTTTATTATGTGGAGGGAAGATTTTCTTTTCTGGTCTATTCTATTTGGTGTTCTATAGGCCTCTTGTATGTTTAGATGCATCTCCTTCTTTAAATTGGGGAAGTTTTCTCCTATGATTTTATTGAGGATATTTTCTGGGCCTTGGAGTCGGGTGTCTCCTCTTTCCTCGATGCCTATTATTCTCAGGTTTCGTCTTTTCATGGTGTCCTTGATTTCTTGGATATTTTGTGTCAGGAATTGTTCAGATTTAGCATTTTCTTTGATGGTTGCTTCGAGTTCTACGATTGTATCTTCCTAGTTCTGAGATTCATTCCTCCATTTCTTGGATTCTGTTAGCTAAGCTCACTTCTATGTTGCGTACTTTCTTCTCTAAGATCTCTCATTTCCGTTTTTCTTCTGACTGTGCTTTTATCACTGTTTTCCATTTTCATCCTCAGATCTTGAACTGCTTTATTGATTTCTTCATCTTATTGTTAATATTTTCCTGAAAATTTTCCAGTGCCTCTCTATAGGCCTCTTTTATGTCTTCTACCTGTTTGGCTGCATCTTCTTGCATTTGTTTATAGATTTTATTTGTTTCCTCCATTATCATCTTAATTACTAAGAATTTAATGTCATTTTCTTGTATTTCGATTGTGTATGAGTTCTCAGGGTTGTTTTTTTGGGGATAGCTGGGATCTGGTGATGTTGAGTTGTTTTTTGTTTGTTTGTTTGTTTGTTTGCATTTTAACGCTGTCCTTTAGTCATTTTGCTATCTGTGATGTTGGGTGGTAGCTTCTGGTGTCCTTCACTGGCCATTGAGAGTGGATAGTTGGTGAGTGATTATAGGCCATGTGCTCTTGCCTATGGGGATCAGGGAGTTCTTCCCTGGAACCGGCAGGTGATCTGGTTTCTGCTCCAGGAGACTTGTTCTACACCTTAAGCTCCTGACTGGGTCAGCAGAAGTAGTCTTCTGCCTGATTCGGTTCGCTACTGAGGGGATTCAGACCAGCTGTGTTGGGGGCTGCTGTTTAATTTTCTGTCTTGACCCCTGGTGTAGTCCAGCCTCTCCCAACATGTAGGAGACCCCGCCGGACCTTGAGGAGTGGCCAGGCCAGGTTTTAACTGCTCAATCGTCCAGGCTTGGATGGCTATGGCTTGCAGTCAGGTTCCTACCAGGACCAGTCTATATAGCGGACCATTTCTAGGTTGTGCACTTTAGGATTTCAGTCCCCACTGAGTTGTGGCCGCAATTCAGACCCCCTTCTACACCCCCCAGGGCAGTCCAGCTTCTCCCACGAGCATGGGAATCCCTGCCGGGTCATGGGAACTGTGGCTTTATCTGCCCAGTTGCCCAGGCCCAGACCGCTGTGGCTGGCAGTCAGGTTTCTGCCCGGACTAGTTTAGATAGCGGACCCCAGTCTAGATTGCGCACCTTTGGCGGTTGAATCTCACTGAGTTGTGGCCACAAATTCAGACCCCCTCAGGGCAGTCCAGCTTCTCCTACGAGCCTGGGAGTCCCTGCCGGGCCATGGGGACTGTCCTGGCCGGGTTCTATCAGCCCAATTTTGCAGGCTTGGTCTGCTGAGGCTGGCTGCCTGGCTCCAGCTGGACCCACCCAGACTGCGCCTGTGTGGGCACTTGTTCCCTCCTTGGACTGGCAGGCCCCTATCCTCCCTCTTCGGTTCCCCTTGGCCAGTGGGCCCACAGATCCGTTAGGGAGGGAGACAGAGAGTGCAGGGGAGGAGACAGGCACGCTTGGCGCGGGGTGGGTGGGGCGGGCCTCAAGATCGATCCACCAGTTTCCCTGGTATTTCCCCTGGCCAGGAGCTCTGGTGTTTCACTGCACGGAGTGCAGACACATATACCGAGTTCCTTTCAGCTGCAGTTCCCCGTTCACAGCTGGATTCTGCGGTCCAGAGTATGGGGACCAGGTTCCGGTCCTCTGTGGGCTGTTGGATGCCGCCAGGAGGCCCGATCCGTCAGTGGTTTACACTGCGGACCCCACTCACCTAGTATTGTTCAGTTCTTCCAGACAACGCACCAATCACCTCTGCCATTCCCCGCTGCCTGCGTAGGCAGCCACCACCTGCGGCTGCTGTGATGGTCTGCTCTCTAGGGTGTCCATGATTTTCCTGTGCAGGGGTGCACAGGTTTTCTGTAGTTTATTTCTATCGAACTGTGGAGTTCTCCTGCTCTATTGGGGTGGGAAGCTTGGTGTTCCTGGCTATGAAATCAGCCCAACTTCCTGACTTGATTACTCCGGCTTCTAAACAAGGCCCACACCGCTTGCTGCCATCTTGGAATTATGTTTTATAAATCTTCAGGAAAGGATAGCTATTATGCTAAAACACAATAAATGTTATTTCAGAAAAGTTAAGCAAAATTTAAAATCATATCGATGAAATTATTTTTCAACACCATACTACATTAAATTTCACTGGCCTTCCCTCTTTCAGCAGATCCTTTTTATACGTATGTACTTACAAACATCATTTGTTAGTTGTTTGGTAAATATTGCCTCATTAAGTTCTAAATATTTGCAAATTGCCTTCTTTAGTATCACCACCAGTTTCATCAGAAGAGGTAGGCATTAGGAAACTTTAATGCTCAGAGTGTCACATCTAGACTTTACTGAGAAGTCTTAACTTTCTCTGACAGGAAATATTGTCATTCATTTTCCTTGACATTCCTGTCCTGTCATTCACTTCTGAGAATATGGGTACCAGATACCCAAGTCTGATGGCTGTATTTTGTTGTGCTTTCACTTAAAAATGATATCCTAAGCCAGGTATGGTAGCAATCAGTAAGCTGAAGCAGGGGATTGTATGCTTGAGGGTAGCCTGATCTATATTCCAGAACCTGATTCTAAAAGAAAAAAAGGTACCTGTGCTGGCTAGTTTTATGTCAACTTGACACAAGCTAAAGTCATCTTAGAGAAGGGAACCTCATTGAGAGAGTGCCTTTATAAGATCAGGCTATAGGCAAGCCTGTAGGGCATTTTTTTTAATGAGTGAATGATGTAGGCAAGCCCCACCCATAGTGGGTAATGCCATCCTCTGGCTGGCCTAGCAAGCCATGAGGAGCAAGTCACTAAGCAGCACCCTTTCATGGCCTCTGTATCAGCTCTTGTCTCTAGGTTCCTGCCTTGCATGAGTTCCTGTTCTGACTTCCTTCAGGGATGATGAATGATGGGGAAGTGTAAGCCTTTCCTCCCCAAATTGCTTTGGCCATGATGTTTCATCATACGGTAGTTCTGACAAAGACAGTACCCTGTTAAATAAATGCCTGACTTAGCACACAGAGTCTCGTAGTGCTTTGGTGTGCCTCAGCACTGCTTTACTTGAACTTCTTACCACAGAGGATTTTTTAAAAGGCATGTCATTTACTCAAGAGCCAATATCTAATAAATTATTACTTTTTTTTACTGTTCCATTGAAGAGATGTGTGTAGGTCTGTCACATATCTATTTATATATAGAGAGAGTTGCTGGGGATCACACATACTACGCATGTACCCTTCCACTTAGCTACCATACAGCATACACCATCAAGATAGTAAAACTGACTTTTTGTCTTTTTGGTTTTTTTCCCTAAATAGTAGTATTTGCATGCTTGGAAAAATACAGCATCATTTCCTTGATGCATGCTAGAACACCAGGAATTTTCTCCACTGCTGCTGTTGCACCATTCATTTATTATGTCATTGTAATAATAATAATAATAATAATAATAATAATAATAATAATGATGATGATGATGCAGCACCATTCATTTATTATGTCATTGTAATAATAATAATAATAATAATAATAATAATAATAACAACAATAACAATAATAAAATTAAATAATAATAATAAAAAAATAATGACAGATAGACAGATAGAGGCTAAAGCAATGGGCATTTGGGTAAGAGCATTTGTTCTTGCAGAGAATCCAGATTTGATCCCCAGCATTCACATGGAGACTAACACAGTCTGCAACTCCAGTTTCAGAGGATCTTCTGGCCTCCATAGGAAGTGCACATAATGTAAGTGCACAGACATAAATGGAAGCAAAGCACCTATACATGTAAAATAAATATTTTTTTAAGGGACAGATAACCTCTTAGTATGGTTATGACAATAAGTGTTACCTCATAGTCGTTAAAGGAAAAATTTCAGGAATCCTTAGCTCAATTGGCCTCTGAAATACCCTGTTTTAGAATGTAGATGATAGAAAGGGAAGAAGAGCCCACAAAGTCATAATATAGACTTAATGTGGAAGGAACACTTGGAAGCGTGTTTTTGGAAAATGTAGGCAGATGGAATCATGAATTGTGTCCCACAGTTTATGTGCTCCTGTTGTTAGAAAGCTATGTAAAAGGCAATAATGAAGGGCCAGTAGATTTTTCTGGCTTGGCAACAGCAAACTTGACAGTGTACTTTCCTTTAGAATGATTTCATGGGGAGGCATCAGAAGTGCTTGGTTGAGAACAAATGGAAAGAAGTGAGACCATTAATAAAGTAGATAGCTCTTTAAGAAAGTACTACTGTGTCAGGGAGAGTAGAAAAATGAAGTAGCTGGAGGTCAGGTTGGGGTCAGAGGAGTTGGCTTTTTGTTTTTGTTTTTAAGTTTGTTGTTTCAGTTGAGAGGCACTTATCTCAGTGACTTTCAGGCTTTTGGAATGCAACCCATCCATAGCCAGAAGTGTTTCTTATAGCACCAGTAACTAAATACACACTGTATTGCCCTTTACCAATTTTGGTGCATGTTGGTATACTCCGTTCTGCCCTCTGTTTCATTAAGAAATGAAAAGCCAGTTCATGAACTACTAGGTTCCCCCCACCCCTAGCTATGATGTTGGTTTTAAAAAGATTGTATATGTGGTCTTAGGGATGGAGGTGAGAGCATAAGCTAGGGCTTGGCCTTTAACTCTAACACAGCTACAGCTGTTTCATGATAATGCTAGAAAGATAGAACATGCATACACATGCAAGGAGCGCAAGTGCTTGAAAGAAAATAGTTTCTTTTAAAATAAGTCCATATTTTTTTTTGGTCCCGTGAGGTCAACAAAGAGGGTCCCTAAAGAGTCTGTGCTAGGGTTTGAGTGAAGAGCAGAAAGTGAGCCACCATCAGTTTGAGTTCGTGGACATGGACTTGTTTATTAGCTCCCACAACTAGTCAAATGACTTAATATTTTAAAGGGTTATTTATTTTATGTGTATGAGTGTTTTGCCTGCATGTATGTCTGTGTACCACATGTGTGTCTGGTACCCACATAAGTCAGGAGAAGGGGTTGGATACCCTAGAATTGGAATTATGGATGGTGGTGGGCCCCAGGTAGGTTCAGTAACTAAATCTGGTTCTTCTGGAAGAGCAGCCAGTTTTGTTAACTGCTAAGCCATTTCTGCAGCCCTCAGAACCACTTAAAGTTTTTAAGACGAAGATTCAAGACATATAATTCAAACTCTTATTTTAGATTCTAGAGTGTTCCAAATAGCAGATCCCCTAAGATAAGTGAAATGATGAGTGGAAATAATTGTATTAGTCATAATATGTCAGCATCATTTATTTTCTCTGCAGCAATCTTGGGCTTATTGAACCAGAGCCAGAGTGGTGGCTATTGTTTTTGTTTCCAGCCTAGCTGTGGGGTACTAGATTCAAGTGAGAAAAAGACACTATAAATTTGAACGTTTAGTACTTTAGGAGTATAAGTCACTATGCCCTTACAAGTTTTCAGGGGATTTTGAACAAACAAGACATTTTATTTTTCCTGGTCTCTTGGAGAAAAGAGAGAGAGAGAGAGAGAGAGAGAGAGAGAGAGAGAGAGAAGAAAAATGGCTGTGGTTTCTGTTGTCAATTTGATAAAATCTAAGCTCATCTGGGAGATGGGCCTCTGGCAATGCCCATGGCATATTGTGATTGTGTTGAGATGAGGAGACCTGCCCATGGTGAGTGGCATCTGGCTGGAATACTAGATATACATTTTAAAGAAAGATTTATTTATTTTTATGTGTGTGAGTGTTTTTCCTGCATCTGTGTCTGTGTACCATGTGTGTGTGCAGTATCTTCAGAGACCAGAAGTGAGAATCAGTCCCCTGGAACTGGAGTTACAGACAGTAATTAGACACCATGTCGATAGTGGGAATTGAACCCAGGTCCTCTAGAAGAACAGCCAGTTCTCCTAACTCTGAGCCCCATGGATCCTAGGTTTTATAAGTGGTTCAAAGAGAGCTGAGCAGCAGCACTGTATTGTTCATTTGCTTCCCAGTTGTGAATGAAATATGATCAGCTGCTCCAACTCCTGCCACCTGAACTGCCTGGGGTAAACCCTTCTCCCTAAGTTGTTTTTGTCAGTATTTTATCACACCAACAGGAAAAGAAACCAAGATAATAAGCCTATACTTGGCTTAACTAAACTCCAAAGGCCTACTAGTAGCTCCCGAGTGATGATGGTGGTATTGTGCCCATGCATTCTGGGAGCTGAGGAAGTAGATGGGGTAATCCTCTTTAAATCTATGGAGTTAAATAGGGTATGAAAGAAATGATTGTGTCCTATGTAGACTCTTACCTGCTTCCAAAGAGATGGCTTTCTTTTGTAATTTTTTGTTTTACTTCTTTATCTGTAGCCCTGGCTGGCCTAGTACTTTATCTGTAGACCAGGCTGGCCTCAAACTTACAGCGATCTGCCTGCCTCTACCTCCAGTGCTGTCTTTAAAGGCGTGCTTTACTATTCCAGGCATCTAGCAATCTTGAGTTTATAATTTTATTTTTGCTTTTGTTTTAATCCTTTCATTTGAAAAATCACTTTTCATAGAATTTCACCCATATCTAAAGAACTGAATTTTCTCCAATAATCCTTATGCCCAGCTTATAATTCTTTTACTGAAAGTTCAGTCTTTTATTTTACAATTTACCAGATATTTTATGATTTCACTGGAGTCTGTATGCGAACAAATACACTGGAATTAGAAACAATCTTCTAGATGCCTTACTATCCTCACCAGTGTTCAAGTGCAGGGATCCAGCTTCCTTTTCACTTGATGCTTCATAACAGTGCTGTGAACTGCACTGAAGGAAAGCTTTTCAGAAGCAGGTGAAGTTACTCATCTCATTAGATTTATTACAGATTTAAAACCAGTTATTGCCAGTCTGGTCTACAAAGTGAGGCCAGGACAGTCAAGGCTACACAGACAACCCTGTCTAGAAAAGCCAAGTGATGACAACAAAACCCCACAAAAACAAAACAAACAAAAACGAGTTATTAGGGGCTAACAAAATGGCTCAGCAATTAAGCACAATTGATATTTTGGAAGAGGACCCAGGTTGGCTTTCCAGTACCCACATGGCAGTTCAGACCATTTGTAACTCCAGTTCCAGGAGATCTGACACCCTCTTCTGACTTCCTTGGGTATACACGTGGTGAATATAAATACAAACACTCAAATACACTTAGAATAAGTATAAATAAATATTTTAAAAATTAAACTAAAAATAGAATTTTAAAAGCTGATTAGAGATTGGGAAGATGGTTTTGAGGTATACCAAAGAGAATCAATGTAGCAGTCAGATTTGTGGATATGAGGACTGTGAAAATGAATGTGCGCATGGAGGCAAAACTGGCTTCTCCCACAGTAGGGTAGGGAATGTCAGTTCAGCAGAGTCTCGGCCTGAGGGAATTTTACATACCTTCAGTAAATTGTTTTCCATGACTGTTGGTTACCTGTAATCTGCAGGGTTTGACTGTAGCTCAGGGAACTGAATGGCTAGACTCCCAGAAGGGTAGCTCTGGGTATGCCTGTATAGAACCTTACTCCAGTGCACTTCCTATTCCATTGTATTGTGCTAAATGAAGAAACCAAGTGTTAAAAAGTATATTGTTGATTATGTGTGGAGATTTTTAAAAATTTTCTTTCCACCAGTATAGGGTAGTGTAGCATAGCATAACATAGCACAGCTCAGCATAGCACAGCACAGCTTAGCATAGCATAGCTTAGCATAGCATAGCATAGTTTAGCATAGCATAGCATAGTTTAGCATAGCATAGCATAGCACAGCACAGCATAGCTTAGCACAGCATAGTTTAGCACAGCATAGCATAGCTTAGCATAGCATAGCATAGTATAGTTTAGCACAGCATAGCATAACTTAGCACAGCATAGCATAGCATAGTTTAGCATAGATTAGCATATCTTAGCACAGCATAGATTAGCATATTTTAGCACAGCATAGCATAGCATATCTTAGCATAGCATAGCATAGTTTAGCATAGCATAGCATAGCTTAGCATACATAGCATAGCTTAGCATAGCATAGCATAGCATAGCATAGCATAGTTTAGCATAGCATAGCACAGCACAGCTTAGCATAGCACAGCACAGCTTAGCATAGCATAGCACAGTATAGCATAGTTTAGCACAGCATAGCATAGCATAACATATCTTAGCACAGCATATCTTAGCATAGCATAGCTTAGCATAGCATAACATAGCATAGCTTATCATAGCATAGCATATCTTAGCATAGCATAACAAAGCATAGCATAGCTTAGCACAGCATAGTTTAGCATAGCATAGCATTTTAGTTTTCTAAAGTTTGAGGGCATTTATAAACAGTAGTATTTTGAACCATGGTTACTGGTAAGTAAGGTACAATGACAGCTGTTGGAAACATGTTTCAGACTCACAAGTAAGTGTCCTAACCTTTGTGCTCTAGCACTGAGGGTTCTCTAGGAGTGTATTGTTAATCTAGGAAATGATGACCTTGAAGTCAGGGTTATCTTAAAAGGGGACATTGGCGATCTGAGAATGTAAAATGTTGAAAGAATTCTGCTGAGAAACAACAAAGTTAGGAAAACATTATTATACACCTACTTTCCTTGAGCCTCTGCTTTTGTGTCAGTTACTGTAATCCACGTAGTCTTCGTAGACTTCTTCATTTTGAACATTAGAAAGTCATTTTTGGGTGTATTTTGGAAGCATCAATCACTGAGTGTGGTGGCACATGCTGAAACCCCAGCATTTGGGAAGCTGAGGCAGGAGAATTAAGAGTTTGAGGTCCCTCTTGGCTACAAAGTGAGTACCTGCCTCACTGAAACAAAATGAAAAAGTAAGATGGGAGGGAGGGAGGAAATGGTTGTCAATCTGTATTTCATATTCTGTGGCAAGCCTCTCCATAATAAGGGTTTTGGGAGGGAAAAACCTAGAGTAGAAAATTGTATCATTTATTCATGTTTGCTGTGGGGGAAGGGAAAGACACAGAGACTTTGCAGCTTCCTCTACGTCCTTGTCGTCTTGAGCATTCAGTGCAGGTGATTCTGCCAAGGATGCTGCTGAGTAGCGTGTACACCTGGTACTCAGTTTGTCATGTAGATGGTTCAATACTCAACAGTTCTTTCAAATTTCAGGTAAAAAGCATCAGAATGAATTCCAGCTTCTGGTGGATCAGGCCAAAAAAGGATACAAGAAAACTGGCAGAATGTCAAAAGCTACCATAGTGAGAAAAAATGGACCTGCAGAGAAGCTGTCATCTAAATACACTGGTAAGACTTGCTAAAAGTCTGTTGAATTTCTTTATTTCTTTTCTTTTCTTTTTTCTTTCTTTCTTTTTTTTTTTTTTAACATTTATTTACTTATTTTGTGCTTGCATGTACATACACCTGTGCACATGTGAGGATGTTTCAGGACAACTTGTGGGAGTTGGTTCTGTACTTCCACCCTGTGATCAAACCCAGGTTGTCAGGCTTGTGTCGAATAATTTACTCACTGAGCCATCTTGTTGATCCTCATTTTTTTTTAATTGTAAAAAGAATATAAGACTAATGGAATTTACTGAAGTTATTCAGTATTCGAAGTGGGGAAATATTTAGATGATTAATGTAGCAGTTGTTGACTATAAAGTAGCTGATTGCTTGTTTTGGAAACAAGGGAAGACTGTCCTGAAGAGACGTCTGCCTGCCTTGTATGTATGAAGCACCTCCAAGCTCTGTGACTGTCTGAGTGTGAGGATATTTGCTATCTGTAAGATTTATTGCTGAAGATCCTAAGACAACTTACCAAGAAAGAGAATCATTTTGTTGCAGAACTCAGATGTTTACTTTGTATGAAGTGTTGTGATGAAGAATCTAAAGCTAATGCACTTGGTTTGCCAACAGATCTCCGTGCACTACTTAGTTTTGATCCAATTTTAAATTTGAGATTAATGTATTTCTGTTGCTAAGGCTTTGGGCCATGAGAAAAACGGAATCTTAACGCACAAAAATTCTTTACTACTTTTCTTGTTACAAAATGCACATACTGTTTATTTTTACTAACTCTTAGGTGCACAGTTCATGGCTGTTAAATACTTTCACAGCACTGTTTAACCACCTGCCACTACCCCAAACCCTTTCAGCATCCCAGTACAAACACTGGACATGGTGCATCACATCACTCCCTGCCCTCCCACATATCCCTGATAATCTCTATTTTGTTTATTTATGGATTTGCTTGCTCTGGGTACCTAGTGCAAGTGAGATTATACAGTATTTGCCTTCCTATATTGCGTTATTTTTCTAAGCATAATGTTTTTATTGTCTGACATTATTGTAGCAAATATTAAAATTTCTTCCCTTTTTAATGGCTTCAATAGTATTCCTTACTGTGTGTATGCAGCATTTCATCTGTTTAGTTATTTTGCCTTCATGACTATTGTGAACAATGTTTTTGTATACATTAGTTCTCAGATATCAGCCTGATTCAAGACCCTGCTTTCAGTTCTTTTTATTACATGTCTGTTCTGGTTTCATTTCTGTTGCTGTGATTAAAAAACTTTGACCCAATAAATGAATGAATGAATGAATAAATAAATAAAACCAAACCAAACCAAAATAAAAACTCTGAGGAGGAAAGAGTTTATTTGGCTTACAATCCCAGGTCACAGTCTCTTATTGAGGGATGTCAGGGCCAGGAACTTGAAGGCAGGTCGGCTTGCTATTTTAATACAGCATGACTTCCAACTAAGAGATTTACTTCATTCACAGTTAGAGAAGTACAGCAGGAACTGTGGAAAGTGCTGCTTGCTACTTGCCTCTCAGGCTAATTTATACTCAGCCGGCTCTTTTACACAGTTCAGGCCTGCCTACCTAGGGATGTTACTACCCACACTGAGCTAGGTATCTTAACATTAATTAACAATGAAGACAGTCCTCCACAGACACACTCACAGGCCAATCTAATCTAGGGAATTCCTCAATTGAGGCTTTCTTCCATATGGTTCTATTTCATTTCATATGTGTCAAGTTGATAGTTAAAGCTAATCTGACAGTGTCCTAAGTGGAATTTCTGTTTCAAGTGGTAGTTTCATGTGTAACCTTTTGAGGAATCAACAAATCATGGTGCACAATGGTGCATCATTGCACATTCTGACTGGCAGCGCGTGTCTCATTTCTTCACATATGTCTGCACTTGATAGTTTTCTTTGTTGTTTGAGACCTTCTGTATTAGCCAGCGTTCTTTAGAGGAATAGGACTGACAGAACACACACCCACACACCTGTGTGCTGGGAGTTGGGGTGGGATATTTATTAGAGTGGCTTACAGGCTATGGTCTGGCAAGTCCAAAAATGACTGAAAGGACAGGAATTCAGTGGTTGTTCAGTCCAACTAGTCCAGCTTGTTTTCAGCCTACATTGGAAGACCAAAGAAACAGTTCCTAATGCCTGTTGAGGACTGCCTCAGCAGCAGGGTAGAGGAACTGGAACTGGACAGAGAGGGTGAGGGCAAGCAGGGAAAAGCAAACCTTCCCTTTTCTCCGTCTTTTTATGACAGAGAGGTGTGGCCTAGATTTAGGGTGTGTCTTCTAAACTCAAATGATCTGGTCAAGAAAATCCCTCCTAGGAGTGCCCAGCTCCTAGGCTTTTAGTTGACTCCATATGTGGTCAGGCTGACAACCACGGTAGCCATTGTGTCATCTTACTAGGCAGGAAGTGGTGTGTCTTCATGCTTTGACTTTCATTTTTCTAGGAAGGTCAGTGTACTTAAATGTGCTTACTGGCCATCATTTTTCAGCTTTGGAATATATTCAAGTCCTTTCCTTGCTTATTAATTAGGTGTTGGGTTTTGCTTGAGTTTTCAGGGTTTCTTACAGTGGATATCAGTCCCTCATTGTATATATATATGATTTGCAAATATTTATAGATACTTGTATTGTGTTATGCTTTCTTGTAGTGCCTTTCATGCACGAAACTGTTTAACTTTTTGTACATCCAGTTTTTTCATTTATTCCTTGTACTTTTGGTGATATTTATATGAAGTCATTGCCAAATCCACTGCTGTACAAACTACTCTATCCCTATGATTTCTTCCTAGTATTTTGTGCTTTCAGCACTTAGTTTTAGGGCTTTGGCCAACTTGCTTTGCTTTTTAATCTATGATATTAGATAGCATCCACCTTGATTCTTTTGTATGTACATGTCCAGTTCTCAATATTATGTTTTGAAGTCTTGTCTTTTGCCATAAAATGCTGTTAACAGTCTCTCAAAAGCCAGCTCATCTGCTGCGTGCATGACACATGTTCATAGTTCCATCACTCCTCAGGAATTGGGGATAGGAGGATTACAAGTTTGAGGGCATCCTTGCCTACAGAGCAAGAATCTGTTTCAAAAGTAGAAAGAATAAGCCAAAACAAGCAAAAACATTCAACTAACCATATAAAGATTTATTTATTTTTTGTCCTTATTCTGTCTGTTCCAGTGATCTGAGTGTCTGTCTTATGCCTACACCATACTAGTTTCGTTTTGAAGTTAAGTGTGAAGCAGTTCGATTTTAATATTCTTTTTCAATATTATTTGGCTATTTAGGACTTTCTTGAGATTGCATGTGAATTTTAGGATGAATTATTCTTTTCTTTAAAAACCACTATTGATTTTTATATTGGATTGCATTGACTCTATAGGTAGCTTTGAGTAGTATTAGCATCTTAGCAATATTACATATTCCGATTCATGTACTTCTTTTAAAGCTATTTTGTTAGATTTTTCCTAAACTTTTTGTACTTTTAGTGTATTGAACTCCTTATTGCTGTCCTCAGACCTCCTGAGGTGTCTTTCAGGTGCTGGATGCTGCCTTAGTTTATACCTCATGATCTTTGAACAATTGAATTTGTTCATGCAGTTGAAGAATGTTCTTAGAAACTAGTTTAATTCTTAAGAACCGGACTCAATATTTCCTACTATGAGAACATTTTCTGTTTATTAGTCCAGTCTCTCATATAGAAGTAGTTGGTTGTGCTTAGAGATTACATCTGGGGCTTCAGAAGTAATGGATGTTGCGAAGTTACCGTGGGTGAGCAGAGATGCCTAAGAGGTAGAGTGTGTGAATGGGGAAGACAGATTGAAAAGATGGATTTAGTATAGTGTTAACATTGAGTGTAACTGATGTCCTTTAGAGTAATTATTGAATTGCCCTGTAAATGATCAAGAGGCATGCACTCTCAATGGAGACCTGACTTGCTTTTGTTGCTTGTCTTAGGGAAAGTCTGTTGTATGAACCTCACATTTGGGCTGTTTGGACACCCTGTGTTTCAGAGTTAGTAAGGGAAAGATAGGAAAGATAGCTGATTTTTAGTGCTCACAAATTGTTGGATGATGTTTATCTTTGCTGAGGTTTTATCCTCTTTATGCTAATTTAAGAGGGGGAAAAAGAAAAGAGTGTAGTTACTGCAAAAATAAAAGTTTGAGTCCCTAATCCCTAATGTACTGGCTGGTTGTATGTCAACTTGATACAAGCTAGAGTCACCAAAGAGGAAGGAGCCACAGTTGAAGACATGCCTCCATTAGATCTAGCTGTAAGGAATTTTCTCAATTAGTAATCACTGGGGAGGGCCCAGCCCATTATGGGTGGTGCATTTCCTGGGCTGGTGGTCCTGGGTTCTATAAGAAAGCAGGCTGAGCAAGCCAGCAGAAGCTAGCCAGTAAGCAGTACCCCTTCATGGCCTCTGCTTCACCTCTTGCCTCCAGGATCCTGACCTGTTTGAGTTTCTGTCCTGACTTCCTCCCGTGATGACTAGTGTTGTGGAAGAGTAAGCCAAATAAACCCTTTCCTCCTCAACTTGCCTTTTGGTCATGATGTTTCATTACATCAATAGAAACCCTGACTAAAATACTTTACCTGCTAGCATTCTCGCCAACTACTGAGTGATTGAATTTCCTGGGTGATTGGTTCCCCTCTTTGTGGTGTGTTTATAAGAGGAAGTTCTGGACTTTCTGGAAAGTCACTGACTAATACCCTTCCTTTCCCTGATGAACAGCTGAGGGTGTGGCTCTGCCTTGGTTATGATGGTTTATTGGTGCTCAGGTAACATTACAAGCTTGCCCTGAAGATAAATGCCGTCCTTGTATAACAAACACTGAGGGTCATTTCTGAAAATCTTGAATATATGAACTTGGGAAGATAGTTTTGCTTTTGTTCTTAAATAATTTGTCTTATTTAATAATTTTTTTCTGCTAACAAAGCCACAATAGTTTCATTAATTAATTAATTAATTAATTCATTCATTCATTCATTTATTCATTTTCTGAATTGTCAGGATAGCACAGATAAAAATCCCCATAGTGTTAGCAGACACTGTTGAAGGAGAGATATCTAGCCAGTAGACAATCTGGCACAACTGGCAATTTTTGTGCCTTTATTTTCAGATATTTGGGTCTGCCTGTATGTCATATTCTTTCAAACCACTCTGAGATGTTCATGGATCTTTATCTATAAAAAGAAACTTTGAAAAAAATATGGTGGAGTATGTATAGAAATTTGTCAGTTCAAATGGAACGATTCCTATGTTTGATTGTTTTCCTTAGTGAATAGATTTTATTGAAAGCGTTCAAAAGTGTTGATAGATGTTCAGTATCATGTCATGTGACAAATAGAATGATTTCTTTATTGAATCTGTTAAGTTTATTTGCCAGTATTCTCTGATCTGTGAAATATGCAATTATTCCTTAGTAAGCTGCTAATAGACAAGGCATTCCCATCTCTATTTTAAAGAAAACTTTAAGTATGTATATAAAATAATTAGTAGCATTTAAAATGTCATTTCCTATTTTATAGTTTTAGAACCAGTGTTTTTCACTTCTATTTTTGAAGTGGAAATAGCAATGTTAAGTGTTAAAGAAATATAAAGGCTTATATACGGTATACATTTTAAGGTCCTTTTTAATTTAAAAAAAAATTATTTTTCCTTGTTAGCACAAGAAGATAATGTGAGCCTCTCAGATACTGTCTCAGTAACACACCACTTTCCTCAGTCAAAGCTGGACTCCCCAGGGCAGTCGGAACCCGAAAGACCAGATGATTCTTCCAGTTGTACTGATATTCTTCTCTCTTCAGAGTCAGATTCATGCAATAGGTAAGAAAAGTGTAGAAATTGGTTCTTAAAATTTTTGCTGCCTGTGTTCATAGTTAGTTACCTTTCTGTTGCTGTGACAAAATACCTTGACAAAATCATCTTTAAGGAGAAAAGGTTTCTTTCAGTTCACAGTTCTGGGGTTCAGGCCCTTATGGTGAGAAAATTATTATTATTTTTTTTAATTTGATGCAGCTGGTCATATGACTAGTTAGGAGAAGTGCTGGTGCTCAGTTGACTTTCTTCTTTTCATGGAGTCCACTCCCCAGGTCCAGGGATTGTCCTGCCCAGTTCTGGGGTGGGTCTTCCCATCTCAGTTAACATAATCAAGATGAAGCCTCTTAGAAGTGCCTAGAAGCTTTTCTCCTAAGATATTTCCAGATTATGTCAACACTAACCATCGAGAGCAGTGGTTCTCAACCTTCCCAATACTGCCAGCCTTTGATACAGTTCTCATGTTGTGGTGACCCCCTAACCATAAAATTGTTTCATAACTGTAATTTTGCTACTGTTATGAATAGTAATGTAAATATCTGATATGCAGGATCTTGTGACCCACAGGTTAAGAACCAGTGATCTGGAGGATAGAGTCATGGTCCATGTCAGTTCTCTTTCATTTATTTATTTGCAGGGTATCATCTTCATGTGATAACAAGCTGGGATGTGTATGTGTGTGTGTGTGTGTGTGTGTGTACTGTAGTGATCATAAAATGACTTTATTTTCTTTTTCCCTCTAGAGTTGGTAGAGCAAACGTGATAGGCAGTAAGTTGGGTTTTTAAATTTTTTATTTGTTTATTTTTTGTTTTTGTCAAGAAAACACAAGGGGCTGATCCAAAAGATGGTGCACACAGGAATGAGAAATTTTTAACATTTACCTCAATGAATAGGATAGATTGGAGTCTTTTAAAATTTTTAAATATTTATTCTTTGTGAATTTCACATCATGTACCCCATTCCCACTCGTCTCCCTTCGTATCTGTCCTTTGCCCTTGCAACCTTCCCCCAAAAGGAAAAAAAAAAAAACCAAACAAACCAAAACCCAAAAAGCAAACAAACAAACAAACAAACAAATAAAACAAAACAATTTTTGTTGTGGAATCTGTAGTGTGTCACAGAGTGTCCCACAGTCCCCTTTTGTCAACATATCTTACAAATGTTCATTGCAATGAGTCATTGGCCTGATTTAAGGTCTGGCTTCTGCTACACCATCAATAATGGATCTTCATAGGGACTCTTTTGAATATCCTGTTGTTGCCCTGTGTCAAGGAGATTCTGCAGCTTTGGATCTGCAGGACCAGCCCCTTCATGTGCTCCAGCAATTCATAGATGGGGTGGGCCGACTCAAAGCCCTGGATCTGGGCGTAGGTGGGAGGTAGCTGAGTTGGTTAGTCCGCCAGCTCGCAGGTTCTCTAGTACTGCTCCTGGTTGCTCATCCACTGCTACAATGGGCGGAGCCAGCTCTTCTGCTCTCATGCCATTGGGGCTGGCTCACCCATGTCCGCGCCACAGTTCCAACTCTATTATGCTGCGCAATGGAGATACTCACTTTCTGGAATGCTGCAGCTGGTGAGAGGCAGAGGCAGCTCTCCCACCCTCATGACTCTCCTGCTTGCTGCAGTTGTGGCTGGAGAAGGCCTCATTTCTCCCTCCCACAGCACAGCAGGTGAGAGGCAGGACTAGCTCTCCCTTGCTTATGTCCTTTGGGTGGCTCCCATTCTCCTGAGTGCTGCACCCGGTGAGGAGCTGCATTAGCTCTGCACAGCCTTTGGATATCACCTTTGGATATCAACATGGTCCCAGGCAGCAGCCCAGACGGGGTATGTCCATATGGTCTTTGGTGGTAATACAGACCAAGGACATAAATCCAGACCTCTGCTGTGGCATGGTCACTGACCCAGACAGGGGCCTCAGGTGGCATCACAGGCTACTATATCAGGCTGTTCCTCTCCACCTGGAGTCTCCAGATCTGCTTCTCTTATAGTGCTCAAACTGTTCCACTTCTCTTTCTTTCCCATCTCTCCACTCTATACTTGCACGTGGTAATGGCTCTCACTGCTGGTGGGCCATGTGGAAGGCTAGGCCTCTGGATGTCTTCAAATGTTTATCCAACTTGAAGATTCCAAAGAAACAAATCTCTGGCCAGAGTTAAGCACAGCACAATAAAACTGTAATTCAGCATAGATCCATCCAATCTCATGGTTGACCCGCCACCACACTCAACTAGAAAGATTAGCACATCGGCCATTGATGAGAAGTATACACAGCAGGACATGTCCAGTCAGTTGTGGGTCTCCACTCTGCAGGTCTGCTCTTCTTCCTGGGCTAGTATGCAGCTATGGGAGTTACAACAGTGGTCAGTTTTCTCGAAGGAAGAAGGCACACTGGCACTTGTGTTGGTTACTGGCTGTCGATGGACAGTGTAATTCACCATTTCCCAAGGAGCAAGAACAACAACCACCTTTGCATCTACAGTTCTGCCTCACTTTATAGCGCACAAATCGCTCAGCTTTTTTTCCCCTCTTCCATTTCTCCACTATCTGTTTGCTTGCTTCTTTCTCTTGCACCACTCCACAACCTACTTACTCACTTCCTGCTGTTCCTCGCCTGGTGAGAGGACTGGGCACGGGGCCATGGTGTTATCTCGTAGCTTCTCGGTATGCCTGGGTATTCAGATTTTTAAAATTTATATATTTAGTGATGGGAAATTTTGAAAATTGAAAATATTACATACATAATTTTTACTTCAGTACCGGGTATTGAACCTACCTAGGGCCTTGTACATGGTAGGCAGATACTATACTGCTGAGCTATATGGCTGGCCTTTGGAAAAATATTTTTAAAATGTGATTGTATTAGTTAGCCCCTTTTCCTCTGTGAGATTTCACTATATAGTCCTGACTGGCCTGGAACTTGCTATGTAAACCAGGCTTGCTTCGAACTCACAGAGCTCTACCTTTCTCTTCCATCACTCCACCGCCTCCTGAATGCTGCACCCTGACTGACTGAGAAGCAGAAGAACAGTAACATATCTTTCCTTTATCTTAGTGGACACTAAATGAGACAGCTGCCACAAATTGCTTCTGCCATTCCTGCCTTCTAATATAATGCACCCTTAAGCCATGAGCCAACAAAATTCTTTCTTCTTCCTTCCTAAGCTGCTTTTGTTAAGTATTTGGAAGCTGAGTATGGTGGCATAGTCCTTTAATCATAGTATAGTGCTCAGGACAGAGGAGGGAGAACCCTCCAGGCCAGTCAGGGCTACATAAGAACTAGGAGGCAGGTAGTCTTGGCCTAGTAGAAAAGTAAAGGTAATATGGTTGAGGAGAAGGTAAAATGAACTTCGTGGTACCAT
This sequence comes from Acomys percivali, assembly GCA_907169655.1. Taxonomy (NCBI): domain Eukaryota; kingdom Metazoa; phylum Chordata; class Mammalia; order Rodentia; family Muridae; genus Acomys; species Acomys percivali. The sequence continues at coordinate 30,747,757 of OU015745.1, forward strand.
GTGTTTATGTGCTAGTTAGCTTTCTGTTGCTGTAAGAAAATACCAGAACACTCAACTTATAAATAGAAAAGGTTACTTTAACATGTTCAGTTGTGCATGGTAGTGCACGCCTTTAATATCAGCATTTAGGAAGCAGTGGCAGGTGGATCTCTGAGAGTTTAATGCTAGCTGGTCTACAGAGTGAGTTTCAGAACAGCCAGGGAAGCCCAACTTTGGGGGGTGAGGAGAAGAACAAACAATTCATTTAGAAATCTGAATATATGTTCAATTGGCTCTATTGTTTTGGTTCTGTGGTGAATTAGCATATCATAGGAGCAGTGTATGATGAAAACCACTCACCTCATGGACAGGAATCAAAAAAGAAAGCAGGAGTCAGACAAGAAGTAGAGGCAAATGGGGTCTCACATTGCCTTCAGTGGAATACCCTGAGAGACCCTTAAAGGACCTAAGGACCTTTCATCAGGTCACACTCCCTAAAGGTTCTACCACCCCCTAATAGTCTCAGTCTAGGGTTTTTCTCTATAACACATGTGATTTAGGACACATTCAAGATCCAGACTACAGCAGACAATGTTATAAAGGTATCTCACTCCAAAGTGTTGTAACTCACTGCTTATGGAAAGAGGTGAGGCGTTTCTTTACATGTACCATCAGTCATGCGTGGGTCTGCTGCCACTCAGGAAGGTAGTGAGTGGGCCTTCTCTTTCTTTACCTTCCAATGGACCTACATCCTGGGCACTCTTATAAACAATAAATAGTTCTCTGCCTACTCTTATGCCTTTCTTTTATTTTTAGGAAGGGTTAAAATGGAGTTATTTGTATGAGACATTTGAGAAAAAAATGAGTGTAATGATGCTAGGATTGGGCTTTGTGGTCTTTTTGAAGCAGGGCCTGGTGTGATATTCATTCAACATGTAAGTTCTGTGTGCCAGGCACTGTTTGTAGATGCTGCAGTTTAAAATGAGCCAGCCATTCAGAAGAGTTTTGTTGTTGTTGGTTTCATTTTGCTTTGGTTTTGTTTTGTTGTGTTGTGTTGTGTTTTGAGACAAGGTTTCTATGTGTATCCTTGGCTGTCTCGGACTCACTTTGTAGACCAGGCTGGCCTCAGAGAGAGCTGCCTGTTTCTGCCTCCCCAAGTGCTGGGATTACAGGCACCTGGCTAATGTTTGTGTGTTTGTTTGTTTTAAGATTTATTTTTGTGTGTAAGAATGTTTTGTCTCTATGTAATTCTGTGTTCTATGTGCATGCCTGGTACCTTTGGAAGCCAGAATATAATACTGAATCCCTGGAACTGGAGTTACAGATGGTTATGAGCCACTTTGTGGCTACTGGGAACCACACCTGGGTCTTCCTCAAGAGCAGTGAATGATCTTACTGACCCATCTTTGCAGACTTCAAAAAATTCTTTTTTAAAAAATAAATTACACCTACACTTATGCACATTGCACTTGAGTATGTGCCTGTACATACATACACAGCCGTGGCTCACTGAGAATAACTGTTATTGTACAGCAGTGTGTAATCTAGTATTAATGAGGTATATTCATCATTAGGTAAATAGCAGTTCTATATTGACCTGAAAAAAAAGTTCATTGCTGAATCTAGTTAAGAAACATGCAGCTAAAAAAAAAAAAAAAAAAAAAAAAAAGAAACATGCAGCTATAGAGACTCATTACATTTTTGTTAGTGAACCATGTCACGTCCCTTAAAATAAGTGGAAGGATTTTTTTTTTTTTTTTTTTTGAGATAAAGCCTATGTAGTTTTGGTACTCAATATATAACCAGACTGGCCTTGAACTCAGAGAGATCCACCTGCCTCTGCCTCCCAAGCACTGGGATTAAGGGAATGAGCCACCACACCTGGCTAATGTAAGAAATTTCCAAGCAGCAATAGACCATGGATGATTTGCTTATGGCAAAAGACTGTTGGTGTGGTTTTAACTGTCAAGTTTTCAGATACTTCTTACTGCTATTGAGTAGACACTCATCTTCAGGCCACGTAGAAGATAGAAGATGGCTGTTATGGGCCAGTGAGGTAACTCAGTGATTAAGAGCGATTGCTCTGATAGAGGACCTGAATTTGATTCCCAGTACCCACGTCAGGTGGCTCACAACTGCCTGTTACTCCAGTTCCAGTGTATCCGATGTCCTCTGGCCTCCACAGGCACCTGTATGCATACAGTGCACATTAACTCATGTAGACAGACATATACTAAACAAATACATCTTTAATAAAAGAAAAATCTTAAAAAGAAGGTGCCTGAGAAAGACCTAGGAGTTAAGTTGGCAAAATGGGTCAGTGCTTTAGATAAACTCCCTAGAGACTGCGTGCAGTCAGGTGCTTTTGAGAATGCTGTACTTCTGCTGGTGGTGCCTAGAGAGCATGAGTTTGTGTAGGAGATGCAAATCTTATAGGTACTTAGCAAACATGAAGAGGCGGGGATGAAAATGTTTTAGGGATATTTTATCCGCTTTCATATATATATATGAAAGTTTTTTTTTTGAGACGAGATTTCTCTGTATAGCACTGGCTGTCCTGGACTTACGTTGTAGACCAGGCTGGCCTCGAACTCATAGAGATCCAACTGCCTCTGCCTCCTGAGTGCTGGGATTAAAGGCGTGCCTACACACACACACACACACACACACACACACAAGTATATAACAAATACAACAATATGGTCATAAAAGGAATAAAAAATGTTTTATAAAAATGCAAGTTATAGGTGTTTGGAGAATTTTTAGTTTGTTACTCAGGTTCTACAGGCCAAACCCCAATCCTCATGATTGCCTATTAAGAGCTCTTACTTGTTGATCCATCTCTTGAGCCTCAACATAAGTTTTTAATACCATTTTTGTACTTGTATAAAAATCTAACTAAGCCGTGTGTGTGTGTGTGTGTGTGTGTGTGTGTGTGTGTGTGTGTATGTGAGTGTCTGTACAAGTAAATCTGAATCTTTAGGTCATTATTTTCAAAAGTTTTTTTGTTTATTTGGTTTGATTTTTTGAGACAGGATTTCTCTGTGTATCCTTGGATGTCCTAGAACTCACTCTGCAGACCAGGGTGGCCTTGAATTCAGAGACCCCCCTGCCTGTGCTTCCTGAATGCTGGAATTAAAGGCATGCATCACTACCATCTGGCTGAAAAAGTTATTTTTTAACTTTAAAGAAACACTGTCTTTTGGCATGATTGGAAAAATACAAATAAGGTCCCCAGATTCTGTTATGGTAGCAGTATTGAACCTCTTAATTTTGATAATTGTGTGCTCTGGTTATTATATGCATGAATTCTTAAGAAAGGCGCACTGACAGATTAACAAACATTTGTAGCAATGCCTCGAAATAAAAAAAAAATTACATATTATGTATGTGTATTGTGAAAAATAGAAAAGTCAACTAAAGAACTAAAGTTTCATAATTTAGTAGGCTAAAATAACACTAGCATGCTTATAATGTGCCTGCACAGTTAGGCGTAATTGTAAATAGATGGGTTCTAAATTTTTTAATATTTTTCTTTGTCAGGGAAATGTCATGCTGTTACGGGTCTACTGCTAGTAGAAACATGTGAATTTTCTTTCTTCCTTGTAGCCTTGCTGTCATACACAGCACACAGTTGACCATGTTGAGTGATGATGTTAGTTTTTTTTTTGTGTGCTAGAGCAGTATTCAAGCCTATATAACTTGGTGGATTGATTCCTATGAAAAATCTTGAGATTCAGTGTGTGTATCCAATCCAAATAGTTGTTATAATGAAGTGGTCTTATTGCTAGGATATCTTGTAAAGTACTACTTTTAGAACTTACTTTGTTAATACCATATTGATCTTCTTTTGCCAGCTTGAAAACAGATGATAAACAGATAAATAATAATTTCGGATTGTTGTACATTTCCTTGCTAGATGATTTCCAGGAGTTCAAGAGACTTTTCCAAATTTCTGTAAATAAGCTTATTATTCTCATTAATCAAAAAAAGAGTGCTTTCTTTTGTTCACTGATTCTTGGCAAACCATGGATACTGCATTTTTATTGAAGATTAAATTAGAAGAAAAGATGCTGTTAATTATGACCCTAGAAAGAAAAGGGACACTATCTTCATGAAGGAATGATTTGTGAGTTATGCCATACTTTTTTTTGGAAGAATCTTTAGATCATTATTTTGAAAAAAAATTTTTTTTTAATTTGAAAGAGACATCTTTTGGTATGAGTGGAAAAGTACAAATGAGGTCTCTGAGTTCTATTACTGTAGCAGTATTCAATTTTTTTATTTATTGTATGGATTCGTTCTAACAAAATCACACTGATGAGTTAAATAACACTGCCATCAATGTGCTGCCTATCATTAAGCATTTTGGATTCCCACACAAATAGGTGTGATAGACTATTAACAACTGGGAGGTTTGGGGGCTTGTAGGTTTGAAATCATTAAAATTTTAAAAGTCTTCTGAATAAAATTTATCCATAATGACAGAATTTTGTTTGTTACACTGTAAGTGAAATGATTTTTCTACATCTAGAACGAGTCCTCAAAAGGCAGATTTATGCTTTACTAATTATCTTTTAAAGTAGTAGCCATGAGTTTACATAGGGTGACGAATATGGTTTCCATTTAATTTGATCAACCTATAGTCAGATCCTGCTGTGCATGGTTATCTGAGCCATTATATTAAAGAGCATGGGCAGTTGTGACTTTTAATGCTTATCAAGATTAGCTAATAGAATGATTGTGTGGTCAGGTTTGTAACCTGCCTTACCTCAGGTAGATGAGCCTTCCCACAGATGCTGAGCATAGGGCATAAAAGAATCTGAGTCAACTAATAGTTGAATGAATAACATTGTAACCTTTACAGATCTGCCCCTCCCCTCCTTTCTCTCTCTCTCTCTCTGTCTCTGTCTCTCTCTCTCTCTCTCTCTCTCTCTCTCTCTCTCTCTCTCTCTCTTTGTGTGTGTGTGTGTGTGTGTGTGTGTAATTGTATGTCTCTGTGTTTGCATGAACAAGCACACATACATTGAGGTCAGAGGACAAATTACTAGTTGGTTCACTCCTTCCTACATGTGGATGAGGGGTATAGAACTTATGTCATCAGGCTTAGGGCAAGGACCTTTACTTGATGAGTCATCTCATTGGCCTAGTTTTAGATGAACTCACAGCAATCCTCCTGTGAGATCCTCCTGCGCGCATGTGTGTGTGCACATACACACACACACACACACACACACACACACA
>OU015745.1:30752989-30779625 GCA_907169655.1 Acomys percivali
ACACACACAGTAGTTTCTTTTCTGGTGTTAAGTTAGACCCAGCATCTTTATAACCAAAATACCTCACAAGCTTAGGCACAGGGTGTTGGGCCTTTACTGAATATCATTTAGCTATTGGCTTGTGTTTTCTAGTTTCATAGAACTTTTCATTTTTAGTCATTTCTGAAAGAGCTATCTAGAAACTTGAGAGCAGGAGGGGTGGGGGTGGCGTGGAAGGCAACAAAACAAAACTCTCCCCAAACCTTATTACCACTGTTAAAAAAATGTTAGTTATTAAATTCTAACTTCTCTTTAACTTCTGAGAGAAATGGAAAATAATGGAGATAGCTTAAGGGAAAAAAATGGCTGGGCCATTCATCTAAGGATGATGTTCCCATTGGCCATGAGGAAGGGCAGATAAGTACATTGCTTAGTGAAGGGAACAGGAAGCACTTTCTTAGTAGCCAGTGTACTCTCTCATAGCCACAAGGGTACATGCGGTTGGTTGCCTGACAATATAAGGTGTGGCTTTACCCAGACTTTGCAGTGCAGGTCAAGGCAATGACTGGGTATTCCTAATAGTTGGGGTTGGTGAATACAGGAGAAGGTGATGAAAGGATCAGAGTCCTGGAGTGAGTCCCGTGATGTTTCAAAGCTAATGGGTCTTTCAGGAAGTTTTTGCACTGAAGAATAATCTACAGCTTTTGTGTTCCTAGCCAGAGCCTCTTGAGTAGTTCTATAACACCAATCAAGGCTACAAAATGGTTCAGGACACAGTAGACTGTGTGCACTTCAGTGGATGCTATTCTAGTACTGGTAGTGCTTTAAGATGTGTAATCTTAGCCCCTTGGAGATGCAGAAATGAAATGGCCAGGAGTCAGGTTACTGAGGAATAAGTGGCAAGATCCGACTTAACCCAACTGTTTGACTGTAGAGCCCTCAAGTAACCCAGCATTTTCCCTCTGAAGAGAAGTATGTACTTAGCCCTGAAGGAGCAGACCTGACAGGAGGATTTGATGTTCCTCTATATAGGGAGTGGTGAGGGGGATAGGAAAGGGAAGACAGCATTTAGGTGTATGCTATCAAAGCAGATGCCGTTATTTGACTGAGGGTTCATTGTGAGGAAACCAATGACTGGTTTAAAACACTTGGCTAAGTTCTCATGCAGGGCCACGGAATTTGTGTCATTGTGACTTGGTGCTGTTCCCTACTGCTTTCAGCCCACATCCTGGGCAGAGTGCATTGCACAGTGAGGCCAAGCTCGTCACACCAAAGGGATGATACAGACAGGGCACAAATGACTTCTGCCCAGGGTAGGTAGTGATGTTAACTAAAGGTAGGAGTGGGGTTTTGGCTTTGTTACATTTTATGAGTACAGATGGGCTTTCAAGCCTTAGTCTCTGCCTACATGAAGGGAATAATGAATGAGGAATTCCAGAGCTCCTTGGACTCTGCAGCTATCTCCGTGCCTGGAACAGGAGCATAGAGATACCTGTGGGCTGTTGAAAAAGTTATAGACAGTCTTGGGGGACAAACAGACAGATTATCCAGAAAGCTCTGTGCCAAATAGGCCCACAGGTGGAAAACGGAAAATGTGTTGATGAGAAACTGTGCTTTTTCATCTCATGTCATAATAAACCAAATACAAGACAATCCATCATGAAACTGGAGTTTACCCGTGTGTAAATTTTAAACAGTCTCTCTGCTTTAGGTACATGAGCATCAGTGTGGGGTTAGGAGTTCTTCGATGGCCTGGGTTCTTTCTTTATTATCCTACTTTATGGTTTGAAGTATTCTTATTTTGTTTAATGTGTATTGATGTATGGAGCATTACTATTTCTAGTTTTTAACTCAATCTGTCATTTTGGAACACTGTATTTTAATTCTACTTGTCTGTAGTTTAGTGTATTATTTTTTTGCAGTGCTGGTTTTTTAAGGTGAAGCAAGGTCTTTCTGCTGTAGTGGGGTAAACCATCCATGTTGTACTAGACTAGAGTTGGAGACATTAAAATAAAAGCTTGAGTTTGGCTTACTGGAAATGGAAATCAGTAGGAAGAAATACTTATAAATTTGGCTGAGTAAATGAGCTTAGCATGTGTATATACATTTATTTGCTTGTCATGTCAGCTATGAGGCTCCTCACATGCATACCACTGTGTCACTGTCAGCATACTTAGTGTACATGTCTTGGTTTGTATAGTACCATTGTCCAGCAAAAGGAACCAGTGATCACTGTAGAAATCTCTGTTTCTTGGACTGGTACTAGAATATGCAAGATAAGGCTAAAGCATTTTATAACATAAGATAGCAAGGAAGTTCAAAAAGAAGAATCAGCAGCAGGGAAACAGAGTGAGGAAAGATGATGAGGATATCACAAATGTAGCAACTGATGATATATCTGGGGAATATAGGAACCAATAGAGTTCTCAGTGGCCAAAAAAGTGAGAGACAGTAACATAAATACTGTGGTATTGATTAACCCAAAGCATAAAATAAACATCTATGCATTCATTCCATAATGATAAAAAAAATACAGTAGAGGAGACTAGAATACTGTGGATAGAGAGGTTGCAAGTGATGAACTTGTATACTTCCCATCAGAGGTGCAATGTAACCCCTGTACTTTCAGAGAGGGCTACTCCTCAGGACCTTCCTCCAAAGAAGAAAAGGAGTTGTTCCCATAATGTAGAAACCTGGAAAGCACCACCTGAGTCAAGTGATGACATCAGCATCCACAGTAGTTCACCTTGATCGCATGTGCTCTATGAGATGTAAAGGCCGCTCTGTCTCTGTGGTTTTCCTCATGACATCCCAAGTCACATTGTGAGGGGGGAAAAAAGTCACTGAACCCCAGTTGAGGGTCATTTCATAAAATGCTTGACCAATCTCTAGAATGTTAAGTTCATTGTCTTAGTTTGGGCTTTATTGTTGTGAAGAGACACCATGACCAAGGCATTTCCTTATAAAGGAAAACATGTAATTGGGGCTGGCTTACAGTTTCAGGTGTTTAGTCCATTATCATCATGGCGGGAAGCATGGTATCAGTTAGGCAGACATGGTGCTGGAGAAGGAACTGAGAGTTCTACATCTTGATCCGCAGGCAGCATAAGGGGATTGTGTCACACTGGGCTGAGCTTGAGCATAGGAGACCTCAAAGCTCACCTCTACTTTGACATACTTAATCCAACAAGGGCACACCTCCTAAGAGTGCCACTCCTTCTGGCCAAGCATTCAAACACATGAATCTGGGGTGGGGAGTAAGGGGGGTGGGGTATTCCTATTCAAACCACTACAGTCATCAAAACCAAAGAATATCTGAGAAACTCAACATGGCAAATAAATGCATGGAATTCTGCAGCAGAAAGATATTACTAGGTAAAGACTGACTATGCACGTTAGTTAGAACAAGAATGGATTACTGTTGCTTCATTTGATGGACCTAACGTAGCATGTTAGCTTTAGAAGAAAGTGGAAGTAAGGTGTATGGGAAGATTCCTGTACTTTGCAACTTTTCTTTGATTGTAAAGCCACCATTAAGTTAAAAGCACATTATTCTCAGTATTGAAAACTGAGCCCAGGGCTTTGTGCATGTTAGGTAAGTACTGTACCATAGAGGCACACCTCCAGCATTTTACTTTTTCTTTTGCTTCCTTCCTTCTTTCTTTCTCTCCCCACCACCCCCCACCTCCCTTTAGTTTTTCAAGACATGGTTTCTTTGTGTAGCTTTGACTTTCCTGGACTTGTTTTGTAGACCTGGCTGGCCTTGAAGTCACAGAGAGCCGCCTGCCTCCCCAAATGCTGGGATTACAGGCATGCACCACTGTACTTGCCTACATTTTACTTATTTTTAAATTGCTAAAAAAAAAAAAAAAAAATGTGTGTGTATATGTGTTTATGTGTTTATGTTTATGGGCATGCAAATGTGTGGAGGTAGGAGGTCAGTGTTCTGGTTGGTCCTCCCTTCTACCATGTGGACTCCAGGGATTGAACTCAGGCACCAGACTTGATAGCAGTCACCTTTACCCAGTAAGCAATCTCCATCACCCCAGGTGGGTTTTTTTTTTTTTTTGTTGTTGTTGTTTTTAAAGTAGTGTCTTTTAACACCCACATGATTGGGATTAACATGCAAATATCTAGAGTATTTTTCATATTGGAAAGCTAAAGTCATCAAAACCAATTTCTTCTGTGAGAAGTTGGATACTGCTTCAGAACTATAGTGAATTTAGTTATTGAAATGTTCTGTTTTCCTTTTTAAATTGTTTTTTGTTTTGAGACATGATCTGTAGCCCAGGTTGGTCTGGAACTCATTGATCTTCCTGTTTTGCCTCCTAAGTTCTAGTATTATAAGTGTCCCATCATGCTTGGAACTTTCCTTTTATGTAATTATATATATGATATATTTTTATTTTTATATATTATATACTCACAGGTAGGATAAATTGTAGGTCAGAGGTATGGTGTCTGGTCTGATGTCCAGGTCCTACCATTGGAAGCCTTGCCTGGTTACAGAATATGGCGGGTTCAGACTCCATATCACCTATTAGGGTCACCCTCATGGATTTTAGGGAGTTTCCATCGCACTAGGTTTCCACATCACCCCCAAATGCACCCCTAATTCCAGTCATTTCTCCCAGGTGTCTCCAAGTACTCTTTTCTTCCATATCCCCTCCTCCCCAGTGTGATGAGGTTATAAAATATTTTGTATTGTGATGTTTATATTAATGTGTGCTCTTGGGGATAAACAAAAAAGGAAAAGTTGTGGCTTTACAGTGCTGTGTTTTTAACAAATTGATAGGGGGCTAATTGTGCTTGATAGTTTAATGTCAACTTGATACAAACTAGATTTAATCTCAATTAAGATTGCCTCTATAAGATTGGGCTGAAGGCAGTCTGAGCAAGCCATGGGGAGCAAGCCAGTAAGCAGCACTCCTCCATGGCCTTTGTATCAGCTTCTGCCTCCAGATCTCTTTCCTCCTTGAGTTCCTGCTTTCACTGTTCTTGATGATGAACTGTTATATAGAAGTGTGAGTAAAATAAACTGTTGTTCCTCAAGTTGCTTTTGGCCATGGTGTTTCATCACAGAAATGGTAACCCTAAACTAAAACACTAATGGAATTTTTAATACTTTGTTGAATTTTATATAAAGTATTGCCTTATTTGCCTTCTCATCAATCCTAGGTAGCAGATCTTAACATTTGTAGAAATCCATAAATTGCCATGTCATAGATACCCTTGGTGAAGTTGCTGTGAGCCCTTAATTTCTTTGATCAGGAGACTTTAAAAATTATATCTTTTATTATTAGTTGTATATTCAGTATTCTTATCCTTTCCATCATTCTGGAATCCATGCTCAACAAAGGACTTGTTTTGTGCTGTCATGTTATACTTGATCATTTCTCAAGGCTTTGGTGTGGTAGCTGTCATTTTCGGTTTTGGTAATGATTGTGTGAGTTTAATCTTTTTTGAGTGTGTATGGTATGTGTCCATGTATATACATGCAAATGTGCACATTGGTTCATGTCCAGTTGTGTGGTTGTTCATTGGGAGACCAGAGCTTGCTATCTGGTGTCTTCCTTTATGGCTCTTGACCTTATGTTTTGAGACACAGTTTCCCATTGAACTTAGATTTGGCTAAGTAGGCTGGACCAGGCAGCTCCAGGCATTTTCCTGTCTCTCCTCTTCCAGTGCTGGGATTACAAATTATGCTGCAATCCCTAGTTTTTACATGGGTTCTGGATATATGAATTCAGGCCTGCAAGCTTGCACAAGAAATGTTTCAGTTATCTCCAAGTGCTGTGTCTTTTCCTTCCTTCCTTCCTTCCTTCCTTCCTTCCTTCCTTCCTTCCTTCCTTTCTTCTTTCCTTCCAAGCAAGGTCTTGACTTGTAGTACAGGCTGGTCTTGAATTCATGATCACCTTCTTGTTTGAGTCTCTTTTGAGTGCTGGGATTACAGATGTGCACCATTGCTCCCCAGTCAACTTTTTCAACTCTTGGTTCAGTCAGGTGAGAGACTCAAGCATTAGTACCATCACTAATATCCTGTTCATGAGTCTTTCATGTAGCTAGAATTTGAATGTTTAGAGTAGGATAAAATCTGCCAGAAAAGCTAATTCATTCAGGGATCTAGTTGACAATTATGTAAGTGTGTAAGTAAGTAAGACAAGTGTGTAAGCCTAACATATTATTTGTGCATGATAGGTATGGGTCAAGGTTTACCAGAATAGACATTCTCAGAGACTAAGAAAAAGGTAATTGGATAAATATAATAATATGTGATTGGTGTTTTCATATGTGAGATATAGGATGTTGGGAGAAGGGCAGCTGATCTACCTGTGGGGACATTAGACACTTGACTGGAATATCAAAGGATGACAAAAGCTTTACCAAGCAAAGCAGAGCTTTGGTGGCAAGAAATGGAGAAAACCTGAATTTCTAGTGCGATGGGGAAGCAAGTAGGAACTGAAGCCATGCTTGCTGAGGGGCATGTGTGATGCAGTGAGCAGTGCTGAAACCAGTCAGTCGCCTGCCTGTGAGGCCTGAGTCTGCTGCCCAACAGCTGGGTAAGCTGAACTTTTTAAAAGTGCATTGCTGTTTATCAAACACTTTCCAAACTTGGGAAATTCGTTTCCCAAAGATATATCTGCATGTGCTTAGTTTGATTCATAAAAATGAGTTCAATTTCTTTACTGTTGCAGAATTTAATTATTCATTGAGAAAAATGAAGAACAAAAAGGAGTAGCTAAGAGTGTGCCTCTCAGAATACCTTGAGAAAAGTTGTAGAGACTGAAGGAACTCCTAGTTCCTTCTGATTGTTAAGACATGCAGTAATTGTTTGAATCAATACTTCCGGGCCCCCAAGGTGGTGGCCAGGTAACAGCTGGCTCTAGTTTACTTGAAAATCATGATCTCTTTGTCCTTGTGCTGGTGTATAAAATGGGATGGCTAAAATAATACGCCATTTACCACATTATACTGTTGGAATTTTGTGTTTTTAACTGGCTGCTTGGGATTTTGTTGTTATATTCACTATCACATTTCTTCTTTTTTAAATCAGAAAAGCAGCTATTACAAGATCTTAGAGACCCTGAGAACCTGACGTGAGTTAGTGAGTTAGTATAGGTTAGTATAGAATGCAAGTGTTTTCAAAGTAGAAAATAAGTTGAGAAGTCATAAATACATCATGGATGAAGGATGGAGATCTAGGAACTGATGCAGCTTCTCTAGAGGGATGCCCAAGCCACGCATTCACTCCACCCTGGCCATTAACCCATTTCAGTGTGAGGATTTTCATCTGGCTACATTTTAGACCACTACTGCTTCTTTTGTTGGTAAGAACTGAATGTTCAAGTTAGGTGAAGTACAGCTTTGTCGGTTCTGCTTCCCTGCAGTCAGCTGGCTTTCAGTTCTTACCTTAGCTTAATGAAGACTAGATAGTGCTCTGTTACCTCTTCCTGGAATGGTTGTCTGGGTGCCTGCCTCATCAGTAGCCAAGGCAGAATTAATTAGCACTGGTCTCTGTTCTTTATCCCTCCCACACAGATACATTCTGGAACATGGGTACATAGTAAATCACTGATTTTGCTTATTTCTATTGATTTTACCAAGGAACCAGACACATCACTCTTGTAACTCAGGAATTCAGGCGTTACAGATGATAGTTTTCATTTGCAGAGGATTATTATATTTTCTAGTTGATTCTGCAGAAGCCAGTTTTAGAAACCTTAAAAATGTCATTATATGCTTTTTTTTTTCTGTACTAAGCATATTCTAAAGTGTTATTTATAACCAACTATTGGGAGTATAGGTCATATTGCACTTAAGATATTAAAACATACCAGATTATTGGAAACTTAGGGTAAGTGTACTTTGGGAGAGATAGTTCTTTCATGCATTTAATGGCTTAGTCTCTCTCTCTCTCTCTCTCTCTCTCTCTCTCTCTCTCTCTCTCTCTCTCTCTCTGTCGCTCTCTTTTTTTGTTTGTTTGTTTGTTTGTTTGTTTTGAAAGTTTCTCCGTGTAGCCTTGGCTGTCCTGGACTCACTTTGTAGACCAGTCCGGCCTTTAGTTCACAGAGATTGCCTGCTTCTGCTTCCCAGAGTGCTGGGATTACATTCATGTGCCACTTTGCCCAGCTTAATGGCTTAGTCTTAATGCTTCATTTCTTAAAGGAACAGAGTCCCAAGGAAGGTAAGTGTCTAATACCTGAGCTCCAGTGATGTCATTGAGATTTAAAATCTATGTCCATGCTGATACATTTCAGGGTAGTTGGCCTTGGCATCTTCCGCTTGCACTGTTGGATTTGTGTTCGCAGAAAGAGAACAGCATGAATTTAATTGCAGCTGGCCTAGCTGTATAGAACATATACTAGTCTCAGCAGCATCTTTGTACTAGACCCCTCCAGTCCCATTATCAGAGGAACTTGTCGTCCAGTTAAGCTGCAGTGATAGGAAATGTTTATCTTTAGAATGTTGCTTGTTCTATTATTCTCTGGGTGTGAGGGGCACTGTCAACTATTGTGATCTCCTTCTCTTGGTAGTTACTTGCATGAGATGTTTATTCCTTACATAGTTCAAAACAAAACAAAATCCTAAGTGACATCTTATGCTTTTTTCCTTTGCCCACTTAACTAGAGAAGTTTGGTACCTATTTGAAATAGTCAATATTTGGATGCTTTACGTTGATTTCTGCAGTGGTTTAAATAGGAATGGCCTGTAGACTCATGTGTTTGGATGCTTGGCCCATAGGGAGTGACACTATAAAGAGGCCTTTTTGGAGTAGGTGTGCCTTGTTGGAGGAAGTCTGTCATTGTGGGGGCGGGCTTTGAGATCTCCTATGCTTCCAGTGTGGAAGACAGTCCTCTTCTGCAGATCAAGATGTAGAACTCTCACCTCCTCTCCAGCACCATGTCTGCCTGCACATTGCCGTGCTTCCCACCATGATGACAGTGGACTAAACCTCTGAGCTGTAAGCCAGCCCTAGAGGCATGTTGTCCTTTACAAAAGTTGCTGTGGTCATGGTGTCTCTTCACAGCAATAAAACCCTAACAAAGACAATTTCTTTTACATCAAGTAGTTGATATCTTAGAGTTACTACTTTTGTTTAAAGTTCAAGCTAAACATAAACACAAACATTTCTATTTCAAACTTGAATTCTTCCAGAGAGCCAAGAGAACTCCAATATTTGGAAATAACTTAATGTCTTCTTATTTCCTTAAAAAGAAAGAAAACAGTCATCACTTTTATAAGAGTCACTGATCCAAAAGCAGTGCTTCTCTTCTTAATTGTTTCAAACTCTTTCCTTCAGCAGACTTAAACAATGGTAGTATTTTGGGAGCATGCCACTATAAAAAAAAGAAAGAAAGAAAGAAAGAAAGAAAGAAAGAAAGAAAGAAAGAAAGAAAGAAAAAGTGATGCTGGAACCTGGCGGTGCCTGCCATGGGCTTCAGCTCCCCAACCCTCAGTGGGCCAGGGAGAGCACAGTGCTTAGCAACTGTGCTGTTACAAGCTTCCCTACTTGGCCGTTGAGTAGTGCAGAGGGAGAATGTCTGTGTAGACAAAAAGATGCCTGCTGCCTTGGGGAGGAGGACAGCGGCAACTTTTGAAGCCTCACCAGTTTCTGACAAGGGTTGGTTGGAAGAGGCAGGAAGTGACTTAATCTCACAAACCCCAATGAATAATAAAGCTTTTAAAATTTCAGTTCTTTAAGTTCTCTGAAAGCACTAAGGCCAGATTAATAAAGTTTTGAGAGTATTGAAGTGGAATTAAACAAACAGTTGAAGTCTTAACACTAGCAAGTTTGAGTTTCCTCAGCCCATCATTTTCATGTTTCATGCAAAGTTTCATGCAAAACTTCAAAGGAAGCACAGAGTGAAAGATGTAGTGTTTTTAAAGAAGAGTAACCTGTTCATGTATTAAACATAGTTTCCTTCTAACAGTGAGAGTGCAATCTCTCTTTTGGTGCAGGATCCAGAGGAAGGCATGTCCCATATGGCTGAGAGGCTTGAAGTAGACATCACATTGTTTGCATGTGGAAAGGGGCAGGGCATAGATTAGGGGTCAGAAGAGGGGACCAGATTTGATTGTTGCAGGAGGCAACTTCATTAAATTACTATTTCAGTTAGGGTAGCCAGATCTAGTTCTTTTTCTAGAAATTATAGTATAATTTGGTTGAACTACTTTGGACATAAAAAACGGTTGATAATTTTATTTATAGAGATTTACTCTTTGAAAAAACATTGAAGCATAGATATACTTTCTGAATACCTGGAAACTAAGACGAAAGGAGGTTGGAAACTGGAAAGAAGACAAAAGTCACAAGATAAGGATTTGCCACAAGAGAAGTGCATGTTAAAAGCATTTCTCATCTGTGAGCCTAACGAGGATCTTAATGTTTGAGGGTACAGCTGTAAGAACACAAGTGCATTTATTGATTACTGTTAGGATGCTGTACTTAAGGGAAAGGGACTCTGAAAACATAAACTGAAAATACCTGTACTTGGTACCTGGATGAGTGTCCTACCAATACACCCTATCCACATACAGCAGAACCTACCCAGGCTTAGCCACTGACCGTTAGATCATTGCTTCACCTGTCTCACTCCCGAATTAGAGTCTCATGTAGTCCAGGCTGGCTTCAAGATCATACTGAAAATTTTCTTAGACTCTTGGTCCTCCTCCTTCTACCTTGCAAGGGCTGGGATTATAGGTCTGCTTCACTAGCTTGGCTTAATTGCAGAATTCTTAACAACACAACACTGGCCTGGCTTGGCCTGCTGCCATGTAGTTTTAATCTCAGCACTGCAGAGGCAAGGAGGGGAGGCCTCTGACCTCTGTGGGCACTTGCACTCACATGCATCAACCCCCCCCCCCAACACACACACTATAATATCAATCTAAAAGACTATAACACTGGGAGCTACTGAAGAACACTGGGGAGCTCTCAAGTTTTCACTCTTAGAGGCTAGTTGATTAGTGCATCCACCTACTCAACTACCATGTGATTGCTAATGGATATATCTAGTGTTAAAGAGATTCCTGGGATATGTTAATCATCTAAAACAGTAACATCTGCAGCAGCAAATGTTGACAACTGCTTTTATTCTAAATTGGGGGAAGATACTGAGTGCTTTTTATTTAATTTCCCATAAAACAAACTAAAAAATAAATGCACTATTAAAGAATAAGTATACTTAAAAATAAGAAAAGCTAATAAAAGTTGTTACATGTTGGTTATAAGGGGACTCGAGACTCGTGTGTAAGTGTGTGTGTGTGTGTGTGTGTGTGTGTGTAGGGGAGAGGGGGCAGTGAGAGACAAAAAGGTGGGCTTTGAGCTGTGTAGCTGAGGATGACTCTGAACTTCCTGCTTGCACCTTGAACTTAAATGAATACTAGGATTACAGCTTTGTACCAACATGCCTACTTTATGCATAGGGAGTCAAACCCTGGGCTTTTTGTGTTCTAAGGAAGCATTCTACCAATTTAGCTACATCTTTAGCTCCTGATAGGTATTTTTTGATGTTTTTATTTTAAATCATGTATTTTAAACAAACCTATTTTTTAAAAAAACAGTATACATCCTGACCCTTTGAAATAAAATGTTAATGTCATTAAACCTTAGGTGTCATATGTTGACTAATGAAGGTTGGTGGTGTTGGCAGTGAATTAAGACAGAGGTACTGATGAGGTTTTGTAATTTATAGATTTTGTAAATTAATATTGACATTGCATTCTTTAAAATGCCTTACATTTGGAAGTTTTGGCATTACATTCAGCTTTTACTGTTACTAATGTGATATTTCATGCATTTAGTATTGCCCGTTTGATGTTTTATATTAGCTTCAAGGGTTCAATATGTATGAACTTTAGAATTGTCCTGAAAACTAAATGTTTTGTTTATTCAGAGAGTGAATTTTGTTGTTTGAAATTTAAAAAAAAATAAGAGTAGAAGCTGAGCGGTGGTAGACCATACCTTTAATCCCAACACTTAAGAGGCAAAGGCTGACAAATCTTTGTGAGTTCAAGGCCAGCCTGGTCTATAGAGTTTTAGGACAGCCAATGATACATAGAGAGACCTTGTCTTGAAAACCAATCAATCAATTGATCAATCAATAAAATAAAGAAAAAGAAAAAAATAAAGCAAATAAAAATTGGAACATGGAATAATTTTCTAGTATCATTTGTACTTTCAAAAGTGTTTATACTAGGTAGTATAAACTGGGCTGTCTTTTGGTTTGGGGAAAATTTTTGTCCAAGACATAGTCACATCAAGTCTGTGAATTTCATTTGCTTCCATAAAGTCCATGTACTTGGCAGTCCATTGTCTTTGTTCCATTGTAGGAGTTAGCTCAGCCATTGGCTCTATGCACCTAGAAAGATATGACATATAGAAGGTAGTTGAATTTCTCTCACTCATTTGTTGAATTTAATTTGAGTTTGCTTTGCCAGCCTCTCTAGGTTATTGGTCATAATATTGGGACTACTTTGTAAGTCAAGTATGAAGTTCATTCCTGTTGTTTTGTAAAGATTGGATAAATACATTCTTTCTTTTCCCTGTCATCTGTGGCCTTGCCATCTTAGTTTTCTAGACAGATCTCTGGGAGCTCAACCAAGTTCTGCTTAGCTGTATTTTATCCATGAAGCTTGCAATTGGTTGTCTGGTTAAACCCTTGCAGGTGAATAGTTGAGTTTCTGCTTCCATTATCTGGAGCAACATGGTTGGTGGAAAGAAGATGAGGTTGGTATTTCAGCCCCTGTCCCCCTTTAATTTTTCTGAACCTTTGTCCTCTTACAAATGGTAAGAAACCTAGAACAGGTCTGAATTAAAGTTAGTGTGTATAAAGTGATTATCACAGTGGTCAATAATAGTAGTTACTCATAAAAATGGTAACCTTTGTCATCATTGAGTGATCTTTTTTTTGTACAAAATCTATAAATGTTGACCATTTTATTATATCACTACTTACAGCTGTTAATATGACTGCTAATACTAGCCCACTGCTAGAATATTTCACAGATAAGGTATTGGCTTACCCTACAAACACATTACTAGAAATCATGCTTTGAGGAAGGATTCATGCTAATGTTTCAGTGTTTACCAAAAGATCATTGTCTGGCAAGTTTTATACCCTTTCAATGAACACTTGATTTGTGCTAAAGGAGATTGTTTTCTTTTTAATGTTGCATATCATCAACCACATTCAAATTATTGCCACAATGAAGACCCTTGGAAGCAGGTAACTATTAGAAAATAGAACATTCCACTTGTAAGTAATCTTTAACCCACAGGATTTTTATAGCAAATGTTTGTGTTTTTGCTACCGGGCAGTACCCTGTGTACCTGCCAAGCTAGATAAATAACAGGCTCTGATGATTTTGCACCTGGTGTCATAGAAACAGTGGGAATCAAAGATTAAAGTGGTGCATGTAGTGATCAGGTTTCCTGGGGCAAACTGAAATATTGCTGACATTATTTTGGAAAATCCAGGCTCAAATCTGTTTTTATGGAAGTGGAGGCAGCAATGACTGTACACTTAACTATGTGCCAACCTCTGTACTTCACATTTAATGTGCTGTATTGATTCATCTCAAAAATATTCCTGGAAAATACATATCCTGACACTACACATACAGGTTTTGAGATTTAGAAAGGTTTCAGAACTTGCCTGAGGTTGCACATTCAGTGACAGGAACAGGATTCAATTTAGCAATGCTGACACTGAAATCTGTGTGCCCCCTCCCCTGCCCCAGGATAACTTTACATCATATCTTTGCAGGAAGATGTGACATCTCTTCAATTTTGGTAGTAAAACTTTACTGTTAGATGCAATTGTATGCAGAGAAGGAATATGCAAATAGCTTTTCCTTTAGAAGTAATTGTTCACATAGCAGGGTGAAATTCTCAGCTCTTCCAAGGTGTATGTGCGCACTCAAAAAATTCATTAGCTCAGCTTTCTCAACTTTAAGCTGAAAATAAGGTCTAAGTGGTATGAAAAGTTAAGCCTACTAGAGTCTTCCAGAACCCAGGATAGGAACTAAGAATTTAAGATTCATATAATTGTTTGTTAGACTTTCTCACATATGATCTATATAATAATGTCCATGCTAGCTGGTCAGATGGTGATATCAGAGAACACAATCTCAGTGTTCTTCTGTATTTATGCTGTAACTTTCATGTGACAGACTTTCTTTTTATCTAGTTTCTTAAATTAGTCTTCTGAGTGTGCCAAACCTAGCTAGTAGAGATGCTGAAGTTTGTGTACAAGTTCCTTGCTTTAGATGTAAAAGTTAGATTTATGTAGGATTGTATATGCTGTGACCCCAGGTGTATCAGAATGAGTGATTAAAATTCTCCTGAGGATTTTTTTTTAAAGATATCTTAATGGTATTTTAGGAGAATTTTTTTAATCTTCAAGGCATATTAAAATGACTTAAGACTTCAAAAATACTAATTGCTTCTGTCTACAGGAAAGAAATCTTTGAGGGATAATTTTAGTAACACAATTATATGCAGTAGTTCTTTTGTAAAAATCCTAATTATGAGACTGTATGCTTAATTTCTGACATCTGGCTTTTGAGAAGGACATGGCGAAGGCATTATTTTTGAGAGGTTTCAATTGTTTTGTCTGGTATTGCTGTCAACAGGTGTGATTCTGTCAACTCTTAGTATTCAGTGGTGACAAAATTAAAGTAGGTATAGCATAGACCCCGAAACTTCCTGGCAGGTGAACTTGGCACTTCGTAGACTTTATATCAGTCAGTTTTTGATTTTGTGATTGTTCTCATGAGAGTCTGAGATGTACTGGAAAGAAAGAAATGAGAATTGAGAACAGTGGGGGAGCTGCCATCTTGGGTAAACATCAGTATTGAAGGCAGGGGGAAGCAAGTTGGTAAGTTTTGTGAATCTGCCATCTGTTTCCACTGAGGCGTCATTGCAGAACCCTCACAGGTGTATGCCATGTGCACTGCATGTACTATATTTCCTTTAAAAAACTAATAGCTTTGATGGTTGTTCTGAAAGTACCTAGGGAAACTGATGACAGACTACTGGATTCTGGACAGATCTGACCATCCTACTTACTTAACCTGGATCACAGATGCTTTGTAACCTTTTTTAATTTTTTAAAAAAGTCTTTTAAAGTGTTTTTGGTGGAAGAGGTATTGGACAAGAAGCAGAGTTTACTCTTTCTTTGACCACATGACACTAGCTAATATAGTTAAGTAATATGACACTAGCTAATATAGTTAAGTAATCTTCCCAACTCCCAGAAATAACTGACAGACACTTTGTCCAGGAAGTGCTTACTTAGGAGGAGAGGAGGAGAAAGTTAAATGGCTGCAGGTTTTGTTTGTTTGTTTTTTTTTTCAATTAAAACAGTTACTGCATAGTGAGGAGCCAGAGTTGAGATTTTGTGACCAGAAAGGTTTAGAACTGCTTCTGTGGGAATGGCAGTGGACATAAGCCCTCCCCAGTGAGTGGTCTGCCTGTCAGAGAGTAACAAAGTTAGTGAAATCAGCTAAATGAACTGAAAGGCTTTCTGCTTTGCTTCCTCTTCTAATGAAGCTCCATTTCAGTAGTAGTTTAATAGGAAAGGTTTGTTACAGATCAGTGTTGGGTGAAACTGACTGATGAAGAAGTGTTCCTTGTTCTAGAGAACCCCTAGCTTCAGAGAGAGGGGGTATTTCCCAGTGAGGAAGAATAGATACTTGGGTACTATGGCTGAATGGGTCAGGGGTTCCCAACATAGGTACCTAAAGGAATAATCTCAGTTCATCTGTAGATTAGACACTTGACTGTGGACTAGACCCTATCCTACAAATGGGTGTGCTACCATTTTTTAAATCGTATGTGTGTGGTGCCATATGAATACACCCAACTAAAGTATTTCATCTGCTCCTTGTCTTCATGGGTATTTTTCAAGCCACAAATACCTGAAGTTGTTATTACCAGTGAGCTCCTTGTTGTCAGATGCCCAGGAAACGTGTTAGAAGTGTGGGGGATACATGCAGTGGGACTGGAGGGCCTCTCCACCTCGACCCTGCATGAGGCTCCTTGAGGATCTGAGGACTTTGAGCAGTACATGGAGTGAAACATCTGGCACAAAGCTGAATTTGATGATCTCTGTGGCCTCTTCTGTTGGCCTTAGAGGCAAAGGCTGCTTCGGTGTGGCATGTCAGGAATTGTTGAAGGTGCTTCATTGACACTTTATTTAAATCTTCATAATTTAAAGCTTTTGTTATTTATTAGTTTATCATTAGAGACATTATTAGCATTTAATATTTCAACCCTGCTGTTTCTTACCTTACTTTACTCATTCTACTTAGTGACATTTGTTTTCGAATGTCCATATGGTTCCCATGACATTCAACATAGAATTTCTAGAGAAGTGCGTTTGATATTGGTGGACACATGGCTTTTCTAAAGTAATTTTTATTGATTAGATCAGAACAAGATGCTAAAGCCTTCAAATGATTTTTCTTTTAAAGGGATAATTCATGCCTCTCTATGACCTTGTTTTCCATGCACCACTAGAGAGTGTGGCATTTTAAGCCAGGTCACATTTTTATAACACATTTCCATTATTAGCACTGCTCACATGCATGGGGCTTTACTTTATGCTGGTTACCAAGAGACTAAAAGCCACTTAGAGAGTTATCTCCTATGAATCTCATCACTAGAATTTATTTTTTAAATGCAATTTTTTTTTTCTTTTCTCTCTTGACAGTGCTGGGAACTGATTAAAATGTGCTTTAATCTTTGATTGACGTAGGAGATTAAAAAGCCTTATGTCACTGCTCTGTCTAGACTCAGGTTTTGTGTTGAGGGATTTATTTAAGCTTTTTTGAAATTTAGTTGGCATATAATAGGTTGTGAATATATAAGGGACCCAATTTGATGAGGTTCCATATAGGTATGTGGCGATTGTGCCTACCCTTCTGTATCCGCTTGTGCTGCTTTGTCCACCCCCCCGCCACCCCAGCTCCCCCCTGCTCATGCTTGGATTAGTACAGACTTGCCAAGGAGTGGCAGTGCTGATGCATGTCCTTTTAGTTCCAGTTCGGACATCATAAGAGATCTTCTGGAGGAAGAGGAAGCCTGGGAAGCATCTCACACGTGAGTTCTCATGTTGAACAAATGTGTGTACTTGGGCCTGAAAAAGGAGAATTCTACACAGCTATTTTTATACAAACATTTGTGTTTTATGATGTAAGAGAATAGCAATCCATGTGTAAGGCAAAGGTTCCTGTTTTATTTTTGTTTATATGGTTTCATTGTGGAACTAGAGTCCTGGTGTAATAACTAGTTACTTGTCAGATGTTGTTTATATTTCCACATTATTTTGGACAGAGCTAAGCAAAATCTTAGAGCAAATAGAAGAAACATCCTTCCTCGTGTCTGAAGTGAATTTCTTCTTTAGCTTCATTCCTACCCTCTTGTCTGGAGCCTTTTGTCTTTTCTCTTACACAGGTAGTCGCTCCCTTTCAGTTGGGTCTTTCTCGTTTTCTTCTCTGTGTAGTGGTAGCCTTTGCAGCCACAGTAATCCTCCTTTCCACTTCCTCAGACAATGTCAACTTGCAGTTTGTTTCTTTATCTTCCCTTCTCACCTTTGAAGGCCTCTGTCCTACTAAATCCAGAGGCCATTTTCAGAGTTCACTTTCCTTGCCTCGTTAACAGTAACATCAGAAGTTCAAGGTCATCTTCAGTTACCCATCAAGTCTGAGGCCAGCCTGGACTGCATGAAACCCTGTGTCCAAAATAATAAATAGTGATGATGGTGTTTTAAAATAAGTAGAACAAATTCAAAGTGGAATAAAATGCTACAATAGACAATATCTGGATAACACCAAAGAAGACAGACATGGTAGAATAGAGAAATGACAACAAGAAAAGCTCTGTGCAAATTCTGCTTTAGAACGCTGATAGGAATGGGTTATACAACCCAATTAGAATTAGACACTGCAGAACAGATTGTAAAAAGATGTACTATGCCCCTTTGCTTTCTCTTCAAAGAATGTTTTTTTTTTTAATTCCAAAACATTAATACATTGAAAGCAAAGGAATAGAAAAAGATATTGCCATAGAAAAGAGCTAATATAATGATAGTGTCAGACAAGACAAACTCGAAGGTAAAAACTGTAATAGAGTCAAGGACATTTATAATGCTTGAGAAGGTCAATTTATCAAGAAGACATGATTGAGAATGTGTATACATGTAACAAGAGTCCCAGGGTACATGAAGGAAAAATGATGGGATGGAAAGCCACCACAGACGACAAGGAGTAAAATTTCATACATACCCCCTCCACCTACACACAAAACAAACAATAAAACTATTGCCATGGACTTGGACTTATTCTCATCACAGCCCGTTGTGGCAGAGGACCATGTAGATTACTGTGAGCATGGCAACGGTACACCGTTCACCAGTGTCTTCCTATCTTCCTCAGAGAATAGTTTTCTACATCCTGGTTCTGTGAGTCTTGCATGTTCTCTAGGCACTAGCTCATCGCTGTTCTTTTAAAGTGCTGTATCAGGAATGGCATGCAGACACACTAAAACACAGACCTTCCTGGGGGCTCATTCTCATCTTTTTGTCTTATTTACCTTTTCATTTTCTTGGTAGTGTTTCTCAAAGTGCAGTTTTTAATTTTTATTAAATGTATTATATCTATTTTAATTGTTTTTGTGCTACTTAGGAATCCTTTTCCCAAAACAAAATCACCAAGATTTTTCTTTTATGGCTTAGAAGTTTGTAATCTATTTCGTGTATATTTTCATGAGTATCTTAAGGCGTGGGGATGACTGTGGTTCAGTGGTTCTTTTTTGCAAAAGGCTTTCTGATTGCTACATCACTAGGTACTGAGGAGATGACCCATGTCTGTTTCATATGTGTGCATACATTTGTTTCTGGAATCACTTTTATGTTCTATTGATCATAGAGATTTTTTTTTTTTTTTTTTTTTTTTGTTTTTTTTTTTGTTTTGGTTTTTCGAGACAGAGTTTCTCTGTAGCCTTGGTTGTCCCGGACTCGCTTTGTAGACCAGGTTGGCCTCGAACTCACAGTGATCCACCTGCCTCTGCTTCCTGAGTGCTGGGATTAAAGGCCTGCACCACCACGCCTGGCTAGATGTCTTTTTAACACTTTGTAATTACTGTTTAATAATGCTTTAAATCAGGTAATGTGAGACTTCTTTCAAAATAAATGTATGTTCTAGATTAGGGTTCACTTGTTGTTGTTATGTTACTTTTGATAAATGAATAAGGTGGCAGAGGAGGGATAAAATGCTCCCTGGCAGTGTAGCTGCTATGGCCTGGTGTAAAGCTGACATGACCCTGGGAGCAGGCCGGCTGTGCTGTGTTTGTCATTTCCATTTGATCTGTAGGTTCTGCTGATTCCTTCCAGTCTTTGAGCTTATGATATCCATTGCAGAGTGACACTATCCTGGTAGAGGGTGGCAAAGTCTTTAGTATCCATATGGATCTCTAGCATCATATACTAGATGGCTTAAACAATAGAATTTTATTTTTCCACGGCTCTAGAGGCTGGAAGTCCAAGATCAAGGTGTTGATAGAACTGATCACTGAATACTGTCTTCAAAAAGGTGCACAAAATACATATTTTAAAAACAAACCCTCAGAGGTCAAACAAACCCCTCTTGACTATTCATGGGCATGATAGTTCTTTCTTCAAACAGCATCCCTGGATTGGCTATTGATATACCTTCTGGATGGGAGTTTAGCCAAGGTTAAACTTTATTTTTTCCACAGCCCAATCTGCTCCACTGTCTGCTTTGTTAATAAAGATTTTTTTTAAAAAGAACATAGCCAAAAAAAACAAAACAACAAAAAAAAAAAACCAAAGAACATAGCCATGCATTCCTTTACCCAAGTGTTCACATTGTTTCTTTGTTGTTTCATGTTACAACAGAGTCAAGCAGTTGCAGCAGACTTTCTGAGTTGTCAAAGCCTTTGCAAAGTATTTGGACCATTATAGAAATGTTGCTAGCCCTTGTTCTAAATCAGAAGAATCTAAACCTCTACTGTGAGCCTCCTTGGCAAAAGTGGCGAGCGTAGAGTCTCTGTAAATTTTATAAAAATGTCTTTATCCCTCCTGCATCTAACCCTTCTGTGTAAAAAGACTGGATCAATGTGGGAGATCATTTAATCAGAGGTGACATCTAACGGGAGAGGGCACACTGATTTTGTCCACAAGCCAGTGGGGAAGGGGTACTAGCAACGTTGACACCTGAACAGAGGAACTTGTAGACAGAGACACTGGTGGACTCTGACGTTCAGAGCAATCCATGGACAGCTCTTCACACTGGAAAAACACCATTGTGAGTCTCCGTGATGGTTGCAAGTACCTTAGGTTTTCCTGCCTTCTCTCAGATGCCTTAGGACATAGTTTGATCTTCATTCATCTTAGCCTTCTTCTCAACTATTCAAGAGATCCTGCCCCTTTTCACACAGAAGAAGCATGTTATTATCTCTAGATGTCTTTGGTTTCTCCAGTCTCGTATTGTTGCTCGGTTGTCTCACCTTACTGGAAGCATGTACAGATGAGGCAAGACATATTGATGGGTCAGGCAGTCTTTACAAAAACAAAACAAAACAGGAGTGGATTCAGTTATTTGAACTGAGTAAGAAACTACTGTGATGTTTACTAACTGACCAGGTGGTATCGTAGGAAGTATTGTCAACTTGTGTATCCCAATTGATGTTGGTGCCATTTTTGTGGGAAACCAGCAGTTATAAGTGCCACTTTCTCTTCAGGAGCACTGTTGTGGGGAGTGCCCCAGACTGTGCTGCTTGTATGAAATCTAGGTGTTAATTTTTCCATCCTCTCAGGAACATGACTAACACACTAGTGATGATCATTATTAGTTTTTAAGAATTCAAAGAAACACATTGGTAGATCATGAGGCCTTCAGACACCTGTGGAAAATTCTCCAGATTGAAGCTGCCTTTTGTTACTTGGGGAGAGCTTTCTAGAGGAGTGTGAGCCATCCGATTGTTCATCTTTGACTTTAGCCCAGGTGACTCATACTGCTTTGCCTCTGGAAGGTATTTAGGTGTACCTTGAGTCACTACCATGAGTCCATGTGGCTTTCTAAGGTAGCCCCTGAAGGTTTGTAGAACTGTTCTACTTGCTGGGCCTGGGGCCCTGACCTCATCCTTGGTTTTACTACTGCAAATTCCTTTCATTCTGCTGCTGGTACTTTTAATAAAACACTCTATGAAGCCGGGTGGTGGTGGCGCACACCTTTAATCCCAGCACTTGGGAGGCAGAGACAGGCGGATCGCTGTGAGTTCAAGGCCAGCCTGGTCTACAAAGCGAGACTAGGACACTCAAAGCTATACAGAGAAATCCTGTCTCAAAAAACCAAGAAACCAAAACAAACAAACAAACAAACAAAAAACCAACAACAAAACACTCTATGAAACAAATAGAATTAATTAATGCCAATTCCTGTCAGTTGGTCACAGAAGCCACTCTGGTATAGAAACTAGGTAGGTATTGATGGGACACACGTGTCTAAGTGTTTTGCAGTGACTGCTCATATATTCAGGGTGTTTGTGTGGAAGGTAGCATTCCAAGACTTCTTGTCCAGAAACAGGAGCTGACAAATTACTGACCACTCAACAGAGTTTCCCACATGAGCTGTTTGCCCATACTGGTGTCATCTCGCCTCTCTGTGTCACCCTGTGGGAACTGGGTCTTGAGCAGCTCAGATCTTGTCCTCTGGCTCTACACATGCTGTGAAATACAAACTGCACTTTTTTTTCCCCCCAGAAGCCCATTGCTTTCTCTGGTGTCTGTGAAGTTGCCAGGCTACCTTAATAGTTTGCTCTTAGTTATCTTAGGCCTTTCCCAGCTTTTGACATATTTAGATGGCTTTTTATAAACCCATAGCATATGATTGCTGTTCTAATATGTAGTCTATCTTTTAATTGGGAAATTCAGCCAGTTACAATTATATAATTTGTAATTATTGATGGAAGCTTTTTTTTTTAAAGTGTCTTCCAGGCTGGCATTCTATTTGCTTTGTAGCAAAGGATGACCTTGAACTTACTTCCTGCTTCTGCTTCCCATGTGCTAAGGTTACAGGCAGGCCTGACCATGTGCTTGGTGACACAGTGCTCAAGTTCATCTAGTCCAGCTCTCTGCCCCCTGACCTTTACCTCTAGTTCAATAATGACCGTGCACGTCCATTTCGGCCATTTTCTGCTTGCCTAACACCTTTTCTTTCCCTTTCCTTCTGTCTAAGCCCATTTGGAATAAATAGATACTGGTAAATAATTTCATTGTATATCTAGTATTAGCTTAAGAGTTTTACCTTTGTCCTTAAACAATTATTACTTGCCCTGGGGTTTGTGATGTGCATCTTTTTCACAGCAAGCCTTCAGATACAGTTCTTTGGTATATGAGGGCCAACAACAGTGTGTTTCCATTTCAGTCTTGCTTTTAATGGTCCCATTGTCATATATTTACTTCTACAAATGTTAAATAGACCCAGAGTTACAGCTAGCGATGGCGTTTATTTGATGTAAAAAGCTTCCTTTAATATTTCCTATGTACTTCTTGAATGTATTATTAGCCATCAATTCTCTTAGCTTTTGTCTGTGATGTCTTTCCTAAGCTTTCATCTTTGAAAGATGTTTTTGCTGGGGGTGGATTCTAGTTTGGCAGTTTTTCTTAAGTTATCACTGTATCACCTCGAGGCCTGTCTAGTTTCTGATGAGAAGTCTACTGTAAGTCTTATTCATTTCTCTATGAAATGTCTCTTTTTCTCTGCCTGTCTCCAAAGATTTTCAGCACTTTGAATATGTATCTAGCTGTTTTCTGTTTGTTATTTATTCATGGAGGATGGGTGGGGTTGACCATCTTTAGTCTTTGTTTTGATGTCATTATTTTTAGAATACTCACAGTTGTGTAATTAATTTTCCACAGTTAATTCTTCTATAGGGATTTTAGTTATGAGCACACACACTTTTTTCCTTTGTGTTTCAATTTGGCTTTTAAGAAAGATTAATATATATGTATATATGTATTTATATATGTATACATATATACACATATGTATGTATACACACACACATATATATGTATATGTATGTATGTATGTATGTATGTATTTGTGAGAGTGTGTGTACCATTTGTGTGCTGGTGAAGAGGGTATTGAATCCCCTGGGACTGGAGCTAAAGGTGGCTAAGAGGTACCTCCTGTGTTCTGGAGTAAGCATTCTTGACCACTGAGCCATATCTACAGCCCCATTTTGGATGGTTTGTGTTGACACATCTTTAACATTTACTGAACCATTTATCAGTTTTATATCTTGTACTTAATTGTCCTTTGAAGAAATATTTACTTTCTTATACCTTAGAACTTTCTCAATGTTTCAATTTGACTTGTTCATACGGTTTCTATGTCTGCTGAAATTCTCTGGATGTTTCCTGTCTTTTCTATTAGAACCCTCAATGCATATTATTGGTCACAATTATTTTGAAGTTGTGTGGTCTGGTGGGTCCAGTATGTGGACTGGCCTCTGCATCAACTGCTTTGTGCATGACAGTGGGGTCTTTTTCTTGTTTCTTTTGTGTCTTCATTTTAGACTATGACTGAACATACTGTGTAGGATGCCAGAGACTAAGGTAACTAGTGTTTATACCTAGAAAAGAGCTTACTTCTGTCTAGCCATTAACGTGGTTCGGGAGTTGGCCTGGTTGGTTTTTAGTGTTTGCTCTAGCTGCCTTGGCTAGAGTATCTGTAAGATCATCAGCTCTTGTTTTTCTGTCAGAGACAGAGATTTTTGTCTGAGCCCCAGAGACCAGTGTATTTCTATTCTTCACAGAAGAGAAGCATCCGGGGAGGTAGACAAACTTTCCTCCTGTCTCAGTAGGCACTCCTGTTCCTGGCCCATTCCAGGCTTCCTCATGAGCATGCAGTAGAGGAATGAGACTTCCAAGTGCATGTGGACTCATGTGTTTGCTTTGTTCTGCTACGTGTACTTAAGAATTCATGCCAGCCTAACAGAGCTACATAGTCAGAGTATCTCAACAAAACAAACAAACAACAACAAAAAGAATTAATGGTAAAAATATGTGCTTAGTATGTTAGAGACCTAGTATGTTCCCTTCCCAATATCAAAAGAAAGGATTCCTGAGAAGTTTATCCTTGCCCAGCCCCTGACCCACCATTATCTGGTGCTCTGCCCAAAGTGAGGGAATTTGTGTGGCCTGTCTGTGTTTGGAAGAGGGACTTATTTTCTCTCTGGGTTTTGTTTGGTGAGAGAAAGGGGCGGCGGGGTGGGGGGGTGGGGGTGGGGGGGGGTGGGGCAGAGACAGAGAGAGATAGATAGGATTTCTCACTGGCCTGGAGCTCATTAAGTAAGTTAGGCCTACTGTCAGTGAGTCCAACCCAGGGATCTAGCCACCTGTATACCTCCCCTGTACTGGGATTACAAGCACAGGTTACTGTGCTTGGCTTTTTAATGTGGGTTTTTCTTAGTTAGAGTTTCTGTTGCTGTGAAGAGACCATGACTATGGTTACTCTTATAAAAGGCGGCATTTAATTGGGACCTGCTTATAGTTTCAGAGGTTGAGTCGGTTATCGTGGCAGGAAGCATGGCAGCACGTAGGCAGACTTGGTGCTGGAGAAGGAGCTGAATTCTACATTGGACCTTCAGGCAGCAGGAAAAGAGCCAGCACTGGGCTGGCTTGGGCTTTTGAAACCTCAAAGCCCACCCCCAGTGACACATTTCCCAACAAGGCCACACCTCCTAATCCTTTCTATTATTGCCACTATCTGATTGACTGAGCATTCAGATATGTGAGCCTGTAGGGGTCATTCTTCTTAAAACCACCACTGAATTCTAGGGGTGGAACTCAAGATTTGAATCATCTTTGTTTTGTTTTGTTTTTGTTTGTTTGTTTTTCAAGACAGGGTTTCTCTGTGTAGCCTTGACTGACCTGGACTCACTTTGTAGACCAGGCTGGCCTCGAACTCACAGCGATCCGCCTGCCTCTGCCTCCCGAGTGCTGGGATTAAAGGCGTGCGCCACCACACCCGGCAAGATTTGAATCATCTTATTGCCCCAGCTCTGTTTGTTTTTTGAGGCCAGGTCTGGATATAGTTTTGCACCTTTTTCCAGGATGGCCTGGAACACCCAGTGTAGACCAGGCTGTCCTCAGAATCAGATTTTCCTTCCTCTGCTTCCCAAGTGCTGGCATTACAGGTTAGCACTGTACACAGCTTTTAAAGCTACTGGACTTTAATTTAAGGGAACGACTCTTTCTTGGGTCTCTGCAAATTCACTGTTCTCATACTTAACAAGTATGATAATATAAATTATAGATCTGTCTTTAGAGAGAGAGCAGTTGTGAGCTTTAGTGACATCATGAATGAATATACTTAGTATGCCAGGAGTTCCCACAGAACAATGACCATTGCTTTATAATGTCTCATTTCTTTTCTTCTTGTTTTCAGAAATGATGAAAACAGAGAAATAAGCCCACCACAGAATCGCCGCTCTAGAGCCACTGAACATGCCGAGATTGAACCAAGAAACAAGCGCAATAGGAATTAGTATGGCCTTTTGCACCTTTTCTGTACAGTGACCTGAATGTGATAGTTTTACTGCCATATATAGGCTCATATTTAGCAATATCCAAGGAAGAATTTTAATTCTAAATCTAATAGTTAATTTATTTTCATTCTTCTTTGCGTTTTTGGAAAAAAAGAAAAGTTCTGAAATTGCCCTTCTTGGTCAGTTGTTTGTTTCCTCTAAGACGTTTCTCCCCTAAAAACACATTCACCAGCTTTGCACAGAGCATTTATTCTTTAGCAGGAGTGTTTGCCTTGTTTGACTAATCTATTTCAGGATGTTTTTAAGTAATTTTTCACTTTTTTCCATTGGCGAACCAGCCTCAGCAACAACTTCTTTTCATTCTCTTGACAGTGGCAAACCGGTAAGCGGATGCATGCTTTATCATAATCCACACACCCTTAATGCTTGAGGCCAGGCTACCAGCAGTTACTGGTTGGTACCCAAGTTGAATGTATTTGTTTGTTAGACACACCTGTGTTTTACATATAGAATAGACTTATAATGTAAAGTCACAAAGTAAGTTTTATAATTGTTGAAAAGTCAGGAAAATAGTATTGTAATTTAAGGTAACAGTCACAGTAACTGAAACATATCTATTCTTCTGAAATGGCACTTAAAAATTATTACTATTAGTATTTTTCCACAGGTCTCTAACACTTTCAATCTCAGCTGTTAAACAAACAAAAAAATGAAATAAATGGATTTTGTCAATGAATATACAGTTTGTGATGTTCTTAAAACAGTGTCTTGTGTGTATTTGAATAGAGGTTATACATCTTTGTATTGCATCTCTCACAACATTTGTTATTGTGTGAAAAATGCCTTCAATTCCCAGTTTCACTTGCTTTTGTTTGGCATTTCAAAGCCAGCCTGCCCCATCAACCCCTCAGATACTGCCCAGCCCAGACACAGGAGCTTTCACACATAACAGCACATTTGGCCATGTTACAATGAGTTTATTACTGCTGGGAAAATCGTATGTGGCTTCCCCTTTCCAGAGATTATCTCTGTGGACATTGGCTTTATGCTGTGATTTGGGGCTTCTGGTGTGTGT
>OU015745.1:30784395-30801866 GCA_907169655.1 Acomys percivali
ACACACACACACACACACACACACACACACACACACACACACACACACACACAAGAAAGGAAAAAGAAAAGAAAAGAAAGAAAAGAATAAAAAGGAATACAAGCTGTGAGTGTTCCAAGCCTAACAATAAAAATAAGGAAAGTCATAGCTTATAAATAACAACAAGATAAATCCAATACATTACTAATATGTATGTAGATTACTACACTAAAGGCTTTTTTGTTTGGTGTTGGTTTTTAGGCAGGGTCTTGTTTTATAGCCTAGCCTGTTAACAAACTCATCACCTTTCTGCCTCATACTAGGATGACAGGTGTAAGCCACCATGGTTGGTGGCTTTACAATTTTTAGGGGACATGCAAAAAGCAAAACGAGATGCTACCAGACAGCTTCAGTGTAACAGTGGTTGTGCCACACTAACCTTATGGATTCTTTTCATTTCACTCTACTGGCATTTGTGTTTTTATTTTCTGTTGTCTGTGATACTGAGGATCAAGCCCAGGGCTTCATATGCTCAGCATGCCCTCTTCTGTGAGGCCATGTTTTTCATCCATCCTTATTTCACTTTGAATAGTGAGAACTTGTTTTGAGAGATGGAACTTGGATTAGCATTTACAAAGAAAAGGATTTTGCATTATAAAGGAGCAGAGAGCACTAAAAGCTTAGCATGATCAAGACTTAATTCTGTTTCTGGGGGCAGGATGGCAGTGGGTGGTTGTCCCTGGAGAGGCACATGCTAGCTATGTTAGAATTTATGTTGGTGTTATGTCATTTCCCCTATTGTTTCCTCTGCAATAACACCACCAAATCCTGACATTCAGTTGCCAGAACCCTTCTTTTAATGTGGTTTTGACTCACGTCCTTTTGGGAAAAAAAGGCCTTGAGATGAATAGTCACTTGATGAATACTGCGTAAGAACATGGTGACTACAAATGTGCAAGAAAAAACACTCTACTACACATGCAGCCTGTGCTGGATAGTTTTATGTCAACTTGACACAAGCTAGAGTAATCTGAAATGAGGGAACCTCAATTGAGAAAAGGCCACCATAAGATCTAACTGTAGGACATTTTCTTAATTAGTAATTGATAGGGAGAGCCCAGCCTATTGTGGGTGGTGCCATCTGAGTTCTTATAGAAAA
The DNA here is from genome assembly GCA_907169655.1 of Acomys percivali. Taxonomy (NCBI): domain Eukaryota; kingdom Metazoa; phylum Chordata; class Mammalia; order Rodentia; family Muridae; genus Acomys; species Acomys percivali. The sequence goes on from OU015745.1 coordinate 30,785,534, forward strand.
CTCAGAAAAAAAACAAAACAAAAACAGAACCAGGGGCTTTAGAGATGGCTCAGAGGTTAAGAGTACTGCTGCTTTTCCAAAGGTCCCGAGTTCAATTCCCAGCAACTACATGATGGCTCACAACCATCTGTAATGAAATCTGGTGCCCTCTTCCGGCCTGTAGGTGTTAGGAGCAGGCAAAATGCTGTATACCAAATAAATAAATAAATAAATCTTTAAAAAAAAGAAAAGGAAAGAAAAAAGAAAGAAAGGCTGAGCAGGCCAGTAAGCAGCAAGTCTCTTATAAAGATGTAGCAGGCCACCAGGCATGGTGGCACACACCTTTAATCCCAGCATTCAGGAGGTAGAGGCAGGCAGATCTCTGAGTTCGAGGTCAGCCTGGTCTACCCAGTGAGTCCAGTACAGCGACAGCTCTGTTACACAGAGAAACCCTGTCTCAAAAAACAAACAAAATGTAATAGGTTGGATTCACATGGCCCTTCAATCAACTTCATGAAAGAGACAAACTGTCCCTATTCTAGTAGTCATGGTAATAAAAATGGAGATAGCCACTGTCAGCACCTCGACCTTAGTTACAGGACAACAGAGTAAACAGGTTAATAAAGACTTGGCTCAATTACATTCAGCCTCTTTGTTCCTAGAACAAGTACATTCTTTGGTTTATGTTACTTTTATGCCAATCATTCCAGGATAATTAGAAACACTTTGTCTAAGTCAAAACTGACCACTAAAGTAGAGAACAGGGTATGAATTGGTTTCAAAAATTATTCAGTTGGTCTCCCTAGTTAACGTCCCTGATTATTGCCCTGATAGGCCTTCTATACATATTGCTGTTAATTCTCACCTGCGGGCCATGCCTTATCATGCCTTCATGTTCTTCATCCAGAAGAGATTCTCAACAATTAAACTTATGGCCTTAAGCACCCACGACAACTCCAGACAAATCAAGGACCTGGGTGCTTGGGTAGTTCCTGGCTGGTAGTTCTGCAGACCCCAATTGAGGGTCCAAGGCACTGTTGACAACTTGCCCAAAGCCATAGTTGCTGCTGCTGTGTTCCCATGGACAGACCATTAGGGTCCTATGTTCTAGATAGAAGTTGTTTAGAGTGAGGACAGTTGACCAACTTTAGACTTCTCAAGTCCCTTCAGTAAGCAAGGATAATCATGATGGGGACTGAGCATCTACTTCCATCTAGTCCATCCCTAAACTGTTCATTACCATATAGTGTCAGGCCACCTGGTCACCAATCTCATTAGTAGATTGCATCCTCAGTCTACCAGTGCCTCCAAGTGCTTCTGCCGCCTGCTCTTGACAACAGTAATCTTTTCCTCCAAGACCTTCATTACTTTTACCCTCACCATATTTTTACTCTGTCATCCAAAATCTAATGTGTTCTTACTCCCTTATAAAACAGTTTAAATTCCGTGGCCCATCATAGTCAGCTTTCCTGTCACTGTTCTTTACTGCAGCCTATGCTTGTCAGCTTTCCATCTCCAAAGAAAATCCCTGAGATAGTCACTTTACAATACAGGTTGATCTGGGCTTGTGCTTCTCTGCATCAGGGTCTATATCAAGATAGGAAGCATTTGGCAGAACAAAGCTTGAATACAAAGGATGGGACCAGTATTCCACAATCCCTTTCAAGGGCACCCATGATCCAATGACTACAGACTTACTAGGCTTCGTCTCACATTCCTGCAACTGCCTAATAGCACCATTGTTGGAACCAAGCCTTTGTACATAGCCTTTAGGCAGCATTCAAAACCCAAACCGTAGAAACTGAACCTTGAGTACCAAAATACTCCAGAGCCTAGTTTGCAACTCCTCCTTAAAATTTTAAAATTATTTTATTTGTGTTTGTCAGTATATATATGCAACAGGAATGCATATGTGCCCCTGGAGAACAGAATGGTCATTCAGTCCCCTGGAAATGGAGTTACAGGCAGTTGTGATTTGCCATACACGGGTACTAGGGACTAAACCTGAGTCTTCTGCAAAAGCAGCTACCTTTGAGCCAGTTCTGCAGCTCCATAGTAATTTTGCTGGGTGGGAGGTGACAATTTCATTGTGTGTTTCATTTGCTTTCCTTTAATGACTAATGATTAGCATCTCCCAATATGCTTCTTGGCCAATTATAGACCTTCTTTGGAGAGGTATTCTCTTAAGTTCTTTGCTTGTTTTTAAATCAGAGTATCTGTTGTTTTAATTAGAGCTCCCGTTTACTCTTACCTTTAGTTACCACACCCTATGGACTAATTGGATTAGACTTCACAGTTTACTCTAGCCTTCTACTGCTACATTAAGGCGCCACTAACTCAGGGAGACCACCATTCTAACCTAGTCTTTTTCTACCCACATTTAGCCCAGTCAGTCCTTTCTCTTTGATTGCTTTCCCACATGCCCCCCCGTTTGTCCATGTTGTATTCCCCCACCCACCTTATTGGACCACAGCTGCATGGATCTTCGAACGGTTACTATGGCCCTTAAGGGCTTTGACTTGTTTCCTTGTGGAATTCTCTACTCCTGGATGCTCACATGGCTGGCCACTTCTCTTGAGTGTCACTGTCTTGAGGAAGCTACCTTGCACCTGACTCCATCCTTCAAGCAGTCATCTGCTCTTGACTGTGTTCCCTTCCTTATACTTATACTGTTAAAAGCACTGCTTTGCCTACTTGGTTACTGTTTTTTACCCTAACCTGAATGCAGGTCAGTGGCATGAGGGGTTCTATCTTGCTTTCCACTGTGTCTGCCATGTTTAGGGTTGTGTCTAGAACACAGTAGCATTCAGAACCTGGGAAGTGAGGTCTAACGCTCACCTGAGTGTTCCCAGTACTCTGCCTAGCATCTGAGCGTAGTGGGTGGGTCAGAGCAGAATGGAATGAGCACTTGCAGAGAAAGCAAGGAGATCTGAAGCTAGGGCTCTTTGGAGAATTTTTTTCCTTTTCTCAGTTTCTGTCTTCCTTTACTTTAATGACCAGATTTACTGAATGTGAACAATATCACCCACGTGTGTGATCCACTCTAAACCATCATAGGTCGTTAATATATACTTACATAATACAATATACTTAATATATTTTGTGTGTCCTCACTTAGGTTTATTATGATCTTTATTGTAACCTTAGAGACACTAAATGTATTTCTGTCCATGAAATTAGATATATTTCTAAAATTCACCCCCCCTGCCAACTAAAAACTGGTACAAGGACCGTTAGTGAAAACCTACTCTACAGGAAGTACTTTTTATTTTATAGAAGATATTTTGTGTCTTGGATTTAAATACTGAATACTTGGCCTATAGTCTTATTTCTTTGTGGCTGGACTTCATTTTACATTGAGCCCTTGTGTTGACCGGCATATCTGAGACACAGATAATCATCTTTGAAGATGACTTGTGATTACTCCATCTTCCTGGGTGCCTTCAAGGATTTTGTTAAACAGATGACCAGACTGCCTTTGTCACATTGAAATGTGCAGTACTGACATCCCTTTCTCTGGAGGTTTTGTGATGCAAAAAGCAGAGATTTTTGTTATGGATAGAGAGTTCTTCTGGTATGAACATATTGCTTAATTCTCATCTGAGGACAGGCAAGTGTTTGTCTGCAGGATTAGGGCGATTGTGATGGGGAGCTGGAAAAGGAGGTCTGGATTGCTGTTTGGCTTTTTTGACTATAAATTCAAGTTGTCATAAAATTTTGGACCTCGATATCAGCCAGAAAGCCTTCCTAGTCCAGGGCTGTTATTTCACAGATGTGGCCATTCCATTCAGAGAGAGGAAAAAAAAAAAAAAAGGTTCTTGTAAGGCTATGTGATTGAGGAACAAAGTCAGGATGAACTGACATTGCATCTGGACACTGGTTAGTTACTGCAGTACTATTGAAACTGTTAGTGCTTACTATGGGGTCTTCATTGTATGGTGTTTATTATTTATAGAATGCCCACCCGATTCTATGTTATAGAGAGAAGTCCGGGTGAACCTGGTAGCTATCAGATTGCTTTCTCTGAGCTTCCAGCTGTACATGGAATAGTGCTGGCTCTCTAGAGAAGAAAGCAATGTCCTAATGATATTAGTTAATTTAAATTTAAAAATATTTATTTCTAAAGAGTACTGTGGCCATGCAATACTGTGATAAAAATAATCCTTACATTCTAAAAGACTGAATCTTTGGTAGACCTCACAGCAAGAGTTAACAATACACCTTGAGGTCACTTAAGAGTTGAGACTGTTGTCCTACTTTGCATTCTGCTCAACATTTGTCTAACCTGCCTTTAAAACAGTGATTGCAACCCCTTTGGGGGTTAAACAACCCTTTCATAGGGGTCGCCTAAGACCATCTGAAAACACATTTAACAGGAGCAAAATTACAGTTAAGTAGCAACAAAAATAATTTTATGGTTGGATGTCACCAGAACTGTGTTTAAGGGTCAAAGCATTATGAAAGTTGAGAGCCACTGCTTTAAGAGAATAATGTTGGCAGGTGTCTGAGTTTGAGGCCAGCCTGGTCTATAGAGCAAGTTCCAGGACAGCTAGGCCTACACAGAGAAACCCTTTCTTGAAAAACAAAAACAAGAGAGAGAGAGAGAAAGAAAGAAATGTAACAATCAGCCTTACTTACCTTGGATTTCCCATGCAATCAACCAAGCTAACGCATAGTTGTTATCCTAAGTTATATACTTTCCCGTGCCCTTGACACAGAGTAATATATATGTGTTATGATAATCATTTGCTAGAAATAGCAAATAGAGGCAGAAATCAGTCTTACAAAATGAATAGCCAATGTAAATGTTGAACACAACATACGGGTATTTGTAATACTGTGTTATCTGGGTCAGTGACTTAATCTTTTGTAAAACACTATTTCTGAAAAAAGTGTTTCTGAAAAGTATCCCTCATTACTTTTCCATGTGATATGTTCTGTGCTGTTCAATAAAGACAGAGCTAATTTTTAGGGACAGACACACACACACACACACACACACGTGTGTGTGTGTGTGTGCACACGCACAGGAGTACAGACACAGCAGCTGATTTGTAAGATGGCCTTCAGACAGGCATAGATTCACACTCATACAATAAACAAACAGGATGAGAATGAAGCAGAGAATTCAAACTTGGTCCCTCTCTTGGTTAAATGACACCAAAGGGAAGTGCTTTAATTTTTTTCCTTAATGTGACACCAAAGCATTATTGGTGACTTGAATTATTTACTGATGCATTAAATCTACACAGTAGATTCAATGTTCATTATGCATAAAACCCAGAGTTTTCATCGTAAAGTCTCCCTGCTGCCACTGTTTTCTAACCCCTAAGTGCCCACTGTTGAGGACAGCCAGTATCCCTCAATTCTTAGTGGGTCTTTTTAGAGCTGATTTATGCCTTATATTTAAGTGTGCATTTTAGCCTACCCCGACCCCTGCTCTAGGCTCTATCTTGTTGAATTGCAACACCAACTCCAAATCTGAGGTAAGGAAATGGATGTGATGACAGTCTGCAGAAGAAAGACGTCAGAGCTCCAAAACCACAGCCTGGAAGACTCTCCAAGAGAGTGGGTGTGAGTTTGCTTGGAAGTTTCGAAGGCAGCTCAGATTGCCACTGTAGAATACCACCTTTCTCAGGGTGCCCACTTTGAAGCAGAGACTCAGCAAACCATAGAGATCCCACAAATCCAACCTGGATCATAAAACTCTTGGCTTGTCTAAATAAGTGCCAGAACAGAAAATGGCAAAATTAAATTCCCTCATCTCAGAATCTGGGGTGTTAGGGCTAGACAAATCCTTCTGGAGCCTCTTGCCTGACATGTGCGTACCTGTGGCTGGTCCAGCCCTTATGTTTAGGATGGAACTGTAGAATAGTATCCCTAAACTGTGTATCTGTGGACTTCAATGTTTAGAATGAGTGACTCATCTTAGGCATGGAGAGAAAGGTCTGTTAACATGTGCACTAACTGAACTTAGGAGATGAAATGTCAGGTATACATAGTGCTGCTTGTCATCATATCTTCACAGCAATTAAATGTTCTAAGAACATGTAACTAGAGCCAGTGAATAGAAGTTTTGACAATTGGTTCAGCTTAGTGTGGAGATATTTTCTAACAACCAGTTACAAGAGCCATCTATCTACTCAGGGAGCCAGCATAGCAAGGGTGCCAGTGTTTAAGCAGTGGGCGACACTGAGAGGTGGTGTTGAGATGAAGGCTATGGGAGAGGCTGTTTACTGGAATGATGTTTCTCCAATCACTACGCACTCCGATTCTGTCCTTGATTTAATGTTCCATTGGAGCTCTGCTTTTTGTATGTCCTTTCCTTGTTAATTTCATCATGCCTATTGGCTATGTTCTTAGACCCAGCCACTTTGCCCATCTTAGAAATAATTAGGGACCTAATGATTGTTGTTTGTGTGTTCTGTTACTTCTATAATAAATTGTCACTAACTTAGTGTTACAAAACTGCACAGGTATCCTGTCCTCTGTCTGAGTTAGATTAAACTCAGGGTTTGAGTAGGGACATGATCCCCTCTGGAGGCCTTAGGGGAGAATGTTTCCATGCCCCAAGCAGCTTTTGGACTCTGCTCACATTGCTAGGCTCACAGCTACAGTTGCTTCCTTCATCCTTAATGCCTGAAATAGCCTGTTGGGTCCACATCACCTCACTGTAACTTCTTCAGCCCCCTCTTCCACTTATAAGATCTATTATTTATTGCTTTAAGTTCCACCTTGGATATCCAAAATAGTCTCCCTATTTAAGGTCAATTCCGTTCATATGCAGCCTCAATTCTCCTTTGTTCTGGCCCTAAAGTACTTTCAACTTCTGGGAGAATAGGATTATTGGGGCAGCCATTACTCCGCCTACTCAGTTATGCAACAAATGTGCTGTTTCTTCTACAGAGACTCAAAGGGGCATCATCTGCATTTTGATTGTCCTTCTTAGTGGTCCCCATTGTACAGGATCATGTTGGAGGCTGGCCTATTCTAGTCTCCCTGGGGTCCTGTGTTGACACTTTTTTTTAACCTCAGGTGTGTGTGTGTGTGTGTGTGTGTGTGTGTGTGTGTGTGTGTGTGTGTATGTACCTACTTCCTTAATATCGGGGTCAATGTAGATGTTACCTGGACCCTGTCCCCTTAAAGCAGTTTATGCTTCCAGGAAGAGGGTGGCTTGAATGGGCTGTGCTGTATAGTTCTATGTTGATCAGCCTGGACCCAGTGAAATGGACCTTTTTATTACCATCCATGTCCACTGAAAATATTGTAATTTTTTTCTTTGTGAAAATTAAACTCAGACTTAAGCACAAATCATAAGGGCAGAGCTGGCCATGTTAATTATTTATGGTTGCTTCTGAACTGTGCCTCACACCCTGTTCTTTTCGGGCGTGGAGGTAGGGACAGAGCTACAGCCCAACCCTGGCCTTGGTAGAGAATGAACACTAAAATATGGCAATGGAAAAAGTAAGGGCAAAATTGATAGAGGGTCAGGAGCAGCTGTTGCCAGACCATTTAGACTCTAAATTCATGTTTAATTTTCCTTTAGGCAAAAAGAGATCGTGTTGGTATGTGGTGTTCTCTGACCATTGCCCAGTTGCTTGTTTTTAACTTTTCAGTTCCTTATGATGAATCATTTTTCAGTCAGAGCAGTAGCACTTGATGGTCACTGATGAGTGGCACTGCCTTTGGTCTCAGTTCTTTTCACACATGTCACCTGTCAGAGAAGAGCAAAGATAGGAAGGTGTGCCTGGCCAGGACACGGCTGTACACACATGGCTTCCATAGCCTCTCGAGTCACTCCTGTCAAGTTCCATCTCTGGCCTTGTTCCGCAGCTGGTGACTTTCCATGAATCTTCTGTCATCTGCTCAGGTGTGCAGGCTCAGGTTTCAATCCTGAGGCCTCTTTATGGCCCAACTCGAGGAAGCATGAAGAACTTGAGTCCGAATAACACAGTGATCACTTTGATTCTGTCTCAACTTTTACTTCTCCATGAGATGCCTGACTTCCACCTGGTCATGCCTGGCAGCTTTTTATCAGTGTTGACTTGTGTACCTGCTGTCACCCCAGCAGCTCTTGAAGAAGTGTGCCCATTAAGGGTGTGAGTGACCAGGCAGCACTAACTTTTAGTACCTTCTCTGGTTGGCCAGCCAAGGTCACTTTAAGAATTTGATAATGCAGTTTGCTTTGACGCTCAATCGAGATATCCCATTTTCTAATCACATCAAACGGACACAGAAGCCAAGTAGCCTTTGCTGGCCTTCTTTGATAGACAGGCCTGGGGCATTTAGGTCCTCCTGCGCAGACCTTTTGCCGTTGCCCCCTGTTCCCTTATTGATAGTCCCAGTCATTCTCCCTCAACCTTTGTCACTCTCTGTCAGTCTGGAGAGCAAAACCGGTAACAAGACAGAGTTAGACAGTCCAGAGATTACTGGGGGAATATCTGTGAAGGACATGGGGAGGGGGGCTTGGTGGCATATGCCTGTAATACTAGCCCTTCAAACGTAGTATATCAGGGCCTACTTGTACTACCTGGGACTCTGTCCCAAAGAACCAAAATAGAGGGTGCAGGAGGAGCCTTTAGAAGGCGTTTGAACCCCTGTGAGCACAGGAACAGGGAGGTGTGGGCAGGAGGAATCCTGGTGTGGTACACTGAAAAAGTTTCAGCTAGCTCAATAGGGGATGATAGAATAAAGGCTAGTGACCATTAGAGGAAGCCTTCTGCTCCAAGATTGGAATGACCTGTGTGGCATCTTTATCTGTGGCTTCTCCAGGGTCCTCAACAAATCCCCGCTGAAGGGGAGGTCCGACACTGTCACCATATTAAGTGTGTGTGTCTTCCCTGTGGCCCTGATAGCTGATCATCCAAGTAATATCCTCCAGAATAGAATGTCCTGGGCAGGGACTCTGTGCACACAGCTTTGGACTCTGACACTTAGTTCAGTACAATTTCTAGGCCTTTACAGAATGTGCCTTTCTTAACACCAGGAATACAGAGGCCCTTAAGGCCTAGTCTGGGCCATGAGGAACTCAGTCTCTGTAGGGAGACCTGCAAGGAGGCAGTTAATTAAAACAGCTTTGTACCAGGTGCACTTGTGCACACCTTTAATCCTAGCCCTCAGAAGGCAGAGGCAACTAGATCTTTCTGAGTTCCAGGTCAGCCTGGTATACATAGTGCGTTCTAGGGCTACACAGTGACACCTCATCTCAAAAACAATCAAGAAAGCAAAAACAAACCACGTAGTGAAACCAGGAGAGCAATGTGGTTAGGATATTGATGGGTATAGGGGTCCAGGTGTTTACTGAGGATGTTTGGTGGGTGTAGTAGTTACTTTTCTCATTGTTTGGTCCAGAGAAAGCCACACAAGCCACTCAGACACCAATCTCAGTCAGATATATAGCTTATTGAATGTAACACCCCAAGACTGACCAGGGACTGATCAGGGACACAGTGTACTCGGGAGTCAAACTGTGACAGAGTGTCTCAGAGTTAGCTTATAAAGGCAGAAACCACAATTAGCTCATACAGTGGAGGCAGATAGTAAAACAAGATGGTCAGCTCTGACTCAAGTTATTTTTGTTAGTTAGATAAGCAGTTCTAGCTAACCTTGAAAGTGTGCCTGGCAGCTGGGGCCAGCTGTGCTTATGATTGGAGAATTTCTAGGAATAACAAGGCCACAGAGTTTCTCATTGAACATAAACATAGTTTATGGTCAACCTGACTTTACAGAGATTCTTCTACGTCAGCAATGAGCTGAGATGATGTGGCTGGTGGGCCTGAAACAAAAATGGCTACAGTTATGCCAAAAGGAGCAGGCCTTAACACTCATTACTCTTGCAAAAGCAACTGAAGGGAAGAGGCATTCACTTGGCATTTATAAATATTTTAACAAATTATTTATTATTCTGTATTGTGATGGGAAAAGTATTGTACTGGCTCAGCTTCAACTACAGGGCTAAGAACATGTAGCCCAAACCAGTTCACATGACCTAGACCATATGCAAGAATCAGAGTTCCGAACTAAGAGGTGAATATAACCTTTAAGGCCCTCTCCTAGTGCCCTACCTCTGCCAGCTAATCCCCACAACCCAAAGGTGATACAATCTCTCCAAACAGTGCCACCAGCCGGGAACATATAAGGCTCCGGGACATTCATTTAAACCACAACAGCATTCTTCCTGTGTGCACTCACTCTGGCACGGATATGTCCTTAGCTCTAACCTCCCATTATATGAAAACAAACTCCCAAATTAAGCAAAATGTACTCAGCACTTGACACCAAAGGCAAAGGAGAGGCTGCTTAAGGGACTTCCTTTGCTCCCCCTGAAGACTGACCATTCTAGCCTAACCTACCTAGTGGGAGCCTCCACTGGCCCATGTGGGCACCCAGGGCACCAAGAGAGACTGTTCCCTAATATGTTTCTTTTGCCTTCCTGATCTTGGGGTCTCTGCTTTCTTCTGTAGGGGATCAGGAAAGGAAAGTGCCATTTTTCTCATAGTGAACTCTAGACATTGGCCTTTGGAGGCCTCTGGGGGGACAGGAGGCATTACCTTCCATCTGCTTGTGGCATGACTATTCCAAGCCCAGAAGTTAGATCCTTTGTTTATGCTCTAAGGGGTTGGCTAACTCTTAAGATGGACAGGAAGTACTCTTTCAGAGAGTTCCTACATGTCATGGAAGTAGATTTACTTAGGAGGACCTTAGGTGACAGGCACTCAAGACGTAAGCTTCCTCAGCTATCAAAGAAAGATTGAGCTGGGGGCTCTGTGAATTTCTTCTCCCTTGGTCCGACACTTCAGGGTACACGGGCAGACATGACCTTGCTCCACTTGGAGGATGGAGATTGGAGGTTCAGTCAGGGTGATGCTCGGGGGCTCTGGAATGACCTCCTAAACTGGCTGCCACCATAAGCTTTTTATGGTAGGAATGTCAGTTGTCTAGTGTGTCTCCTGCAGGATGTGAAAGCTGGTATCCAGCCCATCTCTTGCCGCGAGGAATCTCTGGGTAACCTAACAGCCCAGAGAAGGGTGTTTTCTTCCTCTCCACTGTCCGTAGAAGGAACGGGCTATCTCCAGATGTCTGAGGCTGAGCACCTTCAAAGTAAGAAGAGGCTCAGGAACCTCCCGTGGGCTTAAGCAGTAGCTGTGGATGGCTCATTGTCACAGAATTGAGTTCCACATCATATGTGGTATCTTCTTGATTCCCTGTTTGCTTGGTAATTTCTTATCAGATGCCAGGTCTTGAGAACTTTACCTTGTCAGATGCCAAATACTTTGTATTCCTATCATCTTGATCTTTGTTCAAGGGCACAGTGATGTTGCTTGGAGATGCTTTGATTCCACTGAATGGCTGGTGAATTTTGAGTTGTTGTTTTTTAAGTCTTTCTTGGGAATGGGCTGTGGAAACATCCAGTTTCCAGCTCCATAAAGGCAGCCTCTGTTACCTCTAATTGAAGGTTACTCTTTTCCCAGCATCCTGATGAATATTCTCCTAAAGATATACAAGAGACCTTGTACTCGTCTCTGGGATTTATTTCTGGGCAGAAATAAATCTGTGTTTGTCCTTGCATATTTCAGCTGCTTTAGTCTTCCTGGACTCCATCCCTGTCTTCTCAGGTCAGGGGCCTAATCAAGCCCCACCTGTGGGTTCTCCAGCCTTAGGCCAACCTGGACTCTCAAGACTGTGATCAGGGGCTACTAGTAGTTGCTTATTTTGTTGGCTTCTCCTATAGGTGCCACCCTCCTTCACTGACTAATAGCCAATTTCTTTAAAATTTCTGTTAATATGTTTTTGATGCTTTTAAAACTTTATCTCAGAGAATTTATTAGCGTTCTCCCGAGGCCTAGAGCCAGAAAGATGTATGTCATGCATTTTTTTCAGAAGTGAACATCTAAGAACTTTGATTACATGATTACAGAAACTGAAAAGTCCCATGTGCAAGCTGGAGGCTTGGGGAAAGCAGTGGAGCTCACTGTAGTCTCAATCTGAAGCAGTGAAGGGGAGCCAGCCAATAGTGTCTATTCTAGCCCATGGGCATCCAAAGATCAGAGCCTTCAGTTATCAGGCAGGCAGAGTATTCCACCTTTCTCTACCTTTTGGGCTTATTTGAGTACTCAGTGGAATGGGTGATTCCCACTCACTGCTCTTCTAAGCCCACCAGGTCAGAAATGCTCTCACATTCTTATCCATTCACACCTCACATTCATGGCCCAGTCATACTGATACAAATAAACCATTCACAGGTCTATCCTTGTCAACTAGACATCCATATGAATCTGTATAAGTTCCATGTAAGGTCATTTTGTCAAACATGATGCAGCTGTCCTAAATACAATGAAAATTCCACTAACCTCTTTCCCAGAAAAGATAAAATAATTTATATCCTCTTTAACTTAGTAATTGATAGTACTCAATACTTAGATATGCTGCATAGTATTTAATATGTTGCATAAGAATAAAGAAGATAAATATATTTAAATTTGCTTAATATAACATGTAAGTATAAAGTAGAATGCAAATATACTCATAGCAAAACAAGTAAATATCCATGACAGAGTCTTTGCTTTTGTAGCTGCCCACATAGTTGTAACTGTTATTTACAGCAACCTTCTACCCATTTACCTTCTGGAAATGCCATAGTAGGTCATGGCTCCTAAGCTGATGATGTGACCCAAACCTTCATTCCTAGGCCAGCAGTGGTTTCCCACTGATCTTAATCACAGGACATGACAGGGCTAAGAGATTCCTGACATGTTCAACCGTCCTTGTGGAGGAGTCATCCACCATCCCTCCATAGTTCAGGTCCGTCACCCAGACACTACAGTAACTTCTTTCTTTGCCTATTGACTCAGGGGCAAGAATAGCCTGAAGTGCTGGGTGGCAGTTCTGACTCCCAGTTCAATGGAGTCATTGTGCTTCTTGATGGAAACATTCCTTCCTATGGAATGAAGAGTTCTTGGCCAGCAGAGTGGTCACAGGTAGGAACACCCCCGCCCCCTGACTCCACACACACACACACAAACTTTCCTCATTTTTCTTTCTTTTTTTTTTGTATTAGACATTAATTTTACATAATAATGAGCTTCGTTGTGAACTGCTCATGCACATATAGTGTATTGTGACACATATTTACCTGTTTGTCCTCTCTTGGCCCCTCCACTCCTGCAGCTAGTCCCCTTCTACTTTCATGTCATTTTTGGGTTTTTAAAAATAGGTTCAGTGGGTTTAGTGGGCTTCACTGGAGTTGCCTACAGAAACATGGGTGAAGGGTTGTTATAGGCGTGTGAGCCCCTTGCCACTGGCTACATCACTGAAGTATACACTTCTCTATCCCCTAGCAACCAGTAATTGCCTATAGATAGATCTTCAAGGAAGGATGGGACCTCATGGGCTCCTGGCTCCAAGTCATCAGGGGTGTGGTTAAGACCTTGTAAAGTTCTAACTCCCTTCATAACAAGATATTGATTGCTAGGCCCTGACTTGTGCAGGTAACCATAGCTGTGAGTTCCAGGGTACAATGGCCATGCCATGCCTAGAAGGCAGTGTTCCATAATACGCTATCTTTTCTTCATCTCTTACATTCTTTCCAGCCCCACTTCTACAATGTTTCCATTTATGGCTGAACATTCAACATCACTCAGTACTTAAAACAGTGTTAAGTCTCTGTAGTACCACTGCCCACAGCAAAAGACACATCTCTGACCAAAACTGGTAGCAGCACTAAACTTTGGGCATAAACTTACTTATTTAGAAGGCATTTGGCAGACACATCATGTCCATTTAGCAAAAATAAATTAAAAATAGAATATAAAAATCCTGCTGTTACCCCACTAAGCGTTATGACCTCCTCAGCCATAAGCTTTTAAACAAAGATGTATGTGTGTATGTGTGTGTTGTTTACATGTATATCTATGTATTGTCTACATGCACACAGTGCCTGAAGAGGCTAAAAGAATGTTTCAGATCTCCTGAAACTGCAGTTAAAGATCTTGTGAACGTCCAGGTCCTCTTGAGGAGCAGACTCTTAATCACCAAGTCATCCCTCTAGCCCCCAGCCACAGGCTTTTTTTTTTTTTTAAATCAGTTTTAAAGTACCAGGAAGAAATTCCCTCCTCAAATCCAATTAGAAAATATGTGGTTACTCCCATAACAGACATGCTGTTGTTGCACCAATAGATACATTTTACCTGACAGGTCAGCAGTATGGAACACAAGGTCCACAGCTGGCCCAGCACTCTGAATACTACCCAGCAAGGAGAAGAAAGCAAAGATCTTGGTAATAAATCGCTAAAGGTACCAGTGTGTGGTGATGCTTCCACTCCTACTTTAGTTTTCTGGACTCCTGAATTCTGGCTGTTGGAGAAGCAGCACCATATATTGGATGCTCACTGAGAGCATATGCTACCTTCTAGGGAATCTTACCCTAGTCTTACCAATGTTGCAATTTAGGTATTGCTGTAGTCATCCTGGAAAGGCCATCCTCCTGTTAATCTAGCTGCTACAGAATAATGGGGCTCATGGGAAGACTTCTATGACCATTGTTGCGCGTTAAAGTCTAGAAGTTGATTGTCTTTATTATTGAATCTAAACTTCTCTTTACTTGAGCTGGAAACTTTCTGCCTGTATTGATCAAGTAAGACATTTTTATTTTATTTTTTGTTGTTTTTGTTCTTTTTTGTTTGTTTGTTTGTTTGTTTTTAGCTGAACTCTGTTCTAGGTATGTAATCTGATGCTGACATATACCATATATACACACATAGGGGTGGGGGAGAGTAAGGAAAAAAGGGGACTTGGGCTATATAAAAAATTGACCATGTGGTTTTGGGGTGAGGCACTTTCTATTTGGGGGCCTCTTTTTTTTCTCAATGGGCAATTGTTCTCTTGAAGCACCTCCTGGGACATTTGTGGCTATTTAAAAGACAGTAGAGGGACATCTCCTGACTGCTTCCTGCTAGACTGCTGAACAAGGAGAATGGGGCTGGGTTGGGGTCAAGGTCAACAGCTATGTGACAACAGGTACAAATATGAGCCTCTTTCTCCCTGGGAACTCACCAGCTGGTGCCATCAGCCTCTCAGGTACCTCCTCAGGCTCAGCTCTCATGGAGCCTCTGGGGCTAGTGAGACCTGCCTTAGAGGATGACATCTGTGGTTGACAAAACTAGGACAGGCAACTGACAAGGGAGGCCCCATCAACCTGGTGATGGACAGCTCACATGTTCAGCATTTAGAATTAGGATGGTGAGGGTCAGAGATGATGCCTCGGCCAGGGAGATTTACTTGTCATTGCCTCCCTTCTCAGAGAGGCTTGCGTTGAGTAATAAAGGCTAATATTTGCAGAGTTCTGCACAGTGTAAAGCAGGCACAATGCTGAACTCACTTCATGATTTATTTTTCCTTTAAAAGAATTTTTGCTAGTTCTGTTTTACAAATGTGGAAAGTGACGCGCGCGCGCACACACACACACACACTATCAGGTATCCACCAGAGAAGACCACTGGGACACAGCTGGCAACTACATGGGGTGCTTGGAACCCGAGTGAGTGCCATCTTAAGCTTTTCTCAGAGTGAGCTTTTAAGCACAAAAACAAACAAACAAACAAGCAAACAAACAAACCAAAACAACATCACCATCATCAATAACAACAAGAACAACAAAACACATTTTGGATTGACACACCCCAGTGAGAACAGTTAGCCAGAAGTAGAACTACAGATGCCAAAAAGCAAGGTTAGTATATTTAGGGACATTCCAAGACTATGGACTTTGATAGGCTACGTCTTTGTTTTCATTTTGGCAGATGTTACTGCCTATGTGCTGGGTTCCAAGGCCTAAATAGTACTTCCGTCATGGCATCAGTTGTGCTATGATTTGAGGGCCTGCTACACACAGAAGTAGAAAATCACTATACTCTTTCATGATTCTGATAGCCAAAGACAAGATTCATCAGTGGATGTTAAAATGTAGAGGCAAAGACAAGTCACAGTTAGGACAGAAATATGTCTGTTTCAGTTCCTACAGTATTCACTGCTACTCATGGGAAATCAGATATTTTCCCTAAGACATATAACCTATTATTAAAGTATGACCAATACATTGAAGCCACAAGCCACAGGGAAACATTCACAGTTCCATGTAAATAGTATTCTGTTTCTACTATGCACAGACTAAATAAACCTCTTTGGCAGCTACCCAGTTCACCATCAAAAGTTGAAAGTAAACCAAGCATTTGATGGGGATAACCTAGGGGATCCAGAGAAGGGACAAGCCAAGGGTCACAGAGTCTCATCTTCAGGTTTAGAAAGCCAAAAAGAAGAAGAAGAAGAAGAAGAAGAAGAAGAAGAAGAAGAAGAAGAA
>OU015745.1:30801876-30816483 GCA_907169655.1 Acomys percivali
AGAAGAAGAAGAAGAAGAAGAAGAAGAAGAAGAAGAAGAAGAAGAAGGAAAGAAAGAAAGAAAACTCTGTAGTGGAGGGTGGAGGAGGAAGGTGTTAAGGATGGCATGTAGGATCTGAGTGCTGAATGCCAAGTGTGATTGCTGGAACTTTATGGCAGTCAAGGATTCTTGGCACTGTCAGAAATGATGCTGTAAAATGGCAGCAGAAGTAGAGAGCAAGTTTGGGACAGAGATTTTAAGGGGACACCCCATGCCACTCCACTAAGGGTATCAAAGAAACTTTATATCTAAATCCTGACCCTTTATGACTTTTATCTGTGTTGTCAGGATGATCTGGTTTGGACTAAATCAACTTAGCTAAGAATTTTTATTTCCCACAATTCCCTTCCCTGTGCACTTCAAGTGATGGTTGATTTGTAAGAGGCATTTACCTGAGATATAAAAGCTCTGAAGATGGCAGCCACTGAGCACTCATGCCTCTTGTCAGCCTGCTGCCTCACAGGGCAATATCTGAGACCAATGTTCCCATTGTGCCTACATCTCCCCTCAGCCTTCTTGTTGTACTATGTGTGCAGCAGTACAGTGTTCCCAAGTATTACATCATCAAGCCCTCCCACCCTCTCCCAGGTAGGGTGTTGAAAGGGAACTGGGCTTCTCTCTGAGGGCTCACAAATTGTCCTCCTGGCTTCTGGTTCATTCATGTGGGTTCTCCCTTGCCTTTGCTCTCCCTGTGTCATGCCCAGCTTTCCCTCCTGGCAACCAGCCTGGCCAAACTACGTTGTCTCCACAACTGACACTAGAAACAGACCACTTCCCATGGGCCAAGCATTCAAACACATGAGTCTGTGGGTGCCATACCATTTCAAACCACCACACCCTGTATTGGTTTTCTACTGCTACATAATAAATTAATCCAAATACAGTGACTCTGCACTCTGATAACTCCAAAGTCTATGTAGATAACAAGTATCTTACATAATCTTCCCTCTTTCATCTTTAAAACCTTCCCTTGGCCTCATCTGTGCACATCCAGTTCACTATGAAACACATATCCCCATAGCATGGCTGTGCTATTATAAATATGTTATTATTTGGAGAATCTCTGCTTGACATTTCAGTTGACACCACCAAGAACAGTGGTCAGTCATTGCTCCATTACCTCCTTCAGGTCCAGTAGACACAGCTCCCTGTCTGTAGTTGCTGGGGCCACTAACAACCGGGATGTTTGTGCCGCTCCCTCACAGCATAGGCTTCTGGAGAAGATTCTAGAAGAGCTACTTCACAGCAGGGTGGGGCTTGGTGTGAAGCTGGGTAGTAGGGTAGGGGCAGTGGGATGTAGGGGTTAGGGCCCAAAAAGTGCAGTTCAGAAATCCTTGCAGAGCTTGAGCAAGATGGAGCCTCACACCATGGAGGAACACCCCAACTAGGGTGAGAATGGAGTGCCTTGGGGCACCTGGTACAAGGGAGATCAGTGCTTTTACCTGTGCTGGTGTCTTCCCCTAGATTCACCCACCTTGATGAGCTTTCCCCCAACACCCTGAAGTGAACTGGAAAACAGCTAGCTTGTCTTCCTAGTAGGCAGTGGGACCATAGGATTCAGAACTCCTGGGAACTGTAACATTTTAAGCCTTTAAATGTAAGGGCTACAGTGTGAGATCTCTGAGACCCCTGTCAGTGTAAACAACCAGAGACTTCAGTTTGCTGCCCCACTCTTGGCTCTTCAGGGCCATTAGCGTAGGTACACTGTGGGTCTAGTGCTTCCCACTTTGGCTAGACCTGCTAGAGCCCACCACATAAATATTTGCTGAATGGAGTGCTCTACTGGCAACACTGTTCTACTTTTAGGAATACACCCAATTCTTAGCATGACTGTAAGCTTTCTAAAGTTAAGGAGTAATGGGTACCCTGCCTGAAATTCAGAGTTGGTCTGAGGAAGGACCTAGAGGGGACCAGCAGTAAAACGTTCCACACATTAGAATCATGGGCAGAAAAGACAGACTCATACAGCCAGTCCATGCTTCCTCAAAGATAAGGCCAACAATCACCCAATCGGTAACATCTTCAGGGCCATGCTGCTAGTAGCCAATCAGCAAGAGTACTACTGGGTCTCTGTTGGATTGCACAGCTGACTCGGGCCATTCGGTAGCAGCCCCTTCCTGTTGAAAGGCTCTAGTGGAGCAGTAACAAGAAGAAACACTTGCTTACTAGCATCGTGACACACTGAAGTCTGGTACCTAGTACCTAGTTTCTAGTTCATCTCTTGTGAGCAGAGTCCCTGGATCATCAAGGGTGTCTAGAAAATAACTCTAGAATGTTCTTTGGACCTCTGACCTGTGCTGGGGCTGAGGTAAGGGGTAAGGCCACAGAGTGCTGTGATGTCAGGAGAGGAGCAGTCAGTATGAGGAAGAACCTTACTCCTGGGAGAACATTGTGCACAGTGCCGAGGTATCAAGAACAACATCAGCCTTTGTAATTATTCAGTATTACTTTTGGTGTCTTGAGATCCTGTATCCCTTTCATCTGAAATACTTCTTTACCCTTCAAAGTCTTACCCTGCCTGCAATCTAGAGGATTGGGTGAGGACACAAGAGACAATCCAATTAAGTGTGTTGGCTGGAAGAGACATTGGCCTTGGCTGATAGAATCAGAACTCTCAAGGGCTTCTGATAGCTTAAAATGAAGGTCAAGTATGAAAAAATTAACAGCAAATCCATCTCCCTTCCTGGGCCTGTTTCTTCTGCAGAGTGAGCAGAGTGATCCAGACCAGCGACTCTCCAATCTGTGTTTTTTTAAAACCTAGAGACCTAATCTCTGGCTCTAGAGAGACTGATTTGGTTGGTCTGTCCTTGGTGTGGAAGATAATGTTTTTGAAAGCTCCCCTGTTGATTCTCTATGGTTGAGAACCACTGAGCTAAGTTGACGTTTGAAAGTCATTTTTCTTTGACATTCTATGGGTTCTGCACACTCCATCTGTGTTGTGGATTGGACAGAAGACCAATACATCTTGAGGAATTAAGTGTCTCCTCACTCTGTGACACCCATTTACTGAGCTCACAGGCTGTATTCAGTTCTTTATAGGCAATTGATTTTAGCTACATCTTCACAACCCTGTAAAATATCAGTTATGCCAGGCACACTCTTAATCGCAGTACTCAAAGCAGAGGCAGGAGTATCTCTGAGTTCGAGGCCAGCCTGGTTTATAGAGAACGTTCTAGGACAGCCAGAGCTAAACCTTACTTAGACTCTGCCTCCAAAGACTCCCCGCCCCCCGACAAAAATGATATCAAGGTTATGCAGACATTTAAGGGATGGGAAGCTGCAGCTTACTTAGAGAGATGATTTGATCTGGTTAGTGTCACACAGTTATTGGTGGCAGATCTGAGATTTGAACCCATGTCTGCCTGACTTCAAAGCCTATCCATGTTCTTTCCAAACTGGAAACCAACACCAGGAGTCATTTGGGTAGTTTCATGGACACTTTTGGACCATTATGCAGCTAACCATGTAAAGTACTCTCTTTTCAAACTGCTTTGGCCACAAACCATTTTGTGTGTCAGGCTCTACTGTGTCACAACAAAAACTCTGCACTTGTGCAGATTTGTGTCAGGTTCTTTCAGGTCCTCTTCTCATCTAGGTCCTTTGGCCTTCTCCTTCCAAAATGCAGTTGCCTCAAGAAACCCACAGAGTCGACTTAATGAGACTCTGTGCCCCTTAAGTCTGCTCATTTTTATGTCTCAGCCCAGCCTGCTTTCAGCAATAACCCTGTGAAATTGGGTAGCTAGGGTCCACCACTATCACCCGGGCTTCCTCCCAGTAACTTTCAAACTGCTGACTCCTCGCATTTGCTTCTTGGCTATACATTTCCACTTGTCTAAACTATGCTTTAAGATTTTCCAAAGGGTTCTCAGGTGTCTTGTTACACATTGTAATGGTTCTAAAAAATATCTGCAGTGTTTGGTATGGCCACACCAGGCTCTGGTTTTCTTTGACCCTCATGCCTGTAGAGGACATTTTCTAGTCAGAATACTTGGGGGTGGAGATCAGACAGGAGAGTGAGAAGATACCATTATGATGTGAAGGAACATGGAGGGTATGCTATCAGTTTTATGTCAACTTGACACAAGCAAGAATAATTTTAGAAGAGAGAACCTCGTTGAGAAAATGGTCCCCCAGATTAGCCTGTGGGCAAGCCTGTGGTGCATTTTCTTAATTGATGATTGATGTGAGAGGGCCTATCTTGCTGTGGGTGATGCCACCCCCTGCGCTAGTGGTCCTGGGTGTAATAAGAAAGCAGGCTGAACAGATTATGACAAGTCAGTAAGGAGCACTCCTTCATGGTTCCTGTCTCCAGGTTCTTATCTTGGCTTTCCAGGATGATGATGGGCTTCAAGCTATAAGATTAAACACACCCTTTCCTTCCCAAGTTGCTTTTAGTCATAGTGTGCCAGGACCCCTGCAGTGGAGTCTGTGTGACAAATATTACTGTACAACCCTAGGCAAGAACCCCAGCCCAGGGAGAGTCTCCTGGAATGGGTCTGATGTTCCTGCCAGGAGTAACTGAGATTGCAGCCCCCCCTTTTTTTCTTACTCATTTGTGTTGGAATATTCTGTCTTTGTTTTCTCCTGACCTACTCTCATATCAGAACTTTCCAAACATGACTCTGTTACTATGAAATGCCCTAACTTGGGACTATAGCAAGGGTCATTCAGGCCCAGAGTTTACCACCAAGTTCTGCTCCACTTGTTAAAACAAACATGACTAGAGATTAATCATCAGTTAATAGTTTATATTATGATTTACAAATAAAATGTTTTAAAAATCTCCAAATAATAATACTCAAATTAAAAAAAAACTTAAAAAACAAACAAACAAAAACCCAGAAAAACAAAAACAAGAAAAAAAAACTGTCTTGACACACAGATGCTTGACATAATATTAAACATTGACCTTTGATAAAGAGAACACATACGTACTGATACCAAGCTAATGACTTAAAAATGGTGACTCAAGAATAATGACATTATTACTTTACATCCTGTATTTTAAACTGTATAAAAAGTGTAACCACAAAAACACTCCCTGTTTCAAAAAATATATATAAAAAAATCTAACTTGCTTGCCTACAGAATACACTCAGACTTAAACTCTCCTCTGGGTTGGTCTGTCAGTCACTTCACCTGTCTTTGTCCACCGACACCTCAAGAACTCCCATTCCAAGGATCTATGCTCAACTAAGATGGTCCACGGCGATAGTGGCTCACCACAACAATAGAAATCCTAACGGAGACAGAAGAGTTGCAGGCTTTAGCTGCAGAGCAGGAGACACGGACACAGGAAGCTGTCATAGGCATTCAGGTTATAGGTTATTGTTGTGTGCATGAAGAGACGACAATTCTGAGACAAAAGTTGGAAGATTCCCAAAGATGGAAGCATTCTGATATAAGCACTCCTCAAGCGAAGAGGAACCTTTTAATTTAATTTTAGACACATTTAGTTTTAGAACTGGCCCATTTACTGTGTTGTCTTGAGTTTCTGAGACAGTTGCTATGCGATGACTTGGGCCTTCTGGGCTGGGGAAGAAGCTGTGGGGATGCACACATTGCCCCAACTCTGCTGCTCAGTAACTTCCCAAGAATGAAGGCTTTCACCATGAGTGTTTGACACCTGAAAGCAAATAGAGAGCTTGTCATGTGCTTCCTGCTCCCTTGGATGGCTTGTAGCTAAGAACATAGGAGCAGCAGCACTTGATGCACAAGACAGATCATAGGAGCTCAGGGATTTGATGCTGTCTGGTTGGTTTGTAACTGAACAACAGAGCGTGTACAGTGTGCTAGGAAGAGAGTTGGCAGTATGTGGATACAATCATAAGCTGCACACCATGCTTGTTCCCTGATTAGGGAAGACGGATCACATGATCAACTAAAGTAGAAGGTGGGACACAGGCAAGGATGACAGTGATGTAAGATACAGCAGAGGAAGGGCTAGGCCAAAGGGGAAGTTCACAGAAAACTTCAAGGAAGTAATGGTGTTTTCTAAATAAGACGTCTCTGAGGAATGGAGATACCTGCGTGGATTGGAAACCAAGCCTATTAAAAGAGGCAGGCACTTGGACACCTACATAGAGAAGAGGTGAGCCATGTGGGGCTAAAAAGAGTAAATGTCAAAGAATATTGGGACTGAGACATAGTGACACTCTAATTAATATTCTACTGCATTCCTTCTGCCACAGTAATAGAATTCTGCTTCCACTTGCTGAATCCACGCCTCATAAGGCCATGCCCTTCACTTCAAAAACATCCACCTTTTCTCCCTTGGCAATAATTATTTTAGGCATAAGCATTTGGCACACTTACTGTCAGAGCTCTAAAAGGAAATGTTTTAGATGTTTCTGGAAGAGTCTCCCTTGTTGTCAAAAGGAGGCAGATGTGGAGATTGAACACTCCCCCCTCTTCTGGACACTTAGGTCTGAGCATCATCTAAAGGGGAGGGGGCTGTTATCTTGCTTCCGTGACCATGTGAGCAAAGCTTCAGACTAAAGCTGGCTAGTGGGCTGAGTGCCCACCTCCTCCCAGACATCACTGAGCACCTGAACTTGTTTCTGTCCTTGGTACTTGTGAAGACAGCAGGAAAACAGCCATCTTTTCCTCCATCCTCAGAAAACATTAAAGTCTATTTTGGTGTGTGACCTACAGCTGATTCTTAGCTAAGGCTTCACCTTTCCCAGGCACTGGAATTCTGAGACTTGAGACTGTTCCCTACATAGTAAGATTTCTTGCCTTAGCAAATGGAATAATGTGCCATTCACTAATCCCACCACTTGGGAGGCAGGGCCAGGCAGACCTCTGTGAGTTCAAGGCCAGCTTGGTCTACTTAGTGCATTCCAGGACAGCCAAGACTACATAGTAAGAACCTTTCTCAAACAACAACAGCAGTAGCAGCAGCAGCAGCAGCAACAACAACAAAAATAACCTGCCTTAGTTAGGTTTCCTATTGTTCTGAAGAAACATTATGACCAAAAAGCAAGATAGGGAGGAAAGGGTTTGTTTGACTTACACTTCTACATTATAGTCCATTTCTGAGGTAAGTCAGGGCAGGATCCTGGAGGCAGGAACTCATACAGAGGCCATGCAGGAGTGCTGCTTGTTGACTTGCTCCTCATGGCTTTCTCATTCTCTCTCTCTCTCTCTCTCTCTCTCTCTCTCTCTCTCTCTCTCTCTCTCGTCTTAAAGTAGTTTTAATTTGTGATACTTTTAAATTGCTAGTTATATTTTCAAGTAACATCCTACTTTCTTATAGAACCCAGGACCACCAGCCCAGGCATGGCCTCACCCACAACAGGCTGGGCCCTTGCCCATCAGTCACTAATTAAGAAAATGCCTCATAGTCGGATCTTGTGGCGGCGTTTTCCCAATTGACGTTCCTAACTTTTAGATAATGCTAACTTGTGTCAAGTTGACATGAAATTAGCCAGCACAATCATTTTGAAATAAGATTTTCTATATATAACGTGCAGCTAGCAGTGTGCCTGAAATACAGGCAATTGAGTGAGGACTTTCAGAGGGGAGCCAGCAACTGAGGCTCTCCTGAATAAGCTTCTCCTTCTGAAACAAACACACACACACACAGTGCTAGAGGGACAAGTGACCACTTTCTGCACCTGGACGCTTTCCTGAGCTTGCGTTCCAGGCAGTCACTCAGGAGCCCATACTCAACACGATCCTTCTTCTCCCCAAGATCATCAGGCGTGGGTCTGGAAGAAGTATTAGAGGTCAGTACCTAGAATTTGCTGCTCTTCACCTTGGGATCTTGCTACTTAGAACTGCCCAGATGAGAAGATCCATGCTACCCACCAACACCATCAGGGAGCGTGTCCTCCTCTGAGACTGTAGGTGGTATACTGCCTACTAAAACCCAATCTTCAGTTGAATGCAGACCTCTGGTGGCTCTGTTTTAGTGGCTCTGAACAATAACTGCCTGTGTTTTTCACTTCTCTCAAGCCTGCAGAGGTGACTTCTGGGTGGCCCGAAGAGGCTGTGCCTAATGTCAGGCCAGCACACACAATGTACTATTTACTTTCAGTTTAAATTCACAAAGCATTTTTCTTATACTTCAGCTAAAGCAGAAGGCAGGCTCGCATTTAGACAGGTGCCTATGTACTCCAAAGTCTTTCTTCCCTCCAGCATAGCATCATGGCAGAAGACTCTTTTAGTCCTGGCCTCAGATCTGACCTTAGCTAGCAGACTGAGAACTCTGCTTGCGTGTCAGTATTTCCACCATACTTAAATGAAGTTAAGTCTGTTTATATTCCATCTTACACCTATCAGAATGGCTAAGATCAAAAACTCAGGTGACAGCACATGCTGACGAGGATGTGGAGAAAGGGGAACACTTCTCCTTTGCTGGTGGGAGTGCAAACTTGTAAAACCAATCTGGCACTGTCTCAGAAAATTGGGAATAGTGCTACCTCAAGACCCAGCTATACCACTCCTGGGCATATACCTGAAAGATGCTCCACCACACGACAAGGACATTTGCTCAACTATGTTCATAGCAGCCTTATTTGTAATAGCCAGAATCTGGAAACATCCTAGATGTCCCTCAGTTGAAGAATGGATAAAAAAAAAAAAAACCTGTGGTACATTTACACAATAGAATACTACTCAGCTATCAAAACAAGGAAATCTTGACATTTTCAGGCAAATGGATGGAACTAGAAAAGATAATCTTGAGTGAGGTAACCCAGACCCAGAAAGACATGCATATTATATACTAACTTATAAGTGGCTATTAGCCCAACATAAATGTCCTCTGAGAGACTTCACCCCGTGGGGGATTGGGACAGATACTGGGGCTCACAGCTAGACTCTGGGTGAAGTGCTGCGAGTTGTATGGAAGAGTTGGGGATGAAAGGAAATGGGGGCGGTTGTTAGGAGCTCTACAAGGAAACCATCAACGCTGGAGGATCTGAACCCAGAGGGGCCTGCACAAACTGATGCACCAACCAAGGACATTGCAAGCAAGAACCTAGACCTCTGTTTAGATGTAGCCAATGGACAGCTCATTCTCCACATGGACTCTGGTGCCTGTGATTTGATCACTGCCCTTTAGCAAAGAGGCCCTGTGGGAACACAGAGGAAGAGGATGCAGGCTATCCAAATAAGACCTGGTAGGCTATGGTCAGATGGTGGCGGGAGGAGGACCCCACCAATCAGAGGTCTAGGGCAGAAGAGGGAGGGAGGGTAGGAACAGGAAGGTAAGAGCAAGGGGATTACAATTGGGATGTAATGTGAATAAATTATAACAATAAAAAAAGAACGAGGAAAAAAATCTGTTTATTTTTAATTATCCACCTTATCATATTAACTAGCTAAACATGTTTAAGCATTACATTGCAGGGTATTTAGAAATCGGAAAATATGTCCATTCATCCTTGAAACACATCAGTGAATTCACTTCATTCTGACAACTTGATAGTCCACTGTGGTCCATGTTACTGTATATGCATCAGTACACACACATTCTTGTCTCCTGGTCTTTTCTGTCTTTCTAAATGAGATGAGTCAACCCATGTTGGCATGTTGCTTTTGTAATAACTTTAATGTTTACCTAATATGGCCAGCAAATAGAATAATTTAACCTTGTCGGGAACACTGTTGGGTGGTTAAGAAATTGTTGTTTCCCACCCTTTTGTTTCATTGTCCATCCTTTCAATGCTTAAGAATTCAGGAACAAGTGAGTTCATTCAAGCAAATTCGGATTGATTTGACTGGTTGAATCCAATCACAATGACCCCATTTTCCTCTTAAGAGTTTACTTTAGGCACCTGCCTGTTGATAATCTGTAGGACGGGGGGTGGGGTGGGGGAGAAAGAGATAGAGACAGACAGATAGATAAAGACAGAAGCAGGGGAAGGAGGTGTAGAGCAATCCCTTCCTACTCTAGATGCTGTTGTATCTGTACATGGTGCTTGAGAAAGTAGCAAGAAAATATAACCAATTCTTCTCTGCCCTTGAGAAACATTAAAGCCTTGGTGTGTGATCCTACATCCTATTATTTGGATTTCACTTCCCTGGGCATTTAGGATGCTGCCACCTGGGACTGTTCCTTACATCATAGGATTTGTCTTGGCAAAATCCCTTATTCTAAGACTCTTCTCAAGGCCCTTAGAGTGAATGTCCCTTTGCAAGTGATATGGAAGGCTGAGGAACAAATCCGCTCTGCCAAGTTCTCTTTTTTTCTGTTGTCCCCAGTGAGTCAGGAAACAAAGCTATTCCGATCACTGAAATGACCAGACAAGTGTGACTCAGCTAGTGATGGGGTACCAGGAGGCAGGCAGTTGGGCTTTTAAAGATTCCCTAGGGAGAGTCCATAAGCAATGGTCCACCCTGGTTCCATCATGTGAGTGGTCTTCATTGACGACTAGGATGCAGAGTCTTGCTTTGCTTTAGTGGACTGAGCTTTTAGACTGTCTCCATGGATACTCTGTAGCTCTGATGCCTTTGTGAAAATATAGGGTTTCTAGTAAGACCAAGGTTCAGAGTTTTATTCTAGTACTAGATCTGTCTAAGATTAACTGTGATTTGGGACATTATCTCTCCTTTCTTATTTTCAAGTTCCATGGCTATCAAATGAAATTGGTGTCATAACTTCTATCATAGAATTTTTTTTGGAGTATTGAGTGAAGGAATATATGTAATTAAGTGTGGCAACAACAGTATATGGACTACCTGTTCTGTCACAACAGTCTCTTGTAACTCAGACGTGTCAATCTTGTAGCCAAGGATGACCTTTAACTCCCTCTTGCTTCTACCTCCAAGTACTGAGATTATAAGAGTATGCCGCTGTGCCATGCAAGAACTTACTCACATCTCTAACAAGTGTAGATCTGATATGTAAAGTAGCTTGTAAGATATTAAATGTTATCACTACTATACATAATCCATACATAGAAAGTCCATGTGATGGTTCAAGTTCCAAGTGTTCCTGACTCAGAACTGTTGGAGAAAGAGTCATGATGCTGGTTCTGTGGCTCAGAATCTGCTTCAAGGACTACCAGACCATTTTTCACATCTCGTACCTCAAGTGATAGTCCCATTGTCTCTTAGAAATGTCCCCAAGAGTCCATCCTTAGAGGTTCAACTTGCATTCACATGAACACACTGTATTCCCACTTTTCATTAACTTTTCTCCTTTCTCTGTAACCCCTGAAATTAGCCTGATTGTAGTAAGCAGGTTTTTAATGCTACAGTAGAGTCTGGTAGAGCTATATACCCCTCAGGTCCTGGGCCCACTTTTCATTTCCTATTACGATTGCAACTGCAAAGGTCCTATATTGATGAGGATCACACAGCATCTGCCTCTGGTTCTGAATTCTGCACAATACCACACTTTATGCAATCATCTATGAAAAAAAATCACAGAAGTGAGGCAAAAGATTGGCAGGCCATTCTCATTGAATAATACCTTGTCAGGCAGTGGAGATAGCTTAATGGGTGAAGTGCTTACTGTACAAGCCTGAGGACCAGAGTTTAGCCCCACATGATCCACTTAAAAAGCCAAGAGGGCATGGCAGGCTGCCTGTAATTCCAGCCTGTGAGAAACAGAGGCAGAGAATTCTCAGAGCAGGCTGGCTAGCCAGACCAGCTGAAATGACCAGCTTTGGGTTCAGAGAGAGACCCTGGCTCAACATGTACCATGGAACATGATCAAGAAAGACACACAGTCAACCTCAGGTCCATACAAGCAGACTCACATGTGGCCCCCACACATGAAAATGGACACACCATGTAAACATGCATACAAAATAATACAGTCTTCTGTGCTTAGTAGGAAAGCAAAGTCTTTCCTAGAATTCAAATTCATACTCAGAGTATATTTCTTGTGTGCATCAAGGTACAAGTCTACTGTATTACTATTGGAGAAAGCACATCCTTGACAGACATGCTTTCATGAAAATAGATGGCAATTACAGTTATGAATGGCTTTGGCAGCTACATGCCTACATTACTAATCTGTAATACAGTCAGCTCCTCTTCACTCATATTTGATAGGAAACCTCTGCAGCGAAGGGGTAAGCCCAGTGCTGTGAAGGTGGACGTTGTTTATGATGTTCCAGGATTCTAGTGGTTGTTATTCCCACATCCAGGTTTGGGTGACTATGCTGGTCCTGGAAACCTGCCCTTACCATGCCTTTAAGATAGTAGGCAGTGGCTATGGTAATCAATCAGTAGGATGTTATCAAAGGCAAGATTGTGCCTTGAGCACCATTTGGAATCGGTCACATTCCTCTGTAGTGGCAAGATGCTTGAGTGCAGAGCATTAGAAAAAAGAAGAGCCTCCAAGCACCTCTGAGGAGGAGGAAGCACTGCGGCTATGGGCAGGACCAGCATTTGTACCAAGCTTTAAGGCTCACAGACTGTCTCTACACCATGCCTGCTTTTGAACTATGAGAATCCTTAAGGCAAGCAGAGCAACTATGGATGGACCCTCCTACCACCTGGAAAAGGGAATCTCAGAGAGCTTTGCCTCCTATAGCCACCTTGGTACAGTAACCTGTTTACTATCTCCCTCACTTTTGCTGATGACTCATTGTCCTCCTCTGCCCACGATCCTGCATTGCTGCTGAACCTTGCATGTTGCCTGCTGCTGCCTGGCCTTGTTGAATTGTGACTCTGCAATCCCAACACTGCACCAAGGTACCAGGCTGCTGCTGAGGAGTCACAGGAGCCCAGAGACTCATTTAAGATACTTGATATGTATCTCATGCTATATGAAAGAAATTTAATGTGATAGCACCATATCAAAGCTGAGTTTTCAATGTCTGTGTGATGGAAGCACCATTGAAAATCACCACAGAGCAGGGATTAGGGGCAGTAGAGGGGGTCATTATGTCCAGACTGGTGGTAAGGTCTGAGAAGTTGTGCAGTGTGGCTCATCAGGAAGTAATTGCAGTTATTTATAAACACCTTTTCTTTTTAATTTATGTGCATAACTTATTTTCATACTCTGTAAATGAAATGGTTAGATGTTTCTTTTGGCTTAGGGGCATTGTTGAGCACCCTTCAAATGCTAAAGGCACCACAAACCTTGATTGTTCAGGAGTCTCTGGTGTAACTAAAAAGCCTAAAAGTTTGTTTCTTTTTTTTCTCAGAAGATTCTCAATTTTGAAATGTTTTCATACCCAAAGACAGGACAGCAGCTAGTGAGATTTTAGGGCTATGACAAGATCTGAAGAAAGACTATTTTAGGTGAGGTTTTCTTAGCCTACCACATTCTGCTGTCTGTGATGAGCTTAGTCCCTGAACAGGCTGGCATGAACCATAGGATAATGAATTGCCCTAGAATGAGTAATGAGCAACCTGGGTGTCCATCATCATTAGGTATCCAGTTACAGAGTGATAATCTGACATCATCTGTCTTCAGTGAACATAGAGCATCATTTTAAAGTCATCCTTTTACCAAGAGACCTCCATTCATATACTTTTCTTCAAAGAAGACAGGTAGGCAACCTAGGACAGTGGGGCCATGTCAGATGCTTGCTGAAAATGCACTGCTTACAGCCCCTTCCTATTCCCTGGCCCAGTCCACTCCACAGCCCACCTTACCTCTTTTCTCACTGATTCCCTTTCTCTCTCTCTCTCTCTCTCTCTCTCTCTCTCTCTCTCTCTCTCTCTCTCTCTCTCTCTCTCTCTCTCTCACACACACACACACACACACACACACACAAAGACTGATCATGGTCTTACCTGATTTTATTTTATTTTTTAATTAATTAATTAATTTATTAATTTATTCATATTACATCTCAATTGTTAGCCCATCCCTTGTATCCTCCCCTTCCTTCCTCCCTCCCGTTTCCCCCTCTACTCCCTTCCCCTATGTCTGTGACTGAGGGGGACCTCCTCCCCCTGTATATGCTCCTAGGGTATCAAGTCTCTTCTTGGTGACTTATTATCTTTCCTCTGAGTGCCACCAGGCCTCCCCATCCAAGGGACATGGTCCGATATGGGGCACCAGAGTTTGTGTGAAAGTCAGATCCCCTTCTCCACTTAACGGTGGAGAATGTCCTGTCCATCGGCTAGACTGGGTAGGGGTTCGAAGTTTACTGCTATATTTTCCTTGGCTGGTTCCATAGTTTGAGGAGGACTAGAGGGCCCAGACCCGCCTGTATTTTTCCAGGACCCACTGGATCCCTCTATTTCCTCATTCTTCCTGGCTTCTCACCCCTAAAGTCTCAATAGGATTTTCTCCCCTCTGACCCACTTTCTTGGTAGGTAAAGTTTATCATGGGGGCGTACCCCTTGGCCTAGTGTCTCGATATAAGTGAGTATATACCATTTGACTCTTTTTGCTTCTGGGTGAACTCACTCATTATGATAATTTCTAGATCGATCCATTTGTCCACAAATTTCGGAAATTCCTTGTTTTTAATAGCTGAGTAGTATTCCCTAGTGTAAATATACCACAGTTTCTTTATCAATTCTTCTACTGATAGACACGTAGGTTGTTTCCATGTTCTGGCTATTATGAATAAGGCAGCTATGAACATGGTTGAGCATATGTCCCTGTTGTGTGGTAGTGCATCTTCTGGGTATATTCCAAGGAGT
>OU015745.1:30818010-30838450 GCA_907169655.1 Acomys percivali
AAGAAGAAGAAGAAGAAGAAGAAGAAGAAGAAGAAGAAGAAGAAGAAATTATCCTAAGAAATTATTTTGTTATCATAAGACTTAGTTCTGTTATACTTATATTTTGTGTGTGTGCATGCATATGCATAAGTACATGCATTCATGTGCATGCCATGATGCATGTGTGGACATCAGGGGATAACTCGTGTAAGTTGATTCTCTCCTTTCATCAGGAAGGTCCCCAGGATTCAACTCAGATTGTCAAGCTGGGTGGCAAGTGCCTTTCTGCGTGAGCCATCTTGCTGGCCCTAGATTGGTAAATATCTTTACAAGCTCCTGACAAAATGCTATACTTTATTCTTGCATAAATATGTGTTACTTACTATTTTAGCTGGGATACTTGGTTATCTCTGCCAATGTCCCAATTCTAGATCCTGAGAGAAATTCTGGATAGTCCAGTTTGAATGTGGTTTATATACCTGTCCAAACATACTCCTGGGTCTTGGCACTTCTGTTGTTTTTAAATATCTTGTTTTTGGATTGTCCCACTTGGTGCTTTCTATCTGGAATTTTGTCTGGACCTTGTTTCTAGACTCTTCCTAAAAACCTTTGCTCACATATATCTTCCATGCAATTCTGGATTTGGTTGACACTTGTGATCCACCCTAGTGATCCTAATGGACACCTTGGTTTCCATTTAGCCTGAAAGCCTTGATTTCTCTACTCTACTGTAAATGTGTGAAGTTAGACAACTGATGTGTTATTCTCTGGCCAGTTACTTTGTCCCATCATATGGATCTAAGGCATCAGGTGGGATGCAGAAAAAACAAGCTAGAGTAGATTTTCACTAGATATCTGCAAAGACATATGTGGTCTTATCTTTTGGGACTCTCATTAATGACTTAATGCTAACCAAAACTGATTTACACCACAGTTTGCTGAGGGTGTGTGTATTTCTGTGGCTTTGGCATGTGCACAGTGTGCGTGTTCATCACGGCTGTGCATAGATGTGTTTATCACTATGGTGCATAGATGCAGAACTTTTTTATTGCCCTAGAAGCCTATCCATCTTCACTTGCTCTGTGTCCTTTGCAGACACTGGCCCCCCTTTTTTCCCCTACTGTCTCGGTGCTTTTGCCTTTGCAGGAATGTCATTTAACTGGCCTCACACTGCAAAGCAGACCTTCAGGTTGGCTTCTTTCACTAGAAATGTGTGTGTGTGTGTGTGTGTGTGTGTGTGTGTGTGTGTGTGTGTTTCCTCTAGGTCTCCTTGTGGCTTTTTAAGTAGCTGATTAGTGTTGCATCTTTCAGCTTCATGTTCATAAAGAAAGGATTATTCTTTCACATACTGAAGGACACCTTAGTGGTGTCCACATTTTGGCAATTATATATCTTTAAGAGCTATTACAAACAACACACATGCAGGTGTTTGTGTGGCAGGATATCTCAGCTCATTCGAGTAAACGCCAGAGAGTGGGGCTTTTGGACCATGTAATAAGAGCACATGGTCTGTAGAAGCTGCCAGAATCCCTCCCAGAGCACTGTGCTGTTTTGTCCTCCAGCCTCAGCGATGTGACCTCCTGTGGCTTCACACCCTCATCAACGTTTGCCATTGTCAGGGTTTGGGTTTCAGCCATCCTAATATGCAGCTAGTGTATCTTGTTCTAATCTGAAATTCTCCAGGGACATATGAATCTGAGAATCTTTCCATGTGCTTATTTGTCATCTGTATGTCTTTATTGATGAGTTGTTTGATTGGGACCTTGCCTGTTTTTAAACTGTTTTTTTTTTTAATTGCTAAATTAAAGGGCTTTTTGTGTATTTGGATAAGAGACATATCTTCTGCAAACATCTCCCCCATTCTGTGACTTGTTTCTTTCTGTTTTTTTCTTTCTTTCTGTTCTTAACAATACCTAGATTAAAAGAAATTTTAACTTTAACTAAGTCCAACTTATCAATTAAAAATACATTTTTGTATGTGCATGTATGTGTATATGTGTATGTGTTCATGGTGTGTATACATGTATATGTGTAGTGTTCTCTCTCTGTGTGTATGCATGTGTGTGCTTGCATGGTATGCATGTGGAAGTCAGAGGACAATTTGCAGAACTTGGTTCTGTTTTCTAGCATGTGGGGCCTGGGATCAGTCTCAGTCAGGTACTCAGGCTTGGCAACTGGCTTCAGGACTCTAATGCCCTCTTCTGGCAATCATGGGCACCTGCATACATGTGGCACTCACTGATCCAGACACAGACACAGGTGCCTACACATTCATAAAGATACCAAAACCAACTCTTTTTTAAAAAAGAGAATTTAATGAAGGTACTAGTTACAAAGGGGGCAGAACTAATGGACTTTCAGTCTCCTGGCGTTGGCAGTAGCTGGGAACCCTGAGCACCTCTAACTCTGCAGATCAAGGGAGCCAAGTGGACCCAGAGGGAGAACTGAAGAAGGTCACTGTGCAGAAGGGGGGCATTCCCACAGACAAGAGTAGGGAGACAGGGCAGCTGGGGGCTGAAGGCCTTGCCGTCCCAGTTTCCTGCTCGTAGTGTGTACACCAGAATCCAGCCGGAAGCCAGAAGCGCACAGAGCTTCAGGGTGGAGGGCTTACATCTGTTTTCCCCGAGTGTGTGGCCTGTGTAGGTTCTCTCCTTACAGGGCTCATGGCCTCTTGTCTGCAGCCCAGCCATTTTGCTTTAGATTGTACCTGTGAGGGTGTTTTCATCTGTGAGGATGTATCTCCTCATCCAGTTTTCTGTAGGACTTTTGTTCTTCTGTATCATATTTTCAAACCAGCCTGTCAATATCCATAAAATCCTCCTGAAACCTTAATCAAAATTGCATTGAATATGGGAAGAAAGATGACATATTAGCAGTGTGAGACTTCCCATCATGAATGCAGATGGCAACCATATTTAGGAATATCTAATATTTAGGATATATCTAATATATCCTCTGATAAAATTTTATTTTTTTCCTGTGTAGAGGGCTTCCATTTCTTTCATTAACATTTTTTCTAGGTACTTTCCACTTGTGTTGCCATGGTAAATACCGTCTGGTTTATAAGTGCCATTTTCTGCCTGGTGCTCATGTATAAGCAGGCAGTAGATTTGCTCACTGTATGTCAAGAAGTTTGACTATCTTTTCTTAGTAATTTAAAGAATCTACTGGAAGAACCAAGGAAACAGTTCCGTAGATAAATTGCTTACTGTACAAGTAGGAGGACCTGGGTTCAGATTCCCAGCACCTACATAAAAGCTGGGTATTGTGGAGTGTGTTTGCAGCCCCGGAACTGAGGCCAGTACTGACTCAGACCCTGGAGACCACTGGCCAGCTGGCTCAGGGAAGTGGACTGCACTAAACTCAATGAGAGACCTTGTCTCAAGGAACTCACAGGTATTTTTCCAGGTTTTATTTTATTTTATCCCATATTGCTTAGTTTGGGCATTTCATAAGTCGATATTGGCACACACTCTCAACTTGTACCTGATTTTTAAAGGGAATGCTCTTAATGTTCCAAATTATGTGCTGATATGATCTAAGTTTTCACAGAAGGCCTTTGTCAAGCTAGGGAGTCCCCTTCTGTTCCTAAATTGCCAGTATGTTTTTGTCTTTAACACAAAAGTATTTTGGGTTATGTCAAATGATATTATCACTAGACTTTTCTTTCTTTTCTTTTTAAAGAATTATACCACTCATTGCTGAATTCCTGCCTGTGTTTAAATTAAGGCCCTGGAAAGCCTCCCAAATAGTTCCCAGCTTCCTGTCATAGGGAATCCTCCCTCCTCTCTTTTTGCTCAATAGCCAGTTTGCCTGCAGATGAGGAGTGTACAGTTCATGTATCCATCCCTTGGTGCATAGTGCACTAGCGCACAGTCATCTTAACACATATTGGCTTAGCCCCCATGTCTTTATTATGGCACCTAATAGCTTTGGTTTTGTAGTTTCTTGTTTACATGACTTTGCTTCTCCAATGGACTAGAATCTTCAACAGCACAGTCCACACCTGATTGTTGTCATTATTATTCTAGGGCCCATTACATGACGTATTCATTGACTGAATACATCCTTGGTGTCTTTGGAACCCCCATTCTTCTCTTAGACTTCTAGGAGAGGCTAATCTCTCTTTAAGATCCCATTTGAAGTTTGCTTTACTCTTACCCACAGGGACCCAGGCAAGGCATGTTGTCTAAGGACAAAGGAATTTGGTCCTTTGCTGCATAACAATTTTTAAAAAGTGATTTTGCAATAGTCTGGGCTTGACTGGCCAGGAATAGAGGATGAAGAAAGAAGTCATAAAGAGCATTCCTTTCTGCAATGGAAACTGAAGCAAGGACAGGGCCAGCAGCCAGGGAGTCAGCCACTGGGGAGTCTTGGCCCTCTGTACAGCCCGGTCGTATGCACCCTTTCCACGCTGACTCTTTGGAACCTTCTAAATCATCAATGAGTTCATCCGACTCTCCTGCTTAACATGGTTAAGTGGCTTTCCATGTCCTGAGAACATTCTCATGGCTTTTCAAAGTGAGATTACAGCTTCATGGGGTTCATTCCTGCCTGTTTTGGAGGGAGATACCAGTCTCATCCCTGGCCCTTGAGAATTGGTTTCTTACCTTGAAAGCAGGAAGTGCACATTTGACAGTTAACAGCACAAGGCTGCCTGTTTGTTCATCCACACCCTTATCCAACCGTCCACTCGCTTGGCATTTAAGTATGTGTGTGGCAGGTATTGTGTTCAGCACTGGAAACCTCAAGAATGGAGAAAGTGGTCTCTGTCCTAGAGTGGTACAAGGCTGAGCAAGGGAGCTGGCTACGTAAACAGTTCCAGGACGGTGTGGTAAGCATGATGGGCAAGATATGTCCACAGGAACCAGAGAGCAAAGAGATACAGTGGGTTTCTGGGAGACACTGAGTAGATTAATAGAGGACATAGATTTGGTACAGAAGCTCCTTATCAGGATAAGAAGGAAAGGCATGTGCAGAGCAGGGAGACTTTGAGGGATGATCCCTGGGGCTCAGAGGCAGGATAAGTGGGGGGTGGGGGAGAGAAAGGAGCTCAGAATAGGCAGGAATAGGCCCATGAAGCTCTTAATTCACTTTGAAAACCTATGACAATGGTATCCTCTGGACGTGGTTTCATCTAAGCAGGAGTCTGGTGTTATTATTGATGACCTAGAAAGCTCCTGTCAGAGTGGAGAGAGCAGAGAGAAGAAGCTAGAATCTTCATTTACTCATTTGTAAAGTGCAGAAGTGGATGTCTCTCCCAGCTCTGCCAACTTAGGATGCTACACACTTGCCACTATTCTTTCAGTCACTACAAACCTTGCATTTTCCAGGTAGGACGAGATAATTTTATTCAGTGCCTAGCCAAGCTTCTTTTCATCCACAAGAAGCAGAACTCATGAACAAGAAGGGACGGGACCAAAATAAGCAGAATATTAGAACACAAAGCAGGGATAAGCATTGAAGAAGAAGGTAGCAGACAAGGAAAGCCCAATGTTGAGACAGCAGATCTGATGAGTCACCTGAATGACAGGAAGGAACACATCAGAATACGGAACACAGAATAGTACATCAGAAAGCTTCTGCTGTGTAACAAGTGGTGTGAAATAGCTTTATGTACAGATCAAGTGGGAGGCACTGTTGATCTGGGGCAGACTCAGTGGATCTCAACTGACCTTGCTTGTGTGAAAGGTTGGCTGAGGACATGTTGGCCCCCATCTTTCTCTCAGGAATGAGAATTGTCTAGATTTCAATTGGAATAGGGGAGCTAATATGGCTATATGTCCTCCATTGATCAGTGATTTTTGTTTACACGGTGCTGTGGTTTGAATAAGTCATTCAGAAAAATTCATAGTGAAATTTTAGTCCCACAGTGGTTATATAAGAGTGTGTCTGGGACTGGAGAGATAGCTCAGAGGTTAAGAGCACTGCCTGCTCTTCCAAAGGTCCTGAGTTCAATTTCCAGCAACTACATGGTAGCTCACAATCATTTATAATGAGATCTGGTGCCCTTTTCTGGCCTGCAGGTGTACATACAGGCAGAACACTGTATACATAAAAAAAAAAGTGTGTCCTTTTGAGAATTGTTGCAACCTTTAAGCCCCTCTCATGAATGAATGAATGAATGAACGAATGAATGAGTGCTCTTATGATAGAAGAATTAGAGAGCACTCCTTTCTCTGGCCTTTCACTTTCCACTCTGAGGACACAGCAGAAATGTGCCATCTTGGAAGCAGAGAGTGGCCCTCACCAAACCAATGCTTGAACCTTCAGCTTGGACTTCCAGCCTCTACAGCTGTGAGAAATGTGTTTGTTTTTATAAATTTCATTAGAGGATCACAAATGGAGAGTCCTATGCTGATGTCAGGATTCAGAGCTAGCTAGCTAGCTAGTTAGCTAGATAGATAGATGAAGCTTGCAATGATCATACTATGTCACAAGGCCCACCAAGAGTCAAGGAGGAAGAAATAGACTGGCCCATTATAGCTTCACTGGAAGCTAAATAAGTTTATGAATCGGATTTAAGTCAAATACAGTTGACAAAAGTCACTTCTGCTTTTATTTCCCAGGTATCGTTAGACCTATTCGTGGCTGCTTTTGGTCCTGGAGATTCCTCAGTCTTTTTCTATGTGAAAGGAGTCAACAGCTTCATTTAGCCATTTTTTTTTGAGACAGGGTTTCTCTGTGTAGCCCTGGATGTCCTGGACTTGGTCTGTAGACCAGGCTGGCCTCAAACTTACAGACATCCACCTGCCTCTGCCTCTTGAGTGCTGGGATTAAAGGTGTGTGCCACCATGCCTTTTCCTTCTTTCTTTCTTTGTTTCTTTACTTTACAGCCTGTTCCCAGCCCCCTCCCTCCTTTCCTCCCAGTCCCACCCTCATGCCTCCCTCCCCCAACTCCCTCCTCTCCTTCTTAGAGAAGAGGAGGCCCCAAGGGGTACCAACCCACCTTGGTACATCAAGTCACAGCAAGACTAGGTACATTCTTTTCCTCTGAGGCCTGGCAAGGCAGCCTAGCCAGGGAAAAGGGATCCAAAGACAGACAATGGAGTCAGAGACAGCCCCTACTCCCACTGTTAGGGGAACCTCATGATGACCAAGCTGCACACATGCTACATATGTGTAGGGTGCCTAGGTCCTGCCTATGTATATTCTTTGGTTGGTGGCTCAGTCTCTGTGAGCCCCCATAGGCCCTGATTAATTTACTCTGTAGGTCTTCTTGTGGTGTCCTTCACCCCTTCAGCTCCCTCTATTCTTCCTCTCACTCTTCCTCAAGACTCCCCAAGCTTGGTCTATTGTTTGGCTGTTTAATAATTAAAAATTAAGAAAGGAGATAATAAGATAGGCTATTAGATGAGGAGTTTATTAAATGAGCATGGGGAGAGAAGGAAAGGCGAGAGGGGTGCAAGAGAGAGAGAGAGAGAGAGAGAGACAGACAGACAGATAGACTGACAGACAGAGAGACAGAGACAGAGAGACAGAGAGAGACAGAGACAGAAAAAGAGAGAAAGGAGGTAGGTAAGAGAGTAAGAGAAAGAGAGCCATGTGGAGTATTTGGCCTTTTATAATCTTGGGTAGGGCCACACCCCTATGGCAGATAGGCAATGGCTTCACAGGTGGGCAGACCGAAACAGAATCCTAACAGGCTGTGGGTCTCAGCATCTGTTTCCCTCAGCTGCTGGGTAAAGCCTCTCAGACAACAGTTAAGCTAGGCTTCTGTCTGCAGCATAGCAGAATATCATTATTAGTGTCAGGGGTTGGCTCTCTCCCATGGAAACAGAAATTGGGAGAGGCATCTCTGGGACAGGTGAGGCTCCTGTGAGTCTATGAGCAGGGGGTAACCCTAGATGAGACTCCTAGCAGCAGGGAGTATGAAGCCTGAAGTCAAGTGGGACTTCCTGTGGAGGGAGGGGGTCACCAACCCACCCATAAAACCTTTGACCCAAAATTATCTTGCCTATAAGAAATGTAGGAATAAAGTTGGAACAGAGATTGAAGAAATAGCCAACCAATAACTGGCCCAACTTGCGATCCTGGCCATATCTTAACAAAGGATCTTTACCCATACTAACGCCTGTAGGGGAAAGCATACAAAGTTCCATTGACTTGAGGACCTCCCACTTGACAATGACAGCCTCTCTAGTTATAACTGAGAAGTTGTGATGTCTAAGGCAGTCCGTGCTACAAGTAGGCAGGTTAAGTTTTGCCTACAGTGTGCTAAGATAGGTCCTTGGAAAATTCCATCTCAGACTCAAACTTCCTTTTTATATCTCCCATTCCTTAAGCTCCTTTAATAGAGACTAATTGCTTTGGATTAATTATTAACCTGTCACAGGGCATCTACCATGCACAGCCACTGTCATGGATAATATATGTTAATTACCTAGCTTGGTGCTTGGCCCTTAACAAGGGCTCCACAAATCTCTTCTTCCTCCTAGCACTTCTGTTTTCTTACAATTCTGGAAGGGTCCTCCCCTCTTACAATTCTGTTACACCACAGGAAGGAACATGGCCAGCCTCCATAACTTTTGCGTGATTTGGTTCATTCTTTAAATATGTATTGAGTACCTATTATGTGCTAGGCACTCTTTACAGGTACTGGGGCTATGGACCTGAGTA
Organism: Acomys percivali; assembly: GCA_907169655.1. Lineage (NCBI taxonomy): Eukaryota > Metazoa > Chordata > Mammalia > Rodentia > Muridae > Acomys > Acomys percivali. Next base: position 30,826,609 of record OU015745.1, read on the forward strand.
AAGCCTCTTCTTGTATGTAGTTTACAGTTGAGTATATGGCGTGGGGGGTAGGGGTAGTAAGTGGGGGAGCTGAGGCTGGGCAGCTGGGAAGCCCTGAGCACTGGCACTAGCTGAGTGCGGCAAAGAAAGGGAGGCTAGACAAGAGGAATGGAAGGGAGTCTGAGGACTCCACAGTTCTGCCTTATGACTACAGAAATGATACTTTAGCTCAAGCAAACAAATAAATCTAGAGAAATATGACCTGTCATGGCAAATGCAGCACAGTTAGTCACAATTCCTTTATGGATTAGAGCCATGGATTTAGATGTCAGGACCCCTCAGACCCATGCTAGTATAGCCTCACCTTCTTGTCCCCTCTCTGGCCCTCTGACCCCTGGATTCTATCTGAGAGGTAAGCCTACATACTGTCTTCCCACCTGTGGCTTCAGGAAATGACCAGCACCTCCCATGGGAAAGTAAGCAGAGCTCAAGCAAGACTGACTGATAGCTGCTCCCCAGTGTCTCACTGTCAGATGGCCACTTCTCTGCCCAGATGTGCAGCCCTCCTGCCTGCCTCACTGGGTTCCAGCTCTGGGCGATCTTTTCTTTTGAGTGTCTAGTCACAGTCCAGATGGTTGGCAAGTCACTATGCCCCTAGTCCCGTGGCAGCCTGGCCTGGGCGTTATTCCAGAGTGTCATTGCGCACTCCTATCGGAAGTTTGAGAACGGCCTGCTGTGTTCTGTGTTTCTAAAACCTCCCTGCTCCAGGAGTGGATGTGGAGTAACCCCTAACCAAGAGCTATCTTTAACTGACATCCACTTGCAAGGGAAAAACATGTTTTCTGCAATAGACTCTCATTGGGTATATAATCTACACTTAAGAGCCAGCAACAGAACTCAATGGTATTTTTATAGATGTTTCTCTCATTGCTTTGTTTTTGTTTGTTTGTTTGTTTGTTTGATTTTTGTCTTTCTAGTCTTTTGCTTGTATATTAAGGCTTTTGTTTTGTCTTTTTACCGGGCTTGTTTTGATTTTGTATTTGTGTTCCTTATACTTTTTCTTTTTTTTAAAAAAAAATAATGTTTTGTATGTTTGCTTGTTTGTTTTCTAAAGGTAGAGAAAGAGAAAGAAAGGGTGTGTAGAGTTAGGTGGATGGGGAGGTGAGAGGATCTGAAAGAGTTGGGAGAGAGGAACCATAACCAGAATATATTGTGTACAATTTTTTTCAATTAAAAAAAAAGATATTTATAACTCAACTGTTTCCATGGACCTCAAAGTCACACTCAGTGAAAGATGCCAATATGACAATCCAAGAGCTACCCATGTGCTGACTCAGTTACATCATTTTCAAGATAAAATAATAATAGTTATAGATTAAAATAAACAAATAACTTCCCCAGTACAAGAATAATAATATGCAGAAGGGCAGGGTGGTGCATGCCTGTAATTCCAGCACTTGGAGAGGCAGAGGCAGTAAGATCTCTGTGAATTTGAGGCCAGCCTGGTCTACAAAGACCAGGACAGCCAAGGCTACACAGAGAAATCCTGTCTTGAAAACATCAGCAACAATGATAATAATAATAGTAATAATAATAATAATAGTAGTAGTAGTAGTAGTAGTAGTAGTAAGCATCAGCAAGAGCCACCACCTATTGACTGCCTACTGTGTGTCTGGAAAGTAGAGCTTCCTCTGAACACTGACCCTGTGCAATGGACATCACTGTTGTCATTTTGTACACTGACAAGCTGAAGATGAGGAAGAAAGTCAGAGCGATACACTACTGAATGCTGAAGGGGTGGTCCTCATCCACAACCCCTTGGCTCCCAAAGTCTATTTTTTGCCACTTTACAGTTCTGTAATTCTCCCACTGTCTGCACAGAAAGACAAGCAACTGGAAGGCCAGGATAAGATGGCATTTGCCTTGACCCAAGACTCACTTTGGAATGTTCACCTTCACCATGCACTACATACAGCAAAGGAGCATTTGAAGAGACTTGCTGATGAGAGAAGCAGGAAGGGACGTTATAACATAAATTTCCCAGGAGCAGAGATGCTCAGCTAGTCATGGACCTCTGATGACAAATAACTCAAGTGACACGGTTTCCTTCATCTCTGTCTCATGCTCTGGCCAGTCACATGCCTGTGCTGTAGCTGACATGGATTGGAACTGGCCCTTCTCAGTCTTAGTCTCAGACTCTTGCCATCACTTCACTGTTACAGTGTTGGTTTCCTCTGAGACTGGTTCCCCCTTTAGTCAGATGACGCCTCCAGTAGCAGCTTTTTAAGACTTCCTATTATGAGGAAAGAAGCCTGTTTCCCAGAAGTCTCTAGGAAGTGATTCCTAGAACCTCATTGACTGGAAGAGAATTAACCCATGAAGGTTAAGATAGGTCATAATTCACACCCTCTTCCAAGGAGGGACAGATAGAACACCTTGGGGAGGGACAAATGGAACATGCTGGGGCTTCTGTGAGGATGGAGGAACATGGCTACCCAGCAGGCAGCTGGCAGTGTCCGTGACTCAGTGTCAAGCCGGAGCATCTCTCAGGTTTCTTAACTATGACCTCTTGAACCTGCAAATGAACATCCAAACTAGCAGACTCTGGGGAAAAGAACATTTTAACAGGAGTCGTTTTGAAATTTGGGGGCAATGCTTAAAGGCCAGTGGTTGCAGGACTAAACTGGACAACCAGGAGAGCCTCTGTCTTCTGCTTCGGACGTGTTTGAACACGTGGCCTCTAGCTGGCAGCACTGCTTTGGAAGATTATGAGAACATGGGAAATAAAGCCTCATTCATGGAAGGCAAGCACTGGCCAGTGCAGGGTGGTGAGCCTGGGGTTTTGTAGTGGAACCCTCCTCCCTGTCTGCTCTGCTTCTTTTCCTCCAGGCTGTAAGACGGGGAGTCCCTGATACGCACTCCTCCCACCGTGGAGTGGCTGTGCGCTTCCCACCATATGACAAACCCTCTCAAACTGTGAGCCGAAGTCAGTCCCTCCTCTTCTGCTTCTGTCAGATATTTGGTCACAACATCAGATTTTTTTTAAAAAGTGGCTCATGCACCCCCATCATATGGTCCCCTAACTTCAGCATGTTGGGGAAGCTCTCTTCGCCCTCTAATGCAATATCGCAGGCTCAGGGTTCAAAATCTAGATAGCTTCGGGGACTGCAATTCGTACAGGGGTCAGAGGAAAGGAATCCTAGCTATGGTGCAGCGAAGGAAAATAGGAGCTAGCCTGCAGAAGCAGGAGGGAAAGAACACAGGGAATAAAAGCTGAACATTTATACAGCCAAACCTGGAGCTGGATGGAGGCCCACTGTGCAGGGAAAGATGCTGGATGGGCCAGGCTAGGGCTAGGTGGTGAGGGTCTTGTGGTGGGGACTGTGGCCCACAGCTGAGAGACAGCCATTAAAGGTGTGGAGGCCCAGGATCAACATGACCAGTGTTGCATCCTGGCCAAACTGGGAATGGACCCCACAGGGCCAGAGCTGAATGAAGAGGGGACCATATGGGGGTGACAGGATAGAAACTGACTGAACCAGAACAGGACAGGTGGAGAAGTGAGAACGTGGAAGCAAGACAAACTCCCAGGGGCCCCGGAGAAAGGTAGCAGCTCATTTCTTGGTGCTATAAGAAAATAGGTGAGGCAGTGTACTTGAAGAAAAGGGATCGTTTTGGCTTATGTACAGGTCAGTGGGTACGGCCATGGCCTTCTTGGCAGAGGCCTGAAGTAGTACAATGATGTCATTCAAGAAATCAGAGGTAGGTGTGTGTGTGTGTGTGTGTGTGTGTGTGTTGTCTGGTAGTATCTTCACCCAACTCTATTCTAATGACCTTATCTAATCTTAATTACTCCCCAAAGGCTCCACCCCTAAATACCATAGTCAGGCACTTATGAGGCTGAGGCAAGAACATTGTTCTAAGTTTGATCCTGAGCTACATGGTTAGGCCCTAAATGAAATAATAAAAATCTAGTCGGAGTGTTTCTACTCTTACTACCTGTTAATGGGGATTCAATTTCAACACACGTGAACATTTAGGGGATGCATGCTAACTGTATCCAAACCATGGCAGGGAATATATGAAGAAAATGGGGACAGGTGCTAACGTCCTATAGACATATGGGCGTGAGGTTGTCATTGTGGGTCACTTGGGCATCTGGGAAAACAGTACTATAAAGCCCTTGACACAAAGGGGTTAGTCTGGGCTGCAGACATAGATATTGGGATGGTGAACATGTAAGTGGGCCAGGAATATGATCTGTCACTTGTCAGACAGAATTAGGCACAGAGAAAATGGGCATCATAGGAGACTGGAAAGATCTGCTATAGAGCAAAGACTTTGTTGGTCTCCAGATTTAAAACTCTGTACACTGGAGTCTGTGTTTTAAAATGATGGGTCAAAGCAATGGCCTTCTAATGGTGAGATTTAGGAATGCAATGGACAGAAATATGATGTGGGAAGCATCCTAGGTTGTGCTCATGGGTGACTGCCTCTGTTTCTTTGCTGGGCCAGCTCTGGCTGCCAGCTTGCGAGCAGCCTCTGTACCACCTGAGCACTTGGGTCCATCAGGGTCCCGGCTGCACTTGTCACTGAAATTTAAAGCATTATGTACCAACACCATGGCTGAAACAGAAAGCAGGCCTAGAGAATGGGCAGGGACAAGCCATCATGCTTCTCCAGTGTCCTGTTACAGTGGCTGGGTGACGCAGACGTTGTCCCAGATTCGTTTCCTGCTCTGCCCACTTTGAGACTCAGATTGCCAGAGTCAGTATGTGGCGAGGAATTGGAGACCCATTGAAAGGAAGCTCTTCCTCTGAAAGGCCTGGGGCAGGTCATCTACCAGCTAGCAGCTGCCTTTTCCGGGTCTCCATGCAGAGATGATGATCTCATTGCCGGTGGAGCTTTATGGTCTCCGGAAGCTCTTTCTATGTTCATTACTCCCTCAGTCTCCAAACCCTGTAGCTAAGAATGAAAAGTCCCATTATAGATGAGGACCAAGGAATTAATTGCCCAAGATAAGACATAAAGCTTTTGACTCTGAATTCCTGGCCTCTTCCCTCCTTATATGGCTCCATCACAGGTCTCAGAGCCCAAGACCCACCACACCTGTCTGGCCTGCTAGACTCTAGGCCGACGTCACAGGCCTTGAGAACTGCTGGGTGCTTGCCAGGTAGCTCTTTCAGGCAGAAGGAACAGACCTCAGGAAGATGGGAGGGCCACTGACACAGATGATGCCTCCGTGTAGCTGTAGGTTGGCTCCAGGCCATGTGAGAGGGCAGCTGCTGAGATGTAGCTGAGGACATATTAGTCCTGACCTTAAGTAATAAGGCTGAGGCTTTTAGCTTTACAAAGAGCCAAGTAATACATGACCCTATCCCTGAGGCTTGCCCTGCCACTCATCATGAAATCCTAAGCCAGTGAGGCTGACTATTGATACCCAAATTCTGAACTTCATTCTGAGACAACCCTAAGCAACTGTCTGACCTCTTCTCAAGATGGAAACACCCTCATCTGTGTCCTCATCCATTCTGTATCTAGAACTGTCTTTGCCTATCTCTTGAGTCTCAGTCAAGCCCTAGCCCTGCTCACCCTGAGTTCTCCCACCACACCTAACACCAACATTTCACTTCCTGCCTAAATTGCATACTAAATATCAGCCAACCTCACTGCCTTCCTTCCCTTCTTTCTTGAGCCCACACCTTGGGCTGGTGTGTGTGTGTGTGTGTGTGTGTGTGTGTGTGTGTGTGTGTGTGTATGTGTAGGGGCTTCTTATACACATTAATTGGAAATTTCATAAATTCCCAAGTGTTTGGTGCCTTTGTCTCCCATCTTTTGTGTCTGTGTCAGAATGAGTAGGTTGAGAAGCCACATAAGTGCTACAGATGGAGTCTGAGAAAAGTGATATCATCATTATAAACTGAGCTAACATGGTGTTGAGGCCACCTCTGACATAGGGAATGCAGGCACAAGCCATCCATCTTTTTGAGAAAGCAAGGAGTTCATATTTTTCTCCTGATCTGGTAGTATTTATTTGTATTAGGTGGTTTTGTTTTTAAAGATATTTTATTTTTATTTTACTTGTATGAGTGTTTTGCCTGTATGTGTGTATATGCACTGCCTACATGTCTGCTAACTCAGAGGCCAGAAGAGGGTTCTGGAGACCCTAGAACTGAAGTTAAGGGTGGTTGTGAGCCACCACGTGGGTGCTGGAAACCAAACCCTGGTACCTGCAAGGACAGCCAGTGCTTTTAACCACTCAGCCACTTCTCCAGCCCTATGAACTCCCTGATGCCCTTCTGAGTGACTGACTTCCCAAGCACCATCTTCCCTGGCAGGTGAATAGGGTCTGGGAAGATGAAGTTTGATATAATTGTCCCTGGAAGCACCATTAAGTGGCTAAGTGACTCTCCTCTCAACTTGATTTATTGGGAAAAATGTCAGCCAGGCTAGAAATGGTTCCTCCACAATGGATTAAAGAAAAATGGTGATACACACATACACACACACACACACACACACATATGTGTGTGAATATATATATATATATCTCACTGTATGTATATATATGTGTGTGGTATGTGTATGTGGGTATATATGTGTGTTATATGTGCTAATTATATATAATATCATATATGTATATATATATATGTGTTAAAGAGTTATTTTATGTGTGTGTGAGTGTTTTGCCTTCATGTGCACCATGTACATGCATTGTCTAAGGAAACTAAAGGAGTGTATTTGATCCTCTGGAATTAGAGTTACAGATGGCAAGCTTCCCTGTAGTGCTGGGAATCAAACCCAAGTCCACTGAAAGGTCAGCCAGTGCTCTTAACCACTGAGTCCTTTCTCCAGGCCACTATATAGATAAGATTTATTTTTATTTATATATGTGTGTGGTTACCCACGAAGTCTAGAAGATGGTGTTGCATCCCCTGGAGCTAGAATTACGAACAAATGAGAAACATAGTGTTGGAAACCAAACTCTGGTCCTCTGGAAGAGTAGCAGCACTCTTAACTGCTGAGCCATCTCTCTTGTCTTTGCCCGTCCCTAACACCATCACCACTTAAAGTTAACATTTTCGTTTGCTTTAGTCCCAAATTAAAATTTTAATTTATATAAACTTCTAAGAGACTTCACCCAGTGCTGCAGTTAACCCAAAACTTGGGGTAGAATGTTGAACCTGTTTGTGTTTTTAAAGTGCTCTGCCCTTTCCAGCCATTATTCCATCCATCTCTCCAGCCTCCTTGTGCCCAGGCCTTAACACTTGCCTCTCGTGGGTAAGGAGATGGAACTTGGCTCCCCCATGACTTGCCCAAACACTGGAGTCTTCCTAACTCCCTGTCTCCTGACCCCTGAGCCTTGTGATTTGGGCTTCAGCAGGTATGGGAACCAAGGCTGGGGAAGGCCTGCGTTGGATGCTGGTTTGGCTGCCTGGGATAGGGCAGACACAATGTAGAAACAAGCCAGATCTGACTGCGAGCTCAGTGGCAGTGCCCTTGCTTTATCCAGAGGCTTGTGTGGGGTTGGAAAAGCAGTAAAGACCTGACTCACTTGTTTTGCTTCTGGGTTGTCACTGGTGGCTGCTTTTCTGTAGCCAAGTCCCATGCCTGATACCCATGATCTCACTTTGATCTCATTTCGCTCTTGCAATCATACTTTGAAATACAAGGCTGTTGTCTGTGCTTTACGAGCGAGCTGTTAATTTAGTTGCCTGGGACCCCACAACTTGGCAAGCAGAGCTGAGTGATGAACTAAGGTTTGCGTTGTTTTTCACCACTCCAGTAAGCCTGTTATGTAGAAGTTAGAACAAAAAAAAAAATGGAGTTTTAGTTTAGTTTTTTTGCTCTCTTTTGTTCTTGAGTGAGTTGGGCAAGCTTCTCTGGAAGCTTCCTTCTTGAACTCCCATGCTGTGGTTTTTTTTTTTTTTTATGAGAGTGACAGTTGGAAGTGATGTCCAAAGTTTTACTATGTGGGCCTGAGACTGTTGGAAGTAGTCTCTCTCACATTTCAGATATGTCTTAATTCATTAATTGAAATTAATTCAGCACTGTACAATTTTATTTTTAAAACTCCCAGTTACTTACTTAGATACGTGTGTGCGTGTGGTGGGGTGGTGGGGTGCAGGGAGTGTGCCACAGCATGTGTGGAGGTCAGGAGACAACTTGAAGGAGTCAGCTCCCTCCTCCTCCTCCATCATGTTGGACCAGGAAACCAAACCTGGGTTTGACAGCCAAGTGCCTTTCCCCACTGAGCCATCTTGCTGGCCCAGGCCTAGTTTTCATAACTATTGTATTCGATCCAGGCACCTGCAGTCAGAACTCCGTGAATTCATAGCACCATCCTCACATAAGGACCTGAGAGGCTAAAGCTAAGACTTTCCATCAGAAAAAAAAAAAAATGAATGCAGTAGTCATTGCTTCCTGACACTTGCCATGGGAGGAGCCCTGGGAGAAGCTGAGGCATACGGAGAACACGGTCAGGCCATTCATTCATCCTGGCCTCTGGGGGGAACCATCTGAAGATTCTTAGTGGGGCCCCAGGCTCTGCCTCCTCACAGAGCATCTGATACCTGTCACACTAGATGTGCTAGATGTTGCTCGTTCTCCCGACCCTGTCTGTGAGCCAGGCCTTGATTAATGTTAGGACCAAGCAGGGTGAAGTGAGAAGCCCAGGTGATCTTTCAGAACCTCTGGAGCTGCCTGTTCTGTGACACAGGGACACTCAGTCTCCCTGAAGCCTGCCTGTCTCTGGCTCAGAAATAAGTGGAGACTTTGGGAGATGAATGCCCTCACACTGGGATGATGTCACTTGCCTTTCCTGAACTTTCCACAGTTCCTGTCTCTGACAGGTGGCCATCATACCCCATAATGGGTGTTATCACCCCTTTGCAAAGGAAGGAGGTGAGCTTTCACATCCTCATAGCAGCTTCAAGATAGTGCATTCATTCTGTAAAAACTACTTCCTGGAGCAAAAGACGATTTGATTTATCCAGTGGTTAATTATTTTAAAATCAAATAAGTAGAATATATTATACTAGTAGGTGGCAACTAGCTGATCATTGGGATGAGATACTGTTTTCCTGTCTGCAGCTTTGAGTTTATAGACATTACTTCATTCTTATAGCTTGGCACCCAGAGGCCCAGGGTTGGGGGTGGTACTGATAACTCAGTACCACATAGAAAATGATGGAAAGGCTATATTATCTGCACTGCTGATCCCTTCCTCTTTTTACTGTCTGATTCCCTCAGGAAGGACTTTCAGATCTAATGGCAGCTATAATCACGGTCAGGCCCATGATAGGATCAGCCATGCATTCTGCTCATGGTGAGAAGTGGGGTGGCCATTCCAAAATGGACCCTGATAATTCCCAACAGCTCCCAGACTTCCTCCTCTGAAACACTGTAGACCACATCCCTCCTCACCTTGCTTTAATTGCCAATAAGACTGTTACTTGGCAGGTGGCAACAAGCAAAGGTCTTTTCAACATCATCGTGTCTCTACTGGAGTTGGCTTCTATGGTAGAAAGAGCGTTACTTCACAACCGTGCTCCATTGCAATCTTATGGTATTTTATTTCCTCTGTGTATATGGCCAGTTAGGACATTACTGCCTACAGAAAGTGGGGTCTGCATTCAGCCAACCAATCTAAAACTGAGTCTTTGCAATATGTCTTATTTACTATATTTCAGAAAAATAAAGTCATTTTAGTTTCTCAGCTGTGGAAATGAAGGAATTGCTATACTTTGGACCCTACCAAAGCTCATTCTGACTTTGATTGATTGTGCTGTGGTGTTGGGAGGTGAGTCCTTTAGGAGGGGCTAATGCTGCTCCTGAGAGACTGTTATTATGGGAACTATAGTTCCCACAAAAGTGGATGCTATAATGCAGTTCAGCTCTTTGTCCTTCCCCTCCCCCAGTCCGTGTTCTTCCTCCTGTCATCTCTACTTTAGCTTCTCCACCATGATGTGACACAACATGTGGCCCTCACTAGGAGCAGAACAGATGCTGGCATCTTGAGTGAGGCAAGATAAGCTTTTAAAAATTATTATTAGATTCCCAGCTTCAAGTGTTCTACCAAAGCAAGAGAAAATGAATTAGGACAGTGATCAGAGTGTGTTATCTCTTGTACCAGAGCAGTGGGAGCTACTTCTCTTTTCTTGGTAGACACCAGTGAGGTTATGCCACCTTCCATCCCAGTGGTGAGCTGTGGCTGGCTCTTCTGTATTACCTCCCAGGACTTGCTGAGAAGGATCTGGGATTATAGGTATGAAGCCAGGCCCACTCACTGGTTTTTCAATTGAGATCTAGCCTATACATGGGAAAGTATATAAATCTAAAATGAACAGTTTAGTGAAATTTTACAAATTTATATATCTGTGCAACATCATCTTTGCCAAGATTAAACCAATCCAGCATTTGGGATGCCCCCTTCAGTCCACTGCCAGTTTATGTCATTATCCAAAGTAACTGTTATTGTGGTATCTTATTATTAGATTAACATTTTGATCCATTCACTTGGAGGTAACACCGAGCAGCAATGAATTGCACTCTTTAAGTTTTTGAGACAGAGTCTCAAAACTGGCCTGAACGCTCTAAGTAGAACAGGCTGGCATCAAACTCACAGAGATCCACATGCCTCTGCCTCCCCAGTGTGGGCATTAAAGGCGTGCACCACTATGGTCAGCACTTTCTGATTTCTAATACTATGTAATTTCTTTGTACATAAATTCACTTGTTGTCTGTGCTTTTGCTGTCTATCTGGGAACCATGGTGTTCTATGCAAATTCAATCTTGTCATCTATGAAAAAACCAGTTTTACCTTTTGCCACATTCTGTCTCCTACTTTGTTACAGAAATTTTGAATGTTCCCATTAAGAACCCCAGCAGCTGGGCCATCTTTAGCTCTGTTTATACTGACTATATTTCCTCTTAACTAAAGACCACATCAGTTGCTTCTCATATCGTAATACCGTTGATCATATGAAGACATTTGAATTAAAGAGTATAGAGATAAAATACTATTTCTGATGGCCTGCTTGTGTAGGAGCTGGCTCAGTTTGGTTTGAAATTGAGTGTAGTTTGGGCTTTGTGGTAGACAGTTCTCCATCAGCTAAGAGCCATAGTCATTCTTTCATGTCATGCATTCCATAAACACGGACCAAAATTCCAACCATCTATGGATTAAAAATATCTTTTAGCTGGGCATGGTGGTAAATGCCTGCAATTCCAGAACTTGAGAGGCTGAGGAGGAAAACCCGTAAGTCAGAGGCCAGCCTGGGCTCTATAGCAAGTTCAAGGCAAGAATGCACCTTATCTCCAAACCCTGAGGACCTAGCTCGTAGGCAGAGCTCTTGGATGACGTGTACAAGGACCTGGCCTTGATGCCTACCACCAAAACCAAACCAAACAATCTAAAAATAAGCAAAAATCCTATGCTAAACAGGTACAAACTTAGATAAGTCTATTTATTAAACAATACAGTATGAAAATTATGTATATAGCATTTACACTGTAGTAGGTGTGGTAAGTAATCTAAAGAAGATTTAGAGTGTATAGGAGGATGTATATACATTATAAATAGCACCCCACTCTGTATAAAAGATGTCTGTCTCTGCATATTTTTGAGCCAAGCCCTGATAAAGAGTGATGGCCATGTTTGAGATTAGTGATTTCTGTTCACCAGCGATTTACTCAAGTGCCTCATTGTTGAGCTCAGTTGACACCCTTAGGCCCTCTCCCAGCGCTAGACTGGTCAGAAGTTCCACCTTTCTAGTCACCTGGCTGGTCTTTGGGTGACTAGGCCCTACCCTGATAGCACGTAGGAGCCCACCATGAGTCACCTCTTCAACATTACAAATCA
>OU015745.1:30838460-30871808 GCA_907169655.1 Acomys percivali
ACACACACACACACACACACACACACACACACACACACACACACACAGGCATTCTTTCCCATTGAGACTGATTCTTTCAAATTCATGTCAACACAGTATATAGGCAGCCAATTAGATTTAGCCCCACAGGATAAGTGTGTCAGTCATCTGCTAGCCTGGTTTTAGTTGCATGGATTATTTTTTTCCTTCCCTCAAGTTAAACACTTAGTCAGCTCCAAGGAAAGGTCTATCACACAGGGTGACAGGCCACTTTCACAACCTGGGAATTTTGCGAAGAGGTTCAGCGTATATGGCATTCAAAACAAAATGAGAGTGAGTCGGAGGACGCCGGGGTGACATGATCTGAAAGGAGTTTTGTGGGTGTCACCAAGTGCATGATGAAAAGTGTGTGTGTGTGTGTGTGTGTGGGTGGGTGAATATAACCTTGACCTTCGAGGTTATAGCATTGTTTAAACATAATTTTTGTTCTTTGAGATTCCATATAGGCACACGATGCATTTTGATGGTACTTGTTCCCACTCCTCCGTCTTACTTCTTCCAGGTCCACCATTTCTCAACTTCACGCCCCTTACACGTTTTCTTTGTAACCCACCAAGTCTAACTTGTACTGCTCTTTCTTAACAGGTGTGGCGCCACCCACTGGAGCATGGTTGACTGGTCAGGCGCTCAGTGATTGGCATTGCTTGGGAGGCTTAGGGGCGTGGCCTTGCTGGACAGAGTTTTCAAGTTTAAAGACTCTTACCATTTCAAATTCCCTCTCTCTGCTTCCCGTTTATAGTTTAAGATGTGACCCTCAGCTCTCAGGCTGCTGTTTCGGTTGCCATGGTTATCTGCTGCCATGCTTCCTGCCATGGTGATGAGGGACTCTTACCTCTCTGGAACATAAACCCCACATAAACCCTTCCTTCTATATAAATCGCCATGCCTCGGCCATGTTGTTTCATCACAGCAATATAAAAGCAACTAACACAAAGACTTCGTCCTTAAAGAAAACCGACTCTCTGCACCAGAAGTCACACACTGTCAATAGCTCCTCAGCAGGGAGTGGGGTCCTGTGAGCCCCTGTCCTGTCCTGGAATGTGGACTATCTTGATCTTATGCAGATAGTGGGTAGGAAAACACAGCTGCCACTACTGACAAAGCAGGTAGGAATGGCAGCAGAGAGATAGGTGCCCTGTGTTATATATCTCTAGGTTCTTTCTGGAACTTTATGGGTGGCAGTGTAGAGCATAGTGGCGGGATGCTGCTGCTGCTGCTGCTGCTGCTGCTGCTGCTGCTGCTGCTGCGGCTGCTGCGGCTGCTGCGGCTGCTGCAGCACTTGATTCTCTTCACCCACTGGCAGCTGTTCTTCCCTGCTGTTGCTGAAGCCTCAGTGAGTGCTTTCCACAGGCGCTGTTCTGGGACAGAAAGGGAGGAGGCGTCAAATGCTTGGCATCTAGTGGACAGACAGCTGTCTGGAGAGTTACAGCTTTCAACGGTAAAAACCAAGCATTTGAGGCACAATTGGGGTTAAAACTTTTTATAAGGAGAAAGGTTTCCCTTTTAAGTATCAGGAAGTCAAGAGACTCACGGGACAACATTATACTTTAATTCTGTGGCTTTTTCTGAGCTTCCCCTCAGATGATTTCTGCCTCTATGGGAATTGTAGACTGTGGCCTTTTAAGTTTTGAAAGCTGTGTTAGTCATTTTTTCCCTCATTGTTTCGAATATCTGAGAAAAAGTTACTTATAAGAGAAATGATTTGTTCTGACTCACTGTTTTAAGAGGTTTCTGTCCACTGTCGGCTGGATGATCTATTTCTGGTCTTTGCTGAGACAGAGTGTCAAAGGAGGACAGTGTGTGGCAGAGCAGAGCTGCTCACCCTAAGGTGGCAGGAAGCAGAGAGAAATAACAAGGCCCCAGGGAGAAGGTATATTTTTTACACTTCCCCTGACTAGGTTCCAGCACCCAGTACCAGCATACTGTGAACCCATCGAGGGGTTACTCCACTCACTGGGTCAGAGCCCCCGGAACCCTATCACTCATGAAGGCCGGTCAGCTGGCAGCCAGGCCCCAACACAAGTCTTTGGGGGAATGTTAGATTCCAGCTCTAACAATAGATAACTTTACACTTTTGCATGCTTGAATCTCTTGGTGTCTTGGGATTTAAGAACCCATTTCTGGTGCGGAGGAGATGGCTCAGCCACCAAAGTGTTTGCTGTATAGTCGTGAGGACCGGAGCTTGACCCACAAAGTTGGGTGTGGGTGCACACACTTGTCTCCATCCCAGAGCCAGGGAGACTGAAACAGGAAGGCCACTCAGACTTGCTGGATAGTCAACCTTGCCTTCAAGCCAGTGAGAGACACTGTCTCAGTAAAGAAGGTGGATGCCTCCTGTGGATTGGAAGGTGACCTCTGCCTTTTTTTTTTTTTTTTTTTTTTGCACATGTGCATGAATACCCTTTCCATGTGTTTACAAACGCACCAAAAAAAAAAAAAAGTGTGCAGGATTGGTAATGATGTAGTTTATACCCTTAGTTATTGGTACTGACTAATTCTTGATGTTTAACCCTGCACAACCCTTTGACAACAAATACTAAGCTGAAAGAACAGTGGTCAAGGAGAGACAGAAAGCAGGAAACAGAGGCAAAAGAAACATTGGCTTCTCAGCCCAAACCTCCATAGCTACAGTGTCTCGCCTGACCTAGCCCATTTCTCCAGCTCTTTCCTCTCTTGCCCTGCCCTGCCTCTTCTTGTGATTTCTGCCCCACTTACCCTGGCTTTCTCTCTTCTAGTACACCAACACCCTTGTTTCATTATCTACTGCTGCATTGCAAACCACCGAACATCAGTGGCTAGGATTAACAGACCTCTTACAATTCTGTGGGTTGACAGTTCTCACCTGGGTGCCCCTTGTATCCCATGTGACAATTTGATAGGACTGTAGCCCTGCGAAGGTTCTTCCCACATGGCCAGCAGCAAGGAGTACAGCTGGAGGGGTCAATCCAAGGGTACATTAGCCAGGGTTCTCCAGAGAAACAGAACCAAGAGGCTATGTATGTAAAATATTTATGGTGAAGAATTGGCTTATGGGATTGTGTAGGTGGGAATTCCCTGGCAAGCTGAAACCCAGGGGAGCCAATAATATATTACTAGCCTAAATGTCTGAGCCTGAGAAACAGGGGGAACCAATAGTGTAGTTTCCCTCAAAGGCTATAAGACTCAAGTCCCAGGATGAATGAACCAATGTCTCAGATGACTCTGAAAGCAAGAGGGAAAAAAGCCTGTGTTCCCATCTCAGTGCAGTGAGAAAGTGAGAACTCTATCTTATCCAAGAGAGAGTCAACCATGTTGGATTTTTTCAGGCATTCATCTGATTAAATAAGACCTATTCACATTGGGGGAGGAATTTTTTACTTAGTCTGCAAATTTAAATGTTAACTTCATCTAAAAATAGTCTTCCAGAAACACCTAGAAATTGGTTTGGTCAAATAGCTGGACCCTGTGACCCAGTCAAGTTGGCACATAAAATGGCTATCATGGAATGCTTGTCTTTTCCACCAAGTGATCGCCTCACATGGTTGGGCTTCTCATAGCATGTGACTGGATGGTTGGAGGCCTATGCAAGCTTGTCAGAGCAGAAGCTTTGGCTCTGTTAAGGCACCTTGGCAGTCACAAGACGCTGCTTCTACCATGTTTGTTCATCAAAGCAAGTGACCAGGCCACCCTAGACTGAAGAGGAAGACATCAGGCGTTACCTCTCCATGCAAAGGGTTGGCAAAAGTGTCTTAAATCCTTGCAAATCTCGAGGCTTTTCTGCATACTGCCTTCCTTCTTCCCTACTCCCTGGCCCGGTGGAACTTATCTCCCAGGTCTTGGCTCTCTTCCTTCCTTCTGGATAGACTTTCCTGAACTTCTCTCACAAACTTTAGGCACAGGGCAGGGCACCAGGTTCCTTACTCCCTCACGCTGCTGTCATCACACTATTTCTCGGCTGTGCTTGCTTATTTGTGCAGAGATGCATGCCACCAATGCATGCACCTAGCCTTAACATGTGTGCCAGCATTGGTGGTCAGGGTGACAAGGTTGTAAAGAGCCTAAAAGGGAAAGGCTTGGGTATAGGTTCTGGTTCTGCCTCTCGTTATCCGTGCCACTCTGGACAGGTTCTACCTATTCTGTGAGCTATGAAATCAGAAGAAGAATAAAGTCCATTTTCTGCTGGTGTGAGTGGAGCAGATTTAAAATCCCACTGCAGACATTGATACACTGTATGTAAAATAGCTTTTCCATCACCCATTCCCTGTCTTCCTCAACTAGGAGAAAGGCAGCAAGATGCGCCTCAATATTCCAGTACCTATGGGACATGTTAGCCCTTGGCTGTGCTTCCTTGCTGTGGGGATGTAGCTTGGGGCAGGAAGAAGAAAGCCCTATGCATCTACATTTGGGCTACAGTAGTTGCAGATGCACAGGTTCAGCTAACTGCTTCTGTGCCTACATGTTGGGAGGCAGAGGCCAGGTGAGACTCCCCACTTGAGGCTACCACACTCCATCTTGAGCTGTGGAGTTTTCCGTGGGAACAGTTACAAGGCCCAAGGGCAACAATGAGAATATAGGAGGATGTGGAGGAAACACGTTGGCTTCTAATCTGGTTAAGCAAATCTGACTGGTGGAATTCAAAATAAAACGTGTATCCTAAAAGGCCAGGCTTCATTACCTATCCTGAGAGGGATTCAGACAAGGATGGTGTCACACCCTGTCTGTCTTGAGGCTATAGTACAAACACAAAGTCAGAAGGTTTAAACAAAACATCAAAACAAATAATACCTCAAATAAATATGACCAATCTCATATAAGCAGATGAATGTTGGTCTAGAAAACCTTTTCATTTTAGATTAGCAAGAAAGCCATCAAAGAACATCAGCCTTAGAGCAAACTGATCACGACCTGTTTGAACAGGCCAAGGATGTGCTCAAGTGAGGTTAACTGTGGCGAGGGGTAGAACATCCAATGGGCTAAAGTCCAGAAGTTCATGATGAAGCATAAAAGAAAAAATAAAACAATTTATTATTGTGAAAACTACTAGATAAGAAACCTGGGTGACAGGGCACACACCTGTGGTTCCAGCATTTGGGATACCGAGGCAGGATGACCATGGGGATGACCCAGGCCAGTCTGATAGACCACTAATAACAACAACAACAAAACAAAAATAAAAACAAATGAACAACAACAACAAAATAAAAACCTTACTAAATTAAAGGGAAGAATCAACATTTTAAATAAAAGGAAGGAACTAAGCATTTCACCTATTTTTTTTTTTTCTTTTTTAATTTCCGCAAGAACACTAGTTCTAGGTAACTAAATAGTAGGTAAGGAAACATTTCTGTTTGCAGAAGCCTAATAGCTAATAAATTAAGCCACAGGTTGAGTGGGAGGGTTGCCATTTGACAGCCCCTAATGGCTTAGCGGAGCTCCAGTCTAAGCAATAATAACTGCTAACACTGCAAAAAAAGGAGATAGCTAGTCATTACTCACTCCCATGGAAGTCCATAAATGCCACCTGTGACGTAGGTTGGGGGGGAAATTAAAGCTGAATTTAATCAAGTGTTCAGATCAGGAATCAACAAATCTATTCCACAACAGCACTCAACAGTAATATCTTCGGTGTTGTGGACCACAGGTTCTATGGTATGAACACTTAGCTTTGTCGCTTCAGCTTGGAAGCAGGTGCAGACAATATGTAAATAAATGAGTGTGGCTGTGTTCCAAGAAAACTTTATAAATAAAGACCATGTGCTGGATTTGGCCTGTCAGTAATGCTAACATATACAGAAAATATGGAAGACAGAAAAAATAATAGTCAGACAAATCTAGGAT
Organism: Acomys percivali; assembly: GCA_907169655.1. Classification (NCBI taxonomy): domain Eukaryota; kingdom Metazoa; phylum Chordata; class Mammalia; order Rodentia; family Muridae; genus Acomys; species Acomys percivali. The sequence continues at coordinate 30,844,317 of OU015745.1, forward strand.
ATAGGAAGATATATTTTTTAAAAATCCAGTTACACCAGCAAATAGACTATGAAAAAGGGAGAGGGGGACAGAGAGACAGAGAGACAGCCTAGCTTTGCAGTTGTAGGCTGGCCCCTCTACCAGGCAAATACCATGGGGAAGCTATCACAGGATTAAAGGACACAGCAACATTTTGTTGTTGTTTTTGTTTTCTTATAATTTTTGTTTCTTCATTTAAGGAAGATGGTTCTTGGCTCCTGAGAGAAAGAGAACAGCTGTGGCCCAGGAGCCAAGGAGGAAGGCAAGACTAGGGAAACTGACCACTTAACCACTCTTTTATTTTTTTATTAATTTATTCATATTACATCTCAGTTGTTATCCCATCCCTTGTATCCTCCCATTCCTCCCTCCCTCCCATTTTCCCCTTACTCCCCTCCCCTATGTCTGTGACTGAGGGGGACCTCCTCCCCCTGTATATGCTCATAGGGTATCGAGTCTCTTCTTGGTGACCTATTATCCTTCCTCTGAGTGCCACGAGGATTCTGGAAAACTACAGGTGGGTCTGGGCCCTGGGGTCCTCCTCAAACTATGGCACTTAATCACTCTTGGAAGGTCACTTGGATAGTACGAGTCGAACCAAACCTAAAAGCTGCGCAAGAGGAGACAGCCACTTCGTGCCCCCAGTTACTCACACAATGGGAAGAGTAAGAGAAACAGCAGAAGGAAAGGCGAGTGCACTCCTGCTTCCCAGGGAACCATCCTCTGTCCAGCCGGATGTCCCTGCGACTCTGGTCCCTTGTTTTAGTTAGGCACCACTGTGTTTAGCTAGGGCCCAGTTGAAGTCTGATTTGTGTGCTAGGTGTACCCTAAGCCTTTTCTTTTCTGTGATGTTTCTATATTGCTTCACAATAACTTTTACAGCTGCATAATATTATTCTATTAACTTAATCTGCCATCGCTCATATAAGCATTTCCTTATTTTTAGGTTTTCAGGCTGCTTGCAATCTTATGTTGTTATGAAAATATTGCAATAACTACTTTCCCTCTTTTAGGCAATTGCCTTACCGTTATTATTGAATATTTGCTATTGCCATGTAAAATAAACTTGCTGAAGCAAAACATTAATATTTTTAAGACTGTTAAAACTGGTTGAAAAATTGCATTTCAAGAGAGTATCCCTGTCACGCCAATGCTAGCACCAGTGCTTTGGTTTCAGACTGTGCCTCTTCCATCTGTGCTCCAGGAGGGTGGCTCTTGGGTTCCTTGCCTCATCAGAAATTGGGCCTCGCCTACATCTCTCTGGATTTGTTGTGTGTCCTCTCTTGTATGAACTAAGGGTCAGAAAATGGCAGTTCTTATATTTAGTCATTTTTGCTGTCTTTTCCTTTATAATATTTGATTTTTTCAATTTCAATGTTGTGAATGCACAAGCATCTTTATCTTGTTGTAGAAATCTTTACCACACCACAGGTTAGCGTCAGAATTGGCTTTAAAAAAACTTTTGTAAATATTCATTCACTCACTCACTCACTCACTCACTCACTCACTCACTCATTCACTTGCTTGCTCGCTCCCTCACTCATCCAGTCAGTCATTGTGTGTACTGTGGCTACACTCAGGGCACATGTGTATAGATCAGAGGACAACTTGCTGTAGTCAGTTCTTTCCTTTGACTCTATGGGTCCCAGGGATGAAACTCAGACTGTTAGGTGCCTTTACCTGCTGAGCTTCCTCAACAGCTCCAGAATTCTAGTCTATTTCCTTGAACGGCCACTCTCTACCCTCAGCAGGCTCAAGTCCTCTTGTCTGCAGTGAGATGGAACAACTAGTTCTTTTAACAAGCTCGTGGGATGATGCTGAGCCACTGAGTAACCACCTAGCATCTCCATCCTGTTGTAACTCGGGACCCTCAGTGATTCCAGCTTTCTTAGGTCTCTTTATGCAGATCAAGCTGGCCTTGAACTTGCAATAAGCCTGCCCGAGCCTCTCCAGTTCTGAGATTCTAGGTATGTGGCACCATGCCTGTCCTGGATTCTTAGATTTTAAAAGTTGAGCCTTGAACAAAGTCTTCTATGTAAACTGAGTCTTCTCAGCTGTCCATGGTTAATAACATGCCAGCTCTTGTGTGTGCAGTGTTTTCTGTGGGTCAGGAGCTGTGAGAAGGATGTTTTGTCTTCATGAGGATTCTGTGGAGTGCTCTGATTGTTGCTACTACTGCTCCTGTCACTATTAGAAAGATGGAGAAATGGAGGTCCAGTGTGGTCAGAAATTTTGCCAAGTTCATAAATGCATTCGGAACTTGAACTGGAGTTTTGACTTTAAACCAGACATTTTCATCATGATTCTACATTTCGATGCTCTTGCTTGAAAAGGAAACATAAAAAGAGCGAAGCTCAGAGGAGAAACTTATCTGCCCCTGCCTGAAGCCTGTGGGAACATTTCCCACGGACAAAGGAAGGCTCAGTGAAGAACAGACGGGGGGGGGGGGGCACAGAGACCTGGTGTCAAGTCCAGAGGCAAGGACAATGGCATGACAATGTACTTGGGGCTGTGGGGGAATAAGGGTAAGAGACAGTCCGACAGTCCCCGTGAGACCTAGCTATCCAGGCAACGTGTCCCTTGGGGCTACTGTCACTATCCCCACATTGCCTTCCCTGGCTTGTTATGAGGGAACAGATGAGCCAGTGATACTGCTAGAATGTAATTTAACTATTCTACTTGTTGACATTTAAGGGGGGGGGGAATCTCTAAAGCGGGCCATTTAATTTCCACCACAGACAGCTTCTTCGTATCTCGGTATCTGCTACTGGTACTCAAACCTCCCTCACACGTTCCCTCCAGCTGTCCCCTGGCCAATAGATGACCTCATTCTCTGCTTCACTAAGCAAACGGACAGCCAGATGACATGTCCCTCTTCCCTCCCTGAGCCTCTGTGTTCTACACCTGCCCACTTGTCCCTGCTCCCACCAGAGGCTAGCCTCACCCACGGTCCTGTCCTGCTCAAGGCTTGATCTCCTGCAGCTACTTCTGTTCTGGTGGGAGTGTTTCATAGTCAAGTGTGCTGTTCTGGAAAACTCCATCTTGGGAAATCCCCAAAGAAGACTCTCCATTGATGATGCTTTCTGTTCTGTTTTAGAGCACTTGCCTCTCGTCGCAATTGCTATTGCTGCCACCACCTGCTGACTTCCTTTTCCTTTTTTGCTGGCACTGGAAGTTTCTGTGTACCTTTTGGGGATCTGTGTCTATTCTATGGTCCTGCTAAGAGGTAGGGCTTTAAGAGTCTGGGGCCTGCATCTTCCATGGGCCTGCCTCCTCCCCCTTCTCCAGTAATTTACACAACCCCTTTCCCCGACAACATCTCAGATCCACACCTTCCCTCTGAGTTACAGAACTGTTTTCCTGCCTGGCCTCATGACATCTCCTCTTGCAGAGGATGCTTTTTAGAACTCATAAAATGCATGTCAACCCAGTTATTTTGCCTTCCTGTTTTTGGCTTTCCCTTAATGAGTCTAACCTTTCTCCATGCCAGCTGTCCTGCAGGGCTTGGGTGGAGGTAGAGTGAGGAGAAGCGAAGAGCAGAGGGAGGCATCACTGAAATGCTGTACAATAGAAAGGAGCTGTTCCACTGGGGCCTGGGGACCTCCTGACCCCGAGGATTTAAAGGAACCAACTGGATGCTGCTTTAAGCCACTGGGGAAGATGTAAAACAGGTCCCAGTCCTCCTGTGATTTCCCTCCTTATGACTTTCTGCTATGGTTAGAATAAAGTCCAAATTCCTCACCATGGCTTATATCCTTCCATCTTCATTCTCTGTTACTTTGTTACTTCATCCCATGTTCCTTCTGCACCTGCAGGTGCAGCTGTACTCTCTTGTTCCTCAGACACACTGCACACACTCTGGCCTCAGGGGCTTTGCAATGGTTGTTGACACTGGTCCCTTTCTAGTCTTCAAGAGCTGGGATGCTATCTATCAGAGGGACATTTTTCTGACGATCTTTGTCAGTCTAGTGGGCCACCATGTCTGCTTTTTTTTTTGTCCCAGTATCACTCTGAGTCTGTAGCCATCTAATCTAAAGACTTTTTGTTTAAATCTGGTTGAAATTCTATGAAAGCAGCACTTGGTTTTGTGTTACAGCCATATCCTTGGAGCTTTCCAGGCTTATGTACCAGAAAGCCTAAAATTTTCTTTTGGATAAATAATGGGCTGCGGTTGTAGCTCATTTGGTGGAGTGCTTGTCTACCATGCACAAAGCTCTGTGTTCAATACCCAGTGCCACATAAAGAGTATGATGGTGCCTGTCCAACATCATAGCTACTCAGGAAATTGAAGAAGGAGAATCAGAAGTTCAGGGCCATCCATGGCTGCAATAGAGATTGAAGCCAACCTGGACTAGAGACCCATCAATGAATGTTCTTTGGAGACAGCTTCAATTCACAAAGGTAAATGACTGTGCACACCAGTGCCTCTCAGCTCCAGTGAGCATGCAGAGCACCTGGGTCCTGGTAAAATGAGGCTCTGCTTTTATACTTCTGGGAACACTGAGCTAGGCCTGGGATTCTGCGTGCCTGTCAGGTACCCTGGTGATGCTGAGAAGATGGTACCACAGCATGTCAAACAGCAAAATATTTAGAAGGTTCTAATGCACTGTTTAACAACTGCATATCTTTTGTTTGTTTAAAATGTCCACAGATAGTAATCTTTATCCTTTTCTCAAGTGTCTTTCCTCATGTTTAACTGATAGCTCTGATATATATATATATATATATATCCATTTTGGGGTCTATTGTTTTTCAAGTGTGTGAGTCTCTATCATTAAAAGTCAGGGCTGCTTCTCAGAATTCATTCACAGTGGATCTCCACACCTCAGGACTGCAGCAGCTTCCAGTGTGTACCTTGCTGTGTGACCCAGGGAAGGGATGGTGGGTGTCTCTGTCCAGGACATCTGATGTTCAAGAGTGACACTGGCCTAGAATGGGAGGTCCCATCACTGCCTGCCTGCAATCCCTTTCACAATTAGCTAATGTCTTTGAGACTCTGAGTCACCAGCTCCTGGTGAATCACAGACTATTTGTCCATTGAAGTTCCTCAGGCAGCTTTGCTCCCTGGCCTGTGTCTGATGTCTTGCCTTGTCGCTTGTGCCAGTGTCAGCTCATCTCTTTCACTTAAGCAAAAGGAGCCATGCCCTGTATTTTCAGGGCACCAGCCCAAGCTGATACCTGTCAGGCTTTGTGGCTTTGACAGCAAATGTTCCTTCTTGACTCTAAACCTATTAGAGTCCATGCTTGCCCATTAGAAGAACAGAGAGTGGGCTTAGCCAGCGTGTCTGAAGTCCTGGATTTGATCCCCAGCAGTGCATAAATCCATGTGGCATGTGGTGATGCATACTTGTGATCCATGCTCTTGGAAGATGGAGGCAAGAGGACCAGAAGTTGTAGGTCATCCTGGGCTACATAGCAAATTCAGTACCAGCCTGAGATATGTGAGCCCTGTCTGAAAAGCAAAAACAATGGCCCCCACCTCCAAACAAAAGAGCTTTAGGGAATCATTGTCACTCGGATGAGGCCTCAGAAACAGGGCAAAGTGATATCTAGAAAATAGCTTTCACTGGCTGCGTGTTCTATGCTATTATCTCCCAAATACAGTCTCCCTGGGCCCTGAGTTCCCTCCTCCCTGTATGCTCTTTCCTTACATAATTTAATATCCCTGCAAACAAACACTTCAAACACTCAAAGAAATTGCAAGAAAGGCAGGTGGGTCCATAAAGTCTGCAGGACAGTTGTCACAGACCACACCACAACCCAACCTGCTCCCCTCCCTACCCCCCCATTGTTTTGTGGTGAGTGTGGACAAGAGTCCACTGGGAAAGACAGTCTTCTGGTGAGGCCAGGACTGCCAAGGATCTGGAGGAGGACTATGAGAGAACAGCCAGCTACATCAGAGAGGAGGATTATCTGGAGGGCATCATGATGAGGCTGTGGCTCCCCTTTAGGCCAGCATGGCTTCTCAGAACTGTCTGTGGTCAGCTTCTCTGCATTTCTCTGATGTGAGGCAGCCTCTTACTCTTTTCATTATTCCCAGATCTACTCAAAGCTCCTTTCTGTGGGCAAGCAGTTTCTGCACCTGTTGACCTCGCTCACTTGATGCATAGATATGAAATTGGCAGCATCCTGACTGACCTTCCCAATCTTGGGGCAGGCAGCCTTGTTCACTGTGGGAGTTAGAAGGCATAGAAAGAGGAGCATTATTTCTGATGGTCCATCCCTGAGAATGAAGCCAAGTGCGGGGCAGTGAGGAGGGGCGTTCACGGAAAGCAGCTGGAGGTTGGCAGCTGGGCAGAGGTGCTGCCCTTGTTTCACACAGAATCGGGAGATAATAGTACAGAGTCCTCTCAGCCTGCCTGACACCATATTAAGTACTCAGAACGCCTCATCTCATCCACTCCTCATAGGGGGACAATGCCCAGGGTGGATTTGGTACCACTCTTAATGTCAGTGAGGGCTTGTGCTTGCTCAGAGGCCTGCTGCCTCCACAACAAGGAAACCAAGGACAGAGAGGGGCAGCTTCAGGGATGGAATTGGAGCCTGAGCAGCCAAGCCTGGCCATTGTGTATACAGCTAGACTTCACTGGACATGGAATTCATGCTTTACTGAATGGGAGGTTGACTTGCCCATCCTTCCTTCCTTTTTCCTTCCTTCCTTCCTTCCTTCCTTCCTTCCTTCCTTCCTTCCTTCCTTCCATTTATTCATTCAAGTAACTTAATGCCCATGTGTTATCAGTTTAGACAGTGCTGGAATGTGTAAAACAGAATTGCAACCCTCTACCTAACACCAGTCTAGCCCTTAGGCAACACCAGCTACTGCTAACAAGTTGGAATCTTTTCTATGATCATTTACATCAAACAAAATCTCTGTGTCATTCTTCCCTGACTTCAGAATATGTGGGGTTCTCAATGAGGCTCGTGGCCCTTTAAGGGTAGACCCATAAGAGTCTGGGCGGAGCTGGACTACTGAAAGTAAGTCCCAAGAAAAGGTGAGGAAAGCACCAAGGAAAAATGGTTGGGTTGCCTGGGTCTAGTTTTTATCTACCCAGCATAATGCCATGTTGACCCTGACTCTCGTAGTAGCCCTGGCTGGTCAATGCTGGTGGACGGTCACCCTGAGAGTTCCTCTTCTTGGCTTACCATGCCCAGTTTCCTTCTTCCTACAGATCAAGGCAGGCAGATAACCCCAGACAACCTGAGCCTCTCAGGCTTAGCCATTGACTTATATGCCAGTCACTGTGAATGTTAGAAGGTGGAGTTGAGGAAGTGGTTGCTTAGCAACAGCATCCATAGAGAGCCTGAGGGTTCCTTTGAAGTGAGTCCACACAATGGGAACTTCCACGGAGCCAGTTTGTCCTCTGGCCACATTAATGGAAGCATGGCATTTCGGATAAAGGGGGCGGGGGACAGTCCACCAGCCTCCCAGCCTGTCAGATGCCATCGGCAGTCATGGACTCATTTAAAGCATGTGGTTTCAGACCGGCCTGGCACTCAGGAGTGTGGGAAGAGCAGGATGACCTTAGAAGAGAAGGCTTCCTGAAGAAACTGAGGCTACTGGGTCTGAATGGGAGGCTATTTGCAAACCTATAAAGTCACTGTGCATAGGGGCCCTAGAGTTGGGATCACTGCTAGTGGTAGCATAGCATTGCACAAGTTATTTATCTGCTGGGAGCCATATCCCTTCAGGTTAAAAAAAAAGAGATTCATGTGTGATTTCTGAGGCTTCCCCTTGTCTGGGGGTCTAACTTTTCATCTGCTCTTTATTAACTCATAACTAACTCAGGTGTGGAATTGTGAACAAAGGCAGACTTGGCTCGCTCAGGGCAGCACTGTCTAGCCTGGCTTTAAGAAAAAAGACTTATTTGTTTTTTTATGTGCATGGATTTTGCATTTGTGTATGTATGTGCATAACATGTGTGTCCATTTCTCTCAGAGTCCAGGACAGGGAGTCAGATCTCTAGAACTAGAGTTACAAAGGATTGTAAGTCACTATGTGTGTGCTGGGAATCAAACCCATGCCCTCTGTAAGAGCAAGTGCTCTTAACCACTGGCCATCTCTCCAGTACCTTTGGCTTTTGTTTTTTTATTACCAGTCATCTTCAAATTGGAGAGGAGTCATGAGAGAGGGGTTGGAGATTGCATTGGGAAGAGAGCGCTGGTTTCTGACACATTCAGAGAAGATATCCCTCAGCAGTAAGATTAAGTCTTTTTCCTTTCAATGACTGTATTTTGTTTATTAGTAGAAATTTTAATATTTACTTACATAGGATTTGTGACTTTTTAAGGTAATTACATTTTGTAATAAAAAGATATGATCACATCCTTTTCCTTTCCTTCTTCTAAACCCTCTTTTGTACATAGCTTCTTGTTCAAATTCGTGTGTCTCTTTCTTTAATTGTTGTTACTTAAATATATAAATATAACATACTTAGTCCATACAATGTTACTGTATGCATGTGTTTTCAGGGCCGACCATCTAGTGTAGGATAACCAATTGGTGTGCTTTTCTCTGATAAAGACTGTAACTCTTGATCTCAGCATCCGTTAGTTGCCTGTAGATTTTTGTGTGGGCTCAAGGCCTCCTAAGCTCTCTGCCATCCATATTAGCATGCTTGTTGCTGGCATCTTTGTTCCAGTCATGTCTAGGCTGCTGTGTTGCTGAGGCTTCTGACATTTACACACACAGAGAGAATTCTTCGTTCCTCTGGCTCTTGTGAGCTTTTGCTCCCTCTTCCACAGTGATGCCTGAGCCTTAGGTGCAGGTGTTTGTTATATTACAGAGGTATCAGTTAGGACTGGGCTCCACAACTCTGTGCTTTGAATAGGTTGTGCTTTTCTTTAATAGTCTCTGTGTTGCAAAAAGAAGTTTTCCTTGATGAGGTGTGAAAACTATACTAATCTGTAGGTACAAGGACAGATATTTAGAATGTTGTAAATGTTTTTGTTTGCTCAGATGAGGGGATGAGATGAGAGCTGTGTCTTGGGCTGAGCTCAGAGAGTTTCTAACTATCTCTAGGTCTAGTCCTGGAAGCTTCTACAATCTATTCTTCTGCAAGCTGGGCCTTGAAGGCTTCAGCTTCCAGCCTCCATCTGCTAACCTAGGCCTAGAATGTTTTCAGCCTCACAGACTTACCGCTGAATAAGCTCACCCTTTCTAGTTCTTTCTGAGCTCTGCCTGGCTGGTTCAACTCAGCTGTTCTGACTCAAAACTCCTCTCCAAGATGACTGATTCTCACTGACTTCTCTCTGCTTCTCATTGAATTGCTCTGCTTGGAAAAACTGCCTCTGAACTGCAGGAACTCAACTGCATTGTTCTATACTCCTGGACTCTATTGTACTGTCTTCATGAACTCTCCCACCCCTGTGCTGTCTCTCACCCTGCTCTTTTTTTGTTTTGTTTTGTTTTTGTTTTTTCGAGACAGGGTTTCTCTGTGTAGCCTTGACTGTCCTAGACTCACTTTGTAGACCAGGCTGGCCTCGAACTCACAGCAATCCGCCTGCCTCTCTCTGCCTCCCAAGTGCTGGGATTAAAGGCGGGCACCACCCCCTCCCCCCCAGCCTCTCTGCCATGCTCTTAAGTAGCTTCTTATTCCTGTCTGTTCTCATGAGAGCGTATCCTATCTCTGACTTATTCTGTCAAATCTTTCTCTGATTTGTCACTTGTCTGTCCCTTAATTAGACACCATTGTTTGGGATTAGAGGGTGTACTGAAGGTGCGTCTATATTCCAGCCACAGCGACTAAAGGTATATACCAAGGGTGTCTGTAGTCTAGCCAGATCACACAAACCTAGCTCTTTGGATGTGACCTCTTGCCAGAGTAGCCATGTTGCTGGATTAAAATTTCTCTACAGAATGTAGTTAGCGATTATGCTCGCATAATAACAGAGTGATTGTAGTTTCTCCTACAAGACCTATGGCTTCATTAACTCTGGGTAGTTGGCTAGGTTTCCAGTGCCAGTCATTAGTCCTCTATTGCTGAGCAGGTTTTAAGTCTAATTAGAGAGCCACTGGCTACTGCAGAGGCATGTGTGCCACTGCTGTGCCCTTAGGGTTATTGTGCCATGCTATTTCTTGCTATAGTTTGTAATTCTTATAGCTGGGTAGAACTGTTGGTTGTTTCCATTCATTGGAACCTTTCATGGTGCTTTCTTGTTGAACTGATGTGCATGATCCACAGATTATGCAGCCAGAACTATTACTAATAGTACTTAGTAAATAGTCAGAGCTATATAAGTCTTTGCTATTAATTAGCCTTGAAAGTTTTTAATAAAAAATTAATCCTGAGAAGAATTATTATTGTGACCCATGTTCTACAGATGGAAACAACTAAGGCAGAGGGGTTAAGAAGTTGCCTGAAATCACCTGGCCAAGTTGTCATCTCTTCCTGCAGGTTGAACACTTGATGGAAAAATCAAATACAAACAATCCTTGTGAAACAGTATCTAAACTTAGTCCTTCTAAAAGCACCTTTCTTGACACTATTCAGTCTCCTCATGGTAACTTCACCAAAGAGTAACAGAACAAGAATGGCCTTTGGGAAGTGCGAACAGCTCCCTCCAAACTATGAAAGCACTTTTTGCACTGAACAAAATGATTAAATGGCTTTTCTTTAAATGGATTCATCAGTTTAAGGACCAAGTAAAAAAGGTCAGTCCTATCTCTTGTTCCTTTGCTGTTTTTAAAAATAGTGTTAACATAACTGGTTGTTTAGTTGTACATCTTCTCAGATCCTTTTAGGAAGCTGACAGAAGGCAAGGAATGAATAACTGGGCTGAGCTTTATGTTCTAGCCCTTGTTGATGAGAAGTCTATGAGGTTCTTTACCTGGACTTTAGAGACAGAGAGCTTCATAGATCAATGTCTGTGAGGGGCTAAGCTTTGAGTAATTATCCCGTTTGCAACTTCATTTTACAGATAATGGGTCTTGGGGAGAACTGATTTATCCAAGTTCTTACTCACAACCAATTGCTTTTACCCCCTAACCACTAGCCTAGTCCTAAACATATTTCTCCCTTGCTAGCTGTGGAGCTTTGTGTGGGTTAATTTGTTTGTGCTTTTGTTTTTATTTTACTCTTGCTGCTTGGTTGGTTGGTTGGTTTTTTTGTTTGGTTGTTTAACATAAATTCTTTGTATGTTGTTTTGGATGTCTAAAACTTGATATGTAGACCAGGCTGGCCTGCTTTTAACCTGCCTCTGCCTTCTGAGTGCAGAATCCACTGTGCCTGGATAAAAAGTATGGAATACTTCATGGATTTGAGTGTCATTCTTGCTCAAGGCCCATGCTAATCTTTGTATTTGTCCCAATAGTGTATGTGCTGCTGATGAGAGCAGTGCTGGCTAATTTTTTTGTTAACTTGACAAATGATAGAAACTGCAATTGAGAAAATGTCTCCATCAGATTGGGCTGTAGTCAAGTCTGTGGGGGCATTTTCTTGGGTAATGATTGCTGTGGGTGGTGCTGCCCCTGGGCAGGTGACCCTGAGTTGTCTTAGAAGTAAGGAATGGGGAGTAATCCACTAAGCATCATTCCCCCACAGTCTCTGCCTCAGTTCCTGCCCTCAGGTTCCTGCCCTGACTTTCCCAGACAATGGACTACAAGCTGTAGGATGAAATAGACCCTTTCCTCCCCAAGTTGCTCTTGGCCATGGTGTCTTATTGCAGAATAAGAAACCTAAGCTGCAGCTCTTGGCTGGTTGTGTGCTTACAGCCTTAGCCTGTGTGTAAGTGGGTGTCATGGGTCCCAGGGCTTTACTGAAACAGTCATCTTGCCCTTTGCATGAATTTTGCAGCTCTTTTTGCTAAAGGGTAGATTGAGAGTGTGAAAATATTTCTCTGCCCTTTGGATTTAGCTATGTTACTTTCTCAGTGTGATGACAGATCCTTAAAACGACACTTACTTTGTGAGCTTCTGGCGTCACCAAGAGAAGAAAATGTCTACAACAGGTTTTCATTCCCAGAGAAGGATCCAGCCAAGCTCAGTTTCTGTAAATTTCCTCCCATTCATAAATATATAAATCAACTAAATGGTTATTGCAATGGTTATGCAAGGGTAGACTACAGACCCTTTTTAAGGGGTATATGAAGTGACAATTATTTTAAAATAGCATGAAGATGTTCATGCCTTTTCTACAACATTGACATATATGCTAATGTTCTGAAAGCAATGGGGGCTATATTTAAAAACAGAACAAGACAAAATGTCTTCTATATTAAAGAATATTTTGTGTGTATAGGCATTTTGCCTGCATGTATGTCTCTGTACCACTGTGCATGCCTGGTGCCTGAGGTGGCTAGAAAAGTGTGTTGAATCCCCTGGAACTTGAGTTACAGATAGCTGTGAGTCACCATGTAGGTGCTGGGAATGGAAGCTGGCTTCTCTGGAAGAGTAACCAATGTTTATAACTACCGAGCCATGTCTCCAGCCCTCTGCTTTCTAATTGTAGGTGAGATATTTTAGGTTCAAAGGCGTAGATTGAAAGTAAAATGATATGCATATTGTGCAATCAGTGACCATAATAAAATCAGCATGGCTATTTAGTATCAGACCAACATACTAGCACTCCTAAGGGGCATTTCACAATAATGAAAGAGTCACTCCACCAGGAAAATACTATAATGTGTCTTTGCCAGTCTGTAACAGAATTTCCAAGGATGGATAATTTATAATGAACATAAGCTTTTTATGTTTTGTGGTCCTGGAGGCTGGGAGGTCTAGGAGCATGGCGCTGGTCTCTGGCAAGGGCCTTTGTGTGACATTATATATTATGGAAGACAAAAGGGCAAAAGAGAACTAGAATGACAGAGCAACAAAGGACTGAACTTGCTTTTGTATGTAGAGTCCACTTTCAGGGTAAGTAACCCATTCCTGTGGTAACAACTGTGGTGGTTTGAATAAGAATGACAGCCCTCCATAGTCTCATATATTTGGATGCTTAGACACAAGGGAGTAGACTGTTTGAGAGGATTAGAAGGACTGTTGGAGTGGGTGTGGCCTTGTTGGAAGACATGTTTCACTGGGGGTAGGCTTTGAAGTTTCAAAAGTCCCATGCCAGGTCCAGTCTCTCTCTCTGTCTGTCTCTCTGTCTCTGTCTCTCTCTCTCTCTGTCTGTCTGTCTCTCTGTCTCTGTCTGTCTGTCTGTCTGTCTGTCTGTCTGTCTGTCTCTCTCTCTCTCTCTCTCTCTCTCTCTCTCTCTCTCCTCTCCTCTCTCATTTCTCCTCTTCCCACTCATTTCTTTCTTTTCTCTTCTCACCTCTCTCCTCTCTTCTGTCCTCTCCCCTCTCTCCTCTCTTCTCTCCCCTCTCCTCTCTCTGCCTACCTGCCTGCAGATCGGGATATAACTCTCAGCCACTTGTCCAGCACTATGCCTACCATTTGTACTGGACTAGCTTCTGAAGCTGTAAGCAGGCCCTTCATTAATGCTTTCCTTTGTTATTATTGATTTGGTGATAGTGTTTCTTCACAGCTATAGAACAGTGACTAAGGCAATGACATTAATTCTAGTTGTGACAGCAGACTTCTTATGATGTAGTAATCTCTCTTTATCTGTCAGCACTGTTGCATGAGACATAAGGTTTCCAGCATGCAAATTTTGGAGGGGGGTGATGCTAAATATAACACAGTCATAATACCTAACACTTCAGCCTCTAAACAACAACAACAACAAAAACCTAAAGGAAGAAATATGGATCTCAAAAGTAACAGTATCTTTGATTTTCTAGTTCAACAATGAATAGGAAATCTATGTAGAAGATCAACAGATGTCTAGAACTTGACCGGTAAATACACTGTATGCAATATGAAAGTTGATAGAGGTTGCAGAATATGAGATTGATATATTAAAATAAATTTTATTTCTGTACACCTACAAAGAACATTAAAATTAAGACAACTGTTCCTCTTGTGTTAACATTAAATAGAATAAAATACAATGGAATGATTTTTAACAAAGGTGCAAAGTTTACATTCTGAGAGCTATGCAACGTTGTTCAAGAAAATCAAGGAATACGGAAGCACATCATGGATTAGAAGACTTACTATGACCAAGATGGAAGCATTTCCTGCTGTGGTTTATCCTAATTGTCAACTTGGTGGGACCCAGAAGTCCCTAGAGACACACCTCTGGGCCTGCCAGAGACAGCCTTTCTGGAAAGGGTTAATTGAGTTGGGAAGACCTGTCCTTGGAGTTCAAGGTGCTTTCCAACTGATAGCTCAGGCTTCAAGAGATCTGAGGAGAACCAGAGTTAGCTGCCTGCCTGCCTATGCTGCCTCCTCCTCCTCCTCCTCCCATTCTCTCTGCTTTTCTCCTTGCTCCTCCTCCCTCTGTTCTCCTTCTCCTCCTCCTCCTCCTCCCCCTCCTCCTCCTCCTTCTTCTTCTTCTAGGTCTCTGTGTAGCCTTAGCTGGCCTGGAGCTCATTATGTTTACCATACCAGGCTAGCCTTGAATTCAGAGATTTGCCTGCCTTGGTCTCCCTAGTACTTGGACTAAGGCATGCATCTTCTCACTACTGCTACCCTCCCCCACTGATATCACAGTCCAGCTTCCATAGCCTTCCACTGTGGACTCAATCTCACTGACTCTCCAGGCCTCCTCCAGGCCTTCCACAGGACCCCTTACACATCTAGTTTTGTGAGCTGAGAGCTACTAGGTTCTCAGCTTCTTAGCTACACAGAAAGTCATTTCTCTACCTATCCCTACTATGTAAGCCAACCACAAATCCAGTAGGTCTAGTAGGTGTGTGTGTGTGTGTGTGTGTATGAACACGGTAATCTTGAAAAGCTATGGGAAGAACCATGCTTTTTTAAAAAAAAAATTAGGACTCAGTACAAGGACTGTCAGTACAAGTCATGACAGTATGAAACTAGCATAAGGACAGATATGCAGCTCAATGAAACAGTGCCTGGACACAATCCCTGTGACTATAGTCACTTGATTTTCTACAGATGCTTTAAGATAATAGAATGGAAGACAAATATTTTTAACAAAAGGTATGAAAAAATGGTTCTGCGCATGAAAGTGAATGAATCTGAACTCCTACCCCACATTATACGCAAAACCTAAAATGCATCAAAGATGTAATTATAAGCATGAAAACTTTAAGCATGAGTCTTTGGGACCTTGAATGGAGAATAACTTATTAGATGTGACATCGAAATCACAAACGACAAAGGAAAACTAGACAAATTGGAGTTTATGAACGCTAGAACCTCTTTTGCTTTAAGAAAAACCACTGATACAAAGACAGACAACCTTACTTGAAAGTTGGGCAAAGGATAAATAGACCTTTCTACAGGGGAGATGTACTAGTGGCCAACAATCACAAGAAAAAGTGGTTAATTCAGTTAGCATCAGAAAAATGATTAGTAAAGCCACAATCAGATACAACTTTTTGGGCTGGACAGATGGCTCAGGGGTTAAGAACTCCCCACTGCTCCTGCAGAAGACCAGAGTTTAGTTCTTAGCATCCATGTCAGGTGGCTCAGAACCACTTGTAACTGAAGCTTCAGGGGATCAGATGCCTCTGCTTCTGTGGTATGTACACATAGATGCTTCCATAATTAAAAATAAAAATAAGTACATAAAGTGTGTGTGTGTGTGTGTGTGTGTGTGTGTGTGTGTGTGTCTTAAAGGTACAACTTCACATCACTTAAGTGGCCATAATAAAAAAATATATTGTAGCATTAGTGCTTGTAGGAAATTAGATCCCTTCTAATGCTGTCAGGGAAAATGTAAAATGCAGTTACTTTGGAAATCAGTCTGGTAGTTCCTCAAAAATGTTAAACAGAAGCCAGGCAGTGGTGGCACACACTTTTATTCTCACCACTTGGGAGGCAGAGGCAGCAGATCTGAGTTTGAGGACAATTTGGTCTACAGAGTGAGTTCCGAGATGGCCAGGGCTACTCGGAGAAACTCTCTTGAAAAAATAAAGTTAATCAGAAAGGTGTCACAGCACAGCAAATTTTCACTAGGTACCTATTCAAGAAAAAACCCAATATGCATTGTGTGTATATATATATATAAAGCCCCAAACCAGAAGTAAAGAAAACATTAGCTAGTGACTGGATAAATACATCCACACAGCTGGAGGGTATTCACAATAGAAAGAAATGGAACCTGATTCATGCTATGGCATAGGTAAAACTGGATAATAAACTAAGTTTAAAAAAAAAAACAGGCACAAAAGGCCACAGATTATGTGATTCCATTTATAGGAAATGTCTAGAACAGTGAACTCGTTGACAGGAAGTCATTGATGGCCCATAACTGGGAGCTTTGGGGAGATGATATGTGAGTGACAATGATAAGGTTTCACCATGAAATGACGTCACGGTTCTAAACTTGTGTTGACAGTTGATGTATAGGTTTTAGAAAACTGACACAGTTAAGCACCATACGCTCACCTATGGTTCTGGAGGCTGGAAATTAGTAATGGCTTCAGGGAGGCTGTTCTGGGCACTTCCTATAGACTCTCTGTAGTTCTGGGCTCCCTGCATGTGTTGACTTGGTGCCCTCCCCCATCTTCAAAACCAACTGTCTGTGACACTGATATAGACTCAACATACATATATCTTTCAGTGTAAGGAGCCTTGTGCGGGACCCACTCCCGATAATCTAGGAAACTCGGCATTAGATCCCGTTGCTCCCCTTCTCTTTCACCCGCCCCTGTGGCTGTGGAGTGGGAATCCTGTGCCATCACAGCCCTTTGCATAGCCATAACTGGAAAGGCAGAGTGCGGAGCCTTTAAACTCCAGATACATGGCTCAAGTAATCTAGCTCTCCCCAGACTCTGACTTCTGAGCTGTGGCATGAAGATGGTAATATAATTTGATTCCCCAAATTTAATTGAGGGCATTCAAGAGAAGCTTGTAGCACACAGAAAACACTCAATAATGATTCCTTCTGTGCCTGGTGATGATTACGTCCTGAATCTCAGTTTCCTCTCCCGAGGAATGGGGCGATGACTCCTGCTTGGAGTCTCATGGGGTTATTTTTGAAGCTCTAACAAGCTAATAGCCTGGAATGTGTTCTGATCTGGAACAAAAGCTGGGCAAGTGCAGGAGGTGACTGTGGTTCTTTTCAAGATCCCTGCAGACTTCAAATTCTGCTGGCTCTGCTGAACCCAGCACTGCTGCTGAGGCTAGCTCTCCCCTGCTGTCAATCATTTAGGTGGTGCCCCTCCCCTCTCTGGACACACTGGGCGGCTCTTGGAGAATAACTGGTTGCCTCCCTGCCTCCAGACCAGGCAACAGTGCCAACCAAGGCCAGGAGGGCAAGAAGGGTTAGGTTGGGTGCCAGCAGCACTAGTGCTTGTACTTCCGGTCCCTGGGGATAGTCTGGCAATGGAGTAGGTAGCTCTCTTTTGTTTAAACTGACTAAGGTAGTTGGTCGTCTTTTCTACCAAGTCTCAGTGTGAGACTTTTCAGTGGCAAAAAGGCAGAACAAAGCACGAGGGAGCTGCTGTGCAGTGGACTGGGCTGTCTACCTAACTTCTGTTGGAAAGTGATCAATGCAGATTAAAGTTAGGGTTCGGGCTGAGTGTGATGGGAGGCTAAAATTAGTTAAGTCAAGCATTTCCTCCAAAAGGCAACCCAGTGTAGTTGAAGGCCCGAGTGTAGATATGGTTGCAACTGGATTTAAACTACCCTTGCCCTCACCTATGCATCCTGCCGGCCAGGGTTGACAAACCTATTCAGTAGAATGACAACAGAAACAAATTAGCCAGAAGCTCCTCCTAAGAAGCCCAGGTACCTGCCGTGAGTGAGTGAGCTGTTTCTGGGGCCTCTGGCATCCTGGCCCTTTGCCTAACTACAAGAGAGAAGAGCTCCCTTGGTATTCCTCTACTGCCAGCATCACAGACTCTGTCCTCAAATTTAATAGCCTCTCCTGCACCAAGCTCTTTTAATATACGATCTTGTTTATTCCTCACAGCCTGCTTCCAAGGCAGTTGTTCTCATCATCCTGTTATGGATGAGGGAACTCTTCTGTTTCCGTTGGATGTGTTGTTAGTTCCCAGGATTGGTTCAAGGGATATTTGGCTCCCTGTGGACTCCAAATTCTGCAGGCTTTGCGGAGCTCAGCATTGCTGCTGAGAATGGCTCTCCTTTGCTGTCAATCAATCTCCTTTAGGTGGTGCCCCTCCCCTTTCCGGACACACTGGGCGGCATATATCACTCAGCATATACATTCTAGGATACACATAAATAAAGTAGACCTGGCTCCTGGTGATCGGCATCAATCAAAACCCTACAAACCTTTGCCTGCCAAACTGCACCTTTGGAAGAGGCTAATGTTAGAAATAAGTCCCAGGTAGAAAGAAAGAGACCATTCCAATCAAAGTGCCTGGGACAAGGCAAACTCTATTCCTGTCCAAGAGGGTGTGCTCCGAAGATCCAGCAAACAGAGGCAGGAAACGTGCTTGGTTTTATTCTTACTCAGGTGGTGACCATGCCCTGTCCCTTTTGGTTGTGGTTTGACCTCCCAGTTATTTGATTGGCTAGTCTTAAAAGAATTGGCACACAGGAGGTGAGCGAAGAAGGAGAAAGGGGTCACTGCTCCAGGCCATCTAATTATTGGATTGCAGCAGGGGTCCTTATGAAAAAAATTTTATCTGTGTGTGTGTAAAACATTTACATAAAAGTCTTTTTTTTTTTTTTTTTTTTTTTTTTTTTTTTATAAAAGTCTTAAGAGGTAGGGGGAGATAAAAGATTTGAATTCCTAAACACAAGTTTTATAGTATTTGATAGAAAAAATTCATATTTACTATTTCTTATGTGAAGGAGAGATGTTATGATGGAGTTGGAAGACTTGATGAGGCAGTGTTTTTGAGACAGGAGCAGGAAGTAACTTGGCTAGGCATTTGGGGCAGCGGCTGAAGATCAGGGAAATTAGAGTGTGGCATAAGAAAGACCAGCCTGGTCAGCAGCAATGGGGCCACCCTACTCTCTGCTTCTGTGACTTTGACACCTTTTAAAGATTTCACAGGTACACCTGCATCTAGCTTGATTTCAAGCATAGCGTGTGCCAACGCTGCAAGCGGCGGGACTCTCAAAGACTGGATATTAATTATTCCGCAGTGTTTATGTACCACACTTCCTTTAGCTGATCTGTCTGCGGACTCCAGGGTTGTTGTTATTGTGACTCCTGCTGCAGTGAACATGGGGTGCAGGCCTCTCTTCAAGACACTTCAGATGTATACCCAGAGGCAGGATTGCTGGATGATATGTGCTGTTTTAAATATTTGAGGACCTCTATACTGTTTCCATAGTTGCTGTACTAATGGTGCTGACTAGTTGCATGTCAACTTGACACAAGCTAGAGTCTTCTGAGAGAAGGGAGCCTTAATTGAGAAAACGTATCATTAAGACTGGGCAGTAGGGAAAGGAAGCCTGTAGGACTTTTTCTTTTTTCCTTCCTTCCTTTCCTTTATTTTCCTTTTCTTTCCTTTTTCTTTCTTTCTTTCTTTTCTTTTTCTTTTTCTGAGACAGGGTTTCTCTGTGTAGTCCTGGCTGTCTTGGACTCGCTTTGTGAACCAGGCTGGCCTCACACTCACAGCAATCCACCTGCCTCTGCCTCCCCGAGTGCTGGGATTAAAGGTGTGCTCCACCACACCCAGCTGTTGGGGCATTTTCTTAATTAGTGAATGTTGGGAGAGGGCCCAGTCCACTATGAATGATGCAACCCTTGGGTGGATGGTCCCGGGTTCTATAAGAAACAAGGCTGACCAAGCCAGGGTGAGCAAGCCACTCAGAGCACCCCTCCATGGCTTCTCTATCAGCTCCTACCTCCAGGTTCCTTCCCAGTTTGAATTCTTGTCCTGACTTCCTTCATAGATGGACTACAACGTGGAAGTGTAAGCCGAGTAAACCCTCTCCTCCTTGTTTTGCTTTGCTCCTGGTGTTTCATCAGAGTGATGGTAACCCTAACTAGGACACTAACTTACATGCCACAGCACTGTCCACGACCTTGTCACACTTGTTATCTTTATAAAAAGTTCTCTCTCCTCTCTCTGTCTCTGTCTCTGTCTCTGTCTCTGTCTCTGTCTCTGTCTCTGTCTCTGTCTCTGTCTCTCTCTCTCTCTCTCTCTCTCTCTCTCTCTCTCTCTCGTCTGTGTGTGTGTGTGTGTGTGTGTGTGTGTGTGTGTGTGTGTGTGTGTGTGTGTGTGAATATATGCCACATGTCTCTGGGTGTTCACATATTTTATCCCACCTTTTCATTTTGTCAGTTATTTCCATTGCCTTTTAGTTTATTCTAGTCAATTTTATTTGGTCTTGATTTTCTTATCTATGCCTTTGGTCATTGTCAAGACTAATTTGGGTGCTTCCTTCGTTTTCTAAGTGTTTCAAGCTTCAGATTTTGCACGCAAGCCTGTAATCCATTGTTTATTAGCTCTTGGCGTCAGATAATGATGTGAGATAAAGGTCCAATTTCATACCTTTGCATATTGATATTTAATTTCTCACTGGCAATTTTTGAGGACTGTCCTGCTGTTGTCATATCTGTATTAAGGCAAGGCTCTATATAAAGAAACAGAACTGATAGAATGAATATCAGTTCATGAGGCTGGTTGTCTGAGCCATCTCAGCCTGGCACTGAAGGCCTCGAGGATTCCTGGTGACCTTCTGGTCTTCAGCCTAAGTTAGAAGCCAGAAGAAGTTGGTTCTAATGTTGGTGAAGGAATGTTGCAGCGACAGGAGAGATGGACCTACCAGCAATAGTGAGGGCAAGCAGGCAAAGACCAGCTTTCTTCCTTGGCTTTTTATCCCTGCTGCCACCAGAGGTGCAACCCACACTCAGGGTGGGTCTTCCTGCTTCAAATAATCCAATCAAGACAACCCCTCACAAGCCTGGCAGCTTGTGTTTTCATTGATGCACTCAATGATGCAACCAAGCTTAGTTGTTGCAGTATGGTTGAAAAGTTTAACGACGCATGCTGTTCAATCTCACCATGTATCTGTTTATGCCAGCTGGCTGCGTTCTCTTGCCTCCACCCCTGAGTGCTGGGATTACAAGCATTCTGTTTGAAATCAGAATGTTTGATGTCATAACTTTCCTTTTACTCTAGATTTGCTTTGGCTTTTCAGAGTCCTTTCTGGTTCTCTATGAATTTTAGGAGTATTTTTCCTGTTTCTGTGATGTGGGTAACTTGGAATTTGTATGTTGTCTTTAGTAATATGGACATTTTAACAACACGACTTAAGATCTTTTTCCTTCCTGACTAAATCCATTCCTAAGTATTTTATTCCTTTGCATGTGGTAGGGACTGTTTTCTTAATTTCTTTTTAGATTTTTGTTTGTTGGTGTACAGAAAAGCAGCTGTACAGTGCTAGCAGTTTGGCAGGAGAGTTTGCTCTGCGAAAGACCACTTCTTCTTTGCTGACCTGCATGTCTTGCCTCTCTCGCTAATCGCTCTGGTTAGAACTCCCACTCCCGAGCTGAGTGGGAGTGAAGAGATTCCAAAGGTTCTTCTTGACCTGAGGGATACGGGCAGCTCGTCACCACTGAGTAGAGACTTCTCTCTGCAGCATCACACACAGCCTTTCTTATGCTGAGTCACGTTCTTCCTATACTTCTTTCGTTGAGAAATGTTCCTTTCTTTGTTTTGAGACAGTGTCTTGACATTTATCTCAAGATAGCCTCAAACTCTACCACTGAGATTAGAGTCATGCAGCACCATACCCGGCTAAAAAATAACTTAAAAATTTAAATTTATTATTTTTAATGTGTGTGTGTGTGTGTGTGTGTGTGTGTGTGTGTGTGTGTCTGTGTCTGTGTCTCCACGTGAGTTAGAGTGCTTTGGGAGCCAGGAGAAGGTATCAAATCCCCTGGTGCTGGAGTTCCAGGTGCTTGTGAGCCACCTGATGTGGGTAAGATGAACCAACTCTAGTCCTGTGCAAGAGCAGCAAGCACTGTTGACAGCTTAGCCATCTTTTTCCTTGGGGGATATTTTTAGTTCTAAAAGAATATGAACTTTTGTTCAATATTTTTTGTTATAATAAGGTGACCATATAATCTTTGTTCTTCATTGTGCTGTGAGGTGTTGGAAGGACCCCGCTTCCAACTGTTTGAGGTTGCAGCCCTCCCTGTCTGGATAGCCATTCTGAGCTCAGCTCAGCATTAGGCGCAGCTCTCCCCAGCAGGGCCTCCGGCTCTCTGTCTACTCCATCTGGAGAGTGTCTTTAGACATAGATGCCCCTAACCACACTTGATATATGGCCCGTGACACAGCTCCCTGCTAGCTTCCCCTCCCTGTGCCTATAGGATAATTAGGTACTGGGTTCCCACTCATATGATAGGAGCTTGCTGCCAAATGGAAAAACAAGTATCTTTAAAGTGCCTGATTTCAACCAATTATGAATGCCTATCCTGGAAGCCCCCCACCCATTCCCCAAGGAGTATATAGCCTTTGTTCTCCCTGGTTAAAGCTGAACTAGCTCTTGAAGTGGTTCCTGGAGTGTTCAATCTCTGTCAGGCTTATGGCCTTCCAGGCCCTACGTCTTGTCTTCTGCTCCTCTTGCCTTGGTTGCCTGGTGGCCAACAGCCTCCCAGGGAGGAGGAGAATCACAGCAAGGTATTCCATATGTGTTGCTTTACATATATTGAACAATCTTATGTTCCTTGCATAAATTCTACTTCATTATTATAGATCCAAAGACCCAAAGCCTCTTGGGGTGAAGCCTGGTTCCCAGTCCATTAGCATGTAGGGGAAGGCTTGACCTCACAATATAGACCAACCCACTGGGAGCTGATAGAAATGGGAGGTGGGCTTCAGATGAAGGTAATGGTCTTCAGGGGCGTGCCCTTGGCCCTGTCCCCTTTGCTCTGTCTATTAAATGCTCCTTCCTATGACATGTTGACTCCCCAGAAGCCTAGAAGCAATGAGCCAAGAGATCATGGACCAAAGTCTTTCAAACAGAACCAAAAGAAAGTACTCTTTCTTTTATGTTGTGTATCATAGGCATTTTGTCACAGTAATGGAAAGCCAGCTATGGTATAGGTTTCATCTAAATTGATGTTGAATTAGGTACATGAATATTTTGTTTTGCATATGTATGCATTGTGATATATATATAAATGTGTGGACACCTGGGTGTATATGTGTGCACTGTATAAGTATATGTATGCGAACTCTGAAGTTAGCATCAGATGCCTTCCTTGATTTCTCACCATTTTCTTTGACTGAAGCAAGGCCTCTCTCTGTACCCAGAGCTCAAGGATTCTGGCTAGTTTTGCTAGCCAGTTAGTTGTGGAGATCTCTGTGTGCTGCAATTATAGGTAGCATCCCACCTGCCTGGCTTTTATGTGAGTTCTGGAGATATAAACTCTGGGCCTTCCAGTTGAACAGCAAGCTCTTTATCCACTGAGCTGTCTCCCTGGCCCAGCACACTAGTATTTTTTATTCAACATTTTTCTATCTGTTTATTGGGCATATTGGGCTGCAGTTTACCCCTTCCCCCCACTTTCCTACTCCCCTCCATTTCTACCTCCTTCTTTCTTACTTCTTTGTAGAGTATCTACCTGGGTGTGGCATGAAGACAGTGATGGCCTGTTCCTTCCTCTTTGGTTCTTGGAAGAGTTTTTGCTCATGCATTGTTTGTCCAGCTGTATTCTCTTGTCATCATTAGGGTGGTTATTTTGAATTCTTTATGAGTTAGCTCAGAAGCTTCTGTGGGGTTGGTTACTGGCACCTTCTCAGTTTGTTTCTGTGGTTCTGTTTTTGCCATGTTTTTTGTAATCCATGCAGCCTTTGCATTGGTGTTTGGGCATCTGAGGAGGCAACACCTCTCCAGTCTTTCAATCTGGATTCAGGAGGTAAAGAAAACTTTTCGTTGGTCAGGCCCTAGGCTTAACAGTATTGCCTCTGGGACTGTGGCTCTTGTGGCAGAGTCCGGCTAGAGGTGGCACACGTGTCCTACTTGGTCTGCAGTTGAAGAGCTTATTATTACAGTCTTCAATGGCTGGTTCCTCCAAAACTCTGAGTCAAAATAAACCTTACCTTAGATTGTGTGTTTTCTAATGTGCTCATGAAACAGACTGAGGGGTTCTGTGTTTCACTTTATTCTGGCTTGTACAAAATATATAGCCAAGCTGAGGCAGGAGCAGAGTCCTCAGTATCTACCTGAGGTGCAGGCTGTTTCTAACCATCTCCTCTAGATCAAGTGGCCCAAGGCCCAGGAACAGGAGGAATCACTGCCCAGGGCTCACAAACTATGTGCAGGCTTGGAATTCAGCCATAGAAACAGTTCTGGAAACCCAGCCATAGAAACAGCCCTGACAACTGAGGGAAAGCAGGGCCAATTTCATTCACCTTCTGAATCCCACTTTTATTACCTGAGAGACAAAGGGATTATAATATATGACTTCTGTAGTCCTCTCTGGCCCTAGCACTTAGCATCTTTACGATTTTCCTTGCTGTCTTTATGCCAGTTCCCATGGCTCCTATTGTGTTGGGCTGGTCCAGGCTGGGATGGCTGGGTACTGGACTGCTGGGATGTGGTGATGACAAATTGGAGCAGCTAAGACAAGGGCTTTGCGTATCTTTTTTTTGTTATGAAGCTCATTAAGTGAAAAGAGATCCCCCCTCCCTGCCAACCACAGTCTATCCAAATCTTGGCAACCCAGACCCCCTGACTAGAAACATCAGGGACAGCTGGGGACTGTTCATGCCAGCCTAGAAGCTATCTGATCCTTTCTTCTAAGAGACTGCTTCAAGGGGCTTTCATGAACAAAATAAATGCAACTGTATATAAACACCGCATGTAAAAATTTGTCTTTTTGCATGATGTGGGTTGTAAACACAGTGCACATGTGCCTGTGGGTACAAGTGTGTATGGGGGCCAGGGGTTAACATCAGGTGTCTTTCTTCAGTCGCTCTCCATCTTTGGTTTTTGAGATAGGGTCTCTCACTGAACCCAAAGCTCATTGTTTAGGCTAGGCCGGTGACCCCTGAGCTTCAAGGGTATGCCTATTGCTTGCTGCCTTCCAGCACTGATGTCACAGATGTATGCCATTGTACCTAGCCTTAGGTCCTCATGCTTGTCTCAAAGACACATTTCTGAATGTGCCATCTACACCCCATAAACTCTGCATTTTGGGGTCACTTGTTATGCAGCCTCGGTGACTGAAACACATAGGTATAGTGATCCTCTCATTCATCAGTGAGCTACAATGATGCTGGTGTGTCACTCAAGGTAATCTGTTAGTCTGTAGCAGCATTGGTACTTAGATCCAGGCCTGCATGAACCTTCCATAAAACTGCAATTCCATCAAGGCTGGTGGATCTGGGCCCAGGGGGGCCTGAACAAACTTTTATACCAATCAAGGACAATGCATGCAGTAAACCTAGACCCCTATTCCAGATCTAGCCAACGGGCAGCGAATTCTCCACAGTTGTGTGGAGAGTGGGGACTGCCTCTGACATGAACTCTGGTGCCCCCTATTTGACCACTTCCCCTTGGTGGTGAGGCCTGGTAGCACTCAGAGGAAGGGGAAGCAGGCTATCCAGATGAGACCTGATAGGCTGTGATCATATATATGGTGGAGGAGGAGGTCCCTTCCTGTCACAGGTCTAAGGGTATAGGGTGAAAGAGGAAGGAAGGGGGGAATGGGAAGATACAAGTGAGTGTAATCTGAATAAATTATTTAAAAAATAAAAAAAAAAATGAGGGCTGGAGAGATGGCTCAGAGGTTAAGAGCACTGCTCGTTTATCCAAAGGTCCTGAATTCAATTCCCAGCAGCCACATGGTGGCTCACAGCCATCTATAATGGGATCTGCTGCCGTCTTCTTGGTGTGCAGGCACACATTTGGGCAGAATACTGTGTACATAATAAAAATAAATCTTAAAATAAAATAAAATTAAAATTAAAAAAAGAAAGAAAAGAAAAACAAAACAAAAACCTGTGATTCCCAGGAAAATCTAGCCCCCAGTCCATTTCTAGAAAGCCTGATTCTCAAAAGGGCCCCAGTACTAGGAAGACTCAGAGATTTGGTCTGATACCAAATTAGCCTGGCAGTCTTAAGCAAGTTATGGCCCCCAGTTTCTCCACCTGTAAAGGGTGAGAGCTGGTAGTTAAGGGGATGACTGGACAGTATATCCATCTGGGAATGGGTTGAGCCAGGAGGAGACTGAATTAATGGGTGGAGAACAGTTAACTTGGCGATGCTCACCTATGAAGCCAAGCTCCATACCGGATGAGGAAGGAAATGACAGGAATGCCAGTTTTGGAGGCCTACACAGTAGAATTAAGAGTTTACTATCTGGGAATTGGATGTGTGCTGTCCTGGATGTAGCTTGGTGAGCAGGGGTGGGGTGGGGGTGGTGGTGGGGTGGCTTAGTCAGCCTGTCAAGACTAAACTGGTATGCAGGGATACCAGATGTTCCGGAGGTTCTAACATCTGCTGTCCCTGTCTTTAGGTCACAGGGCATGGTGTCGGTGCCTGCTGCTCTGGTGTCTTAGACCAGCTCTCCTCAGTGTTTGTCAGGGAAGAATTTCTGAACTCTTGATGACCCAGACACTTGGTCACAAAGGCCTATTCTGCCCTAATTTGGCACAGCTTTCTCACAAGAATGTGTCTCTAGAGCTGGGCACCTTAAAGAAACTATGAGTTAGGGTCAGGAAAACAGCTGTCCCCTTGCTAGCATTGGAGCTGTTCTACTCTCAAAGCTGGATCATCCCTTGCTTGGTATTTTATTACAACAACGAGAAAAGTAACATATACATACCTGTATACATGTATAAAAACATCACAATAAAATTCATTTTAAAGATGCTAACCAAAAGAATAATGTAAAGAAAATTATTCTTTTCCATTACAAAAGTAATCTCTATCTCTGTAAAACAATAGAAAAATACAGATAATACAAATATTTAATCTAGAGATAATTGGGTTAATCTGTTTGTAAAATCCGTTTTAGATCATTCTTTATGTATAGACATAAAACTGCCTGCATCCATATATCCCATTCT
The DNA here is from genome assembly GCA_907169655.1 of Acomys percivali. Lineage (NCBI taxonomy): Eukaryota > Metazoa > Chordata > Mammalia > Rodentia > Muridae > Acomys > Acomys percivali. The sequence continues at coordinate 30,871,302 of OU015745.1, forward strand.
ATGTTACCCTCCTCCTTGCCCAGCACATAGTCAGACAGACAGACAGATACAGGTGAGTCACACGCACGCACACACACACAGAGTTTCCATGTCAGCTCCCTTGGGTTTTCTTTCTACGTGGTCTACACAGTGAACACTCCTTTTTTGTTCTTTCCCACTATTTCTGACAAATCTCAATCCTTCATATCTTTCAGTTTTTGCTGGATTATTTTCAATTCTGCCAGCAGAAGGTAAATACCACAAAAGATGCAGCCATTCGGCGCAGATCACTGGTGGTCCTCCAGTGCCTTCCCGTCGGTGAGATGGCATTTCCCCAGCTCTTCTCCTCTTTCAGTCTCACTAAGTTGGTAGGTGAAAAATGATGTTTCAGTTGTTTAAAATTCCCTTCCGGCAGAGGGCTTTCACCTTTGCCTGCTGTCCAGACTCACTTCGCTGGTTTGTGACCTGGGCTGCTTCCATGGTGTGTGTGTGTGTGTGTGTGTGTGTGTGTGTGTGTGTGTGTGTGTG
>OU015745.1:30873011-30885377 GCA_907169655.1 Acomys percivali
GAGAGAGAGAGAGAGAGAGAGAGAGAGAGAGAGAGAGAGAGAGAGAGAATATTTCTCAGGCACTGTCCACTTTCTTTTTCTTTTTTTTCTTTCTTTTTGATGGGGTCTTTCATTGACCTGGAGCTCAACAATTTGCCTGGGCTGGATGGCCAGTGAACCTCAGGATCTTGTGTCTACCTTGTTAGCACTGGAATTACAGGAATGTACCACCAGGGCTAGCTTTTCATGTGGGTGCTGGGGGACGTATTCAGGTCCTCCAAGCTTTGTGGAGAAAGCCCTTTGCCCACTGAACCATGTCCTCAGCCCTGCAGCAGCTTTTGATTCTTCTGTTGTCATTTGTCCCCTCCCAGTCTGGGCCCCTGCTGATGGAGGACATCAACACAGGTCCCATCATTTCTTCTCTTCAAACCCAATTCTCAGAGAAGAGATCAAAGTCCCTTGCCACATTGGCCAGTCTCATGGCCTGGCACCTGGTTACCTATGCTCCACTCCAGCCATGTTCACCTTTCTGAGCCAGATGTGTGGCCTGGAGAAAGCATCTTCTCATCTTTGACCCTCAGTTTCCTCATCCGAAGAGCTTACATCATAAGCTCAAGCATCCTGCATCTAATGATGCTCTCAGCCACTTCTCAGTTACTCTCAACACTCTCAGGTTCTCCTTCTCCAAAGATCTTGATTCACAGTGAACCTTTTCTTCTGTGAAAAAGCAGCTTGGTTTTACTATAAGTTCCCCAAGGAAACCCTTCCTCTCTGCTTCTTTTTTGCTGTCTTAGCTTAGATCGACATCGTCCACCTAGAGAGGATGCACTTCTAAAGCCACTCGTTACTGGGATTTGCGCTGTTAGAGCCAACTCAAAGCCTCCTGTCTTATCTCAGCCATCAGCTCCCCTTGGGAAGAATGGGAAGAATTCGCATACACATACGAATGACACATTTTCTTACAAGGAGGCTTCCTTCAGCTCTGTTCCAGGAAGCAAGTTTCCAGGAAGCAAGGACCTGGCCCCAGTGGTTGATTTATTGAAGGATGTTCTCCGGAACCCATCAGCCATTTTCTGGCCACATTCTTATTGATAGGCACAGATGATGGGAAGAAGTAAGGCGTGTATTTACAAAGGAGAAGGGAGCTGGACCAAATGGAGCCACTCATTACCAAAATGGGACCATTCATGTGATAAAGGGAATCTGTGGCCACCTGCTGAGCCTCAGAAATTGACATCTTTTCTGAGGGCCCAGGTGGTCAGGAAGGGCCCCTCTGAGGTGAGGGCTTGATGTGCCCAGCACATCAATTAGGTTGGAAGGAACTGCAGGCACAGTGTACTCCAGCCCTATATCCTTTGTCTCAGGGACCTGAGCTCCATTGGTGATCACGATGGAAGCAGATTGTTTGAGTATTTCCACAGAGTGTTTCTAGAAGGTCTGTCAGCATGGGAAAAGAGACTCAAGTCACACAGGACTTCAGCCTGTTTGTAAAACACTCCTAGTACACACTAACTCTTGTTTGCTTGCGCAGCCTCAGGAGGTCAACATTTTGGGGACACTGAGTCTTAGAGAGGTTCATTGAATTGGTCATTCAAGCAGGAGGTGGTTAAACCCACTCAGTAGCGCTTGTCACTTGAATTCAGGATTCAAAAGCCTGCTTTGCTTTCTTTTTACACCCACTAAGGAACACGGGAATGAAAATACAGGGTGAGGAATCCAAAATGATGTTGGCTGGGAGAATAATTCAAGTTATAGCTGCAAGCTGGCATGGAAACACAGCCACCCCGTGAACTTCCAAGGCCACACGTTTGCTGACCCTGGCCTCTTGCTGGCAGTAGCAAATGTAGAAGGCCGAGGGCAGGGCTGGCAGCAGCAGGAAGACTGTGGCAGTGTGTTCACCGTCATCAGCCTGAGGGAGCTACTGACCCTTCCTGGAGGCAGGAGCCCAAGCAGAGATGATTTCAGAGAGAGAAAGGACTGGAGGCAGTGACCACTCATTTCCTCACTGCCTGCAGAGAGGCTAAATGTTCCAGAACTGGAGAACTGTCAAGCTACTAAACCACAGGACCCATTCCCAGGAGCAGGTGTGGGGGTGAGGGTGGGGGTGGGGAGGGGCGGTGCCTCAAGGTCATTCTTCAGATAGGATGTCTTCCCTAGGTGGTGATCCTGCTCTCAAGGGAGTAAAACAGCCACGGAAACGCTTATTTCTCTTCCATTTCCTCCTCCATCACTCCAATTTTAGTAAGTTCACAAAGAGCCCATTCTGCTGTGTCCTGAGCCTTTTGAAGCGCCAGTGTATCTAATACCCACCCTGCTCAGCCCCTGAGGTGTGTGTGCGGGGGAGGTGTGCACAAGAGCCATGGAGAGAGTTCCTGTGTGACATTTCACTTTGGGTGGACTATGGTTTGTGGTCAGACATTATCCTGGCTGTCTCTCTGGGAGCGAGAGACATCTTTTTTTGCAGGGGCAGGTAAGATTAACATTTAAATTAGAATTTTTTGAGTAGAGTGGATTGCCGATTGCACGATAGTGAGAACGGGCCTCACCTAACTGCTTGAAGATCTGATGCCAAACCAAGAATGGCCTCCACTGGCCGAGAGGGGATTGTGCAGTGGACACCTCCTGACTTGAAATGCAGCATCATCTCTGCCCTAGGGTTCCCGATGACCAGGCAACTCTGCAGACCTGGGCTTGCCAGCCTCAACAACATGTGAGCCAATTCCTTACATAAACACATTTCTTTGCACAGATGGGCCTTACTTTTTTTTTTTTTTAAGCAAGGTATCACCATGTTGTGATGGTTGACTTAAAACTCATTCTGTTAACTAGGCTGGACTTGAGTTTATAGAGATCTACATGCTTATCCCTCCCAAGTGCTGGGATTAAAGATGTGTACCACCAGGCAGGGCTGGTGTGAGTGTGTGTGTGTGTGTGTGTGTGTGTGTGTGAATGTGTGTGTGAGTGTGTGTGTGTGAGTGTGAGTGTGTGTGTGTGTGTGTGTGTGTGTGTGTGTGTGTCTGGGCACATGCATGCAGGCACCCTTGTAGGCCAGCAGAGGGTGTTGGATCGCCTGGAACTGAAGCTATAGAGGTTCATAAGCACCCCAGTGTGGGTGCAGGGAGCTGAACCTTTAAGAGTAGCAAGCACTCTTAACCACCAAGCCACTGCTCCAGCTCTGTTTCTCTTTCTTTAGCTGACTCTGGTTGCTATACATCCCAGGCTCACCACAGTCCACACACATACCTGTGGCATCTGCCTGTGGCCACCAGAGTCCCAATGCCAGTCTCTCCTATCCACCTTCTCTGTGGCTGTCACCCTTGCAATGCCCTCACTTGTTTCCCTCAGCTCCCTTTTCACAGTCAGCCAAGCTTTTTATCATGTGATTAGCAGATTAGCGTAGCCTACACCAATCAGCTTTCCTCTTGAAGCTCCTGGCTTTGTTTCTATCAGACTTTGTTCTTGGTGAGTCAAAAAGAGTGAGGGAGGAAAAAGAAAGAACTACACTTTCTGCCATTTTCAGTGTCATTCAGGGCTAAATTTATAAATTGAATATCATCATAGGAAGCGTTTCTCCCCTTGCTTGGGCAGTGCACTCACTACATAAATGCATTCAGCCCCCACCATGCTTAGTCCATCCGCATGGACTTATCAGTGCTCACCCCACCCCCCGTGGCATCTCGGGGAAGGATGCCTGTCTTCTTTAATCCCAGAAGAATGTCCTTCATGGTGAATCTGCTTCCTGAGAGCTCTCTAGGACCAAGTACTTTGTTGCCTTTCTGTTTCAAGTCATCCCCACTACACTGAAAATAGACAAAGCTTTTCTCTCTGGCCGGGGTTCAAGGATGCTTGTGCGTGCCTCACTCTTTACCAGGGACCTTCAGAGGGGGTCACTATGCAAGCAGAGCTTCTCTTCTCTGCCTGGTCCCCCCACACACACATTGAGAAATTAAAGAGGCCATGAGTGTTCAGATGATGGCCAAGTTAGAGAACTTAGCTTTCGCCTGAGCCAAGTGGTCCTTAGGAAACCCACAAGGAGATTGAATCACTTGCTGCATGAGCCAATGCTGGGAGTGTGGCTGGCTGACTCGCCCCTGAGAGCCACTCTCCTCTGGGGGATGAGTAGGCTGACTTCTGCAAGCCCAACACTTTTCTTCCCAGATGTCCTAGTCAGGGGCTTGCCAGACAAATCTTTCCTCATCCAGCCATGGAGTGGAGTAGGGTTATTTGACCGGCTAGACCCTCTCAACTCACTTTAGAAAGAAAGGAGGGTTGAGGAGATGCCTTAGTGGGGCCTCAAGTTCAAATCCCACAGAAAGCATGAAAAAGCCAAGCATGTTAGCATGTCCTTCTCATCCCAGTGTTCCTGTGACAAGATGCAAGGCAGAGATAGGAGAATCTCTGGAAGCTTCTGGGCCAGCGAGCCTGGCATACATGGCAGAAAACAGGCAGTCTGTCTCAAACAGTGGAAAATGAGGACTAACACTTGAGGTTGTGGTCTGACCTCCCCATGTGGGCCCCAGTGTATGCCCCTTCCCCATATACACAGAAAGAAAACTGGAGTGGTAGGACCAGCCATCTCATTTCACTTATGGGAAAACTGGGGGCTCAGCTTGGGCCACTTCTCCCCTGAGTGTCAGACAGTCACCTTAGTTTGTCATTTGTGTGACACGTTGACAGGTACTATTAGTACTCTCACAATACAATCTCAAAGCAAGAAGATGATAGATAGCCTTTGTCTCACACCATTAAGTAATCCTCGGGGGATCCAAGCCGCCTTGGCATTGTCTCATGCAGAACCCGGGGAGCAGGGCCCTGGAGGACTCGGCCCCTAGGAATCTTGGCACAGTGCTTTAATTGTACATTCAGGAAGCACCACCCTTGGTTCACTTCATTCTGTCCATAGAATTAGAAGAGGGAAAAGTAAAATGTCAGAAGGTAATACACAGTTAATTCATGTTAAGAAGCCCCATTCGTTTCTCAATCCCAGCCCTTGGTCACTGTAAATCAGTTCAAAAAATGGTTTCAAAATAGAAATGGACAAGGCAGTGGAGGAGCAGCCCTTCACAGTTAATCTTCCCCTGGCGCCAGTTAGGGTTTTAATTTTGAAGTATGGTCTGGTCCGAGGGCAGAGGTGGCCTTTGGCCTATTGAGAAGCATGAATAATCTTAAACACAAATGGACTGGGGGGTGGTGTGTGTGTGTGTGTGTGTGTGTGTGTGTGTGTGTGTGTGTGTGTGTGTGTGTGTAGAGAGAGAGAGAAAATCAGACAGACACACACACACACACAAACACACACACACAGAGACAGAGAGAGAATGAGAACGGCAGAGAGAGACTTAGACAAAGAGAGACAGAGACAAAGAGAGACAGAGAGACACAGAGACAGAGAGAGGTAGACACAGGGAGACACAGAGAGGTTTCCATCACAAACTACCTAAAAATGAAGATTTCTCCCTGGGCTGGTGGCAGGAGCAGGCAGTTCCAATCCCTCTTTAATATGGAAGAAGAAAAACCACTCCAGAGCAAGAGCTTACCTGAGTGCTCTTTAAAACGATGTGAAGAAAAAGAAAGAAAGAAAGAAAGAAAGAAAGAAAGAAAGAAAGAAAAGAAAAAGGTGCTGATATGTGTCTTCATTAAAATTTACTCATGGAAAAATGTCATTCTCCAAGGCTCCCATATCTCTGAGGACGTCAAAAGCTAAACCAGGAAAGGAAGAAGTTAGGTTATTAACCTAGATGAGTTTTAAACTGCTATGAAATAAATCTGAGGGACTACTAGGCTAGCCGACCTCGCTTTCTGGGATCGCCACGGCCCGCTTGCTCTGCCCTCTAGCGGACAGCTCTGGACTCCAGTTGTGGAAAAGCCGGCCACCTTCAGGCAGCGCCTTGTGCTGACGGGTCCACGCACACTCCCCTTGCCTTCAGTCCGAATCCAGCCACCAGCAAAACCGCAGGCTAGGGCATTGCAAAGACGTGGAGATCCACTCGTGGTGGCACTGAGGGTGGCTCCGGTAGCTCTTCCATTCCTGGCCTCAGAGTCCACACCATCTCTGAAGCCATCAATTGCACTGCAACTTCCCCGGTGGCGAGGCAACTTTGGGCTAACCTTCAAGCTCCCTTCAGGTGGCTGGGTGCTGCGCACAGTGGGGACAGGATGTATCTGAAGTAAAGCTATCAAGATAGGACCAGTGGGACCATCAGGTTCTGAGGGAAGGTTTTGGCGCGTCTCGTCCTTCTGGTTCCCGGAGAGAAGTGACAGCGTGGACGAAAATGCAGAGCTCTTGACTGTCCCGGCTGCTGCAGCTTTGAGGCTGCTAGCGTGGGGGATTCCTGTGAAAGGTGTCTCCAGGGGTCTCTGGCATAGCAGCCTTGCGTTGCCGGTAGTGGTGGTGGGTGGGATGGGGGTGAGGGCGGGGAGCGCTGCGCTCCCAGGCGGGAGTCCCTCCAGGAGCAAGCGACTCCTGGAAGTTCTGAGCGCTTAGGCTGAGCGTCTAGGAAGGAGGTGGTGAAGGGAAGGATGGGATTGACCTGGGCTTTTGGGGGACCCTGGGAAGATGTACCTGAAATAAAGCTTACCAAGATGGGGGCTAGCCTCGAGGGGTCCCTTAAGAGATGGCTGTGCTAAGGGTCTGCGGGGAGAGGTGTAGGGGGGGGGTTTCGGGGCGTGGGGGGGGGCGCTGCTGGGGTGAGTGTCTCTGTTTTGGGGAAAGCGGTTAATCGCGAGCCTCCTCTCTCTTCAGGCAGTAAGGCGGAGCGTTTCCTGGGACCCAAGCCCAAGTGCATCTGCAGAGGCTCAAAGAAGGTACCAAAAGCCGAGATTTCTGCGGTCACTACCAAGAAATCACCACCACCACCACCACCGAGCAGCCCCTTGGCTGGACTTATGCCCTGACACTCAGGTAACTTCAAATTCCCAGGAAGGGGACAAGCACGTCCCCCGCGCCTCCCAAGTGAAGCGCAGCGGTCTTCCCAAGGCCCTCCTGCTTTGTTTCAGGGCGGGAACAGGCAGCTCAGTGCCCCAGCGCTCCGACAGACACCTGGACGGCGCATCGGGCCCCGCCCCACGTGCCACGCTTTAAAGAGCCACAAGGCCGGGTGCTCCTTCGCGGTCACGGTCATGGAGGGCACGCCAGCAGCCAACTGGAGCATCGAGTTGGACTTCGGGAGTGGAGTGCCACCAGGGGTGGAGGGAAACCGCACAGCCGGGCCGCCACGGCGCAACGAGGCCCTGGCGCGGGTGGAGGTGGCGGTGCTGTGCCTCATTCTGTTCCTGGCACTGAGCGGCAACGCGTGCGTGCTGCTGGCTCTGCGCACCACGCGCCACAAACATTCGCGTCTCTTCTTTTTCATGAAGCACCTGAGCATCGCCGACCTGGTGGTGGCTGTGTTCCAGGTGCTCCCGCAGCTGCTGTGGGACATCACCTTCCGCTTCTACGGGCCCGACTTGCTGTGTCGTCTGGTCAAATACTTGCAGGTGGTGGGCATGTTCGCCTCTACTTACCTGTTGCTGCTTATGTCGCTCGACCGCTGCCTTGCCATTTGCCAGCCGCTGCGTTCGCTGCGCCGCCGAACGGACCGCCTGGCGGTGCTGGCGACGTGGCTCGGCTGCCTAGTGGCTAGCGCGCCGCAGGTGCACATTTTCTCACTGCGGGAAGTGGCAGACGGCGTCTTTGATTGCTGGGCGGTCTTCATCCAGCCCTGGGGACCCAAGGCCTACGTCACGTGGATCACGCTTGCCGTCTACATTGTGCCTGTCATCGTGCTGGCCGCCTGCTATGGCCTCATCAGCTTCAAGATCTGGCAGAACCTGCGGCTCAAGACGGCAGCAGCGGCTGCGGCAGCCGAGGGGAGCGATGCTGCCGGCAGAGGTGGGCGTGCGGCACTGGCAAGGGTCAGTAGTGTCAAGCTCATCTCCAAGGCCAAGATCCGCACAGTGAAGATGACCTTCATCATCGTACTGGCCTTCATCGTCTGCTGGACGCCTTTCTTCTTCGTGCAGATGTGGAGCGTCTGGGATGTCAATGCGCCCAAGGAAGGTAGTGAGAGTGGAGAGGGTGGCAGGGCGAGGCTCCAGTTCTCCTATCTCTGTTCGCCCAGGGTTTTGGGGTCCTCCTAGGGGATAAGCTGGGTTCATATCATCATTGTCTGGTCCATAGACTTTGAGGCGGTCACTTCTCCAAGTCTCCTGGACTGCAGCATGAAAATACCCATAAAAGTACCAACTCTTGCCAGAACACAGGCAAAATCCCCAGTATAGGCCTTGGGCGACTTTCAGTGCTAAAATTCTTATTATGGAGGGGGAAGCTGAGGCAGGAGACACAATGGAGGTGGGTTTGCAAACTGAGTACAGGCTCAGGCGCCTTCTACTTTGAGTTCACTTTATACTGAACTACTTTAAGTTAAGTTGGCCTGGACACATGAAGCTGGGGTTGGGTAGGGTCAACTTCAGGAAGAAACAGTTGGTGCTGTGAAAGCTGAATGGGTCTCCCAAGAGACCTCTGCGGGAGGTCAAGACAAGCTCCAGAGCGTCTTGTCTGGTGGAGGTAATGGAGAGGTGAGTACCTTAGAGGCCCTGGGCAGGGACAGGGCTCTGGTGCCCAGGCTTGTACTCAGGAGAGAGGAAGGGAGCCAAGAGGACAGTGGTCAGCTTTGGCGGGGAGGCCATGAGATTGCTATACAGGGGGGAAGAGCCCTCTATCCTGGAGGACCACTGAGGTTATAGGATGGGGGGGCTGCACTTGTAAGAAGCCAAGAGGGTGTTGAATAGCACATGTGGAGGAAGGAGCTGGGAAAACAGGACAGCTCAGGATCTGAGGCAGTGACAAGCACTAGACACAGCACGCAGACAACGCCCCCTCAATCCCACCGCCCCCAATGGCTTATTTGGAAACAGCAGGAGCCACTATCACCAGTGGCCCTGCCTTACACCTTCGCTTTGAAGGTCGGCATAGCCTGCATCTGGGAAGGCTTGGTTGCCCTCACAGACCAGCTAGAGAGGATTTAACTATTCTAACCCTAGATGGTGTAACATCGTTTTATGGATATAGTCACCCCTGCTACCAACACCAAATCCCTATGTTTGGGAAGCTAGGTTCTCAGTGCAGGCAACTTGAGTTTCATAGCTCTGCTTCTTTCTGGAAACCACAGACCCCTGGATTCACCAAGCCCTCCCGATTTGCTCCACCATGGCCAGGTCACCTATCAGTCAGCATTTACTGATGGCCTGTGATACTCAGGACAAAGATTGCTATGAGGATTCTGGCCATTTTGTGGCCTCTGGTCACACATTACAAAGGTCTAGAGGTAAAAAGACACTTCCACTGGGACACGCAGCAAGTTTGGGCTGAGCAACAGTTCGATGTGGGGTCTTTTGAACCAGGAAAGGAAAAGCCACAACCAGGAAGTTGAACAAGGTGCAAGGCTGAAGTAGGTCTTTCTGAAAAAGGCTCCAGGCTTAGCTGCGTCCTCAGCAGGATTGGAGGATCCTAGGCCATGTGGAACAGAGGGAACTCCAATGCCAGTGGCTGCAGATATTAGGTGGGCCCCTTTTAGGGCAAGTCTGGGTGATACTTGCTATATTTGTAGCTTTCCTTGCTTCTGTGACAAATGCAGTTTAAGGGAGGAGGGTTTACTTGGCTCACTGTTTGAAAGTATGGCCTGTGGGAGCGGGTAACAGCAGGCATGAGGCGGCTGGTCATATGGCTTCCGCTGGCAGAAGGCAGACAGAGATGAGCACTGTTGCCCAGCTCAAATTCTCCTTTTTCAGTTCCCGCTCCAGCCTACAGATGGTGCCGCCCACATTCAGGGTGGGCCTTTCCTCCCTGTGTAAGCCTCTCTGGAAATGTCACCTTCACAGACATGTCCAGAGGTGTATCATCTAAGTGACTCTAAATCGCCTCAGGCTGAGAATGTGAGTCACACCTGACATTCGGCCCTGTCTCCTGCACTAACTGGCTCTGAGATGCCTTCCTGTCTAGTGACCCTCTGTGTCTAGCTCTGAGGATGAGGACAATTCCCTGTAGTGCCTATGGTGGGGACACCTTAGAAGGTCTTGCTCTTCAGTGGCCTAGCCCTGTGGAAAGCCACGGGGAGGGTGTACACAGGCACACTGGGCAGGTTTTTCCTTCTTGGCCCTGCAATGCCCTCCATCCTGATCCTGCAGGTTAAACACTGCAACCAGATGGACAGTTTTCAGCTGTCCTGGCTCCTGGAGGAGGAAGGTTGTGAACACTTGTGTGCTTTTGGCTTGTATGGAGCTGTTTCCCTAGCTTCTGCTGCAAGTGGCTTTAGCTTTCCAGCTCCCAAAGGTTTGATTAATGTTGAAAATTAGTGGGTGGGGCTTGTTGCCCAGCCTTTTCTGTCTGACAGCTGTCCAAGTGGGCTAGGAGAAGTGAGGAGGTAAAGACAGCTAGTAGGCCGTAGATCTGGACGCTTAGCCTATAGCTTGGGAGACCTTAGATTTGGGGAGCTAAGCCTGGGCCACAGCATACTCTTGGCAGAGCCTAGGTTGGGGCTAGGCCTGGAGCCTCCTTGCTTTCACCCCACCATCTTGTCCTGACAAGATAGAAGCCAAGAACATTAAAAGGCTCCCCCTAGTGCCTGGGCTGTAACGGGCTACCCTAGACTTTATGAGGCTCTGCTGGCCGAGCTCTGCGTGCACAGGAGAGAGCAAGTCTCCGGTCAGAGACTTGTTGCCACCTGCAGGATTAGGGACCCATTCCCATCTGAGCAGCAGGGATAATCACTATGAGAGGGCAAGGCTCCCCTTTGGGGTATCAATCTGGCTTAAGCGAGGAGTTAGATGAATGTCACCTGTGTGACATTCATTGAGACCCATAGGAATAGAGGGGACTCTGCCGCCCTGGCCCAACCATCTTTACATGCTGGGTTTTTCTGAATCTACTTGTGTGTACCCCTCCCACCATGGCCCTGCCAACAACATGGCACTCTCAGCACTCCGGGTTCCAAACCCCCATTGCCAGACCCCTAAAGCCTTGCATGGTCTCTGTTGCCTTAGCCGCAGCCCTCATCACTTGCTCTTCCTTTTTCTCGTCCTATCGCCACCCTCTTGGCTAGAAGGAGGACTTTTCATCTCACCACTCTTTGTAGTTTGGGACAGATCACCTTGTGTGTATGTGATTGTGTGTGTATATGTTTACATTTGAGTGTCCACATGTATGTGTGTATGTTGTGACATGCCTGTGTGTATGCACATGTTTTTGTGGGTGTGGGCACATGAGTGAAAGTGTGTGTGTGTGTGTGTGTGTGTGTGTGTGTGTGTTTATACATGTGTTTCTGTGGGTTTAGGCCTTTGATTAAACCTCCATATATGTGTATTCATTTTGGTATGTGTTTGAGTGTGTTGTGTGTTCATATGAGTATTGTAAAATAATGTTTGCCTTTGTGCATGTGTTTGCATTCATTTCATGTTGGTGAGGATGCATGTGTATGTATGCATTGCTTGTTTGCTTGTGTGGGTGTTGGTTCATTTGCATGTAGGCATGCATGTGTGTATCATATATGTTTGCATGTGTTATGTTTGTGTAGGTGTGGGTACATATGGGATGTAGGGAGCATTAGTGTGGATGCATGTATTGTGTGAGTGTGTATGTGAGTGCTATGCTCATGTGAGAGTGGATGGATGCATGTGTGTGAATGGCTGTGCATACGTGTTTAGGTTCTCATGCACTTGTATACATGTGCATGTGGAAGCCAGAGGCCAATCCTATGCAGTGGCTCAGGGGCATCCCTCTTTGTTTTTGAGACATTGACTCTCACTGGCCTGGAAGCCACTGATTCAGCCCGGCTGCTTAGCCAGTGAGACCCCTCGTCTCTGCCTCCTCAGTGGTGGGATTGTGAGCGTGGACTACTGTGCTGGCTTTTCAACATGGGTGCTGGCGGTCTACCTCAGGCTCTCTCATACTTCTAAGGCAAGCACGTTACCATCTGAGCTGTCTCTGCAGCCTAATATGGTGTCTGCTTTTGAAAAATAAGGAGACATGTTTTTAAACAAGTCCCAGGGCTTCATGGAGCTGGTGAGGGGAGGGAGGGGAGAGCAGTAGTTGCATTTGGGTAGTGTGGTAGCTAGCTGGCCTGGAGTGCCTAGGAGCAGGGCAAGAGGTAGAGGAGCCAGTGCCTTACTGCCCCGCAGTGGGAAGGCTGATGCAGAGGGCATAGCTCTGCTCTCGGAAGTGTCCCAGCTGGACCCTTGGTAAGGGAGAGAAGACACCAGGTTCCAAAAGTGTTATTTTTCTGGGCTGCTTGCTCCTGGGTCCTTAGCCACTGGGAGCAGCTTCTGCTTGTCTGCTCAAGCAGTTCTTGGCCAGGAGATGGCGCTTCTGTGCCAGGCCTCTGACTACTTGGCCCAATTTCTTCCTGAACAATCACT
>OU015745.1:30892390-30904086 GCA_907169655.1 Acomys percivali
TATATATATATATATATATATATATATATATAAAGAGCCAGGATGAGGTAGCTGAGGGTTGTGTTGTGCCCTGGTTAGATCAAGGAGTGGACCGGGAGCAAGGAAATGGATAAGCAATACACCGTGTCTCGTTGGCACCTTGTCTTGTGACCCAGCCTGTGGTACCTGGGAGAGCTGTTGCTGGGGCAACCATGGCTGAGTCAGGAAGGTCTGGGATGGACCCAGAGTAACTCCCTGTTCTCCTTTCCTCCAAACCCCACCCCGCAGCATCTGCCTTCATCATTGCCATGCTCTTGGCCAGCCTCAACAGCTGCTGCAACCCCTGGATCTACATGCTCTTCACAGGTCACCTCTTCCACGAACTTGTGCAGCGCTTCCTCTGCTGCTCCGCCCGGTACCTGAAGGGCAGCCGGCCTGGAGAAACAAGCATCAGCAAGAAAAGCAACTCATCCACCTTTGTTCTGAGTCATCGCAGCTCCAGCCAGCGGAGCTGTTCTCAGCCATCCTCAGCGTGAACCATAGGCCTGGTCCACGTGGCCGGCCTCCGGGTTGTGTGGATTCTGGTCTTCCCCTGGTGGCAATGCATGGAGCTGTATAAGGTGCCCAGTGGTGTGTGTCCCTCCATCTTTGGGGTGGCTAGAGTGTGGGGTATATTCTGACTTGAGGTGGGGAAATGTCTCTACAGGGTCACTCAGCCATCAGAGGGTCACTTGGACTCCTACCTGTGTTTCTGCTACCCTGACCCAAGTGCTCCTGGGCAGTGAGTGAAGTCTCCTGAACCTGGCTTATATTCCATTTGTTTGTTATTTGTTTTCCTTGTTTATCCTGGGATCTTGTGGAAAGGCATTGTACCTAGGATTGGTGACCAATGATGTGAGGCAACCCAGTGGGCTGGGACAAGGAATGAGAAACGAGGCTGCAGGTGCAGAGTGGTGCTAATTTCCTTCTGACCTGAGTTGTGTGGACAGAGCTTAGCATCCTTAGGGACCAGTTTGTTTCAAGAGAGCACTGGAAGCTGGAGATTGACGCGCGAGGCCACCTGGCTCAGGAAGGCCATGAGAACACGGGCTGAAATGTTGAAGAAGTGACGCTTGACAAGCATTTGGGAAGGAAAAAGAAACGAGAGCCATCAGGAGAGACAGGAAGGAGGAGAGCGGTTTGCACTGACACTGACCCACGCATATGAGATCCTAAGGAATACACACATGCATATGTGTACATGCACATGCATGTACATAGGCCTTCTCCCATCCGCCCCCTCCCTGGAGCTGACAGATGAATAGCAAGGTTACTGCCAGATCAATGTACAAAAATTGTTCGTATTTCCTTGTATTGCTGGTGACCAATGGGAAAGTGAACTTAAGAGATTCCATCCATAAAAGTGACAGAATGAATAAAGGGGGTGGGGTAGGGCTAACGGAGGAAATGTAAGCCTTGTGCCCTGAAAACTGCAAACAGCACTGAAGGAGATTAAAGGAGACCAAATTAATGGAGCCACCTTGAGCTTATGAATCAGAGACATTATATTGTTGGGCAGATTTGATGTAATCAGAATTCTAGCTGGCTTCTGCAAACATTGATAAACTGATCTTAAAATTTCCCCAAAGAGATGGTGGTTAAAACGCTTTGGAATTGGTGGTGGGAGCACAATTCTGAGAACGTATTGATAATCACTGAGCCAGGGGCTGAGGAAATGGCTCACTCAGGAAAGTGCCTGCTGAGCAAGTATGAAGACCTGACTACAGAAATCCAGCACCCATGTAGAAGCCAGGTTCAGAGACGTGTGTCTATACCCTCAGGCCCAGGGTGGAGACAGTGAACCAGAGACTTGCTGGCCTGGCCACTCTGCCTAGCAGATTGATTAGCTTTGGGTTTATCGAAAGTCTCCATCTCAAAACAAACAAAGAGGAAAATAAAAAATAGAGTGGAAGAAAACACCTGAAGTCAACCTTTGGTCTCTACGTGCACACGTGGATATACAACATACACATACTGATGGGCAAACACACACACACACACACACACACACACACACACACACACACACACATACACACACAACCCACCGAACCATATACACTTAAAAATGTGAAAAAAAAAGTCCAAGAACTGAATTCTGGGAAAATGATGGTGAATTTCCTGGTCTATCTTCCTCGAGTGCTGTTTCTCCTGTGACTCTCCACCTCCAAATGTCAGCAGGAGAGGCTGGCTCTATTCTGGCCTGTAAAAGTGGTGATCACCCTTACCTGGCCTTAACAAAGGCCTGAGAGACACTTGGCAGCTGCTGTGCCCTGTCTTCTTTAGAACAGCAATTCCCCAGGGGTCTCAAGGTTTTGTTTATCTGATAAGCATGCTCTCCAATGTCCTCTCAGCCTTGAGACTCTGTCTCAGAAATAGCTTGGTCATTAAATACAGGACACAACTGAATAGTGGCTTTCTGGCTGGCTGGCCACTATGCACTCTGGAGCACCTTTGAAACACCAAGACCTAATTCTAGACTTACTTAGATATATCAAGGGTACTTTCAAAAAGCCTTGAATCTGCAGGTCCACTTTGCCACCTCCATCCCCAAATTTCTAATCACATTTTTTTTCTGTCACACTGCGGTATTTGCCCAAATGTACACACATATCAGTGTATCCACATGCACACATAATATAAGCCAGTACAGTCTAGTGCTCAGGAAGGAGGGAGCATTGTGCTACAGTGCCCTTGCTCAACATCCATAATTTAGGGCAAGCTGGTTGGCACCAGCTGGAGATAGGAGGCAATGTCATTTTTGTACCCAGGGGCATTGCACAGTAGTCCACCTCCTGCATGCAGTGTCATCACCAGCTAGTCCCTGCTCTTTGAGAAGTTAGCAGAATTATACTTTGGGGTGTCTGTGCCTATATTCTAGACTCTGATGGCCTGGGTGCATATATGGCAGTAGGATGGAGGCCTGTTAACATGTCTTACAGATGTCCCTGCTGTCCACTGAGATATTGCCATCCTTAGAGCCAACGGGTGTCACTAGGAGTCAAGGGAAAGGTGACTCAGATATTCTGAGCAGGGGCACAGTGTTCCTGAGAGCCCCAGAAGGCATAAAAACATACTGGGGTACTGTTATCATTCTAATTGAAAGCTCTAGCTGGTACCTTGGGTCTTGGTATGGTTCTGACACCTGTGTCTATGACATAAGTGCCAATTGACTTCATCAGCAACATTGGATTAGCACTTCCTGTTCCAATCTCACGGGAGAATATTTTCATCATTTCTTGTTGGTTCCTCAATCTTTAGGGGATCCTTAGGGGTTAAAACCACCAAACCTGTGGCCTGCAATCTTTTTCCTCAGACCCCAAACTTGACATCTGCAATGTCCTTTCCTGTTTTCCAGCCTGTGTACAGTGTACAGTCCTTGTGCAGGGATGGAGGTTGTATTAAATTGGAGCATGCTGAATGTTCTGGAATGTTTGACTGTTCTGACCACGAGGAGTCAGAGTGCAAAGAGTGAGGGTTATTTAGGCCATGCAAAACAACAACAACAACAAAAACAACAAAAACAGCAAAAACACAACCCAAAAAAACAAAACTCCCAAAATCTACATTTACAAATCTGTGGTCTCTTTTGGTACAAATCTGAGTCATCACTCCAGGAAGCACAAAGGGATGTCAGTGCAGGCTCCAGCATGTAACTGTTTTGTATCCAATTGCAATGAGATGCCGCTTAGCACTCTGTGTGAATAGCTCGGTATTGTTCTTCCATGGACGCTGTGTAGTGCCCCGTGTTCCCTGCATCTGGGGAGTGATGTGGCCAATCCCGAGATGCCTGCTTTACCAGCGGCTTCATAAAAGGTGTAAGTAATAAACACTTCTCTGTATGCTCCATTGCCTCTTTCCTCCCTCCCAAGAACACTGACCTCTCCTATTAATTTCCTGGCAGGCTCCAGGGTCACCTTCTGCCGATGACAGCTGCATGGGCTGTGGAGGGCCTGGAGAGGGACCTGTTACAATTCTCTGTTGCCCCAGTTGTGACCATTTGTTTGTGGAAAGATGCAAGGATCTTGGACCAAACCCCTTGTGGGATTTGTCAAATCCATTGTGTGCTGTGTTTCATCTGGAGATTTGGGATTCTTTAGTGTCACCTCGAAGGGACCATGTTCCCTAGTGGGAATGTGAGGAAAGCAGTCTGAGAACTGGGTTGCTAAGGTTTGCTGTGTGTTTATGCTCTGCTTTAGGGGAGACGGAGAGGTGGTGCAAGTTCATTTTCTTACTTTTACTTCCACAGCTAGCCCAGATACATACACCCTGGGCCTCAGGCGCTCATGATGTCTATTAGGACTGATGGTGCTCACAAGCTGCTTGGCAAGGCCAGGTATGTTCCGGGTTCAGTGTTTTCTGAGCCAGAGGGGAGATTCCATGAGGTTTGAGGTCGGGGCCTATCCTCAGCTGTGCCTGGGGATGCTCACCTGGCCTCAATTCTCCTCAGCTGCTTCAGGGGCAGCAGAAGTTGTTAGAAACTAATCTCCTCGGGCCAGGCGTGGGGGTGCAGGCCTTTAATCCCAGCAGAGGCAGTCGGATTGTTGTCAGTTCGAGGCCAGCCTGGTCTACAAAGCGAGTCCAGGACAGCCAAGGCTATCACAGAGAAACCCTGTCTCAAAAAAACCAAAACAAACAAACAAACAAACAAAAAAACCAATCTCCTCATATGGGAGACCCTATCTATGCCCAGCAAACAAGCAGAACCCTAAAGAAAACAAAGCTTAGTGCTAGTTTGCAATTTTCCCAGAGGACCAACTGAATGTTTGCATTTCAGAAGCAGAAAAGGACGTATGACCACTTTACAGACACAAACAAAGCATGACGTTTCCCGGTGCAGCCGAAACCCTTTATTGTAGTGCCCTCCTCATCCCGCAGTCACGGCTTGCTCTCCTTAGCATGAGGAGACGGGCCAACCCTCTCGGGGACTGGTGCTGATTTGTGCTATTACAGTACATGTGAACGAAAAGCCTTGCGGTAGCTGCCTCTTAACAAACCCTCCCCTTAGGCAGGGTCACAGGGGATCGTGGTGGGCTGTGCAGAGCGAGGGTGCCTGCGTTTCCACACTGGGCTGCCTTCCTTTTCCTTCTGGCTCCCCTGCACCATGCGTTCCCGTAGTGAGGTAAGATTTAGAGGAACCCCCAAAAGAATGAGCTCTCCAGCAGCCCACGTGAAGCAGAGCCTTGGTGCTCACCCGGGCCCTACGCCCCATGCCCAGCCTTCCCCATAGCCCAGCCTGGCTTTTAGCCTTCCCTCCGCAGCGCCACCTTGATGTTGCTGCAGACCTGGCCCAAGGCAGTGAAGAGCGGGTTGCAGAAGGTGCGGATGCACAGTGAGTAGATGTGGCTGATGCACTGGATCTCGATCAGGTAGCTCTTAATGCAGGGCACCACGGCCCAGATGTGGCAGAAGGAGATACAGGCGAACAGGAAACCCCAGAGTAGGGCCAGTGGCACACCCAACAGCGTAGAGAGCAGGCGGTAGCACCAGTACTTGGAGACGGTGAAAGTGGTGAAGCTCACCTTCCACACACCATCGAAGCTGTAGGTGCCCTCAGGCTCTGCGATCACGTCTTCAAAGTCCACCTGCAGAAGCCAGAAGTAGACAGCTCAGCTCACAGCATGTGTGGGCTTTCCTTGTGTTTACTTCCATACCTGCATTAGAAACCCCGGGGGGTGGGGTGGTGGCGGTCGGGTGAGGCCAGGGAGATGATTTAGTAGCTAAGAGCACTTGTTGCTCTTGTAGAAGGCCTTAGTTTGCTCCCTAGCACCCACATAGTGGCTACAATCGCTCATAACTCTAGTTCCAGTGGGACCTGACACCCTCTTTTGAATTCCATGGGCCCCAGGCATTCACATGGTGCATATATGTACATGTAGGCAAAACATTCATACACATAAGCAAAATAAAACTAAAGATTAAAAAAAAGAAGAATGAAAGAAACCCTGGGAATGTCTACTGAGCATCAGTGGGTCTTGGAGTCTGGGACTGGATCTCTAGTGAGTGTCCAGTGTGGATGACAATGTTATTTCCTTAACCTGCTGACTTGCCACATACAATAGCCACAAGGTCCTCTGAAGCCTGTTCGGCCTCTTCATTCTATGCACGGTGAGAACACACCCAGAAGTTGAATAGCTTGTTTAATACTGTAGTGCTGGAGTCTCAGGGCCTGCTATAGTTTGGATCTGCAGTGCTTCTCAAAGGCCCGTGCATCAGAGGCTTGGTTCCCAAGATTAGCACTGCTAGGAGATGGTGGAACCCTTAAGCGATGGGATTTAGAGGAAGGAAGCTATGGAGAGGACGCTGGGGACCTGCCTCCTCCATTCTTACTCCCTGGCCGTCAGGAACATTTAGGTTCCACCATGTGTTCTGGCCAGGATGTACTTGCCTTACCATGGGCCCGAGAGCAGCCAGTTGACCTAGATTGCACCTCCACAGCTGTGAGCTACAATAAACCTGTTGTTGTTTCTTTTTTTTTTTTTTTTTTACTATGCTGTTTATTTCAGGTGTTTGTTATAGAGGTGGAAAGATGGCACCATTGTCCTGGCTAGTTTGTTTTGTTTTTGTTGTTGTTGTTTTGTTTTTGTTTTTGTTGTTGTTGTTAACTTGACACGAGATAGAGTCATTTGGGAAGAGGGAAGCTCTATTGAAAAAATTTCCCCACCAGATTGGCCTGTGGGCAAGCTTGCTGTGTCTTTTTTTTTTTTTTTTAAGTTAGTGATTTATATAGGCGGGCCATCCCTGGGCGGGCAGTGCCAGGGTAGATAAGAAAGCAGGCTGAGCAAGCCTGTAAGCAATGTTCCTTCATGGCCTCTGCTTCAGTCCTGCCTCCAGGTTCCTCCTGCTCTGCTTGACTTCCTGCCCTGACTTCCTTCAGTGATGAACTGTGAACTGACAAGCGTATGCTGAAATAAACCCTTTCCTCCACAATTTGCTTTAGCCATGATGTTTTATTACAGCAACACAAACCCTAAGACTCTCTCTCTCTCTCTCTCTCTCTCTCTCATTTTTTTTTAACCTAAAGAAGTTGGGCAGCAGGAGCTAAAATGAAGCCCAGTTGGTAGAGCATTGTTCTGGCATACACAGAGCCCTGGCTTCAATCTTTAGAGCCACACAGACTAGGCATGGTGGTGGCACATGCCTGTAATCCCAGACCTTGAGAGCTGGAGGCAAGAGGATCAGGAGTTCAAGGTCATCCTCAACTATATAGAGTGTCAAAGAGCAGCTTGGGTTATATGAGTCCTTGTCTCAAATTAAAAACAAAAACAAAAACCAAACAGAAAAGAAGTTGGATGGTCATATTTATCCTGCAGAGACTTAGGGATCACTTGCCAACATGTCACAAGCTTTGGTCCTCATGAACCTAATGTAGACAGCATCCTTACAGCTGGGGATGTTTTAAGCTGGGAATGGGGGATGGGTACTTGTAAAGGGATTTAACTCTGACTGTGGAGCTAGGACCTTCCTGGGGGGAAGCCGGTGTCTGAAGGCAACCACTTGCGGAGAGGGATATAGGCTGGAAAGAGCATCTTGGCTGAAGGAACTGAAACTACTAGAAGCCAGTGGGCTGTAGTGTGGCATGCAGGAGATACAGGTGCTTCCCGAAGGCTGATGAGAGCACGGAACGGTGTGATGCTGTAGAGGGGAGGGAGGGAGGGAGGGAGGGAGACTTCACCACTGTGGGTCCTTCTATGGTGGTGGGAGGTGCTCAGCTAGATACGGGTTTTGTACGGCTTGTTTAGTTATTGCAGCTGGGAGGCAGGAGCTTTCGGGGTGAGAACGGATGCAGGGGTCAGTGGGAACTTGGTGACACCCAATTTGGAGTAGTAGCTGTGAGTTGGAAAGATGCATGGGCCTGTTGCTATACCCTAGCCCAGAACTGCATCGTCTCCTCTGGCTTATGTGGAACAGAAATGCAGAGTATTTCTCCAGGCATCTCCCAAAGTCTAGAATCCTAGGAGCTAGGCAGGAGGGCCCTTCTAATCTAACCTGGGTTCAGTCGTCACCCCACCTCTCGGGGAGGGACCCTGTCTATGGAAATGTTTTTCACCTCAGAGGTCTTCCCAACCCCTTCCTGAGAAATCTCCTGGGGTAGCTTGTGGAGAGACCCACATGGCCTCAGGAACTCTGGCAACAAAGAGGCATTTGAGCAGAGGCTTGCTTCTCTGCCTTTGTCCCACTTGGCCTCTCTTCCCTGCCATCCTTACCCACCCTGTTCTGATCCTGCCTCCCTTTCATGTGGCAGTCCTCAGCAGAGGAGTGGAGGGATCCCTGCTCACAGGCTTCCCATTGCTCCTCACAGAACTGGGGAGCATAGAGGACCAGAGGTGGGGGGGGCTCTAATCCAGGCATCCCAACTAATCCAGTGTCTTCCTACTTCCCCAGCTCTGGTCAGATCCCAAGGTACATGCTAGCTGTGCTGCAGCCCTCAGGGAGAGTGACCACTCCCAGTGAGAGCTGGCCCTTGGTAGGAAGAAAAACCTATTCCAAGACAGAGTCACAATTCTTTATCTTTACATCCACCCAGATCTGAGGGTCATTAATCACTGTGGCCCAGACTGCCCCTTTAATCCAGCAACTTCCTCTGTTTGACCCACATTTCCTGTTTGTGCCTCGCTCTAAAGTCACAGCTGGGCTTTGGACCCTTATTGCTGCTGATTGGCTGGATAACCCAAGCAGGTTATTGAGCTTTTCCGGGTTGTACTTTCCTTGATCTGTTTTGTAAGGGTTGTCAAAAGATTAAATGAATCGAGACATGCAAAAACTCAGAGCTCTGGATGGCACATAATGGCTGGTGAGGAATGGCTGCTGGAGTTTGGATCTAGAGTGTCCTCTAATGGAACAAGTGCTAAAGTGTTGGTCCCCAGGGAGGCACTACTGGGAGGCCAAAGAGCTTTTTGCGGTGGAGCCTAGTGCAGGGTTGTTAGACCATAGGTGGTGTGCCCTTAAAGAGAACTTTGTCCCTTCCTCTTCCTCTTTCACTTCCCTGCCATGAGGTGAATGGCTTTCTCCAACATGTGTTTCAGCCATGATGATGGACTGTCACATCATAGACTCAGAGCAATATGGGGCTATCTGTTATAAAGCCAGACCTCCAAAACTGTGAGCCCAAACCAATCTGCACTCTTCATAAATTGGACATCTTGGGCACTTGATGCACAGACATTGACTGAACAGCTGTTGTTGAAGGGGGAGTCTGTAGTAGAGTGTGCTCCTCAGTAGAGAGCTTGTAATCCAAGCCCCCAGGGAGTCTGAGACAGGAGAATTGCTGTTAAGTTTGATGAAAGCCTGGACTACATAGTGAGTTGCAGGTCAGTCTGTCTGCAATGTGAGATCCTGTCTCAAACAAATAAATGAACAAAAAATCCAAATAAACAAAACACCAACCAAAAAAAAAAAAAAAAAAAAAACAACAACAACAACAAAAACCAAAAACACTAGGAATCTAGAGCCCAAGGGTGGGTTTGCATGTCAGTGCAGCTGCTGACCAGATGAGTGGGTTTGGCATGTCTCTTAACCTCAGTGAGATTTAGTCCCCATTCTTTAAGATGGTTTTGGCAACTACAGAGGTTAGGTATAGAGTAAGGGACTAGGGGAATGGAAAGATCTCCCAAGGAAGAGGAAATAGAATATAGAGTTATAGACTGATGGTGAAATGGGAGGATTACATGGAGACAGTGAGGGAAGAGGTGGTAAGAGAGGAAATATGGGGAGGCACACCTAAAATTAAGGGCCATTTGAAGGGTTGTATGGAAACCTGCTATGTAGAAGTTTCTTAAAATATATACATATATGAAAGAAATGAAAATGGAATCACCAAATTAGGGAGACAAAGCCCCAACTAGACATCTCTTTTCACCAAATGAAACATTCAACACCAGGAAAGGGTTATGTATATTTGAGTTGTTGGTCAAAGGGACCCTATGGGAGCCTTCAAACAACTCAGGTTATTGCCAAGGCTATTTGTTCTTCTATAAAAACTGATGGTAAAGTTCTATTGCCCAAAACATAAACTACACAACTCATTGAACATGAAGAAGTTTACCTGGTGCCTACCTAGAGCCCTCACCACTACTGACTATTGTTTATGATATTAGAAGGTACTGTGCATGCTGCCAGAAAAAGACAAACACCAATCTAGCTGCAAACCCTTTGATCTACAACAGTGACTTGCCTGTATAGTATGCTGATGCAATAGTGGCACAAAAGTTGTGGGAGTAACCAAACACTATCTGATTGGATTTAAGGCCCACTCTATTACACTACTCTGCTGGCCAAGAACCTAAGACCAGATGAGCCAGGGGATAAACAATACTATTGTTCTGCTGAAGGAATGTAGTAATAAAGTGACTCCTAATGACATTCAGCTGTACTCAGTGACCAGCATTTATACTCAGCCACCATCAGAGAAGCTTTATCCTGCAGTAGTTGGGCATACATACAGAAACCCACAAGTCAAAAATGTCGAGAGAGTGAGAGACTTTGGAACATTTGTTCTTAAATGAGATGTCTCTGTCAAATCCCTCCTCTTAGGGCTTAGAGAACTTTGCAGAAGAGGAAGGAAGACGGTAAGATCCAGAGGGGTTGGATGACACCAGGGAAATAAGGCCTTTCAGATATAACAGGACTGAGGCACATGTGAACTCACAGAGACTGTGGCAGCATGCACAGGGTGTGCACAGTGTTAAGCCAGATGGGGTCCCAGTTTTGAGAGGGGAAATGGACACAAGGCCCATCTCTAACCCAGAAGCTCTCTCTAATTGAGAACCGCTGGTAAAGGAAAAATTAGTTTTCTCCAACTCAGTTTCACTACGTTATTTAAATCCAGTGTAAGGACAGGTTCCATGCCCAGCAGTAGAGGCCCAGCAGTAGAGGGCCAGCAAAAAATAAAATAAAATAAAATAAAATAAACTCAATAATAACAATACTGAAGGCTTTTTGTTTCATAATGCTTTGTCTGACTTTTTTTTTTTGTAATATCACAGGGTCTTTTGCTTAGTGTGCTGGGTTGTTTTGTGTCAATTTGACACAAGCTGAAGTCAGCTGAGCAGAGGGAATCTCAATTAAGAAAATGCCTCCATAAGAATGGGCTGTAGGCAAGCCTGTAAGGCATTTTATTAATTAGTAATTGATGGAGAGGGCCCAGCCTATTGTTGTTGGTGCCATCCCTTGGCTGGTGGTCCTGGGTTCTATAAGAAAGAGGGCTGAACTCACCATGAGGAGCAAGCCAGTAAGCAGCACTCCTTTATGGCCTCTGCATCAGCTCCTGCCTCCAGCCTCTTGCCCTGTCTGAATTCTTGTCCTGGCTTTCTTCAGTGATGCCAAATGATGCTGAAGTGTAATCCAAGTAAATCCTTTCCTCTCCAACATGTTTTTTTTTTTTTTTTTTTTTGGTCATCATGTTTCATTGTAGTAATAGACATTCTAATTATGACACTTAGATAGCAGTTTTTTTTAAATTTGTGTTTTTATAGGACTCTTGTATACACAAGTATGTGTGTGTGTGTCTGTGTCTGTATGTGTTTCTTGTGTTCTTGTACTTTTTTGGCTCCTTTTTTGGTGTTTGTTTTGCCATATTCCATATTCTTTTTTGTTTTTTTTGGCTCCCTCTTTATTTTTGAGAGAGAGGGAAAGGGAGAGAGGGAGAAGGAGAGGGGGAAGAGGGGGAGGGGGGAGAG
>OU015745.1:30909060-30927243 GCA_907169655.1 Acomys percivali
GTGTGTGTGTGTGTGTGTGTGTGTGTGTGTGTGTGTGTGTGTGTGTGTGTGCATGCATGGAGGCCAGAGGCCAACACTGACTCTTACTCAATGCTTCTCCACATTATTTCCCTGAGGCCATTTCTCACCAAGCCTGGAACTCACCGTCTGCTAGTCTGGCTAGACTGCAAGGCTCAGGGATATTTTATCTCCTCTAGGCTCAGCGCTGGAGTTACAAGCACACACAAGCCCTGCCTGGGTTTTTATGTGGGTTCTTGGGGAACTAACTTAAGTCCTGATAGAATCATTTCCCCAGGGCCCACGTAGCCCTTTTGAGAAGAAATTTACAGAGGGAAGTGCACTTACAGGAAGGAACTGCCAGTGAGGACTGCACGAACTGTGCTGCAGCCTCAACCTACCCTTCCTGCTTTCTCACCCCTTCCTCACTGGATGCTTCGGTATCCTCCAGCGGCCAGAGCAGTAAAGCGGTTCTATTTGTGGTACCAACTCTGACTAGCTAGTGGGGCTTGGCTTCCTGGAAAAGCACTGCGATCCATTAGTAATGCCTGCCGTGCACACAGGCAAGGATGTCAACAGTCAACAGCACCTCCCGCGCGTGCACCCACTGCATTCAGTATTCTTCCCAGAACTGCGAAAAGCCTCCATATCATTGCTCATTCCACTTCCTCTTCTCAGAATGCCTGTTCCTCACTTAACATTCTTCTCGTGTTAAACAGTGCTCCTTGGGCATCATTTGCCATAAGGATCGCTCTTGATTTTCCCAGGCACAAGTCACTCTTCTTCCTTGACCTTCCAGGCCACTTCCTCTGACACCAGCCTGTGACATTTGGCATCTTCCTCCCAGGGCAGGGCTTGGATTCTTCCCAAGGAGAAGCATTGGGTCAGTTTTCCTACTGCACAGCAGTGGGGCACAGCTCCACCAAAGCTGGGAGCTGGACTTTGAGGGAAGTGACGGACTGCTGGCTTCTCTCAATGCTTTCTCGGCCTTAGCTCACAAGCAGAAGGTACCACTGGAAGGAGGAAGGTGTTTTTGTGGCAAGTGTGGATTGGCAGTGGGCATAGAATTCGTGGACTGAGAGGAGTTCTGACATATTCACCTGCTTACCCTTCTTGAGGGGCTGATTTGAGGCATCCAAGGAAGGGAGAGCTGAGGTTGCCGCTTCAGGACACAGTGCCCATGTGGGAGCCAGGGAGGGAGGGACTTGGAGTCACCCATGAGCCTTCTCAGAAATGACTCCAGTGGCTGGGGGGAGGCTGGGGTTTCTAGGCATGCATGAGGGAGGGGTGCTGGAGTCTCTACAACCTGAGTCTTCAGGAGGTGCCCTTGTGTGGGGCGCATGTACCAGTG
Organism: Acomys percivali; assembly: GCA_907169655.1. Lineage (NCBI taxonomy): Eukaryota > Metazoa > Chordata > Mammalia > Rodentia > Muridae > Acomys > Acomys percivali. The sequence goes on from OU015745.1 coordinate 30,910,409, forward strand.
AGCTCAGAGTCCCAGAGCCCGGGATGCAGTTTGCACATAGCTCTTACCAGATCCTCTAGGCAGCATGGCGCCTGGCACGCAGTAGGTTCTTAGTGACATGAAGGGGTTCTCAGTGACTTAGTGGCAGGATGGGTGGGGAAGGGATGAGGTACCCTCATCGTCACAGTTCCTCAGCTGTCACCTCTCATGATTTCCACTTAGCCAGGGCCCTGACCTGAGCATGAGAGACTAGCTCAAGTCGAGTGGGTGTACAGTTTCCATTTTTGCAGCGACTCATTTTTCAGCCTGAGTTCAAGGGCAGTACCAATAGTAAGTACCTGCCAGTGCTGGGGCTTCCAGTTGTCCATCTGTCTCCTTTCTCTCTTGGGTTTTACTGTGTGAAATCTATAGTTGATTGTTGTGGGGACTATAGGTCTCTTAGTGTCATAGCGGGTGCCAGAAAGGGGGACTACGGCTGGTGTTTCCTGGACTCTGTCTTTGCTGTCCATCCTAGCCCATGAGGACCCAGAGGCCACTTAGTATGCTGTTGTAGCTTCTGTACCTTCACCTTGGCTCCTGTCTTATCTCTGTCCCCACCTCTCACCTGCCTCATTCTTCTGTCTTGTTTCTTTCCCTTGTGATGATAGAAACCCAAGCAGTAGAAGGCTCTCCTATTCCAAGAGCTTGCCCGCCCCACCCGCAGCCAGGCAGCTCTCTCCTTCAGCCAGTCAGCTCGGCTCTCTGAAACTGCATGGCATTTATCTCCCAATATTATGCCTGTTCTGCCTTTCTAAATATTTCATTTCTAGATCATTAAAAATGAAGGAAAGGAAATGCCAGACTACTTCCCAAAGCAGACAATGTCCAAACAATGTCAGTTAATTTCCGCTGGATAAAATTAATTGTGCACCTTTTATTTAGTCTTTGGGAGCTATTTGTATGGGGATCAGGGCTGCCTCTGAGAAGTAACAGAAAGCTGGGTATCTATGCTGCATTCTTTTCTGCTTGCTTTGGATCATGGTCTGGGAATGGAACCCGATACAAGCTCCCTCTTGGCTTAGTCTTAGAACTTATTGGTTCCCCCTGCACTTGTTATCCATCATAGCCTCCCCCAAGAAACTGCTTCCCTGTGCTTCCCATCCTCATCCCTAGTGGTCCACCAAGGACTCCAGAGGGCTCAGCTTTCCTTCCTGGGAGTGGAGACTGTGCTAGACACCTTCAGTCCGCACAAGACATTTCTGTTGCCCAGAGCTGTCCGAGGTTCATTTACCTGATAAAGGTAAATGGCACTGGTATAATGTAACAACAGAGGAAACGAGGCTCAGATGCTTAGATGACATCACCAGTGTCTTTGCTTTTGGGGAGGAGTCTGGAGTTGAAACCAGGTAGTTCAGCTGAACCACTCTATGGAAACCATGACTGCTACACCTTTTAAAGTCAGGAAATTTGCTCTGTAAGAATCCCATGAGTTCCACCTCCACCATTAGTGGCTTATGTCAATTTAACACACAATAGCATGAGCTGTTAGAGAGGTCAGATCCAGAGAAGGGGACACAGAAGTGTGGAGCAGTGGCTACCTGGAGTCAGGGAAGTCTTTCTGGAGGAGGTGACATCGGGTGGTGGTCTGGAAGCCTGAGTTAGGTAGAGTGAAGGCAAATACTTCTGCCCAAGAGACAGGGCTATGCTCTGGGGGGTGGGCTGGCATGGAGAGTCACTACACAGAGCAAACAGGTGGCACTAGCTTGTGTTGGGTGTGAACAAGTACAGGGGAGGTTGGGCTTTAGCCATGTGGGATGGCAGCTCTGGGTGTGCCTTAGAATGAGCCCTTGGTTGTGTTGCCAAAGTCTGTGGCTCATATGACCCCCCAGACCTCTAAATCCTGTGCCATAATAATCACGATATAAAAAGAGACAAGGCTTCACTGAAGGAAAACTTGAGAATGTCCTGCACAATTTGAGCATGTGAATCAGTTTTCAACATTAACTTTTACAAACCAAATATGGAACATGTATTTCTGCAGAAAATCTGGAGTCCACACTGAGGTGTGTCTTCAGTATAAGCCACACAACGTTCTAAAAACAGATGTGCATCCTTTTATGCAGCTTAGATATTGAACCACTACAATTCTGGGTGTAGAGGTAAGTAAAAACATAACAATTTATTTCTTTTAAAAATGTGTGTGTGTGCATGTGTGTGTGTGTGTGTGTGTGTGTGTGTGTGTGTGTGTGTGTATACGTGCCTATGCCATGGTGCGTGCGTAGATGGCAGAGGGCTTCCGGGAGTCTGTTCTCTCCTACTACATAGGTTCTGGGATTGAACTCAGGTCATCAGATTTGGCAGAGGCATCATTACCCACTGAGCCATTGTAAAATGCCAGGTGTGGTGGCTCACACCTTTAATCCCAGCACTCTGGAAGCAAAGGCAGGTGGATCACTGTGAGTTTGAGGCCAGCATGGTCTACTAAGAGAGTAAAGGACAGCGAAGGCTAACACAGAGAAACTGTCTTGGAAAAAACAAACAAACAAACAAAAACAAAAACAAAAACAAAAAGAACCCTACACATGTAAAACTAAGCCATGGTGACTGCAGTGCAGGAAGAGCACAGTCCTGACAGTGGTGTACAGGGCACAGCAACTGATACGGAGTGACTGCAGTACCGTGGATGGTTTTACAACTGGCAGGGTGACTGTGCAAGGGTCACACGGCACCTGTAGTTCTACAGGGAGCTCTGGCCTGTGATCCAGTACTTAGGCAGGATGCCCAGCCCTCTGGGGACCCAAGGCTGGTGACTTGAGTGTTCCTTTCCAGGTGCCTGATGAGAGGCCTTTGCCTGGTCCTGGCCACCAGGCCTCGCATTAGGCAGGGAGCTGGAGGGATGGCCTATAGGGCCCAGGGTGCCAGAGGAACAAGCACTAGACACTGCTATAGGACATCCAGTGTCTCTTGGAGGGGCCACTGATGAAGCTGCCCTCAGATTAACCCCAAGCCCACTTTGGAGACAGCCTAAGTGACGCTGGCATGACAGCACAACCGACTTGGCTCAGGTTCTGAATCTTCCTAGCCATTCCTCCTGGGCCTAGGGCCAGAGCCAAAGGCAGGCACTTGGAGCTACTAGGAAGAAGGCATTTTGGGTGTCTTCCCCTCAATCCCATCATGCACGTGGCTACCGTTTTTTTTTTTTCTTCCTGCTTTGCTAAGGCCTGTACAATTTTGCTGGGGTTTGAAGAAGACAGTATCCCAGGGACTTCGGGGAGGCTGCCCTCAGGTGTGTGAGGACCATGATGCCCTGCTTGGGCACCGAGCCTACCTTCACAATGTCCTCATTGATGTTCTTCGGGTCGCGGTTCACCAAGTCTATCTCCTTGCAGTGAATGTCCTTGATGATCCGTGCCTCCAGATCCGTGTGCTCTTCGGACATCATCGTGGGGCTGGGGCACCTTCGGGAGGAGATCCGAGCCCTGTGGCCGGTGCCGTTGACAGTCGTGGGGCAGAAAGACCAAGCTTAGGGTCTCCAGACTGCTGCCCCGTGCCGGCTAAATAGGCCCCACCCAGCATGCCGGCTGACAGCTGTCCTGCATAACTTCAGCCGGCCTCTAGCTAAAGCTGCTGGTGGCATGCCTCCAAGCTAAAATTAAGACTGGATGGCAGAGCGCTCCTTAAAGGGGGCTGTGCAGGCCGTTGGCCTCACGCGAGAGGAGACCTGGCACTCCCTGCCAGCCACCAGGGCCTGGCCTTCCCGGTACTCTGCGGAGGCGGAGGCGGGCTGAGCAACCCCCTTGGAGTCCCTGGAATTTGCCACCGGGTACTCAGGCTCCTCCCAAGAGCAGCTGCCCAAGAAGGGAGGTGGGCTCAGTCCCAGCTCTGTCTTTTGCTAGCTGCTGAGTGACCTTGGCACACGTCCCTTCTCTGGGCCACCACGACCCTCTCAGTGAGTAGGGATACTGTAAGGACCAGATAATAACCATCAAGATTCCTCCCGCCCTGGAGGAGAGGGGGACTGCCTTTGTGGGGGGTTCAATTGGGGGATCTGGCAATGTCTGATATACTCTCACTACATTAGTGACTGGCTGTGGGGGTTAGTTACCATGCATTTGTTGTTTAGTTATTAAAAATTTTTAAATTACATTTTATTTGTGTGTGTGTGTGTGTGTGTGTGTGTGTGTGTGTGTGTGTGTGTATGTAAGTGAGCAGTCCACAGCATAAATGTGGAGGCAGATGACGACCTGAAGGAATCTGTTCTCTCCTTCTGCCATGTGGGTCCTGGGGATCGAACTAAGATCATTAGGCTTGTTGGCAGGCGCCTTTACTTGCTGAGCCATCTCACCAGACTCAGTGTTTCCTCACCCAGGGGCTGGACTCAGGTCCTCACGCTTCCGCAACAAGCATATTATAGACTGAGCCATAACCCCACTCCTGGCTCATCTCGATTGTCAGGTTAGCAGGACTGAGACACCTAGGGGACTAGGAGTGCACACCTCTGGAGCTGCCTGTGAGGGTGTTTTCTACAGATGAATCCACAGATGGCTTCAAAGTTGGAGTGGATGGTCTGGAGCTGTTAGAAGTGTGGAAGAAGTGGGTCACTGGAAGCCGCGTGCCGTTGAAGGGCATACCCTGCCCTGGCCACTTCCTTTACTCATCCCAGCTTCCTGTCTCTTGTTGTGCGAGTTACTTTGCTCTGCCATGATGGATTTACCATGGACGGGGAGATGTGTTTTTCTCACCCCCACAGCCACAAAGATCTTGCTCTTCTGTGCTCTGGAAGGAAGAATTTATTCCAGGGCACAGGTAGGGGCAGTGAGCAGTCAAGGTTTATTTTTAGCACCCTAACTGCTGGAAAGCTAAGTGCACCCTGCAGGGACGCAGGGGCCTGCCTCTAGTATCTGGGCTTGTACGTTGTGTCCCACCATTCCTCCACATCCTGCTTAGCCCTGGAGTGCTTACCCACAATTCAACCTGTTACAGGGAAACTGGAAATATGTATAGAGGTGTAAGTGCCTGTAGAGTTGAGAAAGGCCATTGGTTTCTTTTGCGTGCTCCTTGGGAGATTTGAAAGCCGGCTGAACCTGCCTGAGGGTTGGCTTTGTTGCGGACCCAGTTACACGTCTAGCTTCCCCACAGTGTTCCTGTCATTTGTAGCAGGCGTTTTCACCATAGCATCTGTTTTAAGTATAACAGATGAGCTCAAGTTAACCTTTCCTACCCAAAGCTGTCTGTGTTCACAATGACACAGAAGAGAGTGACACCTTGGCCTTGCTCTTTCCTGCCTTGGATTAGTCTGCGGTCCCTGCCCCCAAAAGAAGAGAAATCAATGGACTACAGGGTGGGGTGGGCTTAGGGATGAGACAGGAAGAGGAAAACACTGGTGTGTGTGTGGGGCGGTTTGCTTCATTCTCCATGTGTCAGCCAGTGCCAAGTTGCCACCTTCACGTGGCCCCAGTTCAAGCCTTCAGAATGTCCACAGGCTGTCTATACACCACGGGGTGCCCTTTTCAGACACTCTCTCAGCTTTCTTAGGCCATCGTACAATGTAGCCGTCTTTATGAAGGATGGCAATTTTGAATCCTGGAGGCCAAGGTCCGTGAGTTTGCTCATCTAGCCACCTACACATTCGTTCAGGATGTAAGAGCTGGGGACAAAGTAATGGGTCAAGTTTTGTCCAAGCCTCAAGGGCCTGGGTTAGGACAGATGAGTGGAAAGGGACGAGCTCTTCTTCTGCAGTGTGGCAAATGGGACAAGATACAGTTTATAGATAAACCCACGGGAGGTGCCGCTTTCCTTGCTGCTCCCAGGGAAGTCTTCCTGGGAGGTGGCTGTAGAGTTTGCCGTAGAAGTCTATCGCCAAAAAAACCTTTAAATAGAACAACCATGGCTTCAGAGGGGTGTGAACGGGCATGCTGAGAAGCATGGGGTGGATAGATAACAGGGTGTCTGGGACCGGGGTGGGTAGGTGATAGGAGATAGGAGCAGGCTGTAGCCTCAGTGTGAAGCGTCCCAGGTGTCATTCAGAAGAGGGCGCATTCCTATCTAGAGGTGGATTATGAATTTTATCTAGAGGTGGATTGGCTATGAAGCAGCCCCTGCAAAGGCCTCTGGGTAGAGGTCTAGTCCCCATCTCTGTTGAGAGATGTTAGATCATGAGGGTTCTAGCTTTGTCAATGGGTTCATCCCTTGATGAATTTATGAGCTACTGGGATGTGGGGCTTGGCTAGAGGAAGCAGGCTACAAGGGGCATGCTTTTGAAAGGTACATCCCATCCCATAGCCTCACCTCTGACTTTCTGCTTCCTGGCTGCCATGAGGTAAGTAAGCAGTGGTGCTCCGCCGAGCTCTTCTGCAGGCCCAGAAGCAATGTAGTCAAGTGACCACAGATTGAAACTAAATGAGTCAAAATAAATCTTTTCCCCCTTAGAATAGTCCCCTTTGGCATTTTGTCACCACATTGAAAAGTGACCAATTGAAAGTGTTGAGAAACCACTAATGGCATTGTGGTGGCAGAGGATTGGCATTGTGGTGGCAGAGGATCATCATCATCAGGCTTGTGTGTGAGGAAGGTCACTGGTGGCCACACATAGGGTAGATGGGAAATGGGTGCAGTTTTAGGTAAGAGAACTGATCAGAAAGCTGGAGGGGGAGGGGGGATGTAGCTCAGTTGTTAGAAACCCTGGGCTGCATTCCCATCACTGCGTAAGTCTGGGCATGGTGGCTTAGCCTGCAATTCCAGCACTTAGGAGGAGGTGGGTGGAGATATAAGTATCAGGAGTTCAATGTTATCTTTGCTATACAGGGAAAAAAATTGAGGCTAATCTGGGTCACATGAGATTCTGTTTCAAAAAGATAAAGAAAATAATAAAGCTGGAGGCAGCAAGGCTCGGTCTATAGTAATATAGTAATATAGTATTCTAGTAATATAGATGCAGAAATCATGTGCCTTCAGCAATATAGGGATATCATCCCCTCCCCAACCACTTTACCACAGTAGGTAATTTCAGACTGCTTTGGCTGCCTCATGACCAGACATCTGAATTGCTATTATTTTGTTCTGCTCATCTCAAAGCTATTTCATAGGCATAGGTGGACACTGTACCTCCAGCCATCACATCTGAGTCTGGATAAGAAGAAATGGCAAGGAAGAGGGTCAAGGGAAAGCAGTCATCAGTGGAGTTAGTCCCTTTAGAAGTTTTACTAGAAGCTCCACTCAACAGTTGTCATTTGTTTTTGTGTCTGTCATTGGCGATCCCTCTTGGTCACACAGGAGGGAATTGTAGATTTGTAGTTTACCACATTGGTTACTTGCCTAAAGACAAATGTTAGGTAACTAGAAGAATTCTGCCTATGTCCCTTAGGAGCTACTGGGGTCTTGTTCATGCCCTGCATAGGCCCCTAAAATCTTCAGTCCCAGGAATATACATTCTGCAGAAGGATTGGAACAAAGAGAATGCTGTGGCTTAGCTTTGTGTGAACTATGGCAGTGATCGGAGCGTGGCTTGGGCTGTATCCTCTATATTACTGGTGAAAGCAACAGGGTTTACCAGCTGTGGACTGATGCATCCAAAACCGTGAGCCAGAACATGCCTTTCTTCTTTCCAGGTCAATGACTGCAGGCAGTTTGTTGTAGTAGGTGGAAAACCGACGGATACAGACATAATAAGATGATTATAGATAAGGTGGAGATTGCCTTTTCCAAGGGTGGTTGTAGAGTAATCCTCATACTAGGAGGTAGCTGTTTCAAGGCCTATGAGGCTGGAGTTATTTTTAGAGAATAAAGGTTTTTGTTTTTCCTTGGATCTTTAAAACTGGGCAAAGGGCTTTTATGTCTTCCCTAAGCAGCTTTGAAGTCTGTATTTCAAAGAGTAATCACACTATGTTAGAGCTTTCCAATTATGTAGATAAAGAAACTGAAGTCCCTAAAGTCTTGACTGGTGGAGGGAAGAACTGCCATGTCCTTGGGTCACTGTCCCCAAGCTCACTGGTGTCATGACTACATGAATGTCTTTCCTTCCTACTATCAGAGAAACTGAAAAGGCTAGAATCATTTTCCAAATAAGATAATGATGTCTAGAGGGGCACCAATAGAAGTGTATCATTGAGGCAGGTAGAAGTGATTGGGTCAGACTAGGCTTGGAGCTTTGTTCACGTTCCGTACTTGACTGCAATCTTGGGTATCAACACCATTTGTGAGGAGAGTGAGTGCAGTAGAGATGGAGCTTGAAACATGTCTTGGGAGAGACAGGGCAGTTTGGGCCTGGAAAAGGGATGTCTAAAAGGGAAGGACCAAAGAGCTTTAGTCAAGTCACTGAATGTTTACAAGTATATCCATCCAACCCATGACACATAGGTCACATGTGGCCCAGCAGAGCTATGAATGTAGACAAATCTAGACTTAATTAAAACCTCATGAGATTGTTTTGTAGGGATTTCTTTTTTAACCTGATCCCACAGTTCCTAAGCATGAGCTTTCTAGAGGTCAATGTCACATCTCAGTGTCCAAAGGTTGGATGTAACTAGAAGATGTGATGTGTTTGGGGACTGCCATTGGTAGACTTTGAGTTGACTAAGCCCAGTGCTTGACACCCACCAGGCTGCTGGACAGTGACAGCTGGGAGGTTTTGTCAAGGTACTAAGAACTTCCTCCAGACACACAGCTGGCTGCTTGGGGAAAAGGGAACCTACCTTGACCAGAGGCATAAAGACAGTGAACTGAGGGAGGACCCAGGGCAAGAAAAGAAGAGTGATATGTGAGCCGTTGGGCTAGTTAGCAAAGGTTTCAGGAGGACTGATTACATAATTTGCCAAGTCCATATCACAACAAAAATGCAGAGCCCCTGTGAAAGAAGAATCAAAAACATAAAGATGGCGAAACTGACCTTGAGGCCCTCACAGCTTGTGTCTGGTAGTGTCTAATCTGCAGAAGGGAATCAGACCTCTCAGATGGGAAGTGGACTGGGCCAGCATCCCTAAAGCCTGGCCTCTAATGGCTTACATCAGTCAGGGAGACAGGTCTTAAAGGTTCCATAACCTTCCCAGATATTGCCACCAGCTAGGGGACCAAGCATTCTGATACATGAGTCAGTAAAGGCCACTTCATCCCAACGATGACAAGGCATCTTCTAAGCACATGGCCCTGTAGTTGCCCACTTAGAAAACTGGCTCTCGCGAGGCTCTCTACTGGCCCATGTCTTACAGAAGCTGGTACTAAAATGAGCCTCTTTAGTGCCAACCTGTTCTGGTTACTTATGTCATTAATGATAAAAATTGCTCATGGGTTCTCTACCTCCCACCTGGGGAAGGGTCATTCTCTGTGTTAGTCACTTTTCTTGTATCTGTGACAAAATGCAGCTTCCAAGAAACAACTTAAGGAAGGGGGGAAGGGCTTATTGTGACTCACCGTGTGAGGTTGCGGTCCACCTTGACAGGGAAGCATGGTAGCGGGAATGGGAGGCAGCTGGCCACATGTGTCCACAGTCAGGATGCAGAGAGAGGAGATCGGTGGCGGTGCTCAACTAAGTTTCTCCTTTTGACCTTCACTTGTGGGATGGAGTGACCCACATTAGGATCGGTCTTCCCACCTCAAGCAGTCCACTCTAGAAAGCCCTTCTCAGGCACACCAGACCCTTATCTCCTAGGTGATTCTAGCTCCCGTTGGGTTGGTAATCAGGGTTAACTGGCACACCCACACTCTTCCTGCACCCGCTGTCTCCATGAGATCCCTTCATCTTCTTCCTCTCCGTTCACCCCTGTGAGTAGATGCCACAGTGGGAGAGACTGTCTTTTGCCTTATTGTGGCAGAAGCCACTCATCGATCAGAACCTCTTTTCAGCTTCAAGGACCAACTGTGAAACACCCTGTTCAGAAGGCACCATGCTGCTGGGAGGGCTGTGCGGGAGAGCTTGCTGTCCTCTCTCCGATTGAGACTAGCCTCCATCGTCAAGTAGTTAGAAGAGCAGTGGCATTCAGCACATCCATGCACAAGGAGATGAAGCTGAGAAAAGGGTCTGTGGATTTCTTGGACAACCACAGTGGCTGACCTAGGACCCACTAATGTCTCAAGACTGTGTACCTGGTTATCCCCTACTCTGGCCTGTTGGAAGCCTCATGCTGTTTTCGTGAAGGGTGAGGACAGCAGGGAAAAGCTGCCTATCTCTTCTCCTGTCTGTCTACTCAGATCCCCAACAGATCTTAGGTTCTGCTTCAAAAAAACTGGCATCGATTTCATTTATCCAGGGGCAGGCGCTACGACAATGCCGGGAGTTCCATAGCCCTGAGCATCACCATTCATACAGCGTTCCTTGTTCTGAGCCTGGAAGGAACTCCTCTGTGTGGAGAAAAACATTCCCAGGGCCATACTTTCCTTCAGCTTACTTTGACTCCATGCTGGTATTTGTTCTCAGCTCTGTGGGTGAGAAACCAAATGAATAATGCATGGTTTCACCAAGTAATGGGACCACGGAGATAACTCTGTGCACTGCTTGTCTACTGTGTATGAGGCCATTGGGTCCATTACCGGGACTACATAAGCCAGACATGCTGGTGCCTGACTGCAATTCCAGCATCCAAGAGGTGAGGGCAGGAGGGTCAAGGGTTAAAGGTCATCTTTAACCCTTTAAAGAACAAAAGAAAAAAAAGAATCAACATAGATTTCCTGGAGGTGATATAGAGCAAGCCCTGAGCATAAAATGGTGGAAATGTGGACCCCAGCTTGGCAGGCAGAAAGGGAGAGAGAGAGAGAGAGAGAGAGAGAGAAGGAGAGAGAGAGAGAGAGGGAGGGAGGGAAGGAGGAGGGAGGAGGGGGAGGAAGGGAGAGGGAGAGTGAGAGTGAGAGTGAGAGTGAGAGTGAGAGTGAGAGTGAGAGGGAGAGGGAGATGGAGAGGGAGAGGGAGAGAGAGATATGCCTGGGTATACTGTATTACAGAGAGGTGCAGTCCTTGGAAGGTGCCACAGGATTCAGGCAGACATGGCTCCTCCTTGGGGAACCTCATTGCCTTTTCCCCTAGTAAAGAAAAGGATTGAATCAAGGACCTCATGCCCAAGCCCTCGAGCCCTGAGCTCTAGCCCCAGCCCTCTTTTCGCTTCCTTCAGGACAGGGTCTCACTAAGCTGTTCAGGCTAGCTTTGACCTCCCTCTGCAGTCTAGGCAGGCCTTGACCTTGTGATGTCCCTGCTTCAGCCTCCTGAGCACATGGATTACAGGTCTGCACCCTTAGGACTGGTTGCCTCACAGTCCTGTAGGGAATAGGAGGGCTTCAGAGGAACTGCAAGATCTCTGAAGAGAGCTCTGAAGTCCCAGTGAGCCCTTGGGAGGCTGCCTTCCCTCGGCATTAGGCACTAGCTTCTTGGGCTTTTGGCAATGAATGGGGGAGAACAAGAGAGAAGGAAGGAACAGGTCATGTGCTTCCCAGGGTGTCTTTGTCCCCTAGGCTGTGTAAGGAAGACAGGAGCAATGGTGTGTTAGGGGCTGGAGCCTCAAACCCCAGTGCCTCTGAAGGAGGTCTTATTGGAAAAGATAATTTTTACATTAGAGCAGCCAACAGTGTGGGTTCTAGTCCAAAATGACTAGTATCTAGAAATAATGCTTTTATTAATTTTTTGAGACTAGCACCCCCATGCATACAATGTATGATCATATTCATTACCCATACCCACACTTCTCTTCATAATTCCTCCAAGAACTCTTCCCTGACCTTTCACCTCTTTCCAACTTTCTGTCCTCCTTTTATGTTTTTAATCCACTAAGTCTAATTTGTGGTGTCCATATGCTTGGGGGTGTGGGCCATCCATTGGAGTATGATTGACCTACAAGGGATCACACTCTTTAAAATTTTTTTAAAATTATTTTTCTTTTTTATATATAAATTTATATTATTGCACACATATATAATAAGCTACATAAAGCAAGAAGAACCACAAAACAATCAGGAATTATAAAACCATTACATTCATAATGTTTTGGCTATTTTAATTTGGCAACCTTGAAGAAAACATCTTTTCTACCTTGGTGAGCCTAAACTTCTAAATGTAAATCAATATCTATCATATCTCATCTCTATCAACTTAAAACATCTATCTAGACCTAAAAAACATCTTAACCCCTAAACAACTAAGCTTAATTGTAAAACTAAACTATCTGGTTTTCAATCCCATCTGATACTTGAGAAGGAATAAAAATCAATTACCTGAGTAAACTGGAAGTGCAGGTTAGCAGCTTCCCAAATGAGAAGTTGACAGAGACAGTTTGCTGCCCGAACAGTTACCCAAAACACTCTATAACGTTGGAGCTTCATCTTCAGCCTTCTGGCTCAGTATATCTGACAGACATATTTATGAGGCAGGAACTATTGAGGACTTGCTTTCTTTGTCTTGGCAGAGTTCGGCTGTCGACTCTGTCTGCATCCAAGCTTGCCCTTATTTATTTATTTATTTATTTATTTATTTATTTATTTATTTATTTAGGCAGAACACACTCTTAATGAAAATGGACTCTTCCTTCCCCAGAAGCCATCAACTGCCCATAGCTCCTGAGCTAGAGGTGCGGGTTCAGGAGCCCCTCCCCCTTCTATCCTGGAAAATTGACTGACTTGATATTGTACATATATTATGTAGGTGACTCAGCTGCTGTGAGCTCCTGTGTGTAGTAGACCTCGACACCAAGCAGGCATGCACAGAGACCTTTATGTGAGTGTTAGAATTTTATTGCCACAAGCCATGGAGTCTCCAGTAATAGGGAGCCCCCTCCCTGGCACCTTCAAAGGCATCATGGCTTTGTTTACACTTTACCTCAGTCTTCACAACTCCTTAACTATGAGGTGCTGAATATCTGCTCTGGGGCCCCCAAGCCCTAAAGTTAGGGTGTCAGCAAGCCCCACTACCTTGGGAGTCTAGGCAGGAATCAGTGTTCTTGCGTCTTGGCAGCCTTTCCGTCATCAATGTACCTTAGCTCCAGATCAAGGGCTGTGAGCCAGATGCTTGCCACCCCTCTGTCCTTCCTGATCTTGCCCAGATCCACTGCTGTGGTGTCTAAGGCTTCTCAGGCTTCTTGCCTGTTGGCTTGTGAGCATCTAGCTTCTCCTCACTCATGGCTTCTGGACCTGGAGGGATTTCCAAGCTTCTCTAAGGGTGGCTTTCCCAGACAGTCATGACACTGCTCACCTCAGCCAAGCAGAGCCTGTTGGTTGGCCAAAGGTATATGGCTGAAGACTCTCTCTCTCTTTCTCTCTCTCCCCTGTCTCTCTCCATCTCTCTGTCTCTTTCTTTGTCTCTCTCCATCTCTCTGTCTGTCTCTCTCTCTGTCTATCTTTCTCTCTCTCCCTACACGATATTATGAATGGATGAAGAGGCATGGGGCTTCCTGCTAAGAGGGCCTTTCCAACTTCCAGAGCTGTATGAGTCAAAAAGGGTGGGTAACAGGGAGCTCACCTGGAGAGTGTAGAGTCCTGTGGCATCTAGACCTTGAGGGCTTGGGTTTCTGAGAGAATCTTTACCTGGAACTTCAGTCCTGCTACCTGTGAAACAGGATGTGTAGTGGCAAGAATGGATTGAGGTCTATGCAGGCTTATATCAGCCATAAAGGCCAGTGAAGGAAGCAAACCAGGTCTTGAAAAGCCTGGCCTTGATGGGACTCACTTTTGATAGACCTGGAGCCCAAACCCCTCTCTTGTCTTCTGAATTGAGGAAAGCTGGTGGGGATGCTCGGCCTCAACCCGGAGCAACAAGGAGTGGTGGGGGATGTGGGCTCCATTGGGCGTGTAGGCTGAGAGGTACTGACGGGCTCAACCTGAGCGGGTGAGAGGTTATGTGGTGCTATGTAGACTGTGGAGCACCCCAGAGTCCAGAGTCCAGGCATTAGTCAGGCTTATCTAGAAAAAATAAATTATAAAATTAATCTGCTATCTATCTATCTATCTATCTATCTATCTATCTATCTATCTATCTATAATTTATCTATATCTATATAAATCTACCTATCTAACTAACTAAATAAATAGAGTTTATTAGAATGGCTTATAGGAAGCTATGGTCCAGCTAATCCAGCAATGGCTGTCCACAAACAGAAGGTCCAAGAATCTAGTAGTTGTTCAGTCCATGAGGCTGACTGTCTCAGCTGGTCTTAAGTATATTCCAGAATTTCAAAGAAATAGGCTTTAAAGCCAGTGAAGGAATGGACTTGCCAACAAGAGCGAGAGCAAGCAGGCCAAGAAAGCAAGCTTTCTTCTTCCATGCTCTTTATAGAGGCTGCCAGCACCAGGTGTGGCCCAGATTAAAGTTGAGTCTTCTCACCTCAAAAGATCTGGATTAAAGGTGTATCTTCCCACCTCAACATACCTGCAGTAAAAGTAGGTCTTCTGCTTCAAATGGTTTGATTAAAAACAAAATCCCTCACAGATGTATCCAGCTGCTTGGGTTTTAATTAATTCCAGATGTAGTCAAGCTGGCAGCCAAGAGTATCCACTACAGTCAGTTACAACAGAACGCCTGGGTGAGAACTCAAGCATTAGTAGCTTTCAAAATGCCTTTCCTTTTCATGATTGCAGCTTTAGACCCCTGTCTGGTAGTATGGGGGTAAAGATTGAGGTAGGTGAGGTGCTTCCTGGGGAATTGCGTGGGTGGGGAGGAGCAGATACTGATATGGAGTGATAGGCCAGCTGCCATAGATATAACCCTTCTCAAGGTCCCCTCATTATCTTCATAAAGCGTCACATATCTCAACATGGCTTCTGCAACGAAGGTGAGTCTAGCATCCAAGTGACCTTCATGGGGGACATGTCCTGAGCAATGTATTATGTCAACATATAATTTTGCCAGCACGTGGGCATCATAAGTGGCATTTAAACAGGCAATGAAGGTCTTACTGTCCTAGTGATCTGTTATTGATAGAAATAACATGTGAAACATGAATGTATCTCTCCCAAGATGCCACCCTGGAAGGGGGCAACAGGAGAAACAGGACTCCGGGGAGTAAGAATCTGCCATTAAGATTAGATGTGCTTGGGTCATCTGTGGCTCATGATCCAAAGGAAATAAAATGTTCCAACTACCATGGTGTGCTTGGTAAACACTAGCTAAAACTGAGCCTTGCCTCAAAGGAGAACAGCATGCTAGGATGTGTAGGAAAGAACTGCCAGAAGTTTAATAACGTGTGAAAAAATGGGACTTTGATCATCTCCTGAAAAAAAAAAAAAATCCCTGAGATACCAAATGGGATCATTAAAAAGGCTGCGAGGGAGCACGATTCATCAGGTTCTATTTATCTTGCGAATGCGGTGCTTCTGCCAGGTAATTACAAAATCTTTTTGCAGTGGGGCTTTTGTAGCTCATGATAGGCTGCTGGTTTGTTC
Source organism: Acomys percivali (assembly GCA_907169655.1). Lineage (NCBI taxonomy): Eukaryota > Metazoa > Chordata > Mammalia > Rodentia > Muridae > Acomys > Acomys percivali. The sequence goes on from OU015745.1 coordinate 30,925,715, forward strand.
TGATGCACGAACTCTTTATTTTACCCAGACGTACAAGAATATCATTGTAATATTTCAACCTAAAGGAATGACACAAGCTTGTGAGGAGAAACTTTACCTGTGCGCAGATTTCTTGCTATTGTATATTTATGGGTTCTAGTGAGCAAGCATTTAGGTGTGTGCATGTGTGCATGTGTGCATGCGTGCGTGTGTGTGTTTGCAGGTGCCCATGCGTGCACAGGCAGACACCAGAGGTTGACATCAGGTGTTTTCCTCTGTCACTTACTACCATTTTGGAGATAGGATCTTTTACTAAAGCCAGAGCTTGTCATTTTGGCCAGACTGGCTAAGCAGCGACCTCTGAGATCCTCCTGTCTTTGTCTTTTCAGCAATGGCTCTATAGGCATGTGCCACGTGCCCAGCTTTAATGGGTGTTATTTATGGGTGTCAGGTCTGCATGCTTGTGCAGCAGGGTACTTTACCCATTGAGCACTCTTCCTAGTCCCTCAGTTCAAAATTTGCATCTCCGTGTTTGTGTATGTGTGTGTGTGGAGTGCAGAGGGTGACACTGGATATCTTCCCCAGTTACTCCCCACCTAACTTTTGAGGGAACAGGGTCTCTCCCTTAGTCAGTATCCTACAGCTGTGAAGAGACACCATGACCACAGCAACTCTTATAAAGGAAAGTATTTAACTGGGGCTTGCTTACATTTCAGAGGCTTAGGCCATTGTTATCATGGTAGCATGTAGGCAGACATGGCGCTGGAGAAGTAGCTTGAGAGTGCGACATCCTGGATCCACAGGCAGCAGGACGAGAGACACTGGGCCTGGCTTGAGCAATTGAAACCTTAAAGCCTATTCCCAGTGACACACTTCCTCCAACAAGGCCACACCTACTCAATAAGGCCACACCTCCAAACCCTTGTCAAGTAGTGCCACTCCCTAATGACCAAGCATTCAAATATATTAGCCTATGGGGGCTGTTCTTATTCAAATTGCCACACTCCCTGATCCCGAAACTCCTCATCCTGGGCTATAAGCACACGCTGCCACATTCAGCCTATATGTGGATGCTGGGAATCAAATGCAGGGCATCACACTTTAAGAAAAAGCACTGTGCTGACTGAGCCATCTCCTTAGCTCCCAAGCATTTGTTTTGTATTAAGGGAAGTGAGGTTGTTTTGGAAGGCATCTATCTTATCTGTTTGGTGTACAGGGTAGAGTGGCCCATTGGCGGTTTCTCTGCAGTCCAGAAGGGTGGGGAGGGGGATAGCAGGGATGTGGGAGAAGGACAAAGTATTAGGCACCTGTCCCTGGGCAGATATTAGAAGTGTCTTAGTTACTGTTCCATTGCTGTGAAGAGACACCCAGAAAACTCTTATAAAGGAAAGCATTTAATTGGGGGATTTGTTTTAGGGGATATATATCTATCTATCTACATCTATCTATCTATCTAGACACACACACACACACACACACACACACACACACACACACACACAGAGAGAGAGAGAGAGAGAGAGAGAGAGAGAGAGAGAGAGAGAGAGAGA
>OU015745.1:30927253-30963150 GCA_907169655.1 Acomys percivali
AGAGAGAGAGAGAGAGAGAGAGAGAGAGAGAGAGAGAGAGAGAGAGACTGCCCCTCTAACAAGGCCACAAAAGGAACCAAATGTTAAAAAAATATGAGCCTATGGAGGCAATTCTTATTCAAACCACCACAAGGGGAACACAGATTTAGAATTGTGTCCCCTTGACACAAATTTGAATCACCTACATCAGATAGAGTGGCTCTGGAGACATGTCTGTATGGCATTTTCTTGATTGTTAGTTGATGTGGGAGGGAGGACCCACGCCACTGTGGGCAGAGGTCCTGGAAGGCATAAGAAGGGTAGGTAAGTGTCAGTGTGAAAGCCAGCCAGCAGGCAGCTTTCCTCCAAGCTACCTGCTTCTGTTCTTTGAGGTCCTGCCCTGACTTCCCTCAGTAATGGGCCATGATTGGGTCATATAAACTAAATAAGTCCTTTCCTTATAAGTCGCTTCTGGTCATGGTGTTCACTGTAGCAATAAAAGGCATATGAAAGGGTGCAGGCTTTGTAAACTGGGTGAGGTGGGAGGTGGAGGGGCCTTTAGACACTGTCGGGCAGACATGGGGGAGTGGGTGGGTTTAAATAACACAGCATAGGAATAAGACAGTCTCTTCCTTCATAAAGCCAGCCTAACTGGGGAATAAGTGAGCCTACAAGATCTTCAAGGTTTCTGACGAGGAATTGTCTGTACTGGCTTTTCTGACCGAAAGGAACTCCTGCCAGAAACTGACTTGATGGGAAACAAGAAGTTCTGAGTGGTTAGAGTCGAGCATTCTGGAGAGCAAGGCCTGCGTGGTCCTCACCTGGGCACTCTGGGGACCCAGAGAGAGAATACATGCAGGTAGCAGTGCACAGAGGTGGCCAGAAAAATCTCTGAAAGAAGGAGGCTGAGGAAAAGAAAACATATCACCTGAATAGTATGGCATTCATGTGAGCCATGAGGACAATAGTGTCTCTGAGGTTGTTTCCCATGATGCTTCAGGCCTCAGGGCTTTTGCTTGCCTACTCCTCTGGGGAAGCTGTAGATGGCTATTTCTATGCACAGATAGTGCGATTTGTCAGAGAAGAACTGAAAGTAGCTGCTTTCAGCTGGACTCTGAATGCTCTTAAAGGACATTGATGACCACTAAGCTTAGATTAAGCCCAGAACATCCTGAGACTTGTGGGTTTGAAAGGACAAAGTGTAAAGACTGTGGTATAAACTAATATTCGTCCTGGCTCTTCTGCACACTTGGTGTGACTTCAGCCAAGTCACCTTCTCCCACTATACTTAGACCTGCTCTTCCATACACTGGGTAGTAATTTCCTAGCTCATAGGGTTGAGTGAGTAAACCCATGACTTACTGTGTGTAACACACACAATGCCTGGCCCATGGCATCAGCTAGATATAACAACAACAACAACAATGATGACAACAATGACAACAACAACAACAACAACAACAGCAGCAGAGGGAGTGGTAAGATGTTTGCTTAGTGACTGAGTTCTGAAGATGGGATAGCAGGAGGTGTGGGAGGCATTCCGTATCCACTCTTATTGGGCCTCACAAGGTAGGTGCTACTGAGGTTCAGAGAAGCGCAGTGACATGCCTGAGATGACACAGCTGCTGAGGGTGGTCTGGGGTGGCTTTCAGAGCCGGCACTGACCTCACAGCCCCAGGGTGGTCCTGAAAGGAGTCAGGATGACCAGTGTCTCACAACTGAGGATGGCCTTTTGACCAGGGCTGGGGACATACTTTCAGAAATGCTACCTCTGGATTCTAGGACTGTTGCTCTTCATAGGATGCTGGGAGGGTTTTCACTTGCTTTGAGATTGGGGATGGTGGGTGGAAGGAGATGAGCATGGGTCTGGACTTTGACATTGGACAGCAGTTCCTCTTGAGGATGAAGTGGGACTTGGGACTGCAGTTAAGAGAGTGGGTATCAGGAGTGGGTTCTTAGTGGGCAGTGCTAAGCTGGCCAGCATCTGGAAACCACACCCCAGCTTTAAGGGCATCAACATTAAGGCATCTGAAGCTCCAGCAGGCTGAGACTAGAGCCATGGAGAGCATGCCTCAGGGGTAGTGAGGCTCAGTCTCAGTCCCTTCTTGTTGCTGTGACAAACGCTCACAACCTGGGTAAGTTACACAAACAGCAGACACTGATTTGGCTCATGACTGTGGATGCTGGCAAGGGCTGGGGCTGCAGGTCAAGGCTGTGTCTAGTGAGAGTGGGCCTCAGGGAGAATGGTGACACGGTGTGTGTGTGTGTGTGTGTGTGTGTGTGTGTGTGTGTGTGTGTGTCTGACAGAGTAAGGGAGGGTGTGAAGGAGACAGAAGGGAGCTGCTTGATGCCACTGTTTATTTCGGCTCTATCCATTACAGCTAGCTACAGGACTAATGTAAGTGCCCAACAGAAGAAAGGATGATGAAAATGAGCTTTATACACACACTGGGACTCTTCTCAGTGGTGATAAGGGATGAAGTTATGTTGTTTGTAGGAAAAATGAATGCAGCTAGAGATAATTAAGTGGATTAAGTCAGTCTCAGAAAACAAATATTGTGTTTTTTTCTCTCATTCATGGACCCTAGACTTCATAGATCCATAAAAGCATATATGTACTGACGACTGGGCAACAGAGGTGACTGATGGAAGGGGAGGAGTAAGAAGGAGAAGGCTGTAGGAGATCCGAGACTATACTTAAACCACATTATGTATGTGCATAAAAATGGCTTCACATCTGAACTTAGTTTAACTATAATTAAACCCTATGTCCTTACTAATCTTAATAATAATTCTAGAAAAACCTATTCTGATAGTAATGGCATTTGTTGATGAGGGCAGAGCCTCATGACCCAGTCATGCCTGTCTAGGCTCCACCTCTTAGCGCAACTGTATGGGAATGAAATGTCTATGCTCTGCAAACTTTGAGAGAAGCATCCAAACTATAGAAAGTTCGAGGCCAGGAAGCACTGTTTCACTTGCAAATGACAGAAACTCAAACTGGCTGGAGAAACAACATGGTCGCATAGAGAACTTGACATGGCTCAAGGACCAGAAAAGTCCTGGGTGACTGGGCTGCAGGCATACTTGGATCAAGGAGTGATACCAGGGCGTCCTCAGACAGGCTCTTTCTCCGTTTCTATACATGACATCAAGAATCATCATATGCTTACTAATCCCAGAGGGAAGAGAACACATTTCCAAGCCAGTGTCTTCCAGCAGGGTATAAAGACAGCCCTGACCAGCCTGGTTAACATCCTGCTCCCTTTACAGTGCACACGGAAGAGGAAGAAGCTGAGGTCAGTCCCCTGTAATCCAAATGACCAGTGCCCTGCTATTATTATAAGACATGGGAAGGGAAGCAGCAGGCAGGCCCACCCAGACTGGGGAGTTCTAGTAAAATGAGCTTGTGGCTGGAGTCTCAGGCTGACAGACATGTTCAAGACCATGTAGTTCTTATTTGCAGGTGGGTCACCCTGTTTGGAAGATGAACTCCAGGCCAGGGATGGGGTCGGGGAGAGGCTAGCCTTATTGGAAGCAAGGGGTTCTAAGGCCAGTGTGGACCTGAGAGGTACAACTTAAGGGGTTAAATTGGAAGGCATTTGCCATCTGCACAGCAGAAAGGTTTTTTGTTTTGTTTTGTTTTGTTTTCTGCTCCCACTCTTCCTTGAGCTGAGGAGAAATGAACAAACAGTTACCTTCTAAGCTGGGTTTCTGGGGGAATGCATTGTAATTTTCTTTTTTACATATACATTTATATTATTACACATATATACAATAAGCTACCCACAGCAAGAAGAACCACGAAACAATCAGGAATTATGTAAATCTTACATTCATAGTGTTTTGGCTATTTGTATTTGGCAGCCTTGAAGAGCATATCTTTCCTATCTTGGTGGGTCTAAGATTCTGAATATAAATCAATATTTATCATATCTCATAATTATCAACTAAAACATCTATCTAGACCTTAAAACATCTTAACTCCTAAAAAAACTAAGCTTAATTGGAAAACTAAACTATCTGGTCTTCAACCCCTTCCGAGACTTGAGAAGGAATAAAATTAATTACCTGAGTATACAGTGGGTACAAGATAGCAGCTTCCAAAATGAGAAAATGACAAGGACAGTTTGCTGCCTGAACAGTCACCCATAACATTGGCACTTCATCTTCATCCTTCTGGCCCAATGTATCTGACAGACATATTTGTGAGGCAGGAACTATTGCGGACCTGCTGACCTTGTCTTGCCAGAGTTTGGCAGTCGACTCTGCCTGCGTCCAAACTTACCCATTTTTAGGCAGAATTCTGTCTGTGGCAGAAACGAGGAATAAATGCACTATGATTTTCAAAGCAGGGTAGCTGAATCTGGGCAAGGAGCCAGGTACATTCACCACATGTGGGATCCTGTTTATTCACAAAACAAGGTGAGACCTGCATCCTAATTTGCCTCATCTTATATATCAGGAAACAAGGTTCAGCAAGGTCAAGGGTCATAGGATTAACAGGTGATTTGGCATTTGCAAACTTACTTCTGAGATCTAGAAGTTTAATAAGGTAACCTGTTTGGGGGGAATGAAGGGATGGGGCAGCTTGGGGCCTCTGGCCTTTCAGTTCTGTTTCTTGTCTGCCTCTCTGTGCCTTCAGCCAACCAGAATGGCTCTCTGTGCTTCATTAGGCATTGCACTTACTTTAAAAAATACATTTGAAAGAAAAGTCCCAGCCTTAACTTGAAGACCAAGGCGGTAAAGCACATCTAAAGTGACTGAGACTGGAACAGTCTTAGGTATAGATGCTGAGGCCAACAGGCCCAGTGAGGTGACATATTTGATAGTATCAGATACCGTGGTGCCCTGCCATGCCAAGGTGCATGAACAGTTGACTCCATGAAGCTGCCTCTTTCATCTCTTGTCATGCTAGAGGCATTCCCTTGTCCCTGGAGCCTGCTTTTGGGGAAATATCCTTTATTTAAAAGAAGGCCAGGCTGAATATTTAACTGCCTAACCCATTCTGTACTGTCACCTGTTTGAAGGCAGGCTGAGATCTTCAGAGGGGACATGTGGGGGTGGGTGCTGTGGGAGAAGGATGAGAGGCCATGGCTCAGTCTTCTTACATGGACTCAGGAGGAGCATTTGGGAAGCTGGGGAGGGCCTTCCAGTGAGGACCTAGGTGCCCTTCTCTGCTTTCTGTTGAGCCACAGCCTCTCTAAAGCCACCTAAAGAGTAAATGAGGACAAGGGAATTCTTTATGTGCCTAGGGCAGCCTGGGGCTTTGTCATACCAGAGCTGGTTAGCCAGAGCAGCTCACAGTGTCGGAAGAGGGGCAGCCTGCTCACACAATGGGCACAGCTCTGTGGGATCACTTGTGTTCCCCAAACCCACAAGCTAAAGGTCTCTCAGCATATTGAGACTAGGGATGGGAGTAATTGAAGCTCATTGAGCCATGAAGGTGGGGCCTGGATCGGTGTCCTCCTAAGAAGAGGCACAGAATATTTCCCACACCCCCTTTGTTACTGAACTTGAGGTCACAGTCTGTACCCCAAAAGGCCAGATGCAGCATGCTGTTCTCTATAAAGAAATTATACATAGATGTATTGAGAGCAAAAAAAAAAAAAAAAAAAAAAGACGTATTCAATGTGACCACACTGGGAAGAGGGACAAACAGAGCCCCTGACCCTCTCAAGTCCATCTTTGCGGTGAGCGTGAGCGAGACTGAAGGTTAGGTACACCTAGGCAGTCCTGGTCAAGGTGTGGGCCTGCCCACCACGCACCCACCCTTGTCGAGGCTTCAGTCCCCTCCTGCAAGGTACTGTAAAGGGTCTGGAACCCTGTGAAATCTTTTTCTGGGTAGCAAGTTCCCCTTTGGCTGATGCTGGGAATCTGCAGGCGGCTCTTAGGGAGAAGTACAGCTTCTTGGGGTTCATTGTTTTAATAGTCTGGCAGTCAGACAAGAGACAGGAGTATCTTTTTAGAATCTCTGCATTCCCATTCTGGGATGGTGAAGCACGCCTTCAATCCCAGCAGCTGGGAGTTAGAGGAAGGTGGATCGCTAGGAGTTTGAGGCCAGCCTGGTCTACATAGTAGGTTTCAGGCCAGTCTGGGCTGTGAACTTTTTTTTTTTTTTCTCCAGAAAAAGAAACCATTCTTGCTGGGCTTGTTACATTTTGCTCAAGTAGTTTTAGCTCAAATGAGTCCAAGGCATTTAACACCAATATAGGCTTGGCTAGGGGCTTACTAGGTGACCTGCAGTGAGAAAGGGAGGGAGGGAAATATATCTCCACTCTCCACTGCCCATAGCTCTGCAACCCCACGAACATAGTTTATCCTCATACATGCATCTGTGAAATGTCCATCATTCTAAGCCTTTCCTTTTTCATTAGACCTATACTCCTAGCACCTCTCCAGGCTGGGGATATGTTACTTTTTTTTTTTTTTTTTTTTGGTAGTTGATGACAACAAACATTTATTTTCTATGATATTGTACTATTGTCACTTTTCCCTAGGGAACTCTCCTCCTCGTGCCTTTTGCACACTGCCTGAAAGTTTTAATTGTTTGCCTAAGCTCTTTATATATGAAGATCTCTGATAGGAGTTCCTATTTGCTGATTTATGGTTGGTTTCTTCCCACTTCCCCCTCAAGTCAGCGTTGTTTTTAAGCTGCGAGTTGCACACGAATCACCCTGTGTACCTCTAACTTATGAAACTTGATACATTTACGGTATTGCTAGTGGCTGAGCACCTAGGATACCAAAGGTTTAATTTGCAATGAAATGAATTGGCTTAAACTTCAGCTGGCTGTCTCGTCAGGGCTGAGTGTTTGCATACTTCCTGTCTCAAGTCCACTGCCAAGTGTGCAGTCTGGCATTCTTTCCTCCTTCGCCCTGACTTCCCTGTTTCCTTTCCGTCCTTCTGACTGAAGCTTAGCTGAGGAGGAAGCTTAAGAAGTGTGCTTCAGGCCAACGGGAAGACTGTCAGTGCCATAGGTCACTGCAAAAGAAATGGCCCTTGGGACTGGAATCCCTTCACTTATTGGGAGACCCTGCACTTGCCAAGATACACTTCTTGGGTCCCCTGAGGACCAGCTAAGGCCAACTGGGCCAAAGAACTGAGTCCCATAAAGAGCTTGAAAAACACCCGCTCTCTGATTTCCACCTCTTGTCATTTTGTTAGTTTCCCTTTCCTCTCACACAGAAATGTCAGTGCTAGGACATAAAGAGCCCCAGACTTGGGGTATGTGGGCAAGAGCTTAGGGGACCTCTGGCTTCTCTGGGTTATAATAGCTGAAGAGATGGCTTAGTGGGGAAAGCAGTTGGTGCACCAGCATGAGAATACAAGTTTGAGCCAAAGAACCATGGAAGAAGTTGGCCGTAGTGGTGGGTGCCTGCAATTCTAGTGCTGAGGAAGAAGAGACTGGTGGGAACCTGGGACTTGCTGGCTAGATAGTCTGGCCTAAACAGTAAGCCCCAGGTTCCGGTGACAGAACCTTTTTCAAAGAAACAAAGGAAATACCTGAAGTTGGCATCTAGCCTCCACGTAGCCACCTACCCACACATGTACATGAACCTTACCATCTACATCCCCCAAACACATGCACACAGACACACAGGGATGCACAGGGACACACACAGACACACAGGCAGACACACACATACATATAGACACACACACAGAGACACACAAGGACACACACAGACACAGACACACACACACACACACACGCACGCACACGCACGCGCACGCGCACACACACACACAGAGCTAGGATTCTACTTAGCAGTCATGGCCTGTGCATGTGGGGGCCTTGCCTGCACCATCCCCAGGAGAACAGAAAAGTCTGTTTCTCTCTCTGTCTGAGTTTCACAGTGGGTGACTCTGGTCAGGGAGGCTAAAGAGGCTAGTCAGAATGGTAGAGCTCTTCACACGGCGTGGGTGCCGGATACCCCTGCAAGATGCAGTTACTTTTATATCAGAATTTCCAGAGCAGACCAAAGCCATATTGCTGGTCATTGGTTGCTGGCCACCTTACACCTCTCCTAGCTTCAGCCTGCATGCTAGCTGAATGGCTTCAGGAGAAGGAAGCAAGGTGCCCTTGTGGGCCCACCTGATCATCAGGGAACAAGGGTAGCTCGCAGAAGGAGGATCTTAGAGGCTGAGCCATGCCACCGATGCCAGCAGGACAGGTGCTTTCTCTTAGTCCTTCTCTCTCTCTCTCTCTCTCTCTCTCTCTCTCTCCCCCCCCAACCTCAGGTCTCTTGCCAGTTTCCAAAGGGCTCATCCTTTTTGTCATCAACAGACCCTGGTGTTGGCAGGGAAGGTGGTTTTTCTCCCTCCGGTTCTTATGACACCAAGACAGGGATCTAAATTGGACAATCCCAGAGGAGGACCTGACTAGCCTGGGTTGGATCAGAGTTTGAGTTGAGGCCATGGAGGCCTGTGATTGGCCAAGTTAGGGTCACATGCTTATTCTTTAACAGCTGTGCCATCGGGGGTGGGGGACTGGAGGAAGACTAGGAAGGTTGGTTGGTGTGTCCCAGAAATGCCCACAGTACACCCCTTGCTGCTCATGTCAGTGTCTTCAGGAAGTTGGAATTTGAGATTCCAGGAAGAATTGTAAGGTGAGATTTGTTTCCTGGAAAGTAATTGTCTTTGTTTCTGATTCATTTATCCCAGTAGGATGGGACGTGGCAGTGAGTTTTGGTCTCTTATTAAACTTGTTTCATTTGAACCACAGCAGTGGTGGAGCTCATTCAGAAATGTTCTGTTTCATGCCTGTAGCCCTTGGAAAGACTGATGGGCCACTGGAAAGAATCATGACGTGTGACAGTTAAAAACCCTGGTGCTGCAAAGTGCTACAATTTGGTACCTGCAAGATAGCTCATGAGTTCACTAAGCCTTTTTCTCTGAATCTGGGAAGAGTTCTCTCTTTCTGTTTTTCCTTTTGGAGTCATCAGGACCGGGTCTTTGACTTCTTTTGGAGACTACGGCGGACATGCCCTTCTGTCCTGGCCACTGGCAATCTGAACTGGCTTCTTTGGTTTGATGTATCATCCCCTCCCTCAAGAGCCTGAGCCCATCTCATATTCATCAGATAATTGCCATGGTGTGCTTGGAACTGATGGGTCTTCTCTGATCTGAACTAATTAGGATGAGCTGTCATTCTTTGTTAATAATGTCAGCCACTCATTTTTCAGCCTCTCTTGCAGCTAAGTGTGGCATAAGTATGACCCATAATCCTCCAATTAATCCAAACATACTTTTGATTCAGAGACTGGTGATTGGAGGAGAGGGGAGGGCATCAGTAGTGTCTGTGGGAGATTTGTCTGGGCAGTGATGCTGGTACAGAGCCCACAATCCCCTAGGGTGTAAAGACTCAGAATGTAGGAATCACTGGAGATGAAATCCAGTGTATGCTAGGCAAGAACTCTACCATGAGATATATCCCTAACTCAAATCCTTTCTTTTTTTTTCATCACTTGTATATTGTACACTTCATCTGTACTAGGAGGTCTTAAGAGAATTAGACAGGAAAAAGAAAATAAATCAGCTAAAAAGAATAGGCATCACCTGCATTTCTGTGGTTGGATTTCAAGTCTTCATGACAGACCCTCAACTAAAAATTGCCAATCTGAGCTGAACTGCAAAGTTGATAAGTAACTACTCCAAAATCTTTTGTGAAGTTGCTGCATGCCCTCTGAAGTGCATCTGTTGAGAAGGCTATATTTTGGATTTGCCCTTTAAATTTGGTGGTTCTCTGAGCCTCAGTTGTCTAATCAGTGAGATGGAGATAAACTGCCTTTTCAATGGGCTCAGGGAAGAACCAAATGTAGTGGGTGATAATATTAATGACCTGATGTAGTTTCATTTCTCATGCTGTGGCCAAATAGCCTAACAAAAAGCAACTTGGAAAAGAAAGGTTTTGTTTTGTTGACTTACAATTTCAGATTATAGTCCATTATTGTGGGGACTGCATAATTACAGCGTGGTCATGACCATAATATTATTCTTTGTTGTAATGATTATTTGAGGATAATAGCTGAACCTGGAGTCAGACTTCTGGATTCAGATTTTCAGTATAAAACCTATTAACAACATGATTTGAGCACATTTGCTGGCTTTCTCATCTGCAAAATGGGGCTAATAATCATGGTGCTATCATCTTTGGTCTGTTGGGAGGCTCAAGGGAGGGAATGCACAAGACGTGTTTAGTTTGAGTGTGTGTGTATGCACATGTGTATGTATGTATGTATGTATGTATGTATGTATGTATGTATATGTGTGTGTTTATGTATGTATGCATACAGAGGTCAGAGGAAAACCTTTCAGAGCCAGATCCATGTGAGTCCTAGGGGTCAGACTCAGGTGGACAGACTTAGCAGCAGGCACTTTTATCTGCTGAGGTATCTTGCCAGTTCTATAAGACATGTTTTAGCAGTGAGTTCAGAGACTTTTATTGTCATCCTCCTCCATCATATTCTTTATAAGTCCTAACCTTGAGTGTGTCATTCCACATCAACATTACTTCTATCCTTGAACCATGGGAGACACTGGGGACAGAAGCCCAGAATTCCCTCCAACTCTTCCCTCCATTCTAACTACCAAGTTAGAGGCAAGCTGGCTGGGCAGGATTGTCAAATCTCCAGTCCAACTTCACTTTTGAACTTAGCAAAGGGAGAGCAGATGCCATTGTATGCATTTCACAGAAAAGAAAGCAGAAATGGAATAAAAGTCCATTGATAGCTAAACAACATCAATCTGGACCACATACTGATTATCCTAAAATCTTTTTACCTTTCTACTTTCAGAAGTGTCCATCTACCCTCCTTATAGAGGCTGTCAAGTCACCCCCCACTCTCAAATTTTCTATTTTTTTCTTGATGGTGTAATAGTCATTTAGAATTGTCTTTCATTTATGTTCTTCAAACCATATGTGTCTGTCCAAGTAGGAGGTTGGAATCCAGTGTGGAGAGCTTCCTGGAAGTCAGTGTTTGCTGAATTGAAGAGGAGCTATGTTGCTTGGATGCCTGGGGAATGAGGGATGGCAGGGGAGACCATCTGGCATGGTCCTTTATATGTTGGCTCATCCACTACGTGTTGCAATCAGCTAGAGATTTTATCATATTCTTTGCAACTGACCTCATGCCCAGATGTCCCCTGCTTTTGTCATGGAGACAATATTGACTTGGAGTGCCATTGCCTTTCCCTGAGGGAGTTTAAGCTCCCCCAACCTCAGTTCCCATGCATTCCCAAGAGAGATTCTTCCCTGGTCTTATTTTTAACTAGGATTTGCTACTTTAACTCAGACCAAAGTTTTCTACATCCTTTCTCCTACAATTGGAGACAGGCCAGCTGGGCATACTTTCTAAATCTGCCTTGAAATGCCACCACTTCACACTCTAGCTTCCTTCTTTGTCTAGTTTGCTTTTGCTAGATGTGTGCTTAGTGGTACCCAATATGGCAGAATCTAGAATCATCTGGAAGACAGGCCTCTGGGCGTACCTGTGAAAGACTATCTTGATGTGTTAGTGGGGGGGGGAGGAACTCCCCCACTGTGGGTGGCCTCATCCCCTGGCTGAGATCCTGAACTCTGTAAAGGAGAAAAGGAGCAAGCAGCAGTGTCATTTGTTCATTCCCTGCTTCTTGACTGCCAATGCCATGTACCCAGTCCTCTTGGGCTCCTTCCTGCCATTGCTATTTCCCCACCCTGATGAACTGCGACCCACACTGTGAGCCAGAATAAACCCTTCTCCCTTAAGTTGCTTTTGTCAAGAGTATTTTTGTCATGGGGGGTGGACAGTGCAGAAATGAAGCTTTAATTTTTCTCTGTATCAAAATCCCATTCACATGTGAGAGTTTGTGAGTGTAGTTGACTTTCTCTTGGGAAGAAGGAGAAGAATAGTTGTATCCCTGCTTTGCAACCATGACTGGGCAGTGGACATCCCCATGTGAGCCCTGGCCTCCCTCTCCAAGTCCCTTCTGAACAGCAGGAGATGGCATTTGAGATTCCCCAGCTTCAAGGCATCTCTTCTCTATTCCTTCCTTCCTTCCTTCCTTCCTTCCTTCCTTCCTTCCTTCCTTTCTTCTTAGTATTCTAGGGCAATTCCAGTTAACAATAGCAGTTCAATTTTTCTTAACTTTGCCTCTCATGACCTCTCTGGACCCTTTCCTCATATCTCCTAAGAGGATTCCTCAAAATTAAGATGATGCATTATCAAGAAGAGGAACCTTCCACCTGCTTCTGGATGGACATTGTCAACTGACGTAGCCAGGTCCTCAGCCCTGGCCTTTCCAGCCTCCTGTGGTTTGGCTAAGTATCCCTAAAGGCTCTACATGTGGCATCTGTAGTCACCAGCTTGTGGGTCTAGTGGGGTGATAACTTAAGAGGTAGGGTCAGTAGGAGTTTAGGTCATGAAGGAGATTGAGAGGACTCTCAACCTTCCCCTTCCTTTTGTTTCCCAGCTACTGTGAGGTAAACCCCGTTGGACCAAATTGTGTTTTTCATCTGCTATTTGCCCTTCATCTGAAGTGACTAGACATTTCTTCATGTCTCCCCAGGAAAAGCCACACAAAACCTTTGAAGCTAATTCTCTCAGGCATCCTGTCACGGTGTCAAGAAGCTGGCTAATACAGGCCGACCCTCAGACAAAAAGCCTTTAAAGAAAAGAGGTTTGGTTTTGAACCTTATTTTGCCCCTCATTTGCCTGGTGTGTGTCTCCTCTGTGGCATTTGGACCCCAGTGTTCTTATCCACCATGGTTTCAGTTGACCAACAGATGTGACAGGATTCATGGCTGACCTCACTTAGGGTCCAGATAAAAGCTGTCTCAACAGGACACACAAAGGTTCACATGAGGTAGGGAAAAATCAACCAACTCCAAACAGATATCCTAAGTGTAAAATAATAGATCATATTATAAAAGTTGCTTGGCAAAAGCCCATTAACCCCAGGCTTCCCAGTTTGTGGGAGGGACCTATCAGTGCCTGTGTTCTGGCCTTCACTCCCTTTTCAAACACTGCTTCTCCATGAGCAGGCAAGGTAATTAGATGCATGGCAGAGCGTTATTGTGTCTTTCCATAGGCCTGCAGGCCCCTCACCTTCCTCAGCCAATCTCTTCCCACACAGCAATAACAGTTTCTACATTTGTTCACATTGAAAATATTTAATCACAAAGGTTGCCAGCTTGGCGGGTGGGAGGATTGTGAGCCTCAGTGTGCAGCTGGGTGCCCCTGGATTGTCAAGCTGCAGAGGGTGCAAGACTGGCTGAGGAGCAGGAGTTCACAGCCTTGATGATATTCTGCCCCTGTGGAAGCTTTTTGACCACGTGTCAGAGTCATTTGACTGGAATGTCAGCTGCAGACCCCATGTGTTTCTTCCTCTGGAGCTGCCCAGCCCTTCACTCTTTGGAACTCAATGTGCTAATGGAGAGAGGGTTGGGGGGAAGCCCTTTCAGAGTCACTGAGGTCCAGTGTCTGATTCTCCCCCTCAGGACAGCCAGCCTGTCTGTGCACAACGCACAATGCTTAGCTGGGGTGTAGGCTAGCAGATGTGATGCAGGGCCGTGGTTGGCAGTGAGTACTCAGGCAAAGAATAACACACCTGGGAGTAGCTTTGGAAAACTGATTTAGTTTATTGGGATCGGGGTGAATGCTCCTGGGGAGGTGGGCATGGTTTCTGGGGCAAGATTTGTGTGGCCATATACAATTGGCCAGAACACGGGTATTGAAAGATACTTTATCTGCATACTCAGGGACTAGGCTGTCAAGGGGTTATATATATAAAATCAGAGTTGATGGTGAGGCAGCTCACTTTGCCAGGTTGGGAGAGAGGAAGAAGCCAATGCCTGCAGTCCTCATATGAGGTATCTGGAGTCAAAACTCTCCTCAACCCTTCCCCCATTAATCTTGGGCCATTATGGTCCCACAGTCCACAGTCTTGAGCTGAAGGAAGAAGAGTTGTGGGTCCACTCCTGGACTTCACATTATTTTGGCATCTGTTTTTCCCTGTCTCTTCTAGAATCTTCCTGAGTTTCACAGCTTGCTGTACCATTTGACTCTCTCTCTCTCTCTCTCTCTCTCTCTCTCTCTCTCTCTCTCTCTCTCTCTCCCCCCCTCTTTTTGAGATAGGGTTTCTCTGTGTAGTCTTGGTTGTCCTCACTCTGTGGACCAGGCTAGTCTTGAAGTCAGAGATCCGCCTGCCTATGCCTCCCAAGTGCTGGGATTACAGGCATGTACCACCAATCACCTGGCTGCCATTTGAATCTTACGGATGCTTTAGACACCACTCTCCTTCTCCCCTGTCTGTCAACTGCTACTTTTCATCTCTATCAGCTGCCTCCCAACTTTCTGCCCTTTCCACATCTGCTACTATTCATTATCTGCAGTGATTTAGTCTATCAGATAACCAACCTTGTTAAAATTCTGTCTAGGATGAGAGTCATGGCTGTGAGTGAGGATTTGGGCTCATGCACTGGGTGATGACAATGTAGTTGACTTTGTTCAAGGCCTTCTGGTTTTTTCCTATATTCTGAGTCATACTCTGAAAGGTGAGATTCCCATGTGAAATGACATCTGACTGCAGTGGGTAGAATGTGACAAGGTGGAATCGGAGGTGGGTCCCCGTGGGTGTTCTGTGCTGGGATGAGTATGACAGCTGGGTAATCATATCCCTGGGGCCCAACTGTGGCTTCCTTCTGAAAAGCTCTAGGCCTAGATGATTCCTCTTTGTCTCTCTGTGGTCAGAGGAACCCTGGATATGGCACTGGGGATGGATGTGGAGGACCAGCACGATGATTTGTGAAGAAGCAAATGTGGGGGCAAGAGCACAGTTCAGTTCATGTATGAAGCTAGAAGGGGCCAGTGGATGAACCCCTGCACCAGGGACTCCGAAAGGGTGATCTTCCAGTCACTCGAGGCTCACACAGGGAAACAGAAGGTCTAGTAATCTAAAAGAGGCCACCACGGTTTTACATAACAGTTAAAAGCCAGAAATAAGGAGCTGGAAAGATGTCATAGAGACATCTCCCGGCCTTGCAGAGGACTTTGCGTTTGGTGTTCAGAGCCCACCGTGCGGGGTTCTCAACTGCCTGCAACTCTGGCTCCAGGGCATCTGGCCTCTGCAAACACTGCACTCATGTCTACCACTCCGTCCCCATCCTTGCGCATAATGAACACATCTTTTAAAACAATAAAAAAAGGAATAAGTCAAAGTTCACATCTGTTTGAACTAGAATGTTATGTAAGATGTACAATATTTATGAGAACTTAATGAAATGTACAAGTTAAAAATTATTAATATCAGGTGGTCTGAAGTATACAAATTATTTGCACAGATGAAGGACTGGGATGGTATGGCTGGTGATTCTAACGGGAATAACTACAGGATTTAGTGGTTAACATAAGCCACTCAGACCAGGTTGGCACAAGAGGGAATGGTAAAGACTGCAGCAGATGTGGCAACGTCTCATGCGAAGGGGGTGCCTATCCAGTGACAGCATACCCTGCTGCCTCATCAAAATGCTCTAAAGAAAGTTTCGACTCATGATACTGATTTAAAATGTCACAGTTATAAAATGCTGGTAAAAATAAACATGTATGGCCAAATAAAGATGTTGATGGTCTCGCTTACATTTGCTGTCTGCTGTCTTTAAAATAGACTAAAATGTTGATACTGGATGTCTCCAGGACAGAAAAAAAAAGTTAATGTAGCTGTGCTAAGCTTTAGTTTCATCATTTCCTTCCTTCCTTTGTGTATGTGCTAAATGCATGCTAGAATGTGCATGCATTTTAGTGTTTTTAAACGGAGGCCAGAGAAAGACATCAGGTGTCCTGATCTATAATTTTCTACCTTATTCCCTTTAGTGAGGCTCTGTCACTGAACCTACACATACCTTGGGGCTGGGAAGGTGTCTCAGTGGGTAGGAGAGCTTGCTGTGTGTGGGTGAGGACCTGAGTTCGGATCCTCAGCTTCACATAAAAATCTGTGTATGCCTGGGCGCATCTGTAAAGCCAGCACTGTGGGGAGTGGAAGCAGGAGGCTTGCCAAGGCTTGCTGGCCATCAGCCTACCTCCAGGAACACACAAATAATAAAGCGCTGTGGAGGTAAAGATGGAGTTGGTGCTTACACAATAATTGTCATGTGAGTGAAGGGACACGTGAATGAGGGTAGTGGATAGTCCCTATGGTATTCTGGGGAGTCACCTGTGTATCTCCACAGCGGCCTAGCTCTCTGCTTTTCACTAGCTGTGTGCTGTGAAAGGCGACAGATAATTTAACTGTCACTCTGATGTGCCACATGCTCACTGTGTACTTATATTCTGTATTAAACACTTTTGTATGCAGGCTGCCTCTCCGAGCCTCAGTCCTCATAAAATGAGGATAATCATGGAGTTTGTTTCAGAGTGTCCTTGTGGAGACAGCAAGCCTCTGGGGAACCGGGATGGGACAGTCCAAACCTGCCACAGAACTCCCTTTTAGTTCCGGCCAGCTGAACCACTGCAGGTAGAAGCCACTTAATTTGCCCTGCTCCTGCAGACTCGAGGCGGCCCGTGGGTGTGGAGCTAGAAACGGCTTATTTAAGGCAGTATCCATAAATGCAGCTGATGGCTTATTCAAAATGTGTCACTCTCCTTTTTCCAGCACTTATGTAAAACACGCAATTTTCGGTTTTGTCAGTTCTTTACAGAAAAGGATCTGTTCTACTCAGGAAACTGCTTCATAAGCACAGGTGAATTCTAATTCCTAGCCTATCTTTGGATTGTTGATTCGGTGTATCTGGAGGACAGTTCAGGCACACCTGCGGCAGCTGTGAGAGCCTGCCTCACACTGACAGTGTTAGCTTGTTTGTCACCGTCATGAGCGCTGTCCTGTCAATGATCTTGTCACAACCCAAATCCACTCTGCCGCCAAAAGTACACTCACACGTGTGCATAAGTTATACACACCGTGCCTCTGCTTTGCTTTAGTTTGTATCTGGGATGTTCTCCAGAGGCGTTGGTTTGTTAAAGGCTTGCTTTGCAATCTCTAGTGCTGTTGGCAGGCACCTTTAAGAGGTGGAGTCTATGGACAGAAAGTTGAGTCATTAGGAGTGTGCCCTTGAGACGGGACCCTGGCCTGTCTGTCTCGCTCCTTCCCACTTCTCTCTGGCTCGCTGTTTTTCTATTTCTCTGTCTCTGACTTTGTTTTTGTCTCTCCCTGTCTCTCTATCATAGTCTGGCTGTTAAGTGGTGACTATTTCACTCTTTTCCACTCCCCCTCCCCCCAATGTAGGAGGACATCCATGGGCTGAAACATGAGCAAAAGTCAACTTTTTTCTCTTTTAAAGTTGTTTATCTCAGATGATTTGTCATCATGTCTGGAAGTTGATTAACACATATATTTATATTTGTCTGTTGAATGATCTGTGTGATTTATCATTTTAGAACAGTTTTTTTTCAGTGCCAAGCTCTAGTTCAGACATTTCATTTTTAAATTTTTTCATTGTATACATTTATAAGGAACATTATGACACTTTCTAATGTGTGCTCGTCAAACCAAAGTAGTTAGCAGTCTCATCTCCTTATAATTTCTTCATGTTTGAAGGATTCAAACTCTTCTAGTCAAACCATTTTTGCTGTAAATACTAGGATATCATTCCTTTTATGGCTGAATACTATTTGATGGACTAGCTCTTCTACATTTTCTCTGTCTAACCACCTACTGATGGTAGGCTGGCCTCCCATCTTGGATATTGCCTTCATCACTGTAATGTTCAGAAACAAATGTGTATCTCTTTGGGACTCTGATGTCATTTCCTGTGGATGTATATTTAGAACTGAAACAGTTGGATCACATAGTAATCCTATTTCTACCTCTTCAGGAACTCTTTGGGTGGCTCGTCATAGAGGTCACACTTGTAGCAATCGCCACCATTTATTGGACTTCCTTACCCTCAACTCACACTCACTCCCAGTTGTGTTCTGTCCTTTTCTAAAATTCCAGTCTGACCAGGCTGAGACCCTATCCCAAGGTTTAATTACAGTTCGCAGGTCAACATTTTTTCGTATAATTATTGACCATTTGTATTTGTGCTGGTTGGTTTTAGTCAACTTGACATGAATCTAGATATAACTGGGAAGATGGAATTTTAACTGAGAAAATGCCTCCATCAGATTGGCCTGCAGACAAGTCTGTGGGTAATTTTCTTGATTAATGATTGGTCCAGCCAACTGTGGACACTGCTACCCATGGGCAGATGTTCCTGAATGAGTTAAAAAAAACATGGCTTAGAAAGCTCTGAGGAACAAGCAAGTAAGCAGCATTACTCTGTGGATTCAGCATCAGTTTCTGCCTTGTGTTCGTGCCCTGACTTCCCTTGGTGATGGAGTGTGACCTGAGAGATGAAAGCTGAAATAAACTTTTTTTTTCCCCCAAATTACTTTTGGTCATGGTGTTTTATCACAGCAATAGAAACTCTAACTAGAGATGTATTTCTTTTCTTGAGCAATTTAGTGAGACCATTTGCCCATAAAAATGGAATGTTGTCGTTGAGTTTTTAATTTTTTACTCTCTTGCATAATGTGGATACCAGTGTTCTCTGTTGATGACTTTTTGTTGTAGAGAAGCTCGTTGGCTCTGTAAGATCTCATTTGTCTCTTATGGCTTGTGTTGAATGTGCCTTTAAGAGCCCTAGCCAGAATACCATTGTCACCGCCGAGGTCTCAGTGCGCTCCTGCTGTTTTCATATAGTCCTTTTGGAGTGTCAGGTCATACATTTAGTCTTTGGACTCATTCCGGGTTGGTAATTGAACAGGATGAGATGGGTGTGGTTTCACTCTTCCACATGTGGGGACATTCCTGCGTTTGTGTTCGCCTTTGTGTTCTCGTGATTTAGTGGACTGAGGTGTTAGATAGGGGGTAAGAGTTACCCAGGTGACACAGGTGACAGTGCTGTCTACTTACTGGTGATGTCGCCCTTGATCACGATTGAAGGTCCCATCTGTCTCCTTACCTACTGACGAGCTCTGTTTCCTCTTTTGTAAACAATAAATAACAGGGGAGTGAATTTGTTGAAACTATCAACTAGTGTTTCTCTCTTAAACTCTCCACCATGGAATTTAGTCGTTCCTGGTGGTTCCCACAGCAGTTATCCATGTAGCACTGTTGGAGCAGTTCCCAGTTTTCCTCACTTCCTCTTCATTTTTTGGTTGGAGTTCTTCTACAGAGAGGCCTTATCGCATATCCCCCAGTTATTATTTATTCAGTCTTTTTTATGCCTGTATGGGATTATGGTTGCTTATTTTATTCTCTGGGCTATAGTCCCGGATTATTATTACTTGTTTTATTTCTTGGGTTGTTCTGCTTTTGGCCGCTGGGGGCTCTTTCAGGTTGGTTCTTGGATCCTGTAGATATATGTTGCTTTCATAGTTTAAAAATACAACAAAGTACAGATAACAGTTTTTTTTTTACTTGTCTTTTATTGGGTAGACTGATATTTTTCTTTTAGTACATTTGTTTATTTATTAACTCTGTGTGTGTGTGTGTGTGTGTGTGTGTATGCATGTGAGCATCCATGTACAAGAGGCCAGAGGGCAAGTCATGATAGTCAGTCCTCTCCTTCCATTAGATAGGTCACAGAGATAGAATGTAGTTCATCAGCAAATGCTGAGGTAATTCATTTTTGTGAGAGAATCTTGTTCTATCAAACAACTTGGACCTATTTGAGGTACAGAAACCTTTAAAAGCTTATATTTCCTTCCCTCCTCTCCTTGCTCCATCCTGCCCTCCATTGGGCCTTCTTCTCTTCTTTTAATAATGTGCAGTTGCTTTTGTTTATGCGGCTGAAAAAACTGGAAGATAGAATACAGGATCAACCTAGGTCATGGAAACAGTCTGAAGTAGTATTGTTATAAGAAAAATAATAAGAACTTGATGATTCTGTGGATATTTGTGAAGTCCATGAACCTCTGATTGCCAAAAATTTGAACTGTGTGTGGGGGAAATTATAAACTCAGAACATCAGGGGATCTCATTTTACAGCTAAAGGCTGAAAGGATGGTCTCACGGAAAATAGCAAATTTCAAGGTTCATTTATCACCAATGTGGGAAAAAATGGTGCTCAGGGTTTGTGTTTGTGCCGGCTGCATTGAAGGAGCAGCTGTGTCCCCAGAGCCCAGGAGAACACACCTGCTCATGGGGTGAGACACCGGCAAAACCTAAGAAATAATGAGTTCAGTGGGGGTGGGGTGGGGAGGCGGGTGGCTTTGATTCTGTCTGAGCAATGCCGGGCTCAAGAGCAACACTTTGGATTTAAAAAGAGAGAGAGAGAGAGAAAGAGAGAAAAGATTTTAGGTGTCTTGTCTCTGCTGAGCTTTAGAGTGAAGAACAGCACTGGCAGAACCCTCTTCCTGCAGAGGGCACATGTGGGACCCTAGCTTATCAATCCTGGAGAGTTGGGTGTCTTTATTGCCAACAGAGCTGTGAGCCTGGCTGGAGCTGACAGAGGCCACAGTTGCTCTAAATTTGGAATATCCAGGTGTTTAAGTATGTAGCTTCTGTGGCGGGAGAGATGGCTCAGCAGTTAAGAGCATGCACTGATCTTGCAGAGAGCCAGAATTCAGTTCCCAGCACCTACAGATGGCTCATAACTGCCTGCAACTCCAGCTTTAGGAGAGCCTACACATGATTCTGACTTCCAAGGGCACTAAACTCATGTGCACAAACCCACACTCAGACACAGTCATCTCTCTGTGCCAGCCAGTTCCATATCTACAGATTCAACAAACTATAGATTGTGTTTATTCCGAAAGATTTGCACCAGTGTTGAGCATACATAGCCTATTTCCCTTGTCATGTTTCCCCAGAAACAGTACAGTAGGGCAACTCTTCTGGTGCACGTACTGTGAGGTAGGTGTGATAAGCAATATGCAGATGGTTTAAAACTCAGCCTTTTATGCTGTGGGTCACACACAACTCCATGTGGGTAATAGAACTGAAATAGGGGTTATGAAAAATTTGGCAACAGTGTAAGTTTTCCGAATGTTCAATGACCAGGCTTAATTCAGAATCAACTGAGTAATGAAATACAGTTGTTTCTGGTAGGACTTGCCCATGTTGCATCATGAGACTGTACTGTACCACAGCTGTGGTCCTGATCACACAACATGTGTACTTGGTGAGCTGATAACTTGACTCAGAATCAAGATTATCAGATAAGGTAAGAACTGTGGTGTTCTTAGTGGACATGCAAACCATTTTGTCCTTATATAAATCATGATGGTTTAATTATAGAAATGTTTAAAAATTCATGTCTGAGTCAATGGCTTGCTTTCATAAAATATCATTACATGATTTTTTTTTTGGGGGGCCCAGGTGTGGCCAGAATTTTCAACAATTTCAATGGATCTCAACCTATTGCTGCCATTTGGTACTAATGTGTTTAGTTTTGGTGGTCTGAATGAGAGATCTCTCCCATATGCTCATGTGTTTGAAGACTTGGCTCCTTGTTGGTGGCGCTTCCTGAAAGAGATTATTGACCGAGGCTGCTAACACCTGCTGCTTTCTTCCAGGACAATCCTGGAACTTTTGTCCACAGTCACAGGGAGAAGTGACTTCTGGGAGTTTGGATCTTATGACTTTAGGGTCTTGGCATGAAGCCCAGTAAGGCAGCTCCCATGGTGGGAGAGAGAACCACCCTGCTTGCTTTCCTCTTCCCTTCCTTTGCCTTGCATTCTCACTGCTTCTACGTGTCTCCTAACCTCCCTCACAAGTGTATTTTCTTCAAGCATCTGCTGCTGGGGAGCCCAACCCAAGAGAGTTGGTCTTCTGAGATGAACATTTGAAGCTTTGAATACAGTGACCATCAAACTGTGACACATGAACATCGATCCTATTTCTCAGAGTTCACAGGGGGAGACGGTACTGAGCACCTTTATCCATAGGTGTATTGCATGAACGATAACCATTTGGTCGTGTTTAGGCTTGGTAATGCTGATACCCCCTCCCTACCCAAGTAATGCTGTGGTTTGAATGTGCTTCCAAGAGTTCATGAAGGGGAGTTGTCATTCCTCCATGCAGCAGTGTTGGGAGATGGGGCCTAGTGAGAGGCAGGCATGTACGTCATGGAGACTGAGTCCTAAAGGTCAAACCTGGTGATGGCTCACCTCTCTCCCTACAACGGTGCCTTCTCTTTCCTTCTTGCTTCCTTTACATTATGAAAAGCACCAGTGCTTTACCAGATGCAGCTGCCTGATTGTGTGTAATCGTGACCCAACTAAACTTCTTTCTTTACAAATTATGCAGTCTGGGACATTGTGTCATAGTAGCAGCAAACTAAGTCAAATATTCTGGCTGAAAAGCACATTTGAATTCCTGTAGGGAATTCCTTCCTCATTTGTCTTCCATCTTTGCCGGCTTTCCCAAACATATTCTTGGAACTAGGCTTGACCTATTCAAGAAGATGACTCAGTAAAATTTGATTTTATGAACGATTAGAAAAAACTTTATTACAAAAGGTGTTGTAAATAATGAATCATATTCTGAAATTAACCAGATCTAAAGACTGTGCATCTCAACGAACTTCTCTACAGCTAGTGTGGCCATTTAGAATGGAAGCCATGGAGTTTCACATTAGATTTTATACTTTCACTATTAAATATATTTTAACACACTTATCTACTAGCACGAATGAAAAATCTATGACCGAGTTAGATCTAGAAAACTATTTCCTTTAAAGATTGAGGATGAGGGGGGAGGCTAAGTTATTTCCTCTCATCTCCTGAGTACAAAGAAGCATTTTCTGTTTATCCTTTCTTGTTACCACAAAACAGACCATTAACAGCTTCATTATTGAACATGATCCTGGTGGTACTGCAGCTACCGCTTAAAAATATTTACTCTTATTAGTTTTATTTGTATCTCCCCCCATATCTCTCTCTCTCTCTCTCTCTCTCTCTCTCTCTCTCTCTCTCTCTCTGTGTGTGTGTGTGTGTGTGTGTGTGTGTGTGTCTCAGTAGTGCCTGTGGAGGCCAGAAGAGGGTGTCTGAGTCCTTGGAGCTGGAGTTAGAGGTGGTTGTGCACCATCTGGTGTGGATGCTGGGAACTGAACTTCAGTCTTTTGGAAGAGTGATTCTTAGCTGTTTTTCATCTCTCCAGCCCCTCAGTGAACACTTTGACAAAGTAGAGCAGACCTGGGCATACAAGAGATAGCATTTCTCTTGCAGGAAGAACAAGTGTTTTTCTTCTAAAATTGCCATAGCCTTGCATTTCTTTACGTGGTAGCATTTCATTTGTTTGGATTTTCCCAGGGACATTAAAGGAGGGAGGTGCTATTTGTTGGGCTTAGGCTTAATGGTTCAGGGAATAGCCTTTGTGATCTCTGCAATCTTATAGACTTTGGTAATTAGGTTCATTTTTATTCCTATTTGAGATTCATTTCCAGCCAGCTTGTCCCTTCCCTAATTAGAGAGGTTGGACAAGCTGTGTTAGCTTTGGTTTCCCTGCAGACTTTGAGTTCAGTAGACTGTGGTACTATGGATGTGTACTGTGGAAAAACGATAGAGGACCCACAATGCTTTGGGCCAGGCAGTTTGCTCTCCTCCCATGCCTTCCCCATCTCTCCTCTTATCCTTCCTTTCCCTTTCTTCTTTTTCATTTCATTTTTTTAAAATTTGGGGACAGGTCATCCTGTATCCCAGGCTGGCCTCAAATTTGCTATGTAGCATGAGATGACTTTGAACTACTGAGTGCCAGGGTTCAGGTGTGCACCACAAACTCCTCATTAGTATAGTACTGGGGATCAAATCCAGGACTGTGTGCACATTAGACAAGCCACTTATCAACCGAGCTACATCTCCAGCCTCCTCAGTTTCTCTTGTCTGTCTCCTCTCCCTTCTCTCCTTTCTCTTGTGGTATCTGAAACACCCCAGCTCCAACTAGTCACAATCGATTCTTGTCATTTTTTGTTTTTTGTCTTTTTCTCCTACTGTTCCAAAGCGAGGATGTGCACACTACCTCCTACAGGTCACCCTGCTCAACAGACACAGATTGACCTGAGCCAGGAGTCTTCACTGAAAGTCTTTAAGCCCTTCTGTGGGAAGCTGTACTTTGGAATTAAAAAAAAAAAAAAAAAGGCACAAAATATTTTATTTATTTATTTATTATTAAGACAGGTTTTTCTCGGTATAGCCTTGTCCTGGAACTTGCTCTGTAGACCAGGCTGGCCTTCAACTGATAAGAGATCTGTCTGCCTTTTTCGTCAAGTGCTGGAATTAAAGATGTGTTTCACTACCACCGCTGGGCTAAATCCCTCCATTTATAACCAAGGGAGGAAAATATATTTCTGTTTTAGGTGGAAAGAAAATCTCTTATTTGTTCCAGTAAAACAAGAAGAAAACAAAATTTTTAGAAAAGGTTTTATTAATTTAGAGATAGTAATAAGTTGCCTAGAGACCCTACATGCGAAAAGGATAGCTTTGGACAAGATGACGTAATCAGTTAGTGACTTCCCAGCACCCCCTGGTGGTCAGCACTGCTTATATTGATCATGGAATTCTTGGATGTGATTGAATTGAAAATAACACTCCGGGAGGTCCCCCTCAGTCACAGCATAGGGGAGAGGAGTAAGGGGAAAAATGTGAGGGAGGGAGGAATGGGAGGATACAAAGGATGGGATAACAATTGAGATGTACTATCAATAAATTAATAAAATATATTAAAAAAAAATAACACTCCCAGCCAGATACTGCATGTCCAAGACAGGCAATTCCCGCTGTGCCTACTCCCAACCACAACTTCTGAATTTTCTTCCATGTCTTTATGGCATTCTGTGTTTATTTCTCTCCCTATCATGAGTACGTGCATCTTCTAGGGGTGTATGTGTATGTGCAACCATGTACATGTATGTGGAGGCCACAGGTCGACACTGCGATGTCTTCATCACTCTCCACTTTACTTGAGACCTGGTTTCTCATTCACTCTGGAGTGTATATTAACTGGCTAGGTTATCTAGCCAGCGAACCAGAGCCCCTCTTGCTTCTGCCTGCCCAGCATCTGGATTGCAGGCACATGTCACCTCACCTGGCTTTTACTTGGGTTCCGGCGATCCAAGCTCAGGTCTTCATGATTGTGTAGCAAATACCTCTCCCAGACCTTGTCCCCTGCCGTGTCCCCTGGTGGTCGAATGAGATGGTTGTTGATTCACAAGGCTCCTTGCAGCAGAATCCTGTGGTGTTGCTAAAACTTGGCCTTTGGGGTTGGACTTGGCTTGACATCTGGGCTTAGAACTTGAGATGAAGTTGTTTTGCCTTTGTGAACTTCAGCTTTCAATCTGTTAAACAGAGCCAGTGCTTTGGGATGTCTCTGTCCCTGGGGGAAGATTAGGTGGGACTGTGCATTGCAAAATCCAAGCTTCCTGTCCGGCATTGAACTCCCATGCTAAGACACTTGAGGAGGCCGCTTTGGTTTCTGTTTTGTTTTGAGATGCTATACAGGGACCCTCCCCTATCTCTACCTCATAGCCGAAAACAGAGTTCGTATGCAACCCTGGTACTTACCGTACATTTGGAAAAAATGCACAGTGACTCACTCATCTCAGTTTTTAGTGAACACTGATCACTTCCAACTCAGTACCTCTGGAGCCTTTGGGCCATGTTTGGCACGTGGATGTCATCTCATCTCTTCTTTGACTTGATGGGGACCAGAGTCAGTGGTGCAGAAAATGACATCTGCCTAAATGGCCCATGCAGCTCGGGAGAAGGCAATGATGCTCTCCAACTTCACAGCTGGAATTCTGCTGGTCTGCGCTCAACCGCCTTCTCCTTCTCCATGTATGTTTTCCTCCCTTCCCTCTCCATTGCTCTCACATGTGTAGTAGTTGCTGTTGCTCACTCAAGTGACTCACATAGTGAACACGGTACACCTCCCTGACCATCTCGTGTTAATAGATTCTTCTATTGTTAGGGACAACAGTGCTAGTGTGGGTGGCAGCCGCCTCAGGAGGGCAGACCTAAGGAGAGACTTCCCTGGGGCACCTTCATTCTTAGTGTTGATCTGGGTTCCAGGAGGGCAGAGTGATACCCAAGGTATCTTCTACCAAGTTCTGTCAGGAGAACAGGTTCCCATGGGATTCTCTCATTTCTTGTGAGTGAAGATGCTTCTTGTTCTATGTTCTACATGGAAACCTTGGGTGATGGTTTCAGGCAGGCTAACTTCCAACTCTCATGGCAACATGAGGCACCGTGTACGCAGTTGCTTCCTGGTCCTCTTCATGTCGTCCTGCGGATGCTGATGATTTGGCTCCTGCTGATACTGTCAGCAATAACGTCCTCCATCTTGGGTTGATGATCTCAGGTGTTTGCACCCATGAAACTGGCTGGGGAATGTGTGAACTTGCCCTGGAAGCAGCTACCCCTTCATAGTGCTGACAGGCTCTGAGACTATGACGAAAGGGAGGCAGCACCTCAGGCTTTTAAAGACAAGTCAGCTGTGCCCCCTAGCCTTAAATTGAAGGAAAGAAGGCATATAGAAATTGAGGAAACACAGGTGCCAAGAGATTTTGTTTTTCCTGGGCAGATGTGGAAAAGGGAGGTTTCAAGTTTGGTTTGCAGATGCATGAGGTTTTGATGGATGGGAGGCTGGCAGAAGAGGTTCATAGAGAGGGAACAGAAGATGCGAAGGCACAGACGCATGAAGGCCAAAGGAAGATTTGGGGGAAGTGGCCAGTCCAGAAACACAGAAGCCAGGGATGCATGGTTAGCTGGTCTGGACATCTTGGTCTAGCTCTCTTGAATCACCCTTCACCCTCCCTACTTTGCTCATTGGCCTGGTTCCCTTATGGTCACTGTTATGTTCAGTATGAGGAACTCTTGGGAAGGCAGGAAGAAGCTACTGTCAGGGTACTGATGGGTCAGATCTGTGCTGTCTGTCCTAGGACAGAAAGTCATTGCCCCCTCCAGGGGCCTCTGCCCTGCTCTCCTGCATTGTGACAAAGTCTTTGTCAGAGCCAGCAGCTCATTGTAACTAGCCAGATAACCATATTGTGCTGTATCCCTCCACCCCTCTATGTATAATTGTTCCTATGAAAGCATATTTTTAAAAGATTTATTTATTTTTGTGTGCATGCCCATACATGTATAGGTGCTAGGGCTAGAGTTACCAGCAGTAGTTGTGAGTTGCCCAGTGTGGGTGCTGGGACCCAGACTTCCATCCTCTGATGGAGCAGCAGACCCCTCTAAAACCCTTTGTCTGTGACTCTTTCTTTGCAGGCATCTGACTGGCCCAGACCTGAGGGAGATGATGAGGAGGAACAGGAGCTGTTAGCCTTTCAGGGCTGTCTCCAAGCCTGAATAATGTTTCCTATTGTCACCTGTTAACCTCCACTCTGTCATTCAGACCTTTAAGACCAAGCGCAGGGGTTGCCTCTCCTGGGATGATGCCATGGCACCTTTTCTTCCATACTGTTTATTGGCTGTTATAAAATGTCCTATTCTTTTCTCTCCTCTGACTGCATGAATCTGTTTTTATATGACTCTTTCTTTTGGACATAACATGATCATCCCATTGACCCCGGGAGGGTAGAGATCACCTTGACTTTGTAGCCATGGCAACAAGATAAAAAGGGCAGTGCAGTGATAGTGGGGTTTATGACAATGACAAGAGGGCTGTCAGCACTCTCCATAGAAAGAAGGAAGAGGAGAGGGTCACAGAAATCTTGTGTCTTCCAGCTTCAAGTCATCTCAGGAGATGCTGGAGTATATAGGAAATGGAAGACTGACTGAAATGCAGCTTTCATGATGTCATCATCCATGAGAGGATGAGGCTTGCAGTAATGCTTTGGAGGTTACCTACCTTGATCTAAGTAACTCTTTATAAATAAATCCAGAAAACTTATGGGTCCATCAGGTTGGACTTGGGTAGACTTGGTCTGTCCCTGATGCCCTATCTGGAGTGAAGCCACCTTTGTTCAAGTCTTTCAAGTCTTCCCAGAGAAAGTAAAGGCAATGGTGTGTCTGACCAACGTCTTTATCTCCTCACTGTAGAGAACTTGTATGGTAACTTAATATGCAGGCTGCATGAGTGCATAGCTCATGAGTAGACAGATGGACACTTGATCCTATGGCCGAGGGCTATGTAGCAGAGAAGCCCTATGAATGGGCACATAGGAGCCTGAGAGCAACCACTGTTTCAGGAAGCATCTACCCATCAAAATGAGATGCCACAACATTGACATCGGTGTCTCTGTCCTGCAAGGTCACCTGTGTTGGGCTGTCCCATGTTCATGGACTCAGGGAATGACAAGAGGTTGGATAGGAGAAAGCCATTCTACTTTGGGCAAGGGGAGATTGAGGAAAACTTGCTGGAAGAGGGATGCGTGTGTGGGGGGAGCTAGATGGGTAAAGAGGAGGTGGGAATGAAGGCTGTGGAACCTATGGACCAGATTAAGAACATATAGAGTAGAAGCCCCAGCTTGACATAGGGCATGGGGAGTGTGTCAGAGAGGAGTGGTGAGCCCCTGAGGTAGAAGCACGGGCAGCAGGAAGCCAGAACAATTTGCTGTTGTAAATGTTACTATGGCAACCATGGCCTTTGTGTGTTTTGTTTTACTTGCGGGAATATGACATTTGAGTGTCCCGTCGTGGGCATTGTCAGCTGAGGTTGTGGGAGACACAGGGACTGGTCAGCGTCAGAGCTCTGATTCTTTGCTTTTCTTTCTGGCCTGGGAGAATGAGAGAGTGTGTTATTAATACTACTCTCTGGGGGCCTGAGGTCGGGGCTTGGCGGAGGCTTGTTTTTGCAGCCTGAAATAGCCCACCACTTGCCTGTCCAGTGGGCGTGCCGCCAGTCTAGTGGGTGTGTGTCCAGGCGAACAAAGCAAAGCTATTTTTACCCCGGGGAGCCCAAGAACGCGTCAGAGAGTCTCAGGGCCTGCCCTACCCACCCCACACCCAAGCTAGTGGCTAGTCCCAGTGGATACGGGTCTCCAGGAGGTGTCAGTGGGTGGAGAGGCCACATGTCCTCCTTCTCTCCCAGCTGGAGACTTGGAGAGTGGCTAAAGTGCTCTAGCAAGAAGCAGGAAGGATTTTATTCCCCAATATAAGAAGGATAAAGCCTAGCCTGCCATAGCAGTGGCTCCTGCTCATGGGTGCCAGACTGTGTGTTGACTGACTACTTTCTTTTCACTGTCTCTTACCCTGAGATGTCTCAATGAGGGGCAACTCCATTTAAATGAAGCTCAGTGAGGCTAAGTGACTCATCTAGGGTTACCTAGATAGGAAGTGGTTTGGCCACTTACTACAGAATCCATGCCCTTCTTGCCACTTGCAATGTTTGCCCTGAAGGGGAATGAAAGCAAGGAGTGGTCAGGAAGGCTCATAGCAATGGCTTTGGTCTTGGCCCTGACCATGTGTCTTGGGGCTCCAGTATGGCTAAGTTGTTATGGGGATGTCTGGGTTCCTGGCCACTGCCTGTTGGCAGCTGGAAAGAGACATGTAGGCCCCCACAGTGTGGGTGTCTGCAGGCAGTGCCAGTATGTTCTAGGGCAGGGGGTCACTGAGCCAACTCTTTATGAAAAGGGGAAGGTAGTGTTAGGAACTTGCAGAGCAGATGCGTGGGGCCTTCCATGCCCTTGGGGGCCTGTTAAGCCAGGAACATCATGGTTTTTTTAGTTAGCCTTCGTTCTTCCTCCTCCCTGTTCATCTAATTCCTGCTTTGCTTCAGTGCCTGCTCTAGCCATAGCTCCTCCAGGCTGTCCAAACATCTTCCCACCCAGCTCGCCTCTGTCACAACCTCTGCCTGTACAAGTTACATTTCAGGACTAGAGATGTTTTGTGTGCCCATGCAGGCCCTTTCTGACTGGGTTGGGAGCTTCTGGAGGATTGGTCCTAGTCTTTGCTTCTCTATGCTAGTCAGTCAGTCTCCTTCCTTCAAGTCTTCAGTGCCTTCTTACTGCCCATAGGATTGAATTGTCCATCTATCTGTCTGTCCATCCTTCGATATATCCATTCATCCCCCCTCCCACCCATCCATTCATCCTTTTACCTATCTTTCCACTCACCTATCTGTCTACCTATCCATCTACCCTTCCACTTGCCATTCTATGTACATATACCTCTGTCCATCTGTCTGTCTTCTCATAAGTTCATTTGTCCAGCCTTCTATCCATCTATCTATTCAGCGATAGTAGTGAGAGTAGTGTAAAGGGTACAGAGGACCATTAGATATTGTCTTGGAGTTTAGAGTCAAGAAAGGAAAAGATACTTTTAAAAGGAGCCATTATAATTTGAAGATGGTAAATTCTATGAAAAAGGGGGTGGAAAAGTTGGAGAGGCCAAGGGGACAGTTAATGTATTCACGGTTCTACCATTGTCCTACTGGAAGACCTGGGTATAGTCATTTCCCTTCTGTGCCTCAGAGTCCTGACTTTTGAACTGGGCGTGGTTTAAGGTCTCATCACAGGATGTAGTAAGAGTTGAATGAGTTGTGAGTGAAGCATGTGGCCTCTTTTCCTTCCTAACACAGGAAGGACTACATATTCATTACTCTTCATGGTGTCTCCTGGTCCCGAGGATTGTTGTGCCCACTGGAGTGAAATGGCTGCTTCTCATCCTTTTTCAATCAGCCATGGACTGGGGTCACCAAGGGGACCAAGAACTGAGAGATGGACTTCCAGACCAACAAATCCTGGCTCAATCTTGGTCAGAACCAATCTTACACCTGTCTCCAGCCTCTTTGTTTTGGGGTTTGGGAAAGAAAGTTTCTAGAGGTCTCCTTTCCATGGCCTGGCCTCAGCCTCACTGTGCAAGCAGGCAAACTGAAGCCTGGAGGGAATTTGAGACCACTGGAGCTATGCTTAAGTTTCAGATCCAAATGGCTCTTTAGTTGCTTTTGCTGAAAGATGAGGGCAGAATTGCCAGAATGTTCAGGTGACTGCATTTCCACATCCCCATCCCAGTTTCCCAGAAGACACTGGGCCCCACCATGGTCTGAACACACACAATCCATAGCTCCTGGATTCCATTCTGTTTTTTGGGCATTTTGAAATTATTCATGACAAATGAAAGGAAAGAAAATAAATGCCTTGTGGTCTTGGAGTTTAGGGGCTCTAGAAAATCAGCTCAGGCTAGCTAGGGGGAAAAAGGGGACATCCAGTGGAAGGCTGCAGTGTGACTCTGGAAGGTCACAGTGCCCTACATTGTAGGAATAGGGATAAAATGGTTCCTGAATAGCCCTCTTCTCAGGCCATCTTGTTCCTGAAGAGACCAGCTGGTTAGAAAGAAATGCAGCAGGGGGTGGGGACTATGGAGGCCGTCTGTCCCCAGAGGTTGAACTTTTTCCATTGTGAACTCAAATCTGAGTCCTTTTGAGCTGTGTGTTCTTATTGAGTATCACACAAACCTGATAGCTCCCTCTCCCTCTGACCATTGTTAAAGCAGGGCACATGGTGTTAAAAAGCAAAACAATGCAGGCCCTTGTTTTCTAGCAGCCCATTTTTATGTTCAGTTGGAATAATATTATTCTTTTGAAATTCAATTTCCCCTGTGCCACAGTGGTGCATGGGGAAGGAAGAAAGAGCATGGAGGTGTGGGGAGGTGTTCTTGAAAATTCCCCAGCACCCTGGGCTTGGAAAAGAGCAGAATGAGCTTGTGAAATCAGAGTCTGTGTCTATCTGCCTAGGCAGTCCTGTTGACTAGAGCTGAGGGCCTCCAGCTCCAAGCTCACTGAGAGCTTTCTGGGGGACCAAAGCTGAATGGTGGTAAGACTCGGTGGTTAGGAGGCCTGGCTTTCTGTAAACAGCTGGAGTGAAGTGGCCTTTGAAGAAGCCAGCAGCTTCGATGCCTGTTAGAAACTGTCTGCACACATGCCTGACCTTCCAATGAAGATGTGCACTTACTTCCAGGCCAGTGTTTTCAACAGGAGAGAGAAGAAAGGGGTGTGTGCACCAGCCCGGCGGGTGTGGAAATCAGGGCCCTGGCTGCCAGCCCTGTGCTTTTGGAGGTGACCTTGAGGAGTCTGCCCACTTAGGCGTTTATACATACCCTTCCTCCTGCTCCCCAGGGGCAGGCATCTGTCTGTAAAATGAGCCAGTTGTTCCTAACTTGTCTGTCCTAAGGAAAGGCACTATGTTCATGGTTTATTAAAGATCATAATGCTAACTGGAAATAATAGGAAACAAGGAGGGTATCCATCAAAAGGGGAATAACTAAATATATCATGGCACATTTTAAAGATAGGATACTATGGAGTTTTCAGAGTGAGTGGGAGATGGACAAGGCTGCTCATGACTCCAATATCAGCACCTAGAAGGATAGGGTAGAAAGATGATCATGAATTTCAGGTCAGTTTGTGCTATAGAGTAAGATCATGTCTCAAAACACCAACCAACTAACCAGTAAAACCAACCAATGTACCCACCAACCAAGCAAGCAAGCAAGCAAGCAAGCAACCAACCAACCAACCAACCAACCAACCAACCAGTCAATTAATCAATCAACCAACTAAACCAATTCACTTACTAACCAACTAATCAACCAATCAGCTATCTACCCAAAGTACCAACCAGCCAATCATCTAAGCAAGCAACCAGCCAACCCACTAACCAAACAACCAAAGGAAACAAATACAAAGAGAATGAGCCAGAGGCATGATGGGAGATTCTCACATCATATTAGTTCAAGGGAGTCAATCAAAGGGTCCTGCCACAGCTGAATCTGTCTCCCAAGCAGTGAAGCCCTAATCCTCAAGGTATTTGAAGATAGGGCCTGTCAGAAAGAATCATAGTGAGATGAGGCCATGAGGTGGGACGCTCATGGTAGGATTAGTGCCTTGTATCTGAGTCTGTTTCTATCTCTGTGTTTCTGACTTTGTCTTTGTGAGTCCCCATCTCTGCTTGGCTTAAGGACACAGCAAGCAGACAGCTTCCTGAATACCAGAACTTTGACCCTTACTAGATCCCACCCACATTGGCCCTCTTATCTCCCATTGGTATCCACAGGTGTGAGAAAATCGGTTTCTATTGTGAAATTCCTGGTCTGAGGGCTAAATAGACTGTGTGGATCTCTTCCCTTTGCCACCAACAGCAGAAGGTCAACAGTAGACAGATGTGAGGTGTGCGCTGGGTCAGCAGAAGGTTGTCTTTGGATGGGGTGGGAAAGAAGGCTTTGGGACTGGGATGGGGATGTGACTTTGGGGAGAGATTAGACCCTGACCCATTGTTCTTTTCTGCATTTGAGTATTGATCATATGGGTGGGGTTATTTCATGAAAACCCATTAAATTGTATACTTAGGACTTGTGTGTTTTTAGGGCATGTGTTATATTCCAATAAAATTTATGAAATTTAAAAAGTCCTATTAGAATAAGAAATGATAATTCTGAGTAAGAACTTGTTTGTAAAAAAGATCTTGTTTTTTTTCTTTTTTGTTTTTTGAGACAGGAGTTTTCTGGGTAGCCTTGGCTGTTCTAGCCTCACTTTGTAGACCAGACTGGTCTCAAGTACCTCTGCTTCTCTGAGTGCTGTGATTAAAGGTGTGCATCACCATGGCTGGCTTTTTTTCTTTCTTTTATTGAGATCTAGCCCAGGGCTTTATTAAGGAAAAGGTGGAAACCTGCTATATAACCAGCAACAAACCCAACAGACCTGTATATATGCTGTATATAGTATAATATGCACATTATTTATACTACACACACTGACATAGAAAAATGTTCATGATATGTTTTAATTCTTCAACAAATAATTCTGAGCAATATTTCTCATATGACCTCCTTTATGCTTTATACAAATTCTAATTTACATGCAAATCTGCATTTATATTTACATATGCATTAGAAGTAGGGTTGTTATGAATTTTAACTTTTAATGTTGTTGTTTTTGTATGCTTGTTTAAAATTTTTTTTTCACAATGTTAGGGTGTTTACTTTGTAGCCATCAGGAAGGACCCTGGAGATGAAGAAGACACAAGGAGTATAGGGCATCTGGGCAGGTGACCTTGTTCCGTTTCCGCTCTGGCTCTGAGGTGTGTGATTGGTGTTAGATTCTATAGTCAGCATTAGCGAGAAGCATACTTGAGTTGAAGGCCACTAAATCTCCATTATGGCTCTTTGGTGTGTGTTACACATGCATGTGGGGGGGGGGGTGTTAGTGCTGGGTGAATTCCTCAGTCCCTTCCCACTATTTTTTTTTTGAGACACTGAGTTTGGAGCTACTGTCTTATTGTTTAGACACAGAGTTTCACTATGTACCCTAGAAACTGCTGCTTCTGCTCTCCAAGTGCTGGCATTGCAGGTGTATAGCCTCATACGCCTTCTCCAGATCAGTTGAGCATTGAGCAAGTTCTGGAAGTGAGGTGTCAGAGACCAGCACAGCCACTCAAGTAAGAGAAGGAGTCAGAGCCAGAGCAGGGGTGTCCCCTCCCCTATCCCCAGGGGCACCACTCAGGTGTTTGCTGACATCCACTGCCTTGCGGAGAGGAACCCACAGAAAGAGGAGAGAGCACATGCTTTGCCCATGGACACCAAGGAAGGCTTCTTAGAGAGGCGAAGGAGGCTGAGAAGGTCCTGGGGAGATGAATTTGATAGGCAGTGAACAAAGGAGGCAGGCATTCCAGATGGAGAGACTATATGCATAAGGGTTTGGTTTGTGCCTGAGAACATGCCAGAGCACACAGGACTGGAGTGTGGCCAAGAACCTGGGGCTTGAGGAAAGCATAAAGGATAAGGCTAGGTGGGGTGACAGGGAACCATCAAAGATTTGCAATTTGTATTTGAATTATTCAGATTCTAGCGCAGAAAGATGAAGATTTTGGTCCTTATTACTTTATTCTCTCTTATCATCGTGTGTGTGTGTATGTGTGTGCAAGTGTGTGCATGTATGTGTGTTGTGTACACACACGCACACACACACACACACACACACACACACTCTAGTCTCTATAGTTTTGTTAGGTGGGTAGGCATTATAATCATCAGTGTTAGGTTGTGGAAAAAGTAGCCCACACAAAAAAACCTGTGACTAGTTTATTTGGAAGAGTCTAAGAGTTGGTTAATCTATGTCTGTTCTAGGTTCAGACTGGTTCCCTGACTCTCATCAAACACTTGAAGCCCTGGGGTGTAGGGGAGAAAGGAGCTAGGTACCACTTTGGGGTCTGGCCTGAGACTCAACAGGGAAAGGAGGCAGGGCTTTGAAGCATCCCCTAGGCCCTGAGGACAGCTATGATGGTTTCTTCTCCGGGACGGGCCTTTTCCCTGCACCCTTTCCTGGTTTCCACCTCACCAGGGCCCCTGCTGTTTAGAGGAGCGGAGAGGTGGGATGCGGAGGGTGGGACCAGGGTGCAGCCGGACATCTCCATGGAGACAGAGGAAACAGACCCTCTAGTGCCCCTCTGGTCCCTGGTGAGTTCTGCCTCATTCTCTGGGAAGATGACAGGAAGATTCATTTATGCTCCTTCCAGGTTCCTGGGCCCAATGGCTGATGTTAACTTATGGCTTCTGTCCCCGCCAAGGTCCCTGCAAAAACAAAAGGCTGATAACAGGAGTGGAAGCACACCCGATTCTTGGTCCTCATCTCCTTCTTACCTCCAGGGGTGGCTGTGAGTCCTTTACATCTGGGACATCAGTGCTCAGTGCCAGGCATGTATGCCATGGAGGAAACTGCTCCACACCTGGGTGCCCTCTGCAGGGGACCGGACAAGTCCTCCCCTTTTCTTAGGTGCACAATAGGAATGCAGGCTAGAGTTTTCTAAAGTCCCCAGAGGCCATGGTAAGGCAATTTTGGATAGTCATGACCAAAATATTAGTTTTGGGAGGAGGGATTTATTTTAGCCCGTGGTTCCAGAGATTAAAGTCTTTGGGTCTTTTGATTCGGGGGTCCCGTGGTGAGGAAAAAACACCACAGTGGCAAGAGTATGTGGTGTGTGTGTGTGTGTGTGTGTGTGTGTGTGTGTGTGTGTGTGTGTG
>OU015745.1:30963160-30977909 GCA_907169655.1 Acomys percivali
TGTGTGTGTGTGTGTGTGTGTGTGTGTGTGTGTGTGTGTGTGTGTGTTCACCCCATGGCGGACAGGAAGCAGACAGAGGAAATGCTAGACAGCGTCAGGGCAGGATGCAGCTCCCAAGGACACACCCATCCATTTGAGCCCCACTTCCTAAGGTTTCTACCATTTTACAAAAACAGCATTGCCTTCTATGGGTGGGGCTAAGCCTGTCGGGAGACATGCCATATTCCAACCATCCTGAACCACAGCACAGCAATAACGATCCCGCCAGGCCAGACATGAGGCTTTTATGCTAGAAGCCCCCAGTGCAAGGCTGGCGGGTGATGTTTGTGAAGGCTGATGGCGCCCTGCAAAGCAAATTGAATTTGTGTTTGGAAACCTCAGCAATCAAATAGTCTGGCCTTTTAAAATTCCGAATTGGTTTTGGAGAGAGAGAGAAAAAAAAAATGGATCTGATTAGTATGAAGGGAGAGCGAAGTGGAGGGACGGGGAGACGTGGGTGGAGTGACTGCCAGGCAGCCTTCTGCCTTACGAGATTAGCCTTCCTGGCTTGCTGATGACAAGCGGTTCTGTCCTCTGTGACAGCCATGAGCCCCCCACATAAGACTCTATCCTGTTTTCTGACTCAGAGAAGATAGTAGCCTGAGCTGTAGAAACAAGAGACTAGCGCCAGTGGGTGTAGCTTACAGTGCACAGGGTGGTCTTCTGCAGTGACCTTCTGGAAAGTGACTATGGAAACGGCCATGGATGAAGCCAGAACCTCCGTGGTTAGTTTTCAGACCACCAAGGGCAGAGCTTGCACCACTCCCCTGAGTCTTGGCCGTGCCTCACTTCCCCTGCCGCTCTGCACACAGCAGCTCTGAGACCCCTTTGCAGCGCTGAAGATGATAATCTCTAAAGACAGCAACTTATGGATGCTTAGCATGATGGACAGTCTTTCTTCTTTCTGTTGTTCTATTGGGAGCACAAAACTTGTCTTTGCAGACTACAGCCCAGAAGTCCAAGGTGCTGAGAAGAAAAGATCTCTGTATGATCATATGGAGCATGTTTTTCATTGTTCATCACAGATTTGCAGAGTGGCTGTTCTTTGCCAGCTATATGTGCTGTAGGAAGCTAAGGGGATACACATAAAATCTGGTTTCCTTTCTTGTTTCTCTTCATAGTTATATCCAGATCACAGGGTGTTGAAAGATATTAAACAAAACAACAGTAAGGTAGATAAACATGTTATGAGAACAAAAATGTGACAAGGAAGGGGAGAGCGGGTGCTGGGGCGGCGGGCTTTCAATTTTAAACAACATGAGGGCATCCTGCACATGCTGTCATTATATAGAAGCACACACATCAGCTTCCTTTTTGTGTGTGTGTGAGAAAGAGAGAGTCGTGTAGCTGAGCTACAATTGGTCAGCAGGCACTGAAATAAGAGTAGAGGAGAGGGGGGGATTCTGTTAATATATAATTTGCTTATTTCATGATGATCTACAGGAGAGCAGTACAAAGGCGTAAAACACAAAGAAATGATAGCAGGGACTCCCCAACCACCCTGACTGGAAGAGCACACATTGTGTACATGCACTGAAATGGGTATGATAAATAGCCCATAGCATACGTGCATGTGTATATTGTATGTACCTCATAAACATGTACAAATGCTATCCATGAGGTAAAAAGAATACACTGAACTAAAAGCAGTTTCAGTGGAGGGCAGGGACATTGTCACTGGGCAGGTGATACCTGAATGGCAATTTGCCTGAGATGAGGAGGTGCATTCCAGGCAGAAGGGGCAGCATGTACAAAGGTCCTGTGGCTGCCACGGATGAAGTCAAGAGTGAGAGAGAGATGAGGGCAGAGATGCTATAGGAGAAGGTGCAGCTTGTCCTTGAAGCTCATGGCAAGAGCTTGTCCCTGGAGGTAGCAGCCAGGCTGGGAATGGGACAGAACATAGCCAGTATGCAGTTTTTAGTGTTAAAGTGCTCAGCTCAGGATAGTGTAGAGCATACAGCCTCTGGGAGACAAACAAGAATACACCACAGTGACCTAGGGGAGAGGGGCCACACAGGGAAGAGACACCATGACCACAGCGACTCTTATGATACTTACAGTTTTAGTGAGTCAGCCCGTTGTCATCACGGCAGGGAGCATTGGCAGAATGGCATGGCACTGGAGCAGTGGCTGGGAGCTACATCCAGATCCTTGTCTCTAAAGAGAGAGATGTCTTCCTCACAGGGTTGTTGGGAAAGTTTACATTAGAAAACATCTCTATGGGATGGAGAGATGGCTCAGTGGTTAAGAGCATTGGCGGCTCTTCCAGAGGTCCTGAGTTCAATTCCCAGCAACCACATGGTGGCTCACAACCATCTATAATGTGACCTATTACCCTCTTCTGGCATGCAAGCATACATGGCAGGACACTGTATACATAATAAATGAATATTAAAAAAATCTCTAAGGGGCATTTCCCTTTATCTCTGGCATGTGAAGGGCATGGAGGTCTCTGTGCCTCTTCCTCCTGTGCACTCAGTTAGCTTGCAAGCTGAGCCTGCAAGATACGCCAGGCTCCCTGGCTCCAGAAGGTGTTTAGGTGCAGTGTGGCAGGAATATCCCACTTGAAACCATTTCTAATTTGTGTCAGGAGCATTTTCCTGCATGCCAGTCTTGGTTCTGCCCTGGGCACCAGCCTGCAGATAAGCCAACAACAATGTTATCATGAATTCCAGGCCTAGGCAGAAGTTATTTTCTGGGCATTGTTGGCCCCTGTCAGGCTCTGGGTGGATCTAGGTTTAGATGGATGCAGAAAGGGCATGGTGCAGAGCCTGGCACCTGGTAGATGCTCAGTGCATGGCCCTGGAAGAAGACACACATGTGGAGGAAAGGGGGTATGGGAGTGGGCGTGAACCAGGTGTTCACAGCTGAGCGATTCCATACATGTTGAGGTTCTCAGAATTCTTAAACACAGAGACAGAAAGTGAGTGGACTAGGATGGCCAGGGCTAGGGAGTGGGAGGAGAGTTAGGGCCTATGGTTCAGAATCTCAGTCTCGCATGCGGTACATACATACATTCGTGCAGTACCTACGTGCACATGTGCATGTATGTGTATGAGGTCACTAATAGACTTGAGTGGCTGGTAAGCAAGCTCTTCTGCTCTCTGCTTCCTCAGTGCTGGCATTAAAGGTGTGCTCTGCCATGCCCTGCTTTTACTTGTGTGTTGGGGACTTGAATTCAGCTCCTCAGACTTGCACAGCAGGCACTTTACCCTCTGAGCCTTCCCCCCAGGCCCCAGAGTTGTAGTTTGATGCTAGATGGTACTCATAGAATGGTAAAATGGTGAGTGTTACATGTTTTTTTTAAACAGAAAAAACACATTTATGTAACCACACCCACTACCTTCTTGCACATGATTTATTGTTAACAAGAATTGAAGCCCTTCCCCTGTCCACACAGGAGGCCAACTGATGAACTCCAAATAATGCAAATTCTGGGTAAATTCTCAGTCAGACTTTGGGGCCACAGTGAAGTCAGAAGAAGAGGTGAAGCAGAAAATGATGTGTCTTTGTTTAGAAGTCCTGAGATTGCTCAAATGTCACCTGTCCCTGGCTGACACAGCACTGGAGGAGATTCTCCAAGATTGCAAAATGATCCCTTAGATCTGTGCCTTGGGGGAGGAAAGTGAGGATGTAGCCTGGGCTGGAAGCAGGGGACCTCATTAAGCTCTTAGCTTCCTGTGAGTTTTCATCTGAGCCGAAGAAAGTCCTGCACAGAGTGGGCTAGCCTCAGGAAAAGAAGCTCTTGATTCCACTAACTCACTTTGCTTGTTTTGAGACAAGGTCTTTGTCGTGTAGCCCTGATTAACATAGCACTGGCTGTGCAGATTAGGCTAGCCTTAAAATGTTTAGTGATCCTCCTATGTCCGTTTCTGGTGTGGCTATAGGCATGCGCTAATTGGTTATATATTGAAGTGACTTTTTAAGGAGTGGAAGGTCAGTGCGTGTATTATACCAATCTGGCTGCTGCATCTAATATTTTTTTAGTACAGACTGCCCGGGCTGGAGTCACCTGGGGGCTTGTAAAATCATCTACACTAAGAGTTCTGTCTCACACAGGCTTGGTCAAGGCTCCGCAGAAGGAGCTTGGACTTACATATAGGACATCTGTTCACTCACAGAGAAACAGCCCAGGAAGAGAACTCAGTGGGAATTCGACACAGCTGTGGTGGCCACCATTCGAATGGGGAAAGGCCAGTGCTTGTCAACTACTGCAGAGGTTTTAGTTTCGGAGAGGAAGTGGGCCATGCTGGCGACGGTGGGGCAACTGGCTGGGGAAGGTCAGGCAGAAAGGGGGGCTGAGCAGGCACACGCTGGGCAATCACCCTTCATTCTGTCCTTCAGGCACTCCTCCCAAACCAGTGTTCACAGCTGGGCTCTGGGCATGCTTAACCTGACTCTGGAAGCCACAAGGTACTATGTTCTGCGGGTGGTGTAAGCATTGGACAGCCCCTATGCTATCACCCAACGCTGGGGGTGATTTGTGGGGGAGACAACGGCCTCCTTCAGAATATCATCTGCTATCATGCCCCAGGATTCATTTTGCTGCCTTTATCCCAGGACAGACTTTAAAACACTTAAAGACAGCTTTAGACACCCCCCCCACCGCCCACCCCTTTCTGGGTGTCTCCCTTTCTGTCGTATTCAAAGACAGCCCCAGGAGATGGTTTCCAGGCTGCCACTGGGAGCTCAGCCAGTTCCTAATACTCCCTGTCACCATGATGTACCCTGGCATCTACAAGCCGAGTAGAGGACACTGCACAGAGTTGATTTCTGGGAACAAGGTGTTCAGGTGTCAGTTTGTAGGAGGGAGTGGCCCTTGATGGTTGTTTTTTAAAAAATTTTTTATTAATTTATTCTTGTTACATCTCAATGGTTATCCCATCCCTTGTATCCTCCCATTCTTCCCTCCCTCCCATTTTCCCATTATTCCTCTCCCTTATGACTGTTCCTGAGGGGGACTTCCTCCTCCTGTATATGCTCATAGAGTATCAAGTCTCTTCTTGGTAATCTGTTATCCTTCCTGTGAGTGC
Organism: Acomys percivali; assembly: GCA_907169655.1. Lineage (NCBI taxonomy): Eukaryota > Metazoa > Chordata > Mammalia > Rodentia > Muridae > Acomys > Acomys percivali. The sequence goes on from OU015745.1 coordinate 30,968,233, forward strand.
CACCAGGTCTCCCCCTCCAGAGGACATGGTTTTTCTGGTGCTTAGTGTGAGATGTCAGAAAGAACACAGTGGGGTCTGGGTGCTCACGGGCTGTAGTACTGGAAGAGTGGCAGGACCTGGGTCATGTGGAGCTTTAAGGAGATGCCCTGACCTCAGGGATACAGAAGCAATGCAAATTGCCTAGTACCATGCAGGAAGTGATTATCCCCACCCTGCCTATCCTGTGGTAATGTCAGGAAGTGGTGGCCAGCTTTAGCCTTACACTGAACCTGATTTCTCAAATGGGCAGTGCCTGCTCTTGCTTACAATATAGAAGCAACCTGGTGATGAGTGTGATTGATCCCAACTCACTCAGACATTCTATTGCATATGGTATCCCTAAGCAAGATCAGAAGGATCTAGAAACTTTTCCCCCTTTGCATGCTGGGCAAGAGCTCTACCACTGAGCTAAATCCCAATTTGTCCATGCATTTTAAGAGCTATGAATTCTTAAACTTGTGGGGGTAGATCAGAGAACTGTCACTCTTGCTGATGGATACTTTCTGGTTCCTGAGCGACAGCAGTTTTGCAGCCTTGAGATTTCTGTAACTACTAATTCTCAGCCCTATTTAATATTCCATCCCTTTCCGCCTGTTGTTGAAATCACTCCCTATGGCTGTTTCTTTCAAATGGCAAAGGAGTTACCCCAGATAAAATGACGGGACACTTGAAGTTACAGCTATGTTGTCATTGGCTTATCTATCTGTCATCTGTATACCTGCCTTCTGATCTGTCATCCATCAGGTTTAAGCTCAAATGTACTCACACACATACATACAGATATAAGCACACACATCCATGGTCATGCATAACCGTGGCTGCCATCCCCCTCGCTTGGAATCATTGCTTAATGTGTGCAAGTACCCAAAGACTGTGCTCCTTCCTTGGGGTGCTGTTCTCACTCCTGTGTCTGCAGAGATAAAATGTCTACAGCTCTCATGGTGAGGAACTTCAGCACTTTTACTCATAATAAAAACCCATCTATGTCTGTTTTTAGGCAAGCTTGTGTGGCATTTCTGCTGCCGATCCCCAGCATCCTCTTGAGGAGGGGGAAGGCAACAGAGAGAGAGTGAAGGCTGCTCACACAGCATAGGAGCTGTCTCTTTGGCACTGTGGCCACCCAAGGCAGGCTTCCCAGAGGGACAATGACCCCATCTTGGTTAAGGAGTGTCATGATACATCCCTATGAGTACTGGTGGGCTAGGCAAGTCATGTCATACCAGCACAGCATGACCTTGGCTAAGGACACTCCCAGGCCCAGAGGAAGCCCTGCCAAAGCCACAGCGGGGGATGGGACCAACTCTTAAGCCCTCTACATCTATCACTTGGAGACCAACTTCCATGGTCAGTATTTAGATTCATCTGGAGGAGCGGGATGGCCTTCCAAGGGTGAGGGTGAAAGATATTCAGCTTCACTGTAAATGGCTTGTAAAGATCCTTCCAAGTCTGCAGAGGGCGCTGGAGGAATGGCTCAGTCAGTAAGGCACTTGTTATGTAAACTCGGGAGTATATAAACTGGGAGTTTGACTCCCAGAATCTACATTAAAAAGCTGGATGTGGTGGTTTGGGTTTACAACTCTACCAATGGTGAGATTAGAGGCAGAGTGAAGTTCCAGGCTGGTGAGAGTCTCTCTCAAACCAAATGCTGACAGTGTCTGAGAGTCGGCACCAGAGGTAGTCCTCTGCCTTTACTACATGTGTGTATACATGCACACTCACACACACACACACACACACACACACACACAGAGACACACACACACACACACACACACACACACACACACACACACGTACCTACCCACCCACCCACCTGCCACCTTACACACATGTACACAATTAATAGAAACCTGAGGCTTAGTTCAGTGGTAGAGTTTGCCACCAATGCTTGAGGTCCTGTCTTCTAGCCCCAGAACACCTCCCTAAACAACCCCACAGGGGCTTCCCAGGGGCTGGGTAGGGTGGTAACAGGAGGAGTGGGGACTTGGCTTTGTCTGTGATGTGCTATGTGCCCTCCTGCTCCAAGCCTTCAAGAGGCAAGAGACCGCTGCCCAGACATCAGGGATCCCAGCCAGTCTGAGAACTTATGTGGCCTCTCTCTTGGTTGCTCACCAGTTCCCTGTGCTCCTGAGGGACTTAAAAGCTTGCCCTCAACTGGTACATGGAGTACTGTGATGGCCTGTACTTGGGCTCATGTCAGACAGAGAAAGATCCTAGCGGGGAACAATGGCAGGATGTGAATACCCCACACAGAATGCAGCAGGGACCCAGGTCTCTAGAAGCCTTCCACGTGAGCTTGGCAAGTGGAAGGCTTTTGTGAGACTCTCAAGGACATAGGGAGGGGCTCTGCTCTGCCAGACATATGGTGACTTTGCCTCTATTATGTGCAGATCAGTAACAATGGGGTGGGAGGGGCTGGGGGAGTCATTCAGATAGGAACCCAGTCCTCAGGAGCAAGGCTATCACTTGGCTGGACGTCTTGACCATGGACAGGGACCAGAGTGAGGATGACAGTGAGTAGAGCCTGGGATGGAGGGGGCCACTTCTGCAGCCAGCACTGAGCAAGTTCTGGCTCCACATCACCTGCCTTCCATCGACATCTCTGTCCTGATCATCTCATAGTCCTTTCTTTTCTCTTTCTTCCTTCTGGAAAGAGAGCTGGTGACAGCCCACAGCCTCTCTATTATGTGCCTTGGGGCAATGAGCAGAAAGCCACAGTTACCTCAAGGACATCTGCCTTCCTCCTGCACCCTGTCCATGGTCTGCTTGTTCTTTCTTCCCTTCTTTCTCCAGGGGACAGTGACCACCCCCTTTCTCCAGCCAATCAGACACCTCAGGATCCTTCTGTCATACTCTTAGATGCAGCTAATGCCACAGCATCACTGCCAAGATCGCCATCCCCTCTTGCCTGTTCATTAACGCTGGTGTTACAGCCCTGGGGACCTTAGTCTCTAATTACCAGGAAAGAAATACCATGGGATTGAAGGGCTGCTTAAAATCCAAGGAAGGAAATAGGTTTCAGAGGAAATGGACTAAGTTTAAATAAAGGAGCAGGCAATGTGCTGGTAGCTGGGGAGCAGCAGATGGGGAGCTGGGGGATGTTGTTCAAGTACTGGCTCTGGTTTGGGTTGGCTTTGTGGTCTTGGGCCAAGACATTTAATGTCTCCAAACCTCCATTTTTTCCCACATGTAAAAGGAAATTGGGTCAGGAGGTCTGAATGTGAGGGTATGGGTACAGTGTCATTAAAGAGATGTCTGGAGGTACAATGAGAGCCTCAACACTTTTATGGGGAGGTCTATGACCCAGGCACATCTTTATGGACCCTGGAATTGAAGGTGTTTACATATCCAGCGTCATCTTTTCCCCTTAGCTATGACTCTTTAGCAGACTGAGTATACAAACAGCGTTTCCTTTCCCACTAGGCTAGGCTAGCAAGTCAGATCTAGATTCAGCTCCAAGCTCTACCTTCTAATTGCTGAGTCACTCAGCTCAGCTCACTCCAACTCTCTGAACTTCAATTTCCAAGGCTTTGGGGACTAAAGAGCCGGGGGGTCCAGAGGCAGGGGTGTGATGGGAGGTGTGGAGGTAGAGAGGTCTGCATGTCTCTTGTCCTTGCTTAAGTGAAGTTCTAGTCACACACACACACATGCACATATGGGGCACTTTGTACACCCTATGTGCCTATGAATGCTCGCTTTTTCTCCCCGTGTCCAGAGTGGTGCTTACACATGGAAAGGGACATGATGTGGAATGTGATGTGATGAAAGATGTGCACTGAGGTCCTGGTTCTCTGGAGAGGCCACACTTGGGATCCTGTTATGACAGAGAAGATTCTGAGCCAGAGAAAATGGCATTGTGAAAGATTAAAAAAAATGAGAGGGCTTCTCTGTTAACTGTGTTTTCCTCCACAAGAACAATTCTTTTTGTGCAAAAGAAAATTAGTTTGTGACTGGCAAGCAAAGACCCTACCTCTCCATCTGTCTTTGCAAGGCAAATCTCACAGTAGCAGATTGCTTGGGGACTTAGAGACAGATGCAGGGTCCCCAGGGACATGGAGGCAGGGCCTGAGCTCTGAGCACTTACTTCTTTTTGCTATGCCAGTGTAGGCTGGTGGCCTTGGGTTGAATCTCTGGGCCTCATTTTGCTGTTCTGTGATTAGAGAAATGTAGCACTCACATAGCATGGGGAGGCCACTCTAGTGACCTTAGCTAGTACCATGTGTGACAGGGTAGGATACTCAGCCTGCCCCTAAACTCACCCCCAATGCCCTGGGGACTGTGTGGCACAATGTGAGGGACCTCTTATAGTCGTGCTGTGCTCCTCCTGTGGCACAGGGAATGTACCCTTCTGGGGTGTGTGTGTGTGGGGTCACCCTGGAGTTGTTTCTTGTTTGTGTGAAATGGTGACATGAATTTAGCAATGAGGTTCTGGGAGTGCCCCAGAGGTCAGGGTGGCTCCAGAGTGATGGATGGTGCTCAAGTCACCCACCTCCCATTCTCCTTATCATCCTGTCCCTTTTATTTGGTTTCACACAGCCACATGGTCTTTCTCTGTCTTCCCTTCTAGGGCTAGTGTTTGATGCCCTAGCTGACCCAAGGCTGCTTGACAGCCAGGGGCATCCCAGGAGACAGCAGTGGCCTTTCTTTCTACACTTGACATTTTCATTGTTGTTTTCTGGTTTAAAGGAATACACATCAAGCTCACACAGGGACAGAGTGTTTTGTTTTTTGGTTTTTTTTATATGCTAAGCTCATGGCTGGAGGCTGTCTTACACAGCCCCATTATATGGGCACCAGTATGAATTTCTCTATTTTGATGGGGGGGTATAAGGTTACACAGATTTGTGTAATACCTGGGGTGGCATGGCATGTTGGAGAGCCCAGACCTGTAGCTACACACAACCATGGTGACCCTTAACCCCTCCGGGACTTGGCTATACTCAGCCCCAACCTTGATCTTTACTGAGCTCTTGGGAATTACAGTGGATGGGCTTATGTGGGCCCTGGCCCAGAAAGACCCCCACTCCAGCCTCCACCTTCCTGACCTCCCCTCCCCCCTGCCCCGCCACCCCCAGTGCTTCCTCACAGGTGAGCATTTCCATAAACTGGCAGGTAAAGGTCCAAGACAGATGGCAAGATACAGCTTAGGACCCCTACCTTATTCACTATAACATCCTTGGGACAAAATGAATTGAGACAAAGCAATACTTACTCAGCAGCATGGCTGTTTTCTATCCGACAGTAACAGCTGGCAAGAGAGCCAGGGACTGTTAACCTCACAGAGTCCAAATACCTCTCACCTATCTCTTTACAGAAAACTGAAACTTGGCCCCTGGTAGCTAAACATTTTCAATGAACAATCTCATTCAAAGCAAAACCATATGAAGACTTTGGGACCCTGTCACTTTGTGTCACAGCCACCTCTCTTCCTGCTAAGAAGGCTGCTCTCCCTGTAGCTACAAACCTTCCCTGGATATTTTGGACCTTGAGAAAAAGCCTCTGTGGCCTGTCTCACTGTTAGTGACATTCTTTCTCCCTCCACTGTCCCCAGCTATGAGTTGTGATCTTCAGCAACTCTCAGCACTGCCTTCCCCATTAGCCTGGCTGCTGTCCTTGAGGGCAAGCCCTGCTTAGCCTTCTGCTCGCCACTTATGTTAAGAGAGAAGGAATGGGCCATAGTGTTTAATTTTGGTGGAGGTGAGGATCTAGAAGCTTCCCTGATGTTTGTTCTACAGTGGGGATCAGACCCAGGGCCTCGTGTGTGCTAGCGAAGGTCTCTTCCACTAAGCCCACCCTCGGTCCAATCTAGGGTTTGAAAATGGCACCCTCCCCCAAAAGAATGAAGTGTCTGTGTGTACCACCATCATCTTTCAGCTTCCCCTGAAGTTATTGCTGACTCTGCCCCATCTCCCCTGACATTGCAAAGATTGATACTGTCCCCATCTCCCCTTTGTGTCTTTATGGCAGGTATGGCTGACCTCAGCTTTGAGGCTGAAAGCCCTGTGATGCCTCCTGATGAGCTCCTGGAGGGACTGCCGAGCTATGACTGGCTTCTTCAAGGACGTGGTGAGTTAGACGGGACATGGTCCCCACAGCTTCCTCCAGGGCCTCTTGCTGGTTGGAGGATGGGTGGGTAGGTCCTGAGATAGTTCCCCTTTCTTCTAAAGTCTTGAGAAGGCCCTTGCCATGGCCAAGTGGGAGGTGGGATGGTATGGATAATGGTCAGAGTTCTGTGGCCCTGAAAATAATTCTTCTTCTTTTCCTCCTCCTCCTCTTCCTCCTCTTCCTCCTTTTCCTCCTCTTCCTCCTCCTCCTCAGGTCTCTCTGTAGCCCCGATGGCCTTGAACTAGCACTAGGCCAGCCTTTCTTTCATTGCACCAATACCCATTCTTCCTAGCCGGGCTGATGTTTTCTCTTTCCCTCCTCTAGGAAGGCAGGTCTTCTTCCCACCCTTGGAGAGCCTGGGGAGGTCCCAGGAGCCTGCGTCTTGGTCCTCAGTCTTGGAGCACAGGTGAGTCTCCATGCATTTCCACATGCCCTGTTGCCCCACAGGAACTCTCTTTGATCCGCGACACTGCCTCAGAAATCATCGATTAACCCGCTGGGGGACACTTTCTCCCTCCCAGACCTACTGAACCAGACCCCCTTGGGGATGTGGTCTGGGAATCTGGAGGGTGCCAGGCTCCCCAGAGGTGGTGCCCACAGACCATATCAGGGCTTTGCAAACTCTGGCCTCTTGGCTAAACCCAGCTCCCAGGCTGCTTTTGTAAGTCCTATGATGCTGGAATCTGGCCACACTCATTTGTGCATCTATTGTCCATGGCAGCCTTTCCCCTGCCTGCCACTGCAGAGCTCAGCAGACACATGCCTGTCTGGCTCGTGCTGCTCAAACATTGACTCTGGCTCAGTGTTGCTGAAGTCTTCCATCCCCTGATCTCTATCAGTGCGGGGGCTGGGGCATGTGCATCCTCTTTGTTTTAAGAAGACTTGTTACAGAGCTCTGGGTTTCAGCCAGCTCTGTGCAGAAGGGATGTGGTGAGGCCCCCTTGCCAAACACTTCGTAGCTGAACATGTGGCCTATGTAGAGGGGTCTCCTGGGGCCCCTGTCTGTCTGTGTGTATCCATTTCTGTTCTGTGTCTGCTTCCTGGGCCCAGCACGAACCTATGTGACACTAGCTGGTGGGAAACATTGCCCACTTAGGCACCACACCAGGCCTGGCTGTTCTTGGAAGAGTGGACACTGGGGAGACTGTACATGCGGAGGAGGGAGGTGGAAGACAAAAGGCTCCTTTCTGAGATGTTTTTGAGAAGGGTGTCAGTAAGGGGTGCCTGTATTTCAGGGAGAAAGCTTTTCTAGAGAGAGGGCTGATGAGGACCCGCTCCATCATGCTCAGGCTGTGGCCACTGGGCCAGCCCTCCCTCAGCTAGTATCCTTTCTTTATTTTTAATTTTTAAATTTTAAATTTAATTAATTTATTCAGATTATACCTCAATTGTTATCCCATCCCTTGTATCCTCCCGTTCCTCCCTCCCTCCCACTTTCACCTTATTCCCCTTCCCTAGATCTGTGACTGAGGGGAACCTCCTCCCCCATTATATGGTCACAGCCTCTCAAGTCTCATCTTAGTAGCCTGCTGATCCTTTCTCTGAGTGCCACCAGGCCTCCCCCCAACAGGGAAGAGGTCAAATGTGGGGCACTGAGTTCCTGTCAGAATCATCAGCTAGTATCTTTTGTGCTCATGGTTCTCCTGGCCAAGATCTAGCATCCCCAAAGGGAGGGGACCTTATCTAGTCTGTTTCTGCCCTCTTATGACCACGTGGCATCATCTCTAGACCTCAGCTTCCCCAATCTGTAGAAGCAATGTCATTCACCTGCTACAGTTTAGAGATGAGACAGCCTGGAGGCTCCTGTGTCACAGACTTGATCTCCCTGCCCACCTCCCACCTCACCCCACTTGAAGGGCCTTGAGTAGGATGGACCCTGAGGGCACTGACCTTTTCATTCCATTCGCCCCTTGCTCACCACAGCTGAATGGACTGTTGGGAGGAGGAGGTGGGTCTTGTTGGAGGAAGTAGGCCCCTGGCTCCTTCCTGTGCTCTCTGCTTCCTGTCGTCCAGGGCAGCTGCTTTGCACCCCCACATGTTCCCACCATGGCGTTCTGTCTCTCCCCATGCTCAGATGCATGGAGGCAAGTGACCATGGAAACTGTCAACTCTAACTCATCTTTCCTCCCCTTAAGTCATATTTCTCAGGTGAACTACTTATTTTTTTTAATGTATAATTCAGCCTCTTTCCTAAGCTCCATACTTGGTCAAATGTGGCTTTGAGGTCTTCTAGAATGCCCTAACATCCCTGGGCATCCTGTCATGTGGTCCCCTTGGCTAGATGTCTCTTGCACTGACTCCTCAGGCCCTTAGGCCTTGGATCTTTTCCTCCTAGGGCCTCAATGCTCCCTTACACACTAAGGGACTGGTTTTGATGAGCCCACAGGCCCTGCCCAGACATCTGTTCCTTTGCCCTCTTTACAGCAGAGTCCCTGTGGTGACCGAGGAGGTGGCCCGTGAGGCCCTGCTCAGCTTTGTGAATTCCAAGTGCTGCTATAGCAGTGCAGCTGCTGGGAACCTCATCATCCAGGAGCTGAGGCAGCAAACACTCTGCAGGGTAGGGAGGCCATACTCGGGGCCCTGGGGACGCTGGGATAGGGTAGAGACATTGGTCTTGGGCATGTATGCAAGCAGTGTCTTCTACAACCTCCATGCTCTGGCTCTATAATAGAACACAAGGCTCTCAATCACGATTGACAACCTCATGTGCACTAGACCTTAAGGGAAGAGGTGAGATCATGCCAGACCCCCTCACCATCCATTACAATGCAGTATTGTCCCCAGTATTTGGAGCCAGCACCGGCGATCAGGAAAGGCTGAGAAATTTGACCAAATACCCATAGCTAGATGTCATAGATCCTGCCTCCAAAGTCAGGTTTGCTGACCTGACCCTGGGCCTGCTTGCACCCTTCCATGGTGCTAATAAAGAACCCTTTAGTTCACTGACCCTGGCTCTCCCCTGTGTCTCCCAAGTCCAGCCTGTGCCTTAGAATTGGCAAAATCTCACCCATTACATCCAGACCACAGAAGGGGCTTCAGTCTCCTGCAGGGACAGAATCCAGATCTCACTTACTAAAGCTATAGACTTTATCTCTGACAAGGACACATCAAGTCATACCATGACAGTGGATAGGTCCCGAGTGAGGAGGAAGAGACCAGCTTGCAGCCCTGTGACCTAAACAAAGCAGCTGGCCTCGCGGAGCCTCCATTTCCTCCCTCGTAAGAGAGAGAAGACAAGGCAATGGGACAGTTCAGTACAATGCTTGCTACACATGCATGATGACCAGAGCTCAGTCCTCGGAACCCACATTAAGAAGCTGGATGCCTACAACTTCTGCTCTGGGGAAGCATAGACAGGAGGATCCCAGGTACTCAGTGGCTGGATAGCCTAGTCAGTTGGCCAGTTCCAGGCCAGAGTGAGACTCTGCATCAGAAAAGAAGGTAGAAAGCTGAGAACAACACCCGAGGTTGTCCTTTGACCTCCATGTGCATGCAAATGTACACACACACACACACACACACACACACACACA
>OU015745.1:30977919-31008542 GCA_907169655.1 Acomys percivali
ACTTTGGTTCCCAGAGGCCCATGCGGGTGGAAGCTTGATCCTTTTGCAGCCTACTCCTGTCAGCAGGAAGGACAAGGGCGCTGCTCACAGCACTGGTGTTTGCCATCCACAGTATCGGCTGGAGACCTTCAGTGAATCCAGAGTCAGTGAGTGGACATTTCAGCCCGTGACCAGTGAGTAAACCATCTGGGGTCAGTTTGCTGGGCAGGGACAAAGCTGAGGCTGGGGACACCATCTCAGAACTTGGTTCACCCACTCACACTGAATCTGACGCTCATCTTTGGGGAGCCTCACTCCCCCCACTTACTAAAAAAACAAAGAGATGACCTTCATCTCAGAGAGTCCCCAGTGCTGTCCCTGCCATGTGCTCCTGCTCAGGAGGTAGTTTATAAGGGACTGAGGAAAGCCTGGCATTTGACTTAGCCTGCAAAGACAGCAGCATGCTTGGACTTGCACCCAATACCCCTAAATTTCTAGACCCTCAGATTCCCCACTTACTGTGCCATCCCACCTTCTCCGATGCATTCTAGGGGCTTCTCATTCTTTCCTGGGAAGCTCTGTGTCCTGTGTTCTCTGCTGGCCATCTCTAGTCTATTCTTCAAAACCCAGCCTGGTGTCACCTTCACTATGAAGCCTTCCAGGATTTCTTTTCCTCCTCTCTCCCAAGGAGAGCTTCCCAGGGCCTTTCTGGGTACCTGCAGTGTGACAGTGTGCTGTCTGGAGGAAGAGGATGATGGCGGGATACAGGGCATGGTGGTGCTGGCTCCTGCTCATGGATCCTTCAGAGTGTGCCCATCCTGTGCTGGGCATTTTATATACACTTTTCAGTTTCATTGTCATTGTGGTCCCACATGCTAGGTGCCCAATATTTATTGTCATATTAGAGATGAGATGATTAAATTCCAGAGAGGTTAAACAACTTCCCTAGAGTCACAGCTTGGAAGTAGAAGAGCCAGGATTCAAACCCAGATCCAAAGTGTTTAACCAATGGGCCTCTACACACCCTTCTGCAGCCCCGGCTCATGATGTGCACCAAGAAGGGTGCCTAGCTGCTTGGTGGATACTCAAAAGCTTGTAACCTTTGTCCTTTACTGTCCTTATGCTGCCTTCTTCTGTGTCAGACCACTCGGTGGATGGGCCACAGAGAGGCGCCTCCCCCAGGCTTTGGGATATGAAGGTCCAGGTGCCTCCGATGTTTCAGGAAGACACCAGAAAGTTCCAAGTGCCTCACTCCTCCCTGGTGAAGGTAATGTCTGACTGGACCGTCCGTGTTGCTGTCTAAGTCTGTTCCTCGGGTTCTCCATGCTTCATCAGACTTCCTTCTTTGAGAAAAGGCACCCCAAGCTTAGCCTAGTAGGTTATGTTTGGGTTAAAAATAAAGCCCAATTTAATAACAGCATGCATCTTAGGGAGGCGGCATTCATACAGCACCGCGAGAGGCCCATTGCCAGCTGGAAATAGCAAGTGACACATTCCTAGGGCAGCTGTGCGCATGCGTGCTTGCTTGCTTGTGGAGGACTAAAAAAAAATTGACATGAGTTAAATCTAAAACATAGTGGATAAATTGCTTGCTGAGCCAGCTGGGGCCTGAATTTTGATTGTAAACATCTGGGTGTGGAGGCTTGCACCTATAACCCCATCATCAGGAAAACGGACAGGAGGACCTCTGGGGCTCACTAGCCATCCAGCCTTAGCAAAGTCGTGAGCTCTAGGTTCAGTGAGAGATCTTTCCTCAAAACATAGGTGAGGAGTGAGTGAAGAAGACACTTGAGAGTGCCCTCTGGCTTCCATCTGTGCACACGCAAGCATACGCCGTCCACCCCACCCCACACACCCCGCTGAGCTTTTCCTTGGATGCCAGGTGGAGGGTGGGTTGTGTAGACGTCTGTCTCAGCAGGGAGTGCGGGAAACCTGGTGGCTGACTGACACCGTCATACTGTCCTTGTCTTACAGTCCTCTGTTTTCTCATTAAGACTTGATTTAAGAATGTAATTTGAGTTAACCAGATGTGTGAGAGGTCATAAAAGCATTTCACTCTTTTTCTGCATGGTGTGAAACTTTCTTTCAATGATAGATTCTAGCAGCTAGCATCTTGCCTTTCGCACAAACATTGTCCATTTGGTGTGTTCTCAGGGCCCATGTGAATGAGCCAGCAGGTGGCTGCAGATGTCGTCAGCCTTTGTGGTTTAGTCTACCAGGAAACTAGAGAGTGAGCTGGTTGGGAACTCAGGGAATCCGCTTCTTAGCATGTGGGAAAACCTGAGCTGGGCTTAGGGATGTGCTAACACGAGGCCTTGGCTTGGCATTCAAGGCCGTTTTGGGATCTCTAGCTACCTGCAAGGGCCTTTCCCCCTCCATTTACCTACGGCATCCTACGGTTGGGAGGGATCCTGCTTAAGGAGCTCTATCCAAGGAGAACTCTTCCCTTTCAGGAATGTCACAAATGCCATGGGCGTGGCCGCTACAAGTGCAGTGGCTGCCATGGGGCTGGCATGGTGAGTCACTAGTGGGCCATAAGAGTAAGTGATCCTGTGTGAGCGCTGGGGTGGGCACAGGGATGGCAGGGTAGGTAAGAGCATAGAGGCTGCCCGTACCAACAGTGTCACCTCGGGTGGGTCATCTTCTCTTTCTAAGTCTTCCATTTCCTGCTGTGTGAGGGACAGTCAGAATGGGTGCCTCCTGTGACCCTTCATGCTTGGATAGTTTGGTGTAGACGTTCCTCCCTTTCCTCCTGACAGATTTGGGATCTGCATAGGGCAGGACCCTGTAAAAGAATGAACCGTGTTGCTAAAATGCCTTCCCAAGGAAAGATGAAAACAATGTCTATCTCTTCTTCTAAGGTCTCAACCACAAACCCAAGACAATTCCACCAAAGTTCATTTCTGGAGAACCAACGAACTTATTGGGGTTCTTTTGAAAGCATAGATAGGGGTTACTTACAGGGGTGTGGATGCTCTTCCTTCAACATGCTGGCCCTGAGGGCTACTCTGCAGGGATGAGGGCATGTCTGCATAAATGGACACCGGCGCCCCCCTTGCTCACCTCTCCTCATACCTATATACTCTAGCGCCCCCTTGAGGCAGAGTTGCATATAACAGGTGGTATAGAGTGGTTGGGTACTCAGGTGAGTCTTGTGACTCTCCTCACCTCTCAGTGACAGGTGTAAACAGTCAACAATCCCCAGCTTGAACGACCTTTGGCAGGGGGCTCAGCTGATTGCCCCAAGATGGTTGGTGGTTGCTTGGCTGTAAGGTCAATCATTCATGACAGTCCCCTCTGTGGCCGATGGCCAGGAGCCTGTGAGGTAGACACAGAGAAATGAAGTTCAGAGGGCTTCAGAGGTGGGGTGGAAGGGGCTAGGATGATTTGCATAGGCGGCTGAAGCATAGAGCAACATCCTGGGTTTGCAAAGAACAGAATCTATTGGCTCTGGAGGCTGGAAGTCCAAGGCCAGGCTCCCAGTTGGAGCCTGCTCATCAGACACACACTGATCACTTGCTGTCCCACCTTGCCCCGTCTTTTATCAAGGGGTCTGCTGGGTACTCAGCTGCTCACTGTAGGTCCCAGGGGCTGTCCCTGGCCTTTCTCTCCTTTCCACGTATCCTCCTGTCGTTTGCCTCCTGTGGCGTCCTCAGCACCCTACCCCCACCCCGGCTCCTGGTGGTCTTTCTGTCCTTCCCTCCTCCCAAGCTCCCTTCCCCATCTCCTTTCTCCCTGAGCTTGCCTTGAATATCAGGAGTCGTTCCCCCTGCCCCCCGCCCCGGGTCTTTGCTAAAAAGGACCCTCACTCTGGTCATCAGCCACTATGCTCCTGGCTCCTTCTAGGCAGTTGGTTGGAAGCAGGTCTTGGGGCCTTGGGGTGGTGTCAAATCAGAGGGGAGAAGCAGGGACCTGTACCTGGCAGGGCTCAAAGCCACTGACCCTCAAGCCACAAGCCACAAGCCACAAGCCATAAACCATAAGCCACAAATCTCTTACCAAGGCTATGGCCCAGGGGAAGAAGAGACCTGGGTCAGGGTCAGAAGCTGGTTTCAGGGTGCCCTGGACCCTGTTTCTGGGTGTCAGCAGCTGAGGCCGGACATGTCCACAGGTGAGGTGTTCGTCCTGCAGTGGCACCAAGCGCAAGGCCAGGCAGCCCCGGAGATGTCACATGTGTTCCGGCTCGGGCAGGCGCAGGTAGGAGTGGGTTTGCAGTAGGTGGGGAAAGCCTGTCTTTTAGGTTTCTTTCCAGTCACTGTGAAGCTGGAAGGGGCACGGTTCCCACTCTCTCTCACGGATGCACCCTAGAGTCTGTGCATGCTGGATGCTCTTGGACTTTGTATGTGCGTGAGCTTGTGTCAAGGCCCCGCCTGTTAGAGGTCATCAGTGGCAGGTGGGGCAGGTGTAAGGATGAAGGCTCTGTTGGGATGTGGAGTGGGGAGGAACTCCGAGAAAAGCTAGCTGGAGGGACAATTTTTAACTTCAAGCACAGGCTCTGGGCAAAACCTTTACACATCAGAGCAGGGCCTAGCTGGAGCTGCTGCTTAGCAAGTTGGTTGACTGACTTAACAACCTATTACTTCCATCTCTGCTCTTGGCTTTGCATGCAGCGGATGGTGACATTTTGTAGCTCATGCCTTCTCCCTATTTATAAGCCTTTAAAGGGAAACGGAAAACTACAGGGAGTGAAAATGTTCAAAATCAGGCTGTTTAGTGGTCAAACCTTGCTGGCCAAGCTTGGCTGTACCTTCTACATGACTAGTGAAGATTGTATTTTGGTTAGAACTTCAGTTTATTTCATTTTCCAAGTAAAACAACCCAGTCCAAATTGGCTTTGCCAAAAAGTAAATTTGCAGGCCCAAACAACTGTGTAGTCCAAGTCTGGGATGGCATCAGGTCCAGCTGGGTCCAGGTGTTTAAAAAGTATTGCCAAGCTGGAGTAGTGAGGGGCCCAGGCTAAGCCGCCCAGTGGGAAAGGATACTCATTTCTAAACTGTTTCTAAACATCCTAAGGTGGCTCTCGTTGCACTGACTTGGGTCCACGCTTGTGTTTGTTTATTGTTGCCAGAAAGATGGAGTAAGATCCCAAGCTGGCCACAAAGGGTGGGGACAAAAATCAGAAGAACCAAGTGGCTTGGGTGTGGGAAGGGTAGGCTCCCAGGGAAATACTAGGACACAGCTATCAGAGGGAGGGAGGGTGACAGTGGGCAGGCACATGCCACCACAGTAAGGAAGTCTTCTACTGTAGAGGGTTAGGGGTGGGAGCCCCTAGGAGCCACAAGAACACTGAGCCTTGCTCACTGTGGCCACAGGTGCAGTACATGCTCTGGGAGGGGGACCAAGACGTGTGCCACCTGCAAGGGGGAGAGGAAGCTGGAGCACTTTGTCCAGTTGGTCATCATGTGGTAAGTGACATCTAGGTGCCAGGCCTGGAGGAGGTGGGGGGGCATGTGGCTGGTACAGAGAACTTTTTCTTCATGGGGGCTTCCACTAGGCTCAGGAGGGAGCAGCTGTGGGGTTATGGGGTGCAGACTGGCTTTGACTCCGAGCTTATTTTATCCTAATTTTTCAAGTTATTGTTATTATTATTGTTATTTTACTTTGTGTGAGGATGAGCATGTTCAAGTGTTGCAGGTGCATGCGTAGCAAGATGCTCATCACACAGTAGGCCCGCAGAAAGGGTCTCCTGGGAAACATGTGCAGGCATCTGAGTACCGTGGCCCTCATGCAGAGGTTGGAGGACAGCCTGAAGGAGTTGGTTCTACCTTTCTACCACATGAGATCCAGATATTGAACTCAGTTTGTCAGGCTTGGCGGCAAGCACCCTTACCTACTGAGCCATCTCGCCTGCTCTAGCTTTGAGCTTATGTTCCATCAGCATCACCTGCTAGGGTAGCGGTCACCAAGCACCTAATGATGCTGTCCCTACCCGTAGGTCAGCCAGGGATGTACTCCAATCACTCCAAGCCTTTGTCCTGTGCCTGGCCAGGCTAAATACTAGGCAAGCAAAGGCTCATGGGGACTGGCTCCTCCCAGGCCAGGGCGCTCAGCTTAGAGAGGCTGTGCACTTCATCCAACTCCCGCCCCGCACCCATGTGGTGATCATCACACGTAAGCCAGCTCTCTGCTTCCCTTTCCTCCCCTGCTCCCAGGAAGAACAGCCTGTTTGAGTTTGTGTCCCCACACCACCTCCACTGCCCTGGGGAGCTGCTCGCCAAAGCCAAGGGGGAAAACCTCTTCAGGGACGAGAATGCCATGGTAAGGAGGGTGGCCAGGAAGTTTGCATCCTGAAGACCAGCTGGAGCATCTGACCCTCTGTGGAGTTTAGGGCAGATGGGTATGATGGGGACAGAGCTGCCCAGGCAGAGATAAGGCCCTGGGTGACTCTGAGGGCAACCTGATGTCAGGACCATGTTGTAGACTCCATTTTCTTAACCAATATATTTTATTAACAACTTAGTAACTGAGCATACGCCACTTATAACCCAATTAACCAAAACAATAAGAAAAAAGGATTAAAGAACACAATAACAAAACCGTAAGGATATCAGTTCCAAGGAATGATTCTCCTGGTGTAATCAGCAGGATTTCTTCTGCTGGAACTTGGAATAACCAGAACCTGGAACCTCAGCAGGAGCTGGAGCCCTGAAGCCTTCCCTCCAGCGGTTCTCTCTAGGAACATCCAGAAGTGCAGCAATGAACTGCTATCCCAAGTCTCCAAAAGCCCCGCCCCCAGTTCTGGGCTCATTTATATATCTCCTCCCAGAGTCTGGTCATGGGATCTTTTCAGCTGGCAACCATCAAGCTCACACACGAGGTGGTTGGTCTTTTAGTGGATTAACCTCACCTGTTCTCTCACAAGACCGTTACGATCCACACTTGGGATCATAAAAAACAGGTTTATCTCTCCTTCACCATGAGGCCAGGTAGATGGGATGTTGAGTGGACGTGGAAAAAGGCATTAGCTGCCAGTGTTATGGGCTAAAGCAGGAGCCGTAAGGGAGACAGGGCTATGGCAGCCTGGGACTCGGGGCATCCCAGGGACTTGAGTCTGTGCCCTCATGCACAAGCTATATGAGGCTGCCAGCCTGCTACTTGGGGTTCTGCATCATTCATTTTGGTCCTGCCCGGCACACAGTGGCAATTTCGACGTTGGTATGAGACACAACCCACTTACTTTAGTCCTGGCTGTATCTCGGCTCTTAGCATGATGCCTATCGCACAGTAGGCCCACAGAAAGGGTCTCCTGGGAAACATGAGATGCAGGTAGAAGTGTAACCTCTCTACACCCCCTTTTGTCGTAGATTCCCTGAGCCAATAAGGGGGTGAATGGTGTCTAAAGAGTTTCCCTCGGCTTGCTGCGTGGCCTTGGAGCCGTGGCCTCCCTCCTCTGGGTCTCCTCTTCTGTCTATCAGTCCTGGCATCTTCTGTGACTCCAGGTGGGGGTGCCCTGGTAGATGAAGTGATGCACTCTGTTTGTCTCTCCCCAGGTGTACCCCATTGTGGACTTCCCCCTGAGGGACATCTCTCTGGCCTCCCAGAGGGGCATCGAGGAACACAGTACCACTCTGGCTTCCCGTGCTCGAATCCTTCAGCAGGTGAGGCAGGGGGGACTGAAGATGAGGGCCTGGCTTGGGGATGCTTCTCTGGTCACTCCAAGTGGGGGTGGCGGAATTGAGGCTTTACCTTGAGGGGTGAGGGTACAAGAGATCAGGGGCTTGCAGTATGCACAGCCCAGGAAGCCTCAGGGCGGAGGTGGTGTGGCTGGAGGGGAAGACGGGACCATAGTCACCCAGAGAGAGGGCTTGGGGGATTTACTCATAGGAAATGAGTTCTAGTGTGATTTTGATTCTAACTCCCTCATATTCAGAGAGCAGAAAGGAAATCCATACCTGGCCTTAGGCCTGGGTACTTAAGTGTCTGGGCAGTTTCTTTGGTGGCCTCTAGGTGGCAGTAGTGTCTCCCACTAGAAGCACCATCACTGCAGCAGAGTAGAGGGTCTGGAGATGTTGCTCAGTGAGTAAAGCGCTTGTTGTACAAACATGAGGACTTGAACTCAGGTCCCAAGTACCCACATACAAGTCTTGTTGTAGTCTCCCACAGTCCCCAGGAGAGAGGCAGCTCCTTAGGGCTTGTTGCCTAGCTTGTCTGGTTCAGGGAGAGAGCTTGTCTCAACAGACACCAAAGACTAAAAGAAAAAGATTCCTAGTATTGACCTAAGGGAACATCCTGTGCTTGGGGTTAGTAGCGCAGAACCTGGGCCTTGCAGACAGGCCTTAGGTTCCGGATCTCCTACATCCTCATGTGGTCCTGGGGCAGCTGCATCCTATTTCGTCATGGCTGGTTTCTTACCTGAATGCTGCTGTGGGCTAAGGGTTTTCAGGGAGCTAACCTGTGCCATAACAACCTGCTTCCTTCTGTCTTTTCCAATGACCCCAGCCCCTTTCTCTGCATGTGTCTCCTGTTGGAAGGAGAAAGAAGGAAGGATGCATGCCTTGAAACAAACTGAGACACCCCCTCCTCGGGGTCTGGAGGGGACTTGTGAAATGAGCTTCAGGCATTGCAAAACCCAAGAGTCAGGTAGTCACTTTAGATGGGCCTCTAGGGCTCGGTCTCCACTTGGCTTTGTGTCGGCACATCCAGACCTTTGCACAAAACCTTCTAGCTTTTCTTTCAGTGTCATAGCAAGACCTTAGAGAGCTAAGAATCCAGGTGTCCCTTGGCCCAATCTGGGCTGTTCTCACAGATGGAAGCTCCAAGAGTTGGGGTAATTTGTTAGGGACACCAGTTCTTTTAGTAGCAATTCTGGTTGGTGGTATAGAGTATTGGGGGCCTGGGGTGTGGGGTGTGGGACTTGGGGCCTTGTCAGTAGTCAGACTCTGCAGGACACACCCGATTGCACCTGTTTCTCAGCTCTGGCACTCTCTGGGGGGCGGGGTTGGAATGCCCCTCCCTATGAACCTTAGTGTTCATAATGTGCAAGGCTTGGTTCCTGTCTCAGGTTGGTTCTACAGAAGTAGCCCTAAGACATGTTTCTGTCTGTCTGTCTGTCCATCCGTCTCTCTCTCTCTCTTTCCCTCCCTTTTCTCCTTCCCTCCTCCTCCTCTTCCTCCTTCTCCTCTTCCTCCTCCTCCTCTTCCTCCTCCTCCTCTTCCTCCTCCTCCTTCTCCTCCTCCTCCTCCTTCTTCTTTTCTCTCTGTCTCTCTCTCTCTGTCTCTCTGTCTCTCTCTCTCTCTCTCTCTCTCTCTCTCTCTCTCTCTCTCTCTCTCTGTGACTTACTGAGGAAGGGGGTATTTGAAAGACTGTGGATGAGATGAGAGGGAAACCAAGCCAGATTACATGCTAACCTCAGTCTGATCCTAGAGAGGCTCTGGGCTAGTCATGTCCCAGTGACCACTCCCCTGGAGGCCAGGAGCTGGGCTGTAGCCTTCCTGGCACCCTCTGCCCTGGATGCAGAAGGTAGGCTCCCTTGGATTTCTTTGCAGAGAATTGGATTATGGGGGGAGGGGCTGCTTGAACCTGGTGTGGGTGCAGCAGCAGGCTGTGAGAAAGTGGAAATAGTGGGGACAGAGGACTGACTGGTCTCCCAAGGAGCTGGCTTTTGCATGGGCCGAGTGTTACAGCTGCTATCTGAGTAGTCGGTAGCAGAGTCTGGATGCTGGCAGCCCACAGGCTGGGCTTCGTCACCTGTTCCCAATACGTGAATGAGTGAGATGAGGAATAGGAAAAAGCAGAGAAAGGAGATTTACTCGATTTGGCATACTGGGAAGAGGCATACATAAAGAGATCTAGTGAACCCCTCCCCCCGGGTCTGTCTTTGTGGTCCTGACAGGTTTACGTCCTGGTCAAGGGGTGGTTCTGACCATTATCGACCCATCAGACTTTAGGCTCTCCCCTTTTCTGCAAGGTTCCAGACACCTTGTGTGATGTCCATTCCTGGGAGACATGGTTCCGCTTTGGCTGGCACCAAAATTTCTTCCTCTCTTTCCTTCACATAAGATTCCTGGGGAAAAGTCCATTTTCTTGGGACCCATTGTATCAATAGTCTGATAGGGAGGAGCACAGTTTCACTCTAGAATATTTCTGTTTCTGCCAGGATGGTTTGTGTTACTTGGGGGAGGAGCCCCAAGTTGAGGCATTTACTCCGGGCCTGGCAGGAGAGCTCAGGAATACTGGGAGGTTGAGGGACAGCATGATTTGAACAGCTTGGCCATAGTGGTCACTGTCTGGGGACCATCATACTCCTGGAGTGGCCAATGTGAGTCCTTTCATAACTTGCTACCCTGGATGACACAGCATGTGAGTGGCTCTGTGTGTAGCCTCTGTTGTCTTCCTCCCATAACACAGTCTCAAGCAACATAATCCACTGTGGAAAAATCCTGGAAGGAACAAAGCAAAGGATGTGCACATTAAGTACATTTTTGAAGGGGACAGAATGACTGAGGTCACATCCAGGACTCTCTTTTCTAAGTGGCCTTTGGTCCTGGAACCAATGCCAATGATGGTTTTATCCTTGTTACAGAAGGGGGGGGGGGGCGGGCAATCGAGTCATGAAGAGACAGAAGCTACAATGTGCACAGCCTCAGCCACTGCAGATGGGCATCTAGAATTCTCCCCCTTGCAGGATGCAGCCAGGAGGCAAACACACAAGCAGCTAATTACAAGATGAGGACCATCATATAAAGGGTTGAGGGCATGGGTGACTTGGGGCCTCAGATTCAGACCTTCTGAGTGTATAATGGATGGGCGATGGAGGATGGAGGGAGGGATGCTGCTTCTTCTTGTAGAGTGGTCTAGAAGCCAGAGTGTGCCTGACCCTCTGCCCAGGCCTTCTGTGCAGCAGTGTTGGCTCCCACCTTCATGGACCCATTAGTCCTCATTTAGGAGACTTTGCACAGCAATTTCGTGTGTGTGTAGGGGGAGGCTTCTGTTTTTGATTTCCAAAACGATCATTTGTACCATTGCTTCTGGCTTATGGACATGACTTAGTTTTATTATTTCATTTGGTCACCCCAACTCTGAGACAGTTCTGACTGATTTCACAGATAAGAAAGTCAAGGCCTAGAGAAATGGAGTTCAACACTACTCAGGAAGGGTCACAGAGGTTTTCAATCCTGATTGTGGGCAATATCCTATGTTCCTAGCTTCCCCTCCAGGGCCCTGTCTTGCCCCACTCTTCCTTGGGGACCCATAAGCAGTTTGCAGAGAAATCTAGGCAGCCATATGGTTTCAGCTTCTCCTTCCAGGGCCTCTGAATGACCAAGAGCCACAGGCTGGGGCACTTCTGATGGGAAGTTTTTTCAGCAAGTGAGCACCATTTTCATGGGTTTGGGACCCTAGGCTGAGAGGGGGATATGGAGGCAGCATGAGCAAAAGGCACAGGGCACACCACAGACATACCCCAGGAAAGTGTCACTTCAGCATCAGGAGCAGGGACAACTGTATGCCAACTCTGGGCTTCCTTTGTCAAGAGCCAAATAGTACCAGGACCCAAGGAGACAGGGAACCCCCACAGGAGCCCCAGGAGCCCCGCTTCCCTCCTCAGCACATCTGGGGATTGGGACGATTGTGAGCTGAAGAATGGACTAGTGGAGAGGGACTGGGGCAGGCTCTGTGAGGGATAGGGACTTTTCTTTACTCTTATGGGGAGGCTGTTTAGGAAGAGGAGGATGCTGGGAGGAGAGCTAAGCTTGACATGGGGACTGCTGAGTGTGCGGATCCCAGGCTTGAACTGTTTGATGTTCAGAACCTGAAGTCTCACGGGCCTCATTTCTCCATCTACAAAAAAAAAAGAGAACATTTGAGAAAGACTCCTCTGAAGCCATGCGGACACACAACTGTGATGGTGGCAGAGGGACATCTGAGCAGATAAACCTGATAAAATCCACCAAGCTTTGATATTTCTTTAACATTTTATGTTAAAACAAACAAACAAACAAACAAAAAGGACAGCACATTCTCCATGGTTGTGGGGAGAGTAGGAACTGCCTCTGACATGAACTCTGGTACCCCTTATTTGACCATTTCTCCTTGGTGGGGGGGGCCTGGTGGTACTCAGAGGAAGGGGAAGCAGGCTATCTGGATGAGACCTGAAAGGCTGTGATCATATGGTGGGGTAGAAGGTCCTCTTCTGTCACAGGTCTAGGGGAGGGGAATAGGGTGAAAGAGGGAGGGGGGAATGGGAAGATACAAGTGAGGGGATAACAATTGGGATATAATCTGAATAAATTATTTAAAACATAAAATGAAAAATGAAAAAAAAAAACCCAGCCAAATCAAAATCAAAATTGATAAGCCACTCCAGATATCTCTATGGTGGTCTGGATATGTAAGTGTTGAACACAACCTTGTTCTCCATCCTTCTTTAATGCCTCATGGAGACATTTATGCTCCTGGAAATGTCATGTGGCTCCCTTGAAGTCCTCTGGGGATGCCAATGCCTCACTCCTAACATCAGACAGTGGCTGAAGGTAAATTAGTTTTTTCCCAGGACCTAGGCCATGGGAAGGAGCAGCAGTGCTAGTTGTAGGTGTTAGCTTGACATATTCTAGGATCATCTGGAAAGGGTCTCGCCAACTGAGGTTTTGTTTAGACCAGACTGGCCAGTGGACATGACTGTGGGGATTGTTGTGATTATGCTCATTGAGATGGTAAGCCCCACCCACTGTGGGCGGCACCATTCTGTAGGCTTGAGTCCTGAACCGTGTAAGTGTGCAGATGGAAGGCAAACATGAGAAGGCATGCATGTATTCATTCTCTCTCTGCTATTTCAAGTTCCTGCACCAACACCATCCCCCCACCCAACCTTCACAGATGGTCAGTAACCAGGAGTTATGAGCTCAAATAAACCCTTTCTCCCCTGAGTTGCTTCTGGTTTGGGCATTTTATCACAGCAGCCAAAATGGAACTAACACAGGAGCATAGCAGGAAGTGCATCTGGAATGGGCAGGTCTGGGACATCCTGTGTGCATCAAGCTCTGCACATTACCCTACAAGCTGTGGGGACCTGATGCTGCTTGAGTGCAACTCTGAAGTGTGTTTGGCCATTTGTTTTCTCAGCGCCAGACCATTGAGCTGATCCCCATCACAGAAGTTCATTACTGGTACCAAGGAAAGACGTCTGTCTACTACATCTATGGCACCGACCACCAGGTGTATGTGGCTGACTACCCTGAGCGATACTGCTGTGGATGCACCATCCTCTGATAGGCACAGCTGTCCCCAGACTCCACTGGTCACATTTGATAAGGGGACAGCAGTGCTCTTTGAGTTTAGTTATATTGGTGATATTGGACAACCCCAAGCAAACCTCAGAAGTGTTTCTGAACAATCTGTTAATCATCTGTCAAGACTCAACTCTTGATGGAGCCATGTTTGGTAGAGCCCTACAAGAATTCTCCTAAACAGATTCCTTCAGAGTAATGGAGAGATATAAGATGAATGGAGGCTCTACCTCTATCCTCCAACCCAGTGCCCTGTCAGTGTATGGGAACTGGTATCACTGATCCCTGTTTTAGTTTGGATTCTTCTATGAGCCTCTGGCCATGTTCAGCATTATAGGAGTTGAAAGATGCTCACAGATCATCTTCCACTACAGCACCTTTGCTTCCTATCCTCTGGGCTGGAAACACTGATGTAGCCACAGCTGGAATGGTTCAATGTACTCTGTAAGGTCTGAGGCATCCCCTGGAGGTTAGAAGACAGGGGTCGTCCAAGGATGGGTACACTAGTCATCTGAAGCATGACTTACGGAAATGTCTGCTGGTGGATGGGAAGCTGCCCACCAGAGGCCATCGCCATGTAATCTGGGCTTCCTCACAACATGGCCAGGTTATATGGTGGCTGCCATTCATGAGTACTGTGATGGCTAATGTTGACTGTGGACTTGCCAGCATTTAGAATCACCCAGGAGCCAAGCTTTTGGGTATGTCTATGAGCAAGTTTCTAGATTAGATAAACTGAAGTGACAAGGCCCATCCTGACTGTGCACAGCACCACCATGGGCTGGCGTCTTGGACCGAGTTAAAAAGGAGAAAGCGAGCTGAGCATCAGCATTCATCTCCTGCTTCCGGACCCCAGATGCAATGTGACCAGCTGTCTCATGCTCCTACTGCCATGCCCTCCTCACGGTGACAGACTGAACCCTTGAATTATGAGCAAAAAGAAAATAAACCCTTCCTCTCGTAAGTTCCTTTTGTCAGGCACTTTGCCACAGAGAACGTGAACAAGCCAACAATAGAGGTCTGTTCCCAAACTTCAGAAAATAAAAACAAAGTATTGGGGGGTGATGGAAGGATGTGGGTCTAGTTGCTGATCCCTATCATGGGCTCATGGGAGGGATTTTGCAGAATGTTTTTGGGTAGATGTGGTTTGGGACATCAGAGGATGCGAACTGGGTCCACTGGTGAAGCTGGGCAGGCAGAGGGCACTCCCTGTAGACCTAAATGCTGGCTCAGCTTTGAAAAGTGGTACAGGACCAGGAAGGTCCCTGTGCTCCTAACTGTAGGGAACCATAGAGCTGTCGTCCTATGGTGCCTGTCCTTAACTCAGAACAGCCACTGTGCAGAAGCAGTGGCCACTGGATCTGTTCCCAGGACTCTCTCTTGAGGCCCAAGTTCTATTTTACCTGTACCATTTATCCATGCCTCACCCTTCTAGAATTTAGCCCTGGAAGGGTGACTTGGGAGAGGCATTGGGGGACACAGATATGCAGAGAATTGTGTCCTCTCTGCTACTGTTTGGGCCCTGGATTTCCCCATTTCAATTTGGCCACTTATTTTCTAAACTTGGTGAACCATACATTGGTGGGTCCTGATTGACAGCCTGGAAACCCTGATGGGAGCAGCAGGCTTCAGAGTGGGCTGGATAAAGTGCCTCCAGCTCTCTCAGGACCAGGGCTGCAGAGCCCAGAGGGAACTTGGCTGGGAAATCAATGGATGGGAACCCTGTAGCCGAGTTGAGATTGAATCCTGAGCTTTCCAGATCCAGACTTTGGCTCCTTCTCTGGCTGCCTGCTGCCAAGTCCTTAAGCTCTACAAGGCTGAAGGGGACACACTTTTAGATTGAAGTGCATTAGGGCAAGGGCAGCAGCTGTTCCCTAGGGACAGAGCCTTGTGGTGGCATGGGAAAGAGAGACATCCCCAAGGCAGGTCCTATTTCTTTCTGCTGGAGCGCCACCATGCTCTAGCACAGAGACACTAGCTCTGCACTAACAATAAGCCGTCTTGCAACTTATGGTCCCACACACCTTGTCCCACTCTGGTGACCCTCATTGTAGACACTTCTGCCCCATCATGGGGGAAAGGGGGCTGCTATGATAAAAAGGAATGCTGTCAGCATTTGCTGCATGGAGTGGGGTGTGGGGGGTCAGAGCTCAGTTCATGAATGAAGCTGTGTGAGATTTCCGAGACCGTGCGAGAAAGCTCTAAGAAAACAATACAAGAGTCTTGTAATCTCTGTTCCTCCAGAACATGGGTTGTTCTCGGAATGTGCTTTCTTGCCCCTCCCATGTGTAGTATAATAGGCATGGGCTTTACTCTGGATTACCCATCATCTTACCCACTATTATTCTGAATGATGTTTCCAAGCATGAGTTTTCCTCTTGACTGCATACAGCCTGAACTCATATGACCTTACTTAACACTCAAGAATACACTCAGACTCCAAATTTCATGATGCTCTGAATAAAGTCGGCTATTGCATGAGACTAGTCCACTTCATTTTCAGGCATCACTCTCCCAGAGTGGGAACAGAAGACAGGTAAGCAATGGTTCAGTTGCTAATCCCATGCCAAAGCCATCTTCTTTACCTCATGCATGTCCCACTGATGCTGAGGTTGAATATTAGTAAATACAGAAGCCTTACCAGCTAGTTCTTCACAGGATGCTTGTTTGTTTCCTACATACCTTGTTTGAAATATCTAATTGCATAACACAATATATGTATACACACATGTATGTATACGCGTGTGTGCGTGTGTGTGTGTAGAAATGCATGCATTTTTATAAAGGGACTTCTTCTAATTTCACTTAAAGATTGAGTGTAAGTGGGCTTTTGCGTTTCTTTTTCTCTTGCTCTAACAAGATAACCAATAGTTGTAGCTTCAGGGAAGAGAAATTTAGTGTGGCTTTCAGTTTGAGAGGACACAGTTCAACACATTGTGGCTGGAGCAGCCAGAGGGTGAGGTGAAATCACCTGTGATACAAGAAGTAGAGAAATGGAGTTGGAAGATGAGGCAGTTCCAGCCCATAGGGTCCATCCTTCTCCAGTGAGGACCTGCCTCCCTAAGGGTTCCACACCCTTCCAAAACAGCACCCCAGCCAAGGACCAACCATTCAAGCACAGACGCCTGGTGTTGGATGTTTCATACTCAAACCATAATGGCCATGGGGGGGAGGTTATTTGGGCGTGAGAAGAAAACATCTGCTGTTTAAGGCTGACATCCAGTGGCTCATCTATGCTATTGGCACGGGAACTCAATAAGAACATTTTAGCTGGAAGAAAGTGCCTTCAGAGGGACACTCAGCAGTTGAGCAGGAGAGAGAGAGAGAGAGAGAGAGAGAGAGAGAGAGAGAGAGAGAGAGAGAGAGAGAGAGGGAGAGAGACGGGGGTGGGCTACCTTGCTTTTTAGGTCTGGGCCCCCTGTTCATGGTGTGGTCTGCATCTATTCCTTCCTCAGACCCCTCTGGAACCCCTGCCCCCAAAGATACTCCTTGAAGTCTTTCCTTGTGACTCCCAATCTACTCCAGTTGACAATAAAGATCTGCCTTCACAGACAGGCACATAAAGGTTGAATCAAACAGATCTGTGGGTGGGGGACACCCTATCTTCTACTCACTTTGAACCTTCATGTCTAGGAGCCCAGCTGAACACATCTACGACAGAGTCCTGTGCGTGCATGCGTGCGTGCGTGTGTGTGCGTGTATGTGTGTAACCTGCTGAGTTCAGTTAATATAGACTGACTTTGTTGGCTTGGTCTTGGGTAAGTAACAATAGCTGCTGTGAGATCAAGAGTACAATGGCCTTGTCATCTCCCGAAGACAGCACTTCATTCCAGGCTGACTTTGAATTCGTACTGCCTATGTCTCTTCAGCATATCCTGCCAGCTTGCAGCACCACAGCTGGTTTTGTTGGGTATGAAAATAATAACGACTCTCAGCTTGTCATGGTGCTTTGTGACTGTAACAAAATGCTGAAGGCAACTCACTTTTGAAAGCGATAAGGTTTATTTAATTTTTAGTATGGGGATTCAAAGTTCAAGCTGGAGGGATATTGTTGCACTGACTTGGCGTATAGTGGAGATTTATGGTTTCAAATCAAACAGAAGGAGAGCAAAAGCAAGGTTCCCACAATACCCTTCAAGGACATACTTCCAATGACTTGAGAACCTCTCACTAGGGCCTATTGCCTAAAGGTCCTACAACTCCTCATAGCACCACCCTGTGGGCCAAGCTTTTGGTGCTGATCTTGTGTGACAAATAGCACAGTGTTAAGTCTCAGTGCCAGCTCCCTATGGCCAGGCCTCTCCAAGCCTCAGTTTTTCCTTTCTCCTTTCTTCCTTTCTTCCTTCCTTCCTTCCTTCCTTCCTTCCTTCCTTCCTTCCTTCCTTCCGCAACAGTTTCATACATGCCTATAATGAATGTTAATTGTTTTCACTCCAGTTACTCTCTCTCATCCCCCTCCCTCTCCTAAGGAGCCACTCTTCCCATGCAGTTTCCTTTCTGCTGTCACTGTCTCTATTTTGTGTGTGACCCACTGAACTTAGTTAGGGTTTCTTTCTTGAGTTTGGATGGAACTTGCCTATTGACTGGCAACTTACCAGTGGCTACACCACTGAAACAAATGAGTCCTCTTCCTCTAGCCACTATCAATAGTCCCTCAGGAAGGGGCAGGACCTTATGAGCCCCCTTCCCACCCACGATGACCTGCCTAGCTTCATGCAGGTCTTGTGTGGATAACCACAGAAATAATGAGTTCATGAGTGCAATGGCCATCTCATGGCCAGAAGACTGGTTTTTGTAGCATGGCTTCTCATTTTCCTACTACTGCATCCTTTCCACTTTATCTGAGCTGGTACCCAAGCCACAGAGGAGATGATGTAGATGTCCCTGTTTATGGTGCACTACTTCAGCATCATTTATTCTTGGCATGTTGACCAGTCTGAGTTTCTCTCTTAAGTGCTGTCTACATTAAGAAGTTCCTCTGGAGGAGGCTGACAGGAGCGTGCCTCTACAGGGTAAGGCAGTTGGGTAATATGCCTATTTAGCAAAGTAATAGTATTAGGCCCTCTTCTGTAGCTCATGACCTCCTCAGCCATGATCTCTCTGACCAGATTTTAAGTACAGGTTCCTTTATGCAGAGTGGGCCTCAAATCCAATTAGAAAGTAGTTGGTTACTCCCATCAGAGCCATGCCACTCTTCACCAATGGGCACATCTTGCCTGGTGGGTCAGTATTACTCCCTACAGGATGCATCATTGGGTATGATGTTGATGATTTTCCTCCTTCAGCACTGTGCATAGCACCTTTTGATATAGCTTGATATATCTGTGTACTGTATCTAAAGTGTGTAGCCAGTGTCTTCTGCAAAAGGATCTTATCATCCAGTTCTGGTGGGCTACCAAAATAAGTTTCAATAGCCTGCATGGTTTTTTTGGAGGGGGAGCACTGAGACCTCCATGATCAACAGTGCTCAGGGAGGTATTTTCCTATAATAGCCCATGGCTTCTAACAGAAGTATTGTCTACCCACACAGGGCACTTCTATTCAAATTACTGTCTCTTCATTTTTAAAATACATTTTAAATAAACATACAGAATAGTAGGTTTCCAATGCTTCCTTATTTGTGGTTACCTCACCTCCTTTCCCCTCCCTCCACTTAAACTTTTCCATCTAAGTCTTCCAGCCCTCTTATTTCATATCATATATGTTATCTTCTCAAGCCTCAGGTTTTTTCCTGTGGCATATTAAATGGCTTTCCTCTAGATGGCTATCAGTGTGTGTGTGTGTGTGTGTGTGTGTGTGTGTGTGTGTGTGTGTGTGTGTGTGTGTGTGTGTGTGTGTGTTTTGGCATGAGGTCAAGGGAACAGGGGAGCTCATACAAGACTCCAATATTCCAACTACAGAAAGCTTCCCAAAACCCAAGGGGTCAGGCCACAGCTTTGTCCACCAGGGGGCAGCAGATGCTCACACTTGAACCTTGCCTAGCACTTGTTTGGTTTTCTGATGCCAGCAGGTAAACTTGCAAGCTTACTGTATTTACTGTTTTGCCAGGTGCCAACCACCACTGGGGCCATTTTGTAAAGGTGACACTTAATGCTTTACCATGCCTTTGGCTTTAGGGACTGTGTTATCTGAATTTAATAGAACAGAAAGAAATTGAAGCCCAGATTGTTTTAAAACCTTACCCCAGGGCCCCACTTTAACCCAAGGCTTGGTGGGTGAAGCTTGGGCAGGAAGCCAGTGTGCCTGCCATCAGGTCATCAGGAACAGTGGTGATTGTTAGGAGACCCTGGGTGGCAGCTACTGGCTACAAGTGGACTGACTGGCCTTTATGGTGAGAAGTTTTGGGTTTACCTTACCTTGTTCTCAAAGCTGACTTTGCTTCCTGGCACAGTAGTCTGGGCCCAGTTCACCCCCTGAGCCACTCCCCAGGGTAGAATACTATCCTCGAATTTCTGTTTCTGTCATTGTCTAGACAGAATAGAGTGACTAATGACATGCTGGGGAGAGCTTTTTGCTGCCTGTCATTTGTGGAATAGTTTCACTTACAATACCATGTAGTATGTAAGGTGCCTACACACAACATGCTTGGTCCCCAGCTGGTAGCTCTATTCTGAACTAGCAGAAGTCACTGGCTAGGGGCAGCCCTTCAAATGTTACACTGGCCCTGGTGGCCATTCCCCACCACTGTTTCCTGGTCTGCAGTGAAGGGAACAATCTCTGCCTCACTCTCCCATCACTGTGAAGAGAGACGCTCTGCCATGTTTCCCACACCACGATGCACTGAAACCCTCTGCAACAGTGAGCTCAAGCTTCTTCTTTCAGGTGTTGTATGCTACAATGACGCAAAGCTAACTAACACGGTCAGTTCTCCTGGGGAAATGTAGGTGCTACGTCGTGCAAGGGAGAGGGGACACAGACAGCAAAACAACCAAATGGCCAGCCTAGTGTTTGTGTACACGCTGGACTCTGGGTGTCCTCAAGGCTTTCACTGGAAGGCAGTAAGTCTGCACTAGCTCAAGGTCACACATGAACTTGGTAAGACACCGCCAAGGCTGGGGGGGTTTCTGTGAGGATACAGGGGGTAGGCAAAAACTTTCTGTCTACTCTGGCTGCCATCCGGCATGAAGCTGGTAGGGAATATCAGGGTCTTGGCTTCACTTTCTTCTCTATACCATCTATACCATCCCTCAGTGATCAGATTGTCCCTAGAAGATGCTGAGGGGAAAAAAAGACATGGGTGTTTCTAAGGAACAGAGTGCTCTCTTCCTTGTTGTAGAACATAGTACGTGTGCATGTGTGTTTGTAGGGGTATGTGCACATGCACTTGGAAGCCAAAGGTCAATACTGTGTGTTTTCTTTGATCTTAATTTTTGAGAGAGAGGCTCTCATTGTTCTCATAACTCACTGATTGCCTAGACTTGCAAGTGAGCTTAGGGAGCTGCCTGGCCCTGCTTGTCTGGTATTGCCTTACGGGTTCTCAGCCATGCTGGACTTCTTACATGGATGTTGGAGACTGGATTTAGATATTCATACTTGTGTGGCAAGCGTGCACTTTACCAACTGAGCCACCTCTCTAGCCTCAGGATACACTCTTAGAAAGCGAGTGAGGACAGCCAGACTGTGGAAGCCTGTGTGACCTCACCTTAGGTGTTGGTGTATAGATGTGGGCAGGTGGCTTTGAGTCTGTGGCTGTTTGTAGGCGTGAGGGAATCTGAACTCTCACTGGGAAACAGATATGATCTGATCATAAAAACATGAAAATCCTCCCAGCTCCAAGCATCTGTTTATTTTTCTCATTCCTCTAGCTTGGCTCAGAAAGCATTCTCTCAAAGGAAGATCTGCTCAGTGGCTGCCCCTCACAGCAACAGCAAAGGCCCACCTTGGCTTTGCCCTGGAGCTCGTCTCTGCAAGTGGAGCAAATGATCCATGAAGGCATGGGATTTGTATTGACAGGCACATGTTTCTTCAGATCAATTAGGGTAAATTATGATTGCAACACTCCCCAAGCAGGGGCTTGCAGATAATAAGGGTTTTAAGCATGGGAACGTGAATGACAAACATGTAAAATGAGACGAGAAAGCTGCTTACCAGATGGCCTCCTGGGAGGGGACTGCAGAGTTGGGAGAGATGTTGGGGTGAAGCCTTGGAACAGAGGGCAGATGCTTTCTACATGGTTCTGCATAACGAAGGAAGAAGTTCAAAATGACAAGGGAATAGACTTAAGCAAAGGGGAATGCTGCCATTAAGGAGACTGATGCATTAGGTGGTGACCTTGAGGGGCACTCAGAGTGCTGGGTACAGGATGCACACTGTCAGCAGAAATCTTCAAGGAATTCCCGGATGCCTGGGGGCGAGGTGGTGGTGGTGGTAGATTTAGACTATTTGTACTCTCTCTACCCTGCCTCTAGGTCAGCTCTTTAGTTTTTCCTATTTCCCTGTGTGCTCCAAGGCATCTTACTTGGGCTTCCCCATCTTCTGATTTCCTTTAGGTTTGGCCAATGAGCTGAGTCTTTTGAGTTTGGCCAATGAAAAATGTACTTTGGGCTTAACCAGTAGGAAGCTTCCATTGTGTTTGACCAATGAGAAACTTCCTTTGTATTTGACCAATGGGATGCTCTCTCTGCTTTTGACTAATAAGAAGTGTCATTTGAGTTTGGTTGACAAGCCACTCTGTGTCTGACCAGCAGGATGGCTATGTATGGAAAGTTTGTATCTCTTTTTTCCAAAATCATAGCTGACATCCTAACCCCAAATATGGTGTATTAAGGTATTAAAGAGGTGACACCTTAGGGAAGTAACTAGGTTTGGTGAATGAGAATACAATTTGTTAGCGCCTCTCATCAAGGTCTTGGCTACCCCATCCATGTCCCAGCTCCACCTCTAGCTCTGCTCCCGCCTGAAAGCCATTCTTCTATGGATCCCCAAGGTGAGCCCAGTGCTTATTAACAACCACGTACAATGTGGGCGAATTTCTCTGGCTCCAAGGGTAGTATATGTTTGGTTTCTGCTTTCCAGATGTTTCTCCCCTCTGGGGCCCATTTCACCACTCTTGGGAAAGTGATATGATGACCTTGGACTTGAGGCCCAAGGAGTGCAGGGGAGTTTTGGCAGCTTGATGGTGTGTTGGTGCCAAGCACTTCGTGGAGCCACTGCGCCTTGAGTTCACACATCTGCCCCACAGCTTGCTCTGAGTGACGCCTGAGCAGCCAGCTGCTTTTGGAGGAGAATGTACAGAAGGTCAGGGGAAGGTTTTGTGATGTATAGATGGAAGGTATGGTGAGCACTCACTAGCCCTGAGTCTGTGCAGGCCATTCATGCAAAAATCCGACAGACAGCCTTGCTGAGTCTCTGTGTTCCCCTGTGTGTTGGTTGGTTAGCCTGAGTGTCAATATGTTCCAGGGTATGGAGATATATCCCAATTTATGTCCATGGCACTGTCTACTTGCTGGGTGGTAAATTTCTGTTCTTACCTGTTTTACTTTTAACTTGCTTCTACTTACATCCGTGCTTGGAACCTACTTAATGAATTATTAGTGGAAGCTGCTGAAACTTAGGGCTGCTTGCTGGGGCCATGGATCAGTGGCAGAGAGTGCCTGCCTAGCATGATCACATGTAGAGTTCTGCGGTCTCTCAAACAAGTTTTCTCTCTGTCACTGTCCTTGACATCTTATCATTTGTTACAGTTAGGTGTGACTCATGTTGCTAGTAAATCAAACATCTGGTTACGATCTACAGGACTTTTAGTTTGGAATTATCCAGTGTTTGTGGAACATGGTTCTTTTTCTTGAACATAGGACAGTTCAAGTTGCTGGATGGGCTGCCCTTCGGGTGTGGAAATAGCCTGAGGGAGGAAGGATGCTGTATCTTGCACTTGAGTAGAGGAGCCTTGGGCTCCAGGTGATATATTTCCTATTTTATCTATGGTTTGAAAGCAGTGAAAGCTGTTGGAAAATGAGCTTTCTGGGAATTCTCTCTACTCATAAGCAGAGGAAGTAGAGAGGAGGAGGGTTTGTGTGAGATAAAGCCTCTTGAACTTGGGGCATCTGAAGCAACTGCTGGGGCGTGTACACTGCTGCTCAGAACCACTGGTGCCCTCCATGTATGGCTATTTATTCCCTCACTCTCACTTTTATCATTCTTCTGCCCAGAAAATTAATCAGGCGTGCTTGCTGTATCATAGCATTCCCACACGTCAGCTCAAGGGTGCTCCACCAGGTCCTTCTGTTGAACTGTCTGTCCTCCGAGTTTTTCCTTCATTGGTTCACTCAGAACTGTCATTGTTGATGTCTATAGAAGAACTCCAATAGGTACAAGGAGTTCATATGAATCTTACGGGTGGTGTGGTCCCTTTAAAAGACTTTGGTAGACAACTAAAATGCTGGGACTATGCAGACAATGCTGGTGGCTTAGAAATGATGGCTTAGTTTCCATGTGAGTAAAGGGAGACAGGAGGCAGGCAGAACAGCTAAGTATTCCTGAAGCCCAGAGAAGTAACAGGAATGGCTAAGCTGGGTCATTGACTGAACCAATGATAGCGGATGGCAATGAAGAGCTTGAGAGGAAACCATAAACCCTCATGGTTTATGCTGCTTCCATGGGCAAGTGGCTGGGCCTCACCAAGGCTGTTTCATCATCGTGAGATAGCTTGATGACAGAACCTCTGCCTGTGAGGTGTCCACCAAGACAACTAGAGAGATGCCAAGCACAGCATCTGACTCATGGTGTTGGGTAAATATGACCACCTCTTGGTGGTAACAGTAATAAAAATAATAATGTGTTGGTAATGGTGATGGTGTTTGATGGTGTTGATAGTTATGAGCATTTTGATGAAGACAATGATGTTAGTGGTGATGGTGAAGATAGTGATGAGATGGTGGTAGTGATGGTGATACTAGTGACGATGGATAATGATGATAAGAAACTGATGGCAAATGTGGGGATGTAGTGAGGAGAGTGATAATATTGATGGTTTTGATGATGCTATAGTAAGGGTGGTGATGATGGCTATGGTAGGGTAGGATGATGCTGATGATAGTGAGAATGATACTACTGGTAGCTATGGTGGTGCTGATGGTGAGGATGAATGATGGTGGTGATAGTAAGGATGGAGACGATGCTGATAATGATGATGGTGGTTATGGCAGTTTGAAGAGGAATGGCCCTCATAGGCTCATATATTGAATGCTTGGTTACTACGGAGTGGCACTGTTAGGAGGCATGGCTTTGTTGGAGTAGGTGTGATCTTATTGGAGGAAGTGTGTTACTAGAGGTGGGCTTCGAGATTTTCAGATGTTCTAGCTAGGCCCAATGTCTCTTTCCCTCTTCCTGCTGCCTGTGGATCTGGATATAGAACTCTCAAGCTCCCTCTCGAGCACCATGTCTGCCTGCATGCTGCCATGCTTCCCACCATGGTGACAATGGAATAAGCCTCTTAACTCTAAGCCAGCTCCTGTTAAATGGTTTCCTTTATTAAAGTTTCCATGGCCAAGGTGTCTCTTTACAGCAAAAAACCCTACCGTGGACAGTGGTGATGGTGCTGGCTGTGGATACGGTGATGAAGCTGCTGGTGATGGCAATGGGATAGTGAGGATGATGGTGCCACTGAGTTTGTGTTGCAACCTGTGCTTCAAGTCAGATGTAGCCAGCCATTTTCAATAAACCAATTAAAAGCGTACACACTTTCCACTTTTTTTTTGAAATCTCTGTGAAATCTCTTTCAGAGAGACAAGTTCTACCTTTGCTGCTGCCCTTTCTTTCTTCCCGCACGAGAATCGTAGGGAATTTTCACTTCTTTTGAGCTCATTGTTTCAATAGTCTGATAGTCAGATTGGGAGACATGACATCTCTCTGGAATATCTTCATTTCTGCCAGGCTGGCTTGAGCTCAACCACTGTAACTGCGAAAGATGATCAATGGACAATGAAGGAAACCATATGCATGACTCCGAGAATTCTTGGTGACTAAGGAAGGCCTTTAGATAAATACAAATTATGCCCATGTTATCCTAGGTGTCTTAGGGTTTTATTGCTGTGAAGAGACACCGTGACCACCGCACCTCTTATAAAGACAAACATTTAACAGGGACTGCCTTACAGTTTCAGAAGTTTAGTCCATTATCATCATGGAGGGAAGCATGGTAACATCCCGACAGACATGGTACTGGTCCAGAAGCTGAAAGCTCTACATATTGATCCAAAGGCACAGCAAGAGACTGTGTACCACACTGGGTGGAGCTTGAGCGTAGGAGACCTCAAAGCCTGCCACCACAATGACATACTTCCTTCAACAAGGCCACACCTACTGCAACAAGGCCACATCTAATAGTGCCACTGTTTATGGGCCAAGCATTCAAACACGATAGTCTATGGGAGCCTTACCTATTCAAACCCCTACATTCCACTCCCTGCCTCCCATAGGCTTGTAGCCATAACATAATGCATTCAGTTTAACTTCAAAAGTCCCTACAGTCTATAAAAGTCCAAAGTCTCTCCTGAGATTCATGCAATCTCTTAACTGTAATCCTCTACAAAACCAAAATAAAAGACCAGATACTGTCAACATAGAATGGCATAGCATATACACTGCCATTCCAAAGTGTAGGGAATGGAGCATAGTGAGGAAATACTGGACCAAACCAAGACCAAACATTGGATTTCTATGTCTTATGTCAAACTGCTCTTCAGATATCTCCTTTCAACTTTGTTGACTTCAACACACTTCTTTCTTTTGGGCTGATTCTATTCCCTGTTAGCAGATTTCCTCAGCAGGTATCCCATGGCTCTGGCATCCCTAACATCTGTGGCCTCCAAGGCAATCCAGGTTTCACCTCCACAGCTTTACACAATTGCCTCTCTGAGCCTGCATACAGGGACACTCCTGCCATATGCCTGGCCTCAGTGGCTTTCTTTAGTTACAGAGGGAGATTCCATAACCTCTTTCTTCTACTCTTGACTCTAAATCCAGAACCCTGTGGCTAAAATGCCAAGTTCTGCTGCTTTCTGGGGTTCTAACCTCCCTTATGACTGTCTCATTCAGTTGCATCTTTACCAGCTTTCTGTTTTTGATGTTTTCCCTCACTGCCCAAGCTTGGCTGTCCTGCAACTTGCTCTGTAGACCAGTCTGACCTTGAACTTAGAGATTTGTGTGTCGCTGTCTCCTGAGTGCTGGGATTAGAGGCATTTAACACCACCTCTGGATCTAAACAGCTCTTTATTTTTTTCCCTACAAGATGGAAACTTAGCTGGTTTGGATCTTGCCCTGAGGTCACAACTTCCATTATCTCATTTAATATCTTTAATCTGTTTATCTCTTTGACCACAGCATTTAGTTTCATTCTACTTCCTGGTGCCCATTTTTTTTCTTGAAGTATATATTTTGTATTTTTGCTTTCTCAGCTTGGTCCTTTTTATCAAAACGCTCTTCATAAGAATGAACAGTAGTAACCATACAATAGAGTCTATACTAGGTTGTTCTGAGATTTTCTTTGTCAATGCAATTAATCTGACAGTTCTACATGTTGATCTAAAGGCAGCAGCAGGAGACTGTGTGTTACACTGGGTGTAGTTTGAGCATAGGAGACCTCAAAGCCTGCCCCCACATGACACACTTCCTCCAACAAGGCCACATCTGCTCCAACAAGTCCATTCTTCCTAAGAGTACCACTCCCTATGGGCCAAGCATTCATACACATGAGTCTATGGTGATCATACTTTTTCAAACCATCACGCTGAGCTTTATCAGAACTAAGGAAGCTGGGTAGAGTATCCCCATGGGCTCTTTTCACCTGCACTGCCCTTGTGTGCTGTCTCTTGTGCCAAGTGATGCTAAGAAGCTTCAGGCAAGGTTCATAGCAGCTTCAGTAGATCTGCCTTCAACTTGTCTGTTTCCTCAGGATTTGTGTAAGACTTGGCTTGTCATTAGGTGGCATTTCTTTTCATTGTCTTACAGTATATGTTAGTAATCCCATCACTAGGAAGTAACTACAGAACCAGAAATGGTGATCAAACTAAGTTATTTTATATTAGCCAGACATGTTGCCTACAGATGTTCTGAGCCTCAGGTTTCCTTTCTCTTTGTTAATAGGTGCTAGGTAAGTATTAAAGATGGGCTGTATCAAAGTGAGACACTGGTCCAGCCATCAGGATCTACAGAGAACAGAGGTTGCAATGTGGTAGATTTGTCTAATGCTCAGACTTTAGACCCATTGAACCCATTTCCCAGTGGCCAGTGATTCTTACTACCCTCACTGGACAGTCTGTCCCAAAGACAGGCTATGGTTTCACACACTATGCATCTGCACTACTCAAGACTCATGGAAATTGACACTGACAGGTGGGCCCAGGTAAAAATTAGCTTGTATCTCATCAGCTTGGACTCTCAGCCTGGCTTCTGCAGGCAACTGAAGGGCAGACACAGCCTTCTATTTAGAGAAGGCATGTGAGAAGTTGGGTGTAGGCTTGGCCAGGCTCAGTCCAGGGCTTGTTCAAGTCATATGTGTGTGTGTGTGTGTGTGTGTGTGTGTGTGTGTTCACATATATGTACTTATATACAGGGGCCAGGGAACAATCTCAGGGGTCTTTGGGACACTCTCTACCTTTCTTTTGAGATAGGGTCTCTCTCACTGGCCTAGGACCTAGAACTCATTGGTTTGGCTCAGCTGCCAGGCCAGAGAGCCATAGAGACCAACCTGTCTTTGCTGTTCAGTAGTAGGATTACAAGAATTCCTCAGTTATTTTTTAAAAAAGGAACAACATTTTGCCACATCTATTAATGAGTAATTTCCTCACTTCCTGTCCTGTTCAGTAGCAATTTTTCCAGTTGTCTTACAGGAAGACTCATAAGCATGTGTAATTATGAATAACAACACTGATCTCTACTTTTTACAAATTTTATTCCAGTCTCTTAAAACTTCCCCTTTTATGCTGTAACATTAGCTCAGAATACCCACAACTCATCCTTCTTTCAGTCTTGAGCTATAGACACTTTCAAACACATGTCAGTGAGGATTAGCACTACAATGCACCTCTTAGCTCCAGTGCTCCACTGTCAATGATCATTATTAAATTATTTCAAGCTCTTACCACACCCTTGTCTGGCACCTTGCTTATTTATTCTGTAGAGTTGTATCATTTAATTATTCTGAGTCACTAATCCATCTCAAATTTGGTTTATTTATTTGAAGATATGGATATAGTCCACTCATTTTATTTATCTCCCAGGTTCCCATCTTTTTGTTCTCATATCTCCTCTCTGTACATTTTGCCCAGCAGAGGATATTTGGGAAGGAGGCAACAGTGTGTTTCTACTTACCATTTTTAGGCATACACATCATGCATTTCTTCTCCCATAGCATCTTTTGTTATCATCCCATTGTAATCTATATAAAAGAGGTCCCAGAGACAAGGGGACAGAGAGCAGAGGGTTCAGGGTATGTCTTGGTGCTGCTGGTCCTACAGGGTGACATTTCTGAGAGTATTGAGTGTAGGAGGAAACGTGATTCCCACCCTCAGCTTTTCTCTGATGCTTTTTTAGGGGAGACATAAAGAAATGTCTGTTTACCCCAGATAGTGAACGGAAGCCCAACTGAAGTAATAATACCACCAAAGGCAAACTTGGTGAACCAGTCAGGTTATTGGGATTGCTTTTAGGAGTATGGGGGAGGGGTTACTTATAGGAGAGCATATGTCTCAAGGCAGCCACACCACCAAAACACCATCCTAGCATGGGTGCCACGCAGAAGCTTGAAACCTGAAGCACATTGCAAAACTTGCAGATGGCTCAGCAGGTTGAAGAGTCACTTTTTCATGTTACTTGTATAAGCTTGGAGAAGGAGAGACCTGGTGAATTTCAGGGACTTCCTGAGATTTGTGAATTGTTAGCTTCCTGAGTCTTAAGGAGGTCCCTTTAGAACTTTCTGAGTCTAATTCAGCTTCCATTCAGGATGGAAGTCTTCAATTCCAAGGAATTTGTCATTCATCACTGCTGCTCCATGACCCCAGCCAAACCATACAACCTCTCTAGGCTCTGTTAGTCAACCTTGTCCAAGGCTCAGGCACAGACTTGCATGCATCTGTGGTGTGTTCCACCTCCTTTTCAGATTTGGGTTTGGCTGTCATTCCTGATTGTTTGCTGCTCATTGAAAAGACAGTGTCCAGACAAGGCAGCCCAACTAGAGAAAGTGATCAAATACAGATAACAGAGTCCATGTCAGCTATGATCCCTGCTCCAGTTGCCAGGGGACCCACATAAAGACCAAGCTGCCTATCAGCTACATATGTGTCATGGGCCTAGGTCTAGCCCATGCATACTCTTTGGTTGGTGCTTCAGTCTCTGAAATCCCCTTGGAGCCCAAGTTAGTTGACACTGTTGGTCTTCTTGAGGAGTTCTTGTCCCCTCTGTGACCTTCTATCTTCCCCCCGCCCCCACTCCTCCACAGGACTCCCTGAGCTCTGTCTAATGTTTGGCTATAAGTCTCAGCATCTATTTTGATCTGCTGCTGGGTGGAGCCTCTCAGAGGATAGTCATGCTAGGCTTCTGTCTGCAAGCATAGCAGAGCATCGTTCATAGTGTCAGGGGTTGTTTTCTCATATGGGGTGGGTCTCAGGTTGGCTCTTCCCTCAATCTCTGCTCCATCTTTATCCCTGCACATCATGTAGGCAGGGCAAAGTTTGGGTTAAAGGTTTTGTGGGTGGGTTGGTGTCCCTCTCCCTCCATGGGAAGTCCCTCCTGGATAGGAGTGGGCCACTTCAGTCTCCACGTTCCCTGCAGCTAGGAGTCTTAGCTATAGTCACCCCCCATAACCTCCCACAGCCTATTCTGTTGCAGGTCTCCAGCTTGTCTCAGAGATGCCCTATCCCTTCTCTCTCCCAGACCTCTAGCCCCCGACCCCCACTCTTGAAGAGGAAGTGCTTAGTCCTGGTGCAATTTGATGTTCTGGAGTAGGTTTGTAAGGGGGGGTTCCCATTTTCTGAGAAGGAGAGAGGGAAAAGGGGGAAGAAAGTGAAAAGGTGAGACTGGGAAGAGAGGAGGGAGGGGGCTGTGACTGGGATGTAAAATGAATAAATTTAATAAAATTAAAAAATAAAATATCTTAAAAGGCAAGAAAAGAAAAGAAAAGAAAAGAAAAGAAAAGAAAAGAAAAGAAAAGAAAAGAAAAGACAGTGCCCTACAGCTTTCAGTAGAGGGGAATGGCCAGGCATGATGGAGGCCACTAACTCACATCCTTGAATGAGTGTCCCCATTCTGGGTCCCAGTGCCTAGTTATATTTTGGTTACACTTTGGCATAAATCATCTTGTGCTGGAGCACAGGCCAATGGAGACAAAAGCCCATAATCTGATGTAAGGATGGTAATTTGAAGAAATGTGGCCCTGCCTGGAGGTTTTTATGTCCTTTGGGTGGATGGCATGGCCTTAATTACCCC
>OU015745.1:31008552-31049917 GCA_907169655.1 Acomys percivali
ACACTGTTCCCTCTGACAGACTCAGTTGCACTTACCATTCAGAAAACACATTGCTGTGATAGTTGAGGTCAGAATCAGCCAGGTCACGCCGAGATTCAAGATGCTGTTGAATTGGAGAACAAAGCCTGTGAGGACTCTGTCAAGCATAGCTCAGTAGAACACAGAGAAGCCAGGGCAAGTTAAAGACTGAGCCTAGGAAAACCCACACAGATTGTGATTTGTTCTGACCAGAGTGTAGACTAAGACGTGGCATCATGTGGTCTCCCCATGCTTGTTTCTCCTGTATGCCATCTTGTTTTGAGAGAAAGTCTATATAGAGGGAGACATGTATTTCTCACGTCAGCCCCCTCCCCCGAACTTCCCTCTTTGGAGTGCAGTCCCTGCAAAGTGAGTCCAGAGAAGTGTTTTGTTGAGTGGGTAGGGGTGGGCAGGTGGGCCTTGTTCTGTGCACCGTGGTAGGATATATCAGGAAATTATGAGGTACGGATATGGATATTCTTCAGTGTTGCTTTCACAAGAGGACAGATCAAGACTATGAAGTGACCTTTGGGAGGGACATGTGACCTTGTCACTTGCTTCTTTTGGCTATAGGGCAGGGTTCATGGGAAAAGCTGATACAAAGCAGGCAAGAAACAAACTCCTCCTACTTTTCTGATTCTACATTCCTTTTCCCGTTTTCCGCCTTGCCTTGGCCTTTTCAAGGCCACAACTTGAGTTGCATGATCACCTGGCCATTGT
Source organism: Acomys percivali (assembly GCA_907169655.1). Taxonomy (NCBI): domain Eukaryota; kingdom Metazoa; phylum Chordata; class Mammalia; order Rodentia; family Muridae; genus Acomys; species Acomys percivali. The sequence continues at coordinate 31,009,291 of OU015745.1, forward strand.
CGCCACTGACCTTCTGGCAGGACTCAGGACAAGCCTGCTTGCTTGCTGCAGGTCAACCTTCTCCTCTGTTGATGAGCCCTTCTCCCTTGAACAGGTTCCCCCTTCCTTTCCTTTGACCCCTGACCCCTAGCATTGTGGTTTCATTGGGAGCTCCCACCTTTGGATGCCTGAGACTCAGCCAGTACATGCCATTCCACCCCAAGGTGAGTCAGCAGATTCCATCCTATTTATAATCTCATGTGGCCCTCAGACCTGGCGTCACATCAACTGGCCTGGCAGCCTCAGTAGCCTTTTCTTCCTCTTGTCCTTTATTCTCTACATGATTAAAGGTGATTACTACCATCAGCCACATGACACAGCGTCACTAGCAAATAACAGAAATACAGGAAAAGTGCATATGTTCTACTTCATTCAATGCTGATTGCCAAGAGCTTAGTTTGATTAATTCCATTTTTATTGTAGATTTAAATTTAAAAATTGTGTGTGTGTGTGTGCACACATGCACACATTGGCATAGAGATCAGAGGACAGCTTTCAGGAATTGGTTCTGTCAATCAAAATCAAGTCATAAGGCTTAGTGACAAACTCTTTTACCCACTGAGTAATATCAATGGATTTTTATCTTTGAATTTATATACTGTTTGCATTACCTGTATGAACACAAATACAGCTAATATATGTATTCAGTAAAGGGTTCATCCTTGCTCTAAAGGAAGTCTTACCCTTGAATGTTAGAAGGTAATTTTTGTTTGCTTGATTCTTTGGTCTATCCAGAGATTCACAATGTGATTTTGTTGGCAATAAATGCACCAAAGAACCATCTATGTACTTTAGAGCAAAGCTTTGGGTTGTGCAATTCCAATTGACTTGCAAGCTAGATCAACCACTTGAAATTCCATCATCTAACCATTTATTCTACCAACTGTTCCTTCCATCCATCATCCATCTAAACATCCATTTATCTACCCACCTATCCCTCCTCTACTCACCTATCCATGAGCCCATCCACTCTCACATCCATCTATCCATCCACCATCCATTTATTTATCTATTCTTTACCCACTCACCTATACATTAACCCATCTACCCTCCCATCCATCCATCCATCCATCCATCCATCCATCCATCCATCCTCCTTTCCTTCCATTATACTTATACATTACCTACATAAATAGTCTGAACTCTGGTCAACTTCACTGATGATGCCCTATGCAGCTTGTCATATATGGACATCAGGTGAGGAACATGCCCATGAGTCTGTGGGAAAAAGATGGTAGGGTATCTCATCGGAGTCCTTCTCTGGATCCTGTCCTGTACACTTCTTCTGGCTGATTTTTTTCTCTTTCATTCTCTGTAATGAAATGGATGGTGAATATGAATTTTAAAAAAGGCCTTCCATTAACTTCCTTTAATCTAAGTAAATGGTGGCTCCTGGAAAGATTTTATCACCATTCCAGGCAGAATTCCCCAGGGCAGCCTGATCACTGCTGAGCAACACAAAAGAAGCCAGTCTGAACTTCAGGATGACCATGTAGCAGTCAGAGTGTGACACAGAGTGTTCTTTATTCCCTAAGAAAACACACCAGCAGAGGGGCCAGGTTCTGACATGACAACATTAATAATATAGCCTTGTCCTTTTCTGTGAGAACTTGGATTCATGAGACAATCCATAGATTTGTTCTGGAAATAGGGCCGGCCTTTTGTGCATCTTGCGGTTAAATGGCAGCCTCCTTTATAATGACAGCAATCTAGCAACCCAATTTTTATCTATACTTGTTGGTTTCAAAATACCCAGTCCCTTTTAGAATCTGGGATCTGTTTTATTATTGGAGTCAAAGATACACATGGGTGGGAATTAGTTACAAGCATCTTCTCAAGTTCTTGTCCTAAGGTTCATAGGAGTTTGGAGGCTATTCAGGAAACATCTGCTGTGAGAAACTCCCATTTAGGAGAAGCAGTGATAGTTCATTTTTCCAGCTTACATCCACTTACGTTGATTAGGTACCTACTGTGTCCTAGTCAAACACCTAGGACCCAAGAACACTGTGTTGAACAAAACAGACATGAACTATAGCCACCCACAGGACATGGTTGGATTTAGAGACTTTAATCATAATCAAGTGTTTGTATAGCCAATATTTTTGTTGACTCCTAGCCAAGTGTAAATGGAGAAGAGAGTGGTTATCATCACCTTCTGGATGAGGAATTAGGGGTAGGGGAACACGCAATAGATCTAACAGTCATAAGTGGTATTGGAACAGGATCTTTAAGCTCATGTCTTTCTCTCATAGCCTAGGCTTCGAAACAATAAGCTGGTAATTGGTGTAATCACTGCACTTTGGTGTAATCAATTAATGTTTTAGTGCCTCAGCTTCCCCTCTTGTGAAAACTCTGTAGGATCTGTCTGTCTGTCTGTCTATCTATCTATCTGTCTATCTATCTATCTATCTACCATCTATCTATCTATCTATCTATCTCTACCACAATGACAAGATGGGCTTCCTGACTTTTACTTGTTGAATGACTCATTGTCTATTTTGTTACTTATCAAGTCTATTATTATCCCATTCCACAGATGAGAAAAGCTAAGCGTATGTCTTAGTTAGGGTTTCACTGCTATGAAGAGACACCATGACCACAACAACTCTTATAAAGGAAAACATTTAACTGAGCCTGCCTTACAGTTCTAGAAGTTAAGTCCATTATCATCATGGCAGGAAGCATGGTAGCATCCAGGCAGATATGGTGCTAGAGAAGAACTCAGAGTTCTACATCTTGATATGCAGGTAGCAAAGAGAGACTGTGTTCTACACTGGGTGGAGCTTCAGCACAGGAGACCTCAAAGCCCACCTACACAGTGACGTACTTCCTCCAACAAGTGCCACTCCCTATGGGCCAAACATTCAAATATATGAGCCTATGGGGGCCATACCTATTCAAACCACCACAGTGTAAGAAAGTGATATTATTATTGACTAAAGCAATGTGGAAAAGACATTTAAAACTTGTACCAGAGGTGTGGATTATATATCACTCCATTACAGAATCCCCTCTTTAGCCTGGAAATATGGATCAGTGGTTAAAAGCCTTTGCTGCTTTCCAAAGGATCTGAGTTTGGTCCCTAGAACCCATATCAGATGGTTCACAAACACCAGTAACTCCATCTCCGAGAAATCTGACATCCTCTTTTAGCCACCATGTGTGCCCATGCTCATGAGCGCGCGCGCACACACACACACACACACACACACACACACACACACAAGTAAAAATAACTCCTTCTGTTTCACCAGTAGGCAGTAAAGGGTGGTTTTGAACTGGTAGAGGAAAGGATAAGGTTCTTTCTCAGATAATTTTAAATAGCTCCCAGCCTCTTGAAGGAAGTTGGGGCCCCTCTGTTCTGGTCTGTTCAGTGTGGACTCTCAGAAATCCATCAAGCTTGGCGTGCATGCTAAAGGAAGATGATATGAAAGTCTTTTCAAACCTCAAGTGCTGCCTGTGGCAAGAATTCTTAATCTTCCTATGCTAAATTCAGAGGTCCACAGCACTTTCTACTTAGGTATGCAATGAGGCCCTTTGATACAGAAGTAAACCCACCTACCAAATTGACATCCCAAAGATGGTAGGATGTCCGCTGGGACTAGAGGACCATGTGGGAAATTTCAAGTAAGTAAACTGGTTAAATTAAGTAGTGGTTTGTCAGATTAAATACTGTCCAGTTAAGCTGCGAAGCTGACCTTAATACCATATTTAAGAATGGTTTGTTCATCAGTCATCCTTTTCTCATTTTGCTTTTAGTGACCTGACTCTCATTGTAAACTAATGGCTGTTATCACTGTTCAGTGGCACACAATACAAAGGAGAAAAAACACCAAGAGAAAATAGAAATGCTTTATGTCTCAGGAAGTGAGGAAAATAAAAATAATTTCTGCCATGACAATAGTTTTTAGATGGGAAAGAGAACAAACTGCAGATAATTTCTTTTTGTGGATTTCATGGGGTATTATTTCTTACCGTGACAGAATGTACACAATGTAGAATTTTCCATTTGACCATTGTTAAATATATGGCTTAGTGGCACCACACATCCTGTACTGAAGTCCCTAGCATTTTCTAGGTTTTTGGTCAACTTAAACAGGAACCTTGTCCCTATTTGGAAATACCTTCCCACTGCGTCTTCCCAAAGCCATAGTAGCATTTGTTCTATTTTCTGTCTCTGCATTTGGCCACTTCAGTGATTCACAGAGTAATTGTACTTTAGTGTTTGAGTTGATCTCTTAGCTTAAGGATCCACCATGTTATAGCAAGGTTGGACTGGATTGTATCCTTCCCTCCCTAACAGTTCATGTTGAATTCCAAAACCTGTGAATGTACTCACATTTGGAGATGAAGTTTATCACTGGCCTTTGAATTAGAATGAGTGTTGTGGTTTGAATGTGAAATATCTTCTGTAGGATTACATGTTTGATCATTTGGTCCACAGCCGATGGTGCTGTTTTGGAAGACCACAGAACCTTTAGGAAGTAGAGCCTTCTGGAAGGAAGTACATCACCTCCAGGTTTTACAGCCTAGCCCCACTTCCTCTCTATTCTTGCTCTCTACTTTGTGTTCATCAAGATGTAAGAGATCTCAGCTGTACATTCTTGACACCATTGAAGCATTAGTCACCATGCCTTCCCTTCCATGGTGGATGTAACCCATCAAACTGCGAGCCATAACAAACCATCCCTCCCTTAGGTTGCTTCTTAATCATGGATTTGGTCACAGAAAACCAAGAAAAATAAAGGCTATATAGGGTAATTAGAGAGTGCTCTAATCTAATCTGACTATGTCTTTCTAAGAAGGGGAACTTAGCACCGACATGTGCAGAAGGGCATGACACAAAGATGGAGGAGAAGGAAGCCATTTCTAAGCTGTGGATGGAAGTCTGGGGCAGGTCTTGCCATCATAGTCATGAGAAGGAACAAATTCCCGATCGTATCATCATGTAAGACTTCTGCCCACCTGAGCTTAAGAGAATCTATTTCTATTGCTTATGTCACCCAGTCTGGGATATTTACTCAGAAGTGGACTTGCACTACCATGTGCTAATTTTATGTTTATGCTTTATGAAGTGTTTGAGGAACTACATGGCTGTTTTCCATGATGTTTGCATAATCATCCTCCTGGCAAAGCACAAGGAGCCCAATTTCAACATGTCCTTACCAACATTTAGCCACTCCCTCCTCCTCTTGCCTCTCCCTCAGTGCTGGAATTTTAGGTGTTTACTACAATGCTCAGTGTATGTGGCACTGAGGTTGAACCCAGAGCTCTGTGCATGCTAGGCAAGCTGTCTACCAACTGAGGTGCTTCTCTAACTCTCCATATCTTCATGTTTGATTTTAATAATTGTTCACAAAAGCTACCAAAATCAAACAAAGGAGGTCCATTTTTGGAATGACAGAATAGTATCCTAAGAGGATAATGTATTTTTTCAGAGAACAGCTAGTGACACACTCTAGGTAACACAACTATCCCCCATGTGTCACAAACAAACAAACAAACAAACAATATTTGAAATTTCTGCAAAAAAAAAAATACACCCAAACTAGAAGGTTCGGCGAAGGTCAGACTTGAAGGAAGGGAGAGTGCCAGTGAAGAGTCTCCTTCTGCCTCTTTGCCTGGAAGTAGGATGCAGTCATGGTGAAATGAACTGTAGCTAAAAACTTCAATAGAAACCCAGTCTTTCAGGATCTCCTATAATCACTAATGAGTGAGGGTAGAACCCTAAATGGCGTCAATCTAGGGAAGACAAACTGCATCTCCAACCTTGACAGAACACATGGAGCACAGAAAAGCAGCATCCATCTAAGGCCAAACAAAATCAATTGTATCTGTACTTATTCCTTGCAGATAGTTCGAGAGTGAAATGAAAAATATCATCAGCAAGGAACACATGTAACCAGAGATGCCTAAGACCTTTACAATGAGGTAAGTAAAGCAAAATAAATTATAAATAGATACAGCGATATACTATGTTAATGGACTAGAAAATGTTATATTGCTGGGATTTCAATTCTTGCCAAATTCATCTATTAATTTTACTCAGTTCAATGTGTCCTAGTTTCCCCTCTATTGCTATAATAAGACACCCTGATTTAAAAAAAAAACAACGTAGGAGAGAAAAGGCTTATTTGGCTCACAATTTCTGGTTACCCGTCAAGGCAGGAGATTGAGGCAGCTGACTATTCGATATAAAAGCACATAGATACAGTTAAGTAAGTGCATGCCTACTTCACAGTTAGATCTCTCTACTCTTATACAGTCCATGACACGAATCTGTGGTGCTGCCTACTTTTAGTTGGGATCTGATTAGTTAAGACAATAAAGACTTACAAGCCAATTTGCTCTATACCAGTGGTTCTCAATCTTCCTAATGCTGTGACCCTTTAATACAGTTTCTCATGTACAGTGACCCTCAACCATAAAATTATTTGCATTGCTACTTCATAATTGAAATTTTGCTACTATTGTGAATTGTAGTGTGAATATCTATGTTTTATGATGGTCTTAGGATACTCCTGTGAAAGGGTCTTTTGGCTCTCAAAGGACCCACAGATTGGGAACTGCTGCTGTAAACAGTCCCTTTACTGAGATTCACTTCCCAAATGATTCTAGGTTGAGTCAAATTGATAAATACTATTAACCATCACACAATCAAAATTCTAGCTAACTTGCTTATAGAAACGGATGACACAAAGTTTCCATAGAAACAAAAATGACCCAACTTGGAAGATCTTCACTCCTGCATCTTAAAATAATATTACATGAATTGTGGTAGGTTGGTGAAAAGCAGAATCAGCCTCCACTTATGATCAACTGTCTTCAGCAGAGAAGATATTGAGCTGATGTGGATGATGCAGGTCACCTGATCCTGATCTGAGAAATAGGCAAATAGGCTCCCTCTCTTGGTGGGTGCGTCAGAAAACTGTGTAACATGGGTCATGGTATAGGAGGACTTGGGGAAATGTATGCAATTTAGAACCACAACTAACCACAATGCACCCCAAGAAGGGAGTCACTGCTCAACAGACATTTTTTTCTTTTTCTTTTTGAATTTCTTTTCTATAAATATTTAATTGATTCTTTGTGAATTTCACATCATTCACCCCAATCCTACAAATTTCTCCCTCCAATGACACCCGCCCCACCTTTGCAATCTTCCCCTCAACAATTGAAAAAAAAATCTCACTGTGGAAACTGCAGTGTGTCGTAGTATGTCCCACACTATACCTTTTTGTTTGTACTTCTCTACTTACAAATGTTTGTTGCAATAGTCATTAATCTTGTAGGGGGCCTCTGGTTTCTGCTATGTTATCTATACTGGAACCTTACTAGATTCCTCTGAGATATCCTGTTGTTGTTCTGTGTCATGGAGACTCTGTAGCTTTGGTTCTGCAGGACTGGCTCACCCACAGCCCCTGCTGGCCAGGGAAAGTGCAGGGCCCACTCTCCCAAGTGTTGCAGCTGGTGAGGGCCATGGTCAGTCCTTCTACTCTCATGACCCCAGGCCTAGCTCTCTCACCTGTCATAGGTGACAAAGGGTGAGGGTGGGAGAGGGCATTTCTCCTTTGCCCATGCCACCACTCAGCAGACAAGTGGTGGGGCCAGCTCTTCCATGCTCATGCCCTGGAGGCTGGCTTCCCTGTGCCCCCCCCACCAGGGTCAGCTATACTGTGCTTCCCAGGTAAGGTGCAGGGCTGCTGTCCCAAGCGCTACAGAAGGTGAGGGACAGGGACAGTTCTCCCAAATGCTGCAGTAGGTGAGGGGCAAGAAAAGCTCTCCTGCCCCAAGACCTCGGGACCAGCTGTCTTATCTGCCATAGGTGGCAAGGGGTGAGGGGCGATCTCCAGACATTTTTTTCTTAATCACAAATCTCATATCAAGGCCTACCTTCTCCAATCAGCCTTACCAGATCATTGGATCAAGGTGACCTGTGGCCACCTTCTGTCATATGGTCTAGCATGCTCCTCAGCTCATCTACATTCTCTTCCTATGCTCTCTCATTTGCTTATTTTGTGTTTCTCTCACTAGAATATGGTTTCAGTTTGGGGTGATTTTTTACAAGGAGTAAAAAGAATTGGGGCTAACAGGAGCCAGAGAGTAGACAAACAAGGGTTAGACTCCCTGAATATAGAGTCTGGAAATCATGTTGGAGAAAGGGAAAAAAATATCTGCAGTTTAGGGCCAGGTTTAACTTGCATGATAAGTTTGGTATTTAAGAAAGCCCAGTGTGAGATGAGGGGTAGAATTTCTTGGGCCCCTCTGTAATGAGAGGAGGTATACAGGGAGCATTGGAGAATAGGGCTAGAGTAGGCTTCTGTCTGGAGCTGCTGTTACAGCCCGAGGGAGAATCGATGACTTGACTATAAGAGGTAGTAGGATTGGAGAAGCAGGTCCCGGAAGGCTAGTGTAGCTGGACCTTTTGAATTTTCAACCCAGTAAGGACATTTAGATCCTCTGCCTAGATTTAAGTAATTCTTTTTGCACTGTGACTGCTAATAACAAATGTTGAAGCTGTATTGTGGGGACAGCTGTGGCCTGATCCCCACCCAGCAGCTTTGTAATGCTAGCCAAGAATAATACCGCTATGATTTCATAGGCATTAATTGTAACTTCACTCGAATGCTTGGAATCCAGGCAGCACTCTGAATGCTTTATGTGTTTAGAGAAAAATGCAGCAGCAAAAATACAACAAGACCAGGATGTATGGAGGGCAAAGAGATAGGAGAAATTGTGAACCCCATGGGTGAGATAAAACCCTGTTCTATCCTTACTTGGGAGAACCTTGGATCCTGGTAAGTGACTAACAATGGTCAAGATGTGGCTTTGCCAATTTGTGTGTGTGTGAGCTTAGCCAAACCACTTCTTGTCTTCCTGGAACCTGTTTTCTCCTTGCATATTGACAATAATAGTCCATGCTTTTCAGAAATCCTAGGTAGAGAAAACAATAAAATGTAATGGGTCTCACTGTGGGCTATATTCTGTGGGTTTGAGGATTTTGATCCATATTCACAGCTGCTCTGCATGGTTGCTGTTGCTTTTTTCTTTCTACCAGGGCCAAGGTGATCAGTCTTGTCATTTAATATGATTGAAAAATTCCTAGGAGATCTGGGTGTGGCTGTGAGATGGCTCTAGAAGCTCTAGAGATGATGCAATGGAACGTAATGGTTTGATCCATTGATGGAGTCAGCATTTGAAGGCTGTTGGAGGCAGTGGAAACTGGAAGGTGGCACTGTGTGTGTGTGTCCTTGGAGGGTGAGCCATGTCCTGGCTCCTTCCTGCTTCTGTTCGTCTTCCCAGCTTCCATGGTGTATGCTCCTGTTTAATCACACCCTCTCCTCCTTGGTGGACTAAAGTCTCTGAACCAGTAAGCTAAAATCAACCCTCCCTTTCCAGTTATTCTTCCAGGCTCAAAGCATTAATAAAAGCAACTGATACAGGAGGAAATAGAGACCCAGAGAAGTGAAGTAACTTGTCTGAATCTACATATCCAGGCAGTGTGAGATTCAGGGGTAAAGACTGGGATTTACAATGGCAGTTCATGCCAAAGGGGTTGCACTGTTGGTATGAAGATTCTAGCACACAGTAGGTTTTCTGCAGTGCCATTTATTTATTCAGCTTGTACTTTTTTTTAGACCTACTATGTGCAAGCCTGCTGAGCTCTAGGTGTAGAGTGGTGGGTAACACATGTGGCCCCCATCTTTCTTTCATCTGTAGGGTGTGTTCGCTGAGTACAGATTTTGTGTCTAGTGGGAGCTGATTTTCACTGTTGGTTTTAATTATTGCTCAGGTCTGGTGAGACCAACAGAACAGCCGACAACTAACATGGGAAATAATTTGTTATTTGCAGTTCCCAAAAAGAGAGGGCATATTATGTGTGTGTGGTGAAGGTGAGGCATGTGTGTCTGTGTGTGTAAGGCATACATATGTGAGGAATGTGTGTGTGTGTGTGTATGTGTGTGTTTGTAAGGAATATATATATATGGGAGGTGAGGCATATGTCCATGTGTCAGGGGTGAGGTATATGTGTGTGTGGGTTTCAGGGTTGGTAGGAGACAGAGAAAGCGTGGAGGAAGCACAGACTGGGCCTTTATTGGGAGGCAAGAGCAAGGTAGGGTAAACAAACTGAGCAGGTTCAAAGGCACCATGCTTAGAATAGTTTCATGGCTTCTGAACAATAGAAGACCCTTGTCTTTTGGTGTGTGGACCCTAGGTGACTTAGGGCAGAAAGATAATGTTCCTGCGTGCAGAAGCCTAAAGAGAGAGGCTGTGGAACAGGGAGTTTGAACTCAGGATTGGTTAATTCATGTCTCTGGGGCCTGTTGACTAGATGGTGCTCTGTGCCTGTTGGGGCCAGCACAGCCCTGAATGCCAGGGTATCAAGAAGAGAGAAAACACAAAGGCACAGTTCATTCAGAAACACATTTACTGATACCAATAAGATATGGTCCTTTCCTAAGGAAATGCTCAGGCTATCTGACAGGTCAGCCTTATGGGTAATAGGCAATAGTGAGGTTGCTTACAAAGATTCTTCTCCCATCCACTCCTTTATTAAATATTTATTTGTTTAGTCATTCATTCATTCACTCACTCACTCACTCACTCATTCATTCATTTACTTGTCCATTGATTTCTTCACTAGGTGCATATTTGTTGATTGCCTCCTTTTGCCAAACTTTGCTCGCTGTGAGTGGGCAAAGCTTAGAAATGCTTTCCTGTAATAGTCATGGACTGGCATCTGGAGGAAACCCACTGGGATTAACAGGTTCCTGTATCCTGGAACAAGAATTGGACCAGGAACACATGTTGGTAGATGTTGGTAGAACAAGAGGCAGCTTATGAAGGGAGAAAAGTCCTTCTGAGACTGGAACAGTTAGATGCCCAGAGGTCCCCAGCCACAAGAGTCATAACCCTGGGGGGGGGTCGTTTTCTCCCAAGTTTATTCAACACTCACTGTTCTTGTCCATGCTCTGTCTCTGGCACACAGAACTTCAGGCGTTTTTTTCTCTGTCACTGTTTTCTTTCTAGTGTTAATCCTGATGCCCCCTCTCTCTCTCCAGATCCTACTTTCCTGCCATATTCTGTTCTTTGAAATGCCTGTTCTTGTTGGGGTGACAATAAGAAAACAGGTGCATAAGAAAAAGAGGTTGATGCAGTGATCTGTGCTACATCAAAGGCAAACCAGAGAGATGTAGTTTGATGCACGAAGTGGTCAGGGATGGCTTCCCGGAGTGGGTCATATCCAAGTTGATCCTGGATGGCAACATGGAGCCAGTGATGTAAGGACCTGGAGAAGGCTGGAGCATCTAGACACAGGAACAGCAGGTGCCAATGTCCTGGGCTTGGGACAGGGCTTACCTGTGCTCTCTCAGACATAGTAGAAAGGCTCTTGTGCTGGGACAAAGTGGGCAAGGAGGTAGAAATAAATCAAGTCAGAGGAGTGTGCCTGTGGCAGGCCCTCCAGGACTGGATTTTATTCTGTGTGATGTTACTGAGCTGTCAGGGATGACCTGAGCTGATGCTTATTAGTCACGAGCTGATATAGGATAGGTTACAGGGCACAAAGATGGAGACCAGTTGGTGACTGGCTAGGGAGACAATTCTAAGTACCTTCCAGACTCACAGTGGTGTGCCAGGCAGGGGAGGTGTGGTCCAGGTACTTGTGGAGTTATAGTGGACAGAGCTAACTTATGGGGCTGCCGGCCACACAAGCAGCCTATCATCCCCTGTGCCAGCTTTGTAAACCTCCTCTTCCAACCAAGGCCCCTGGGCTGTCCAGGGGTGCAGTCAACTTTCCAGAAAAGCACAATAAACCCTTGTATAGTGGCTCTTCATTAAATCCTGGGCACTGCAGGACCCTCTCCATCTTTACATGGCAGGGCTCCCTCACATGGGATGCACACATGGCTGAAGGTTGTGGGCCTCATGTGCTGTGCCCCACTGCCATCTGGACGAAACATGAACATGACTCTAGGAAAGTCAACAAGTTATTGTCCAAAGGCAAGATGGCCACCAGCAGAGCCATGCGTGTGTTCTTCTGCACAGGGGCCTCCTGGACAACCTGGAGTCTCACTGTTACTTGGCAATCTAAGCCATGCAAAAGCCAGACCTATATGCCTAGGCAGAGGCACTGTGCCGTGGACTATAAAAAATAACAATGTCAAAAGAGAAGCAGGCCTCCAGAAGGCCACACAAGCTGCTGCCAAGTGTCACACCTCCAGGATTTGACATCTCTGGAGTTGCTAACTGTGTGGAGTAGTGATCCCAAAAATAAGGTTGTGAGAATTCCTTCTAGAACCTCTGGTGCTTTTGCTTAGCCCCTTATTTTAACCTCTCTCTCTCTCTCTCTCTCTCTCTCTCTCTCTCTCTCTCTCTCTCACACACACACACACACACACACACACGTTTACATTTTCACAAATGTGAATGTGTAGGCATAATCATGGCTTCTCTCAGCCTGTCCTGTCACTTTGAGCTTGGTGACAGTTCAGCCAATCTGGAGTTGATTAAGAGAGTAACACAGCCCACAGGTGCTGCTTAGCGTTTTAGAGGAAGTAGCAGCAGGCCCTCCCCACTCCACCCCCCCCTACTGCCCCACTTCCTCAACTCAGGCAGCTCAGCAAAGCATGCTGAGATGCTTCTTCCAGATGGAAAGGCAAATGGAAAGGTGTTAGTGTCGAGGACTTTGAAATTCTACCTGTTCCTCTGTGAACTGAGGCCAAGCAGCATCCTGTCCCAATCAGCATGCTCAGGGAATGATTTTTTGAAAAAGTTTTTAAAAAGTTTTAGCTATTTTTTTATTTATGTATAAATAAGTGAACTACGTTTATTTATTATTGTTTATTTATTTACTGTTATGTGCGATTGGTGTGATGTCGCATGTGTGTAGGTCAGAGAACAATCAGAGGACAGCTTTCAGGTGTGAGTTCTTTCTTTGCACTGGAGGCTTTGGGGATTGAACTAAATTGTCTCACCAGACTTTGGAGGCTGATTTTTGCACAAAGTGGTCTCCAGTTGGTCAGAGGTTTTGCTGATTTCCATCGATGCAGACATACTGCTGACGTAAGCAAAGACTGGGCAGGGCTTGGAGAGAAACTACCGCTGAATTCACAAGGGGACCCTAAGGAATAACACTCTTGCTTTGGTACCAAGGACACAAGTGAGTTAGCTTTTGACTTCACTTTATGGAGACGTACAGGAAGCAACACGTGATTGATCGTGAAAGATCTAGATTGTACAGGAACACAGCTGTGTCCACTCTGTGTGCTGTCTCTGTCGTTTGTCACCCTACCTCATCAGAGTTAGTAGTTGGGACACAGGCCTTTGTGACCTATAGTCTAGGGTATTCACTATCTGGATCTCTGTAGAAAGGCCTGCTGATCCTGCTCTAGGGAAGTAGATGAGGCAAGGACTGGCCTCCAGGGATGTCTCATTGGAATCTGAAAAAGTGAGGTGACAACAGTCATATAGGCATTGTGGCCCCAGCTGTTAGCACCAGGTCTGTTTCTGGTGTTTACCAAATTGCCTCGATCTTGGGGCACAAGAACATTATCTCTGGTTTAGAAGATTCAAAAGGGGGTTTGGATTAAAAGTGACAACACCTAGCCCATAGCCTCGGCCCAGCCTTAAGCTTGTGTGATGTTGGCAGAGCTACTTTGGACTGGCTCTTAGGACTTCAATTAACCACCATGAAGACATAACAATATGTGTTTCTCACAGTGTTAGATCTGTGTTGCATGCCATGTTGGGTCTGTGCTGCCCACCATGTTGGATCATCTACAGTGTTTAGCCTGTTGGATTTGTGCCTGCCACTGGCACATTATATAAGTGCCTCTCCCTGTGTTGTGTCTGTACTATCTGCAATGTTGGGTCTGCACTCTCTGCCATGTTGGGCTTGTGTTACCCATTATAGTGTAACTGTGTTATCTGCCATATTTTATGTGTGCTAGTGAGTGGAGAAGGCTAGATCTTTGCCTTTATCCTGAGATACATAGCTTTGGTAAGTGTCCTGTGCATTGTCAAGGCTCAGCACCATATTTAGGCCAAAGATAGTTCAAGTAAGTGGGTGGCAAATGAATAAATAAAAGAAAAGCCCAACTAGTGAATGAGTTGCCCACTGTTTTGGAGACAAACCATATAGTGAGTAGTGAATACTACCTAGTCAATGTCCATATTAAACATAGGGTTGGCTGAGAGTCTAAAAGGATGATAAGACAGATAAAAAATATCACCAAGGCCTTCCTGTGCTAAGAGTTAAATGTAGATGCAGTAGTAGGGTTGTGTTTTAGGTGGAAACAAACAGAAACTCTGTGTTTGCTTGCTGTGGTCTAAGACATCACAGTCACCTCCTTTGAGGACAGGACTGAAATGTACTGAATAGACATACATCTTCTTCCCTGGCCTAAGAGCATGCCCCTCATCAGGCTTTGGCACCCAGAGGTCCCCAGGATGCTTGCTCATTCACTTCTTCCCCTGCTATCAGCTGAAGATGAACTCCACACAGCTCTCCTGTCAGCTGCAGCCCAAACCATTCCCTTGTAGGGCAAAGGCTCGCACTGCTTTGGAGCATTATTTCATAATTTATATATTTGATGAGGATCCAGAGCCTATGCCAGCAGCCTGCACAGTCTAACATTGTGGGATCATTAACTATGCATGTCACTTCTCTATTTTAAAACTTTCCATATTTGAACTCGTGGAAGTCCATCTTTCCTGTCTATTAGAGTTTTCCCACAAAACAGTTTAGTAAGTATCCATCATGTATCACAGCTGAAAAAGAATGGGCAGGGACACTATGAAATCCTTTTAGATATTTACTTCAGGGATTACCATTTTATGTAGGCCTTTAAAAACATTTGTCTTATCTTGCTAGTAATTAAAATATCAAGACAAATGAGATTTTTAGTAGCACTCTAATTACTTCAAGATGAGCACTGAGACTTGGCTTCCAGCCTGAGTGAAGGCAGCAGCTTCCTCAGGCCTCCTGTGAGCCTCATTCCTTGATCCTGGGACTCTGTCTCTTGGCTTTCTTGAGATGCTCTCCTCCCAGGATCTTTAGCTCTGACATCAACATGCCTTGTTCCTCTTGTTTCATTTATGAGGACTGCCTTCCAGTATCTTGGCAAGTTGGAGTTGGCGCCACTTCTCCCAGGAGGTTTGTCTTTCCCATCCCTGCCTCTTACAGGGCCTCTGTCTTCCAAAAGAACCCAGTTTCATGTCACTTGGATGAAGTGGGTTCTCTTTCTATCTGTCTGTCTGTCTCTGTCTCTGTCCCTTGTCCACTCCTCTCTCTTCACCATGGAAAGGTCCCATGAGGCGAGGCTAGCTTCAAATTTTTTATGGCAGAGGATAAGTGGAGTCCTCTACCTCTGGAGTGCTGGGGTTACAGGCCTCTGCTGTCACATCTAATAAGTGTGGTGCTGAGGACTGAACCCAGGCCTTTGTGCACACTAGGCCAGCTTTCTACCAACACAACTTCACCCCTAGCTGCTGCAGCTATCTTTACTATCTTCCCGTCCCCATCCTCAATAACCGTGGGTTGTTCATGGTGAGGCACTGTTAGAGTACTATTGGTAGGGCTCTGGGCACAGAAGTTGGTTGAGGAATAACCATATAACCCACAGTAGCTCAAAAAAGACATCCCTGGAAAGCCCTAGAAAGAGACATTCCATGTTCACTGGGCTCCTTGGCTCCAAGTACTCCATGGGTCTTTATGGTGCTGGCAGCCATGTTTGCTACACTCTGGGTGAGCCTAAACAGGGAAGAATGAAGGCAATGAGGAGGAAAACTGTGGTAGGGAGAAGGAAGAGGTTGAGGAAAAATAAAACTGAATCTGAGCTTGTAATCTGAACTCCTGGATACAATTGTTGCTAAAGCTAGGCTTGCTCTTAAAGCTCAATAGCAAATAGATTCTAGAATCTTCTCTCACCTTCTTTTGGCCACTTGTTTATATTGACTTGAACTGGACTATTTTCTCTTATAACAAGAGATATATACATAATATTCATTCTGTCCCCAATCAAGTTCCTCTATGAAAAAACCAACATACCTCAAACAGAGCCAAGAAACATAATGCCAATGCCTGCAGTTCATACTTGGCCAAAGCCAAGAGTTTGAGTGCAAGATCATTTTGCATCAGGATAGTAGAATAGGACTCACTGTCTGAAACAAAGTGAAACAAAACAAAACCAACCCACGAACTAACCAACTAACCACTCCCAAACCAGAGAATTCTCAGTCCCCAGCATCACTCCAGTCTTGGCTTGTGAGAAGCTGGGCATCCCTATGCCACTAGATGACCTCATCATTCTCAGATCCTACCCCTGTTGAAAGCCAAGGTCTTGGAGCTCAAGTGAGATGTCACTGCTGCCTGTGTGTCCATGGGATGGATTTAATGAGAAATTAGGTGGACATTTAGAACAGTGGGTTTTAGATGATCCTCTTGCAAGGAAATGGTATGAGAGGTCACAGTCACTGCATGCATTGGTAGTTGGACATCGTGCCATGAGGTCTCAGGTAACAAAAGGCCACATATAAAGTGCTGTTTTCCTCAGATCATTTTACTATTATAATGGTTATTTTAGCTTTTGTGTCAAGGCCTCGATCTGTGGTCCATCTGTCCGTGTACCTTCCTGTCTTCCTGTGTTAAACTTCCAAGTGTTCAGGTGTAAGCCATCATCTTACACAGGGTTCTACTGCTATGAAGAGACACCATGACCATGGCAAACCTTATAAAGGAAAACATTTAATTGGTCCTGGCTTACAGTTTCAGAGGTTTAGTCCATTACCATCATGGCGGGAAGCATGGTGGCATGCAGGCAGACATGGTGTTGGAGGAGGAGCTGAGAGCTCTACATCTTAATCCACAAGCAGCAGAAGGAGACTGTATGTCACACTGTGAAAAGCTAGAGCATATATGAGACCTCAAAGCCCACTTCCACAGCGACATACTTGCTCCAACAGGGCCATACCTTCTCCAATTAGGCCACACCTCCTAATAATGCCACTCCCTATGGGCCAAGAATTCAAACACATAAATCTATGGAGGTCACCATAGGCATGTACCACCACTTTCAGGACCCTTTCTATTCTTTTTACTCTTTATTGTTTTGACAGCCTTCTTCATATATGCATGCTCTGTGATTATGTTTACCCTCCATCACTGTGTCATGCCATCCTTACTTGTGAGCCCTGTGGAGCATGTTTTCTCACCCAGTCCCCTAAGTGGCTATGCCCTTAGAGAAAAGGACACCTCCTCCTCCAACCATGATCAACAGACATTAGCTGCTTAGGAAGATCTCAGATTTCAAGGGCACCTCCTCCAGTCATGACAGAAAGCTGGAGGACACAATTTGGTGCAAGTATCCATAGCTGCTGTGTGCTTTTGGCCTCAAGTATTAGAATATTTGTCTTCCCTAGTGACACTGCAGAAGCATAAAGTGTCTCTCAAGCATTCCTGGTGAGCCTGGTATCAAAATTGTATGTAAACTCATTATTTTCTATACTAAAAATTTAATTAAGAAATTTCTACTGGGGACTGGAGAGATGATTCATCAGTTAAGAGGGTGTGCTCTCCTCATAGAGGACCAGATGTTAGATCCCAGTACCCACATTGGTCAGCTCACAACTGCCTGTATCTAGAGCTTCATGGGATCTGATGCTGTCTTCTGGCCTCCATGGGTACCTGTGCCCATATGTATGTACTCATACACAGATACATACAATCACATTATTTTAAAAAACAGTGCTATTGCAGTCAGTCATTAAACACACACACACACACACACACACACACACACACACACACACACACCTTTTGTACATCACCAAATAATAGGTAATGATTTTATTTATTTATTTATTTAATTTATTTGGATTATATCTTCATTGTTATCCCATCGCTTGTGTCCTCCCATTCCTCCCCCTCCTTCTTTCACCCTATTCCCCTCCCCTAGGTCTGTGACAGAAGGGGACTTTCTTCCCTACCATATGGTCACAGCCTATCAAGTCTCATCCTGGGGGCCTGCTTAGTCTTTCTCTGAGTGCCACCAGACCTCCCCACCAAGGGGAAGTGGTCATATATGGGGCACCAGAGTTCATGTCACATTCAGTCTACACTCTCCACACAACTGTGGAGAATGTTCTATCCATTGGCTAGATCAGAATAGGAGTTCAGTGCTTACTTCATGTATTGTCCTTGGTTGGTGCAGTAGTTTGAGCAGATTAACCCCCTTCGGGTAATGATTTTAAATGGTAATAAATAACGGGAATAAGTCACTGGTCTGTAAGTTTAGTGTACTAGACTCCTGACCACTAGAGTGTATTGCTTCTATTTAGATAAAACAAGTTCATCATGGATTTATTTTATGTAAGCACACCTGCAGCAGCCTCCTACATCTGCTTATCTGACTCTTTGTGCAACAGGAAGCCCACACTGAGTGTGTGAAGTGCACCATCTAGGTCCAGTGCCTCCACCCCATGATGCTACAGCATTTCTGAGAATGTTTCTGGTAGGCAGGTGACTCGTGCCTGTACCAAAACTTCATGTTGAATATCATCAATATTTCAGACTCTGTCAGTCAAACACTTCAGATGAACAAGAAAAATAAAATGGCTTTAGAAACGTAAAGTGAGGTGACTAAAGCAACGTGTGGCCCTGGATTGGACCTTTTTGTTTTACAAGTCATTATTGTGACCACTGGTGATGGTGGGTTAGATCTGAGGATTCCAAGACAGCAATGCTTGTGCATCGATTTCCTGGTTCTGATGATTGTGCAGTGACTTGTGGGTAAGACTATCCCTGTCCTTGTCAGAAATTACACACTAACATTTTCACGGGAGGGCTGCTCACGTGACTCACTGGTGGCATTTGCTTAGCATGTGGAGGCCCTGGGTTCTATCCACAGCATAGTGAGGAAGGTTCACGTGTGGTGAGTCCTGATGTTAGAAAATCTTGTTAGCCATTCTTGGTTCTCTTCTTGATGCCTTTCAAATAAGTTTGAGGCTCCAGCAGCAGAAAAAGATAGCAAATGCAAAATTCCCCTGAAGAGACTCATTGGAGAAGTTAAGCACCTTGGTGGTAAAGCCCCTGAGAGCAAGAAGCCATCTCTCTCCCTGGGAACAAGGCTGTGAGAGCCATTTTATGTCACAGGAAGTACCTCACTCCCTCCACAAAGCAGGAAATGGTGCAGCCTGGGAACGAGCTCATAGCCAACAGTGTCTGCATCCGAAATCTGTATCTGTGATCTTGATCAGTGGGAACACGGTGCCATTAGCGAAGTGGACCATGCCAGACACTGGACTCTGTAGCTCTTTCCCTTCCTTGCCAGTCCTTGCACAGAGGGCGAGGGGAACCGTGATGGCCAGATTATCGTAAGGAAGAGCATGGCTCCTTCTACATTGCAAACATCGATCAAAATGTCACATTTTGTTCCCCATAAAAACACACAACAATTATTTGCTCATTAAGAATAAAATAAAACAGCAAAAAAGAAGTTCGTAAATGGGGCTTTTCACCAATAAATAATTGCGTTATGATAAGAGTGCTGGAATTCTGTCAGCTTGGGGCTTACTGAGTACACAGCCCAAGGAGCCAGGAGAATGTGGTGATGGAGTTGGCAGTGACTCTCCCTGCTGATTCAGGGATAATACCATGCAACAAGTGACACTGGGGCATTGAAAGTGTGTGTCCAGATGCTGGTATGGTGTCCCTCAGCTCCAGGTCCTCTTGGAAGAATAAATTAATAAAATATATTTAAAAAAAAGAAGCACGATTGTAAGACCAAGAAATGTCAACTTCTGTGTGACAATCACCCTGATTGTTCTGGAAGGAAAGAATACACAGGGGGAAGTGTGTGTGTGTGTGTGTGTGTGTGTGTGTGTGTGTGTGTGTGTGTGTGTGTGTGTGGTGTATGTGTGTGTTAATAGCTTGTCGGGTAATAGTGTAGAGATGCTAAGGTCCTGCCAGGAAGAACACAAGAAGAGCATTGTCTGTTTCCTAGGATATGTGCCAGACGGGATGTGACATTAGATTACAGGAGAGGATGATGGAGTGGTACTGAACTGAATGGTCCACTGGAGGGAAAGAGGAGTCCCCAAGAAAGGATCAGACACTCTAAAGGCAAGGGCAGGGCTATTGATGGACAGGATGAGCAGTGGCATGCTCCAGGAAGGTGTGCTTGGTGGCCACCCAGTATCCAGATGCTATCTGATGATGCTGGTGTGCTTGGTGGCCAGCTGGTATCCAGATGCAATCTGATCGTGCTGAGCTTTCACAGGAGAAATCACACATCTAGTCATCTCCCTGACCAGCTGTCACCAACCCCAGCTGGAGTCTGTTTGAATGCTCACATGGTTCCTAGGACAGGGTCTCAGCTTTTGTGGTATTCTCAAGGAAGGGTCAGGCTGGCTTTGTCCACTCTTGTGTCTCTAGGCCACCTTCCTCATTCCCCTCTTGATCCTGTCACACAATGCACATTCAGTCCTGTCTATCCATGCTTTCACATTTATCCTTGTATTTCCTTGTATCTCCAACACCAAAAACTGGGCATTAAAAGAATGGACAAGATTTCTTCCATGGGACCTTTGTGCACAATATGTATGCATATATCTTTAACCTTTGACCCTTCCTTCTTTGTCAGATCAGGGTCCACTTATGCCAGGTTAACTGTCAGCGTCCCAGGGGAGCTTATTTTGTGAACATTCCTGAGTAGGTCTGGTCTCTTCTTTGCGAGTCTTCCTTTAACAGTACCCACAGTAATTGTACTTTCACATTGCCCTGCAGATGTGCTTTTCTGAAATTGGTCTCTATAGACTGTAAAATTCATGGAGGCAGTGGCCATTGTTTTTGAGGGAGTGGTTTCCCTTGTGTGCAGCACAAGGACTGAGAATTGTAGTCTTACTCAACAGTTCTAGGATGGCTGGCTGGCTGGCTGGCTGGCGGCGGGGTAGATGGAAATGTGACTATTCTACTGGTATTTCAAGGAGGTAACTGAGAAATGTGTGATGCCTCAGGAGCATCTTGTAGGGCATGTGGACTTTCAATAAATAACAGAGCTGACCTTCAGGTAACCGAGAAGGAGCAGAAGCACGGGATGGAGTCTGTACCTATTTATGAGAAAAGGAGAAATAGAAATCTAGGAAAGCACAGAGTTCTGAGACTTGAGGGACTCCAGTTTTGGAAAGAGTGAAAGGTCAGAGTTGGTTCCCTACTTGAAAGGCACCAGGGAGCCATGGGAGTTGATTGAGGGCAAAGAGGTGCTCAGAACTTGTCTTTGGGACAGCTTGATGACAAGCAAACCAAAGGAGGTGGGAGAGAGGTGCCGGAGGCTGATACCCACCTCTGTGGGAGAAATTACAAGAGTTTTGTCAGACCTTTATAGCACATAAATGGGGCTGGATCAGAGAAGAGTCAGGATAACAGATGGGAAATTTTAAGAGCACAGATGACTGGAATGTGTGCTCCTAGGGCCAGTGCCTTTTTCATCTTTGTATCCTTGGTCGAAAAAGACATGACCCTTAGAAATTGTGGGAAGGAAATGAATTCAAAGACTGAAAATACTCAGACCATAAAAGGGAGATAAAATCATGCCCCCAAACTTATTGTATTTGGCTCACAAAATGTTCAGTTGGCAACATGTAAAAATTGAGAGACTTCTCATAAACATGTCACAGTTTAAAAGACTGATGTTTATGGGGCACCATGTCCCATCCATTGATTGAACATAGGGACTTTGGGCAGCTCCCAGAACTCTCTCAGGTCTCCCAAGAAGGCTCACCCATGACCTGCCTAGATGCTAAGAACAGATGACTTGGCCATTTGGCTCCAGAAGATGACTGACTCCAGTGACCTGCATGCCTGAAAGGAATGAGAATGTTCTACAGGAATTCACTCTCTCTCCCTCCCTATCTCCCTGCCCCTCCCCCACAACCTCTCTCAAACCAGATACCACAGGGAATTGGAATCTTAGCTTGGGGCAAGGAAAAGGCTGAATGAAGTCTGATGCCAGCCAGGGAGGGAATCTGTCACCCAGAAAGATTACATACAAGGCCGACAAGTCAGCTTGACCAGGGGCGGAGACAGTGGTGATGACGCAATGATGGGCAGGTGCATACTTGGCTGGGGCTGCTTAGTTATGCACACTTCTTGTACCCTATTTAAGCCTAGGCCTTTTTCATGAGGCCCTAGTCTTTCATGAGGCAGGGGTCACAAGATTTCTCTGTCCCTCTCCCATATGTGGCCAAGTTAAACAAATTTCTTTTTTATGTTTTTCACTATTAACTTGGCTTATTAGGGATGGCTGGCTGGGCTTGACTTGTTAGGACTGTTAAGGGCACAGGCCTCAATCCTTAATTCTAGAAACATTTCTACTTTTAGGGTACCATGAAATATAAACATGTGTTTCCGTCAGGTATCTGGGAGCATGGGCGGCGGAGGAGAAGTGGGAATCTAATTAGCACATCCACTCAAGTATTTCATTCGCATTTATTTCATCTCCTGGCAGTGCCAGCTCAGGGGCTTGGGGCTAAGCACACACTACAGAACCAGTGCTGTGGTGTAAATAATCAGATAAAGGTGTTGTGCATGAGAACCTCATAAACCTTTTATTGATGTGTTTATCATGCCCAAAATGTTGTTTATTGAAGATTCAGATTCTACTTGAAAAAGGGGCAAACAAATGAGAATTGAGGTTCCATCCTGTTCTCTGGAGGGATCCCATGTCCACGGCGGGGGGGGGGGGGGGGGGGGGGGGGAGAAAAGCACATCCTACAGCTACTTGATTAGATCCCTCAGAAATGCATTCTGGGAAATTTCTCCTAGGGCTCCCTTGAATGGCACCAGTGTGTATTTAATTGGTTGCAGTTGGGAAACAATAAATCCATTCTAAGACTTCTTAGAATACCTCTGGTTTTGAAACTACTGACCCTCAAGGATCTACCACCACTCAACCTAGAATATGCACTGCTTGCTGGCTGTTGCATCTGCCCCATAGGATAGCTTCAGTCTCCTGGTGGGATCCGATAGACTCTGCCGGCTGTGAGTAGGCGGCCCTTCAGGAGCGTTTGGACTTGCTACAAGTGGGGCACAGGAGCTGACCCTTAGTGACGATGTATGCACGGCCGCTTAGCAGCTGCTCACAGCCCTCACAGATGAAGTGCTTCCGATGCCAGGCCAGGTCTTCCACGCGCTGGTAGTCTTCAGAGAAGATGATCTGGAAAGAGAGGCAGAAGGAATGCATGCTTGGGGTTCTGCCTCTAGGTAGCAGCTAGATGTAGAAGGTAAATTATAGGATTCTGGCTTCTCCTGTCCCATTTGTGCTGTGACGTTTAAAGGCCTCCACAAGGCAACCTGACGTAATCTGAGGCAGGTGGTGTGGTCATTGCTGAGGGTCATGGTTGTGTCTTAAATTTTTCAGACAGGATAAAGAAAATACTCTGCTACAGGCTTTTTGAGCAAATCCAGAGGCCAATTGTTTTCTGAGTTGGAATTTCATAACTCTCATGGTCTTGGAAGACAATTAGCAATGGAAAAGCAGCCAGTGGCCATTCTCTAAAAGCAAGAAATCAAGGGGTGGTCCCTTGGAGACTCATAATAAAGTGACTCCCTAGGATGACTCCTGGGATTTCTGACCTTCGAGCACAATAGGACAAGAGCATGAGCTGTCACTTAGACATTTGCCAGCCTTATGACTTGGCAAATTATAACATCTCTCTGTACCTCCACCTACCATAACCTGGCTTTTATTTATTTATTTATTTATTTATTTATTTATTTAGCTCAAGTCTTCACATGTGCAGGACAGGCATTTTACTAGCTGAGCTCTCTAGGTGGTCCTCCTACAACCAACCTCCAAAGTACTGGATTATAAGCATGGGTCATCATTCTTAACTCAGGCCCATTTTGTAGATGAGAAAATAGAAGCCTAGCTCATTTTGCTCAAATGAATAATACATCATCAGCAAAGCCACACACCTGTTGGCTTTGTGGTGGCACTACACATAGCATGGTCACACATGCTTGTTTCCAAGAGACTCTCACCTCGTCACAGCCTGAGCAACGGGGCCTCAAACTCTCGCAGTAGTGGCGGCCACACCAGGGTGCACCATCCTTCCAGAAGTAGATGAGGTCCACCAGTGGCTCTGAGCACTTGTTACACACAAAGCATGTGGGGTGCCACTGCTTGCTGTAGCCAGCCCTGTCAGCATAGACCACAGGGATGTCAGCGGGAGCCACTCCCTTGCAGAGCTCACAGACCTGGAAGGGAATATGAAGGAGAGGGGCATTTAATGTGGGGCTGAATCCCAGTTCTACCCTCTCTACTCTCTGTGTGACTTTGGAGAAGTCTCTGTCCCTTAGTTTTGCCATGTGTAAAGGACAGTCAGTGTGTCGTCTATATATTGTGGGGACTAAATAAAGTGACTTCTCGATCCCTGTGATTCTCAAGTTGGCTAGCCTCACCACCCTCTGTGTTCTCCCAGTTCCTGGGCTCTTCACAAAGTTTTTGTTGATGTGGGAAATAGCAATCAATAGTCACCTTAAGAGAAACCAAACTGTGAGTATATTGAAACTACTTCTTCCCTCATAATGATAGGTATAAGCCTATGTGCATGTTAGCATTATGTGTTTTAGGCCCGAAAACAATTTTATTTTTAAACAAAAAATATAGTGAGAAAAACTGAAGACATTGTATTACAAATTCACTCATGCCAGCTGGATTCTCTTAGCTACTTCCACGTCTGTATTTTGCCTTGTGCCAATTTGGTTGAAATCTGTGGAGGAACTCTGGCCTCACTCTGATAAGTTGGACTAGGAAGGGAGGAGCATTTTAATAGCCCTTCAAGAAAACAGGATATGCGTCTTTGACTCTACATCAAAACCCAGCAAGTGACAGTTTCTCAGAAGTTAGTCATGGGCCTGAGATGGTTCACTGGGTAAGGGTGATTGCTGCCAAGCCTGGTGACCTGAGTTTGACCCCAGGGACAGACACAGTGGGCAGAAAGAACTGACTCTAGCAAATTGTCCTCCGAACTCCAAGGTGTCCTGGGGGCACTTGTGTGTCCTTTTAAAAATATGAACAAAAAAATGTCCACATTTAGTATTGGGTCAGAGGAATCCTTCTTTTTGCTCAACTTTAAATAGAGTTCTTGCCTTGCATTGTCTTCTGATCAGCCTTTTATTCTTGGATCCTCTAAGATTCACAGGAAAGAAAGCAGAGAATTCTCACATGCCATCTTCTGCTTTCTCTGTTATTAATGGCTTGTTTTTGTCAATGAACTAGTAGTAACAAGTCATTGAGAAACTTCATTTAGGTATCCTCAGATTTCATGTGGCCTCCTTTCTCTATTTTGGTACACACCCAAGACCCTATACTTAGTCCTCTGCTTTTTCAGGCTCCTCTTTGGGGGAAGGTTTGCTTTTGTTTTTGTTTTTGTTTTGCATCTCTCTATTTGGGGGAGAGATGGTCAGATATTTGGTAAAATGTATGCCAACTGGGGTAATTCTGAGATGAAGACCCCAGAGGCCATCGCTGCTCCCTTACCTGCTACTAGGGGCCTTTGCTGTCACTTTGCCTCCTAAGGAGAAGTGTTGACTTTGGTTGAATAAGGCTGTTGGCCTTGACCTGTGGCTGAGACTTGCTTGTCAGGCTTTTCCACAGCGAAGGTTTCCTCCTCTTTCCATACTGACCTCCCTGCAAGAATCTTATTCCATGTTCCTCATATAAAGAGCTCTCTACTTTCTCAGGGCTCAAGTAACTACATACAATATGTGTAATTTATATAAGACTTTGACTTCACAGCTTCCCTTAGAGGTATTTTGAGAACCACTGGTTCACAGAGCTCCTGGATGTATGAGTGTTGTACAGCATTCTTCTTACATATCCATCCATCTATCCAGCAACATATCTATTTGTCTATTTGATCACCCACCTACCAAACTACATACCTACCCACCCATCTATCCATCCATTTATCAATCCACCCACCTATCTATCCATCCATCTATCCTTTTATATAGCCTTCTGTTTCATATTTGTTAATTTCTCTCTCTCTCTCTTTTTTTTTATCCTCTCAGGAGTGGGAATTTGACAGTCTTACAACATAAACTCTCTTGAGCCATTTTGAATTCTCTTCAGCTCCTCAAAGCCCCAGGATGAAGAAGGCTCTCACCCCCTTAGGGCACATTTGAACCCCATAGTGTGCTTGGACTGTTGTGCCCATTGTGCTAACCTCACATACCCTAGTGGTCATTTCTATGCTAGGGTAACTGTTGTTTTCCCTTCTAGAGAACCACGCCTCCGAGAGAGTTGGCGACTTGTTCAGTGATACACACTTTTCAGAAGCCAAAACTAGAATGAGAACACAACCCAAGCTGCCTCTAAAGCCCAGGCTTTTACACCCGGGGTCAGCAAACAACTGCCTGGGGCTGCTCCAAGGTAGCAAATATTTTATCCTAAACAAAACAAAACAAAACAAAACAAAACAAAACAAAAACAAACCTTGATCTTTCTCATTAGCAGACCTAGATTTTTAAAAAAAAAGAACTGTGCTTAATGACTACATTTTCAATTGCATGAGTAAAAATGTCATGGAGATTTGTTTTCTCCTTTGTTATGTAAAATGCTCACAGGGTGCTATAAATTTTGGCTGTTGGCTCAGGATACCTGAACCGTTTACCATCTGAGCCTCCAATGTTTGCTGACCTTGGTCTTTCCTTTGGATGTTAATTTTAACTTATTTAGTACTGCTAGCCTACCTTCCAAATATTTGCATTTTGCTATGTTTAGATGGGCAGGTATATATTAGAAGTCTACCATAGGGACTTACGGCTCAGCCAATAAGAATGCTTACTGCTCTTTCAGAGGGCGCAGCAAGTGTGGTTGCCAGGATCCTGGTCAGTTGGCTCCAATAATTGCCAGTTGCTCCAGCTCCAGGAGACCTGATGCCCCTTTCTGGCTTCTGGAGGTGTGTACACACACGTGTGCGCGTGCACACACACACACACACACACACGCACAAGTTTTTTAAAAAGTCTACAATCCAAGGCTGTGTATAGAGAAACTTTGTTTTGAAAAACCAAACACAAACAGAAAACAACCCCCGCCCCCTGTAATTCGGAACCAGAATATTCCCTACAAGCTCTATGTTAATGGCTTGGTTCTCAGCCTGTGGCATTACTGATGAAAGGTAGGGCCTGGTAAGAGGAAGCAAGATCATGGTGGTGTGGTCTTGAATGGGATAGTGGGATGGGTGCTCATCTCTCTCTCTCTCTCTCTCTCTCTCTCTCTCTCTCTCTCTCTCTCTCTCTCTCTTTATCTCTTTGCTCTCTGGTCACCATGTGGTGGGCAGTTTTGTTCCATTACACACATTCCACGATTCATCATCTGAGGTGACAAGAGCAGTCACCATAGGGAGAAGCCCGGGAAATCGTGGTCTCAATAAACCTTCTTTTGTTATTAAGTTGATTCTCCCAAGTATTTGTTACAATAAGAGAAAGCTGAATGACGTGAACACTATTCCTATCTTACATCTCTTAGTGATCTTAATATACTCTTGTACACTGAAGAGGAAATAAAAATTAAAATGATGACAATTAGGGTAAGAAAACTAGGTGAAGAGACTCCATGAAACACAGCTAGCTGGAGCGCCATAGGTGCTGAGTTCGTGTCTAGGCATGGCAGGCATTTGGTCATCTGGATAGATCTGAACTGCATCCTCACTGCCTAATAATGGACCTTAGGACATTCTAGTTTCTCCACTTTGCTTCCCGTACTTGGGAATGAAACCCCTGCCCTCCCCCATCCCCCCAGTCAACTGAAAACCCTATACCTTTCCCCATGACTGAGTACTACCAGCCTGGGACTCATCAGAGGGCCACAAGCATAAATGACAGTCAGCTCTATTCCTGCACACTGCCCTGCCCCCTTAGCTCACCCAGGCATTGTAAACCATGTGGCCAGGGCTATTGGAGTACACAGCAAGTTTTCTGTCTGGCTTCTAAGTTTTGTGGAATGAAATTTCCAGTCTTTTCTTCCCACACAGAAGAAACTCACTGTTGGCCTTCCACATCCTAGATTCCCAGATGTTGCTTAACATGGAAGGAGAGGACAGGGGCAAAGAAATGGGTGGGAAATGCTGGCAAGCACCTACAGAGTGACACAAGGAATGTAGCAGAGGATGTGAGGCTTTTAAGAAAGGCAGTCTGGGTGGGTGCTCAAGGGTGACCCTGGACTCATGTGGTGGATGGAGACTGTTCTGGAGGCAGGAAGGAACCATTGTGTGTCCTTGAGGCCAGGTGTGTGGTGGTGTGATTTGAGCTGCGGGGCAATAACCAGGATGGCAAGGAAGAAGGAAAAGATGAGTTTCGCAGACCTTGCTGTCAGTATGCCCTTCTGTCTAAGAGTGTTGTGTCAGGTCTCTGCCTGAGGAGTATGCGTTCCCCATGGTTCTTTTGGTGACAGTTACTACCTGTCCCTAGCTCTTTTCAGCAAACAATGTCACTGTTGGTTTGTAAAAATGTAGTGTAATAAACTCCTTCAACATGTCTCAGCACCCTGTTTTCTCTTCCTGCCTCTGGGTGATCTCCTTCACCCCTCTTCCTCTTCCTTCTGCCATCTTGGTCACCTCAAAGGCTGAGGGCTCTGGGCTTGTCCTGGGCCTGCCAGCCTCATGGCCTCTCAGCCACCAGGAACAGGGGGGCAATGAATGATCAGACCCTATGTCTACCTGGGTTCTGTGATCCTGGCACTTTCCACCGCCGCCCTTGGTGAAGCTCCCAGCTTCTCAACTGCCCAGGTCGAGCTTTGGAGTCAGGCTGCCTGCATGACTGCTGTGACTTTAGGCAAGCTAACCTCTTTACGTCTCAGTTTTGTCATTTGCCAAACAGGGACATTGTTAGTAGTAACAGCGTTTTAGGGTTATTGTAGGTTATTGTACGTGTTCAGCTTTTGCAGAGCTCATTTGTTATCTTGACTCTTTCCTGCATAGGTTAGAAAGCTGAGGCTCAGGAGGATTAAATCACTCCGTTATGTTGACTGTGTCATGCTGACGTCAGGGTTGGAGCTGGCTCTCCATTCCTAGAAGGCTGTACCATGTAGACTGGCCAATGGGGGCTCCTCCCATGCTCTGCATTTCCGATGCCCACTCTCTCCATCTGAGCCAGGCCAGAACATCAGTTGACTTCTGCCAGTCTGACCATCTTTTGCCACTGCACCCATGCCCGGTGACTCTCAGCTCTGGGCTTGTGACTACTGCTCTTCTCTAGCCCTACCTACTTGGAGACCCTTGTTCTCAGCCTGGGGTCTGCTGGAGGGCTTGCAGCAACGCATTCTTTTATTCTCCTTCCTTAGTGCATTGGATTCAGCAGGCCAGGAATTTGCAAGGTCTAAGGAGAGGCGGATACTGTTAGGCGCCTCACTTTGAGAAACAGTCCCGTGGACTACTAAAACCTGACATATGAGCTTCGTGCAAAGTCTGCCCGTGGCTCAGGAACTATAAAGGCTAATTTGAATTTATAGAGTGTTTACCTTTTAACACTTTCCAAGGAAGCCCAATGCGGCTGTTCTTGGACTTATTGGTAAAGGAGTTGGAATAGGCAGGCAGAATTTCCTTGGGACTAAGGAGGTCCCAAGGCATTTAGGAGGTCATTTATCTTGAGCATATCAGCTGATTTTGCTCTGTTCCCAAGTGCCTAAGCTCATCTTACTCCTAAGAATGTCCCCAGTATCTGCCAGAGAACCTTGCTTCCCCGCACTTTCCCCTGGAGAGAGGGGATTAGGACCAAACCTTTCAGAGGCTTTTCTCCATGGCCATGACTTTCTATGACCCCCCCCACATAGATAAGATGCTTAGTTAAACAGTCAAAAGCAGTGCTTCATGTTTATAACCCCAGCACCCAGGAGACAGAGGCAGGAGGAGCCCCACCACATGCTAGCAGCCAGGGCAAGAGAACACGTAAATGAAGAGGGGGAATAACACAGTCAAAGCAAGTGACTTCGAGTATCTTGTGCTTGGGCCTAGGCAGTACTTAAACATTTGTTTTGAGAAGGACAACCCTCTGTGGGGCTATGCGTTCCCAGCTTTGGGATGTGTTCAGATCACATTGGCATAGTCTTTGGATACTCTTCCAATGGGCATGACATTGAATTCCGTTTCTCTGAGAACTCCTGTCCCAGTCTGGTGGGACAGAATGTGTAGAATGCCACCCTATGGAACAAAGCAGGAGGGTGCGCCTCTGCCGATGACAGGGTTAGGTGCCATCAGAAGTGGAAAACATAAGTTGCCATGTGCCCAACATTGCCAACCCTCATCTTGCTGACTCGGCAACACTATTTAGTAGAGTCTTCGTGTCCACTCTTATAACAGCGTGGCTGGCAAGCAGCTGTGCCTTGCTGCCCTGCCCAGAGCCATGAAGGAGATCAGTACCCAAGGCTAGTCCAGGAAAATCTCAAACTCCATCACCCAGTATCTCCCAAATCCTTATCACTCCCCCCCCTTTTTAAAGAACAGTGTAAATCTGAACACTCTTAAGCAGAGCTGTCATAAGTTAAGGCTCATGTACTTAACTTTACTCAGACTCTAAGACATACCCCTGGGGACTCCTGAGAAGAAAGAAGCTAAAGCATCTAGAAGTTTCCATACCAAGGTGATCATCACATGGAGAAAGTAGCAGAGGAGTCCCTCTTCTGACTAACCAGCTGTGTGTCTCCCTCCCCTCTTCCCTGGTCCAGGCTAAACACAAGCTCAGGCCCCTGTCCACGGAAAGCTAAGTGGACAGAGGCAAAATGTCTGTATAAAGCTCTGGTCAAGTGACTGATCCAAGAACAAAAGGTACCTTCTTGACACAAGCTACTTGGCCAGGATGGCTTGCTCCACAGCTTAACGAAATAACAGGGACACTTGGAATCACATGGCTGCAGCATGACACAAAGTGTTTTAGGCCACAGCAGGTTCAGGGCAGTGGCCAAGGGCCATGTGGCTGTATCTAAGGACTGAGGTTCAGAGGGACCCATGAGCACAAAAAGGCCTCTGTAGCTACAGTAATCTCTGTCTTATGCTTGCCAGAAGCACATCCCAATCATATTGTTTTTCTCCTGGAAGGCTCTTATCCGAAGGTCTTCCCAGTCTAAATCCAGAGTGCCTCATGAAAATCTCACCATTACACTCCAGTAAATATTAATACAAGGCCTCAAATTTAGGCACTGGCTTCGCTCCAATGCAAACACTCAACAATTTATTTATAAACACCATCTCCCATGTCCTCTTATGGTGCACAGTCCCCATCTTTGCTTCTCAGCCTTGTGTCCCACAGAAGTCCCCCCCTCCCCATTTTCTGGCCAGGCATCATTTCAGAGTTCTGTTTTCTTACACGTTAGTCTTCATGAGGCCCCAGAGGGTACAGAAGGAGAATATTGGCTACATAGTGGTTAGGGTCCCAGGCCTGGAATGTGGTGAGCACTATGGCTTCATCTCAAGGGAGACACAATGGAAACTAGGGCTTTTTCAAACCTCAGTAACAGGGATGGTCCTTCGCTTATAGGGAACTCATCATCCATGATGACCACTATTGCTAACAGCCTTTTTACCAATGTGTCTTCTTGGAGCAGGTTGTAACTATGGGACCTTAGCCATGGAGGCTAGCCATCAGGTGTTTCTAACTGGATCTCCCTTGCTTGCTCAGTACTGAGATGGGCATGGAGCATATGGCTACTCTCATGAGAGAAACAGTAGGCTGCATTTATTCTCAGATATATCTTTGATCACTGGAAACTCAAGGACCAGCTTTGTACAGAAAGCAAGCTGCCTGACACACAGCTGAGCAAGTAGAAGTGTTCAGTATGTTTTCTGTTGCAGGGTCCATGCACAGTGTCTAGACCCAGGGACATGGGAGAGCTGCAATATCACATGCTGCTATGTACTTTATGTGGATGCAGAGACACAAAAGGGTTGAAGAGATGGATCAGCACTTGAAAACACTTGCTGCTCCTGTAGAGGAGTTCAGTTCCCAGCACCCACATGTCAGCTTACAACCATATGTAACTATAGTTACAGGGCATCTGATTTCTTTTTCTGGCCTTGACAGGCACTAGACACAGACATTATGCGCGCACACACACACACACACACACACACACACACACACACACACACACATGCAGGTGAGCACTCATATACATACAAGTTTCAAAATAAAACATTTTTAAATGGGAAAGAATACACACACACACACACACACACACACACGCACACACACACACACACATACACACACACTATGATTTATAGGCTAATTGTTGGAATTAGTTAAAATGACCTGGGAATTTTCTGGCATGGTACCTGACATAACAGGTAAAGAATGGCAGCTCACAACATTGCCACCTCATAAGCATCATCACATTATTACCAAGATCATCACTATTGTCATCATTACCATCATTAGGACCATCACTGACACCATGATCAACATTGTCATCACTAGGACCATTACCACCATTCCCATCATCACCAGCACCATTATCGTCATCTGCATGATCACCATGATCATCGCCATGATCATCATCTACATCGTTACTGTGATCATCCCCATAATCATCAGCAACACCATCATTAACACCAACATCACAGTCAACATCACTGCTTAGCCTATAAAAGCAAAAGCAAAAGAAAAGACAAAACGCAGATCACTAGAAAAAAAAGCTGAAGAGGTCTGCAAACTACATTTCTCCATGGATTCACTCCAGTCTACCCTCCGTTTTTATAAATAAAGTTTTATTGGCTCACAGCCAGTCACTTGGTTAGATAGTGCCTATAGCAGCATGATACAGGGGCTGAGTTGAGTAAAGGTAGCAGGGCCTGTCAACATATCTATCATCTGTCTGTCTATCTATCTATCTATCTATCTATCTATCTATCTATCTATCTATCTTCTTTGTCCTTTCACTAAAAATAGCTTGCCACTGGCTATTTTAGCCAATGGAGTATTAGGCAGCCCACTCAAGAGAAGGAAGAAAAATGACTGTAAAAGTCACATAGCCACATGGGAAAGGATTTATAGTATAAAAAGTAGGATAAAGGGATTTTTCTTTGGAAGAATGACCTTTTTGAATGTCATTAAAATATCCCGACTGTGAAGGAAAGAGGCAGAGGCTGAAGAGCCTGGCCACCATGATGACTTCGAGGACTGCTCTTAAGTTCCCACCCATGGGTAACTGGGTGAGGGAGGGTGAAGGGCTGGCTGTGGGTTGCTGGTTCCTCACTGCTCTCTCCACCTTTACTCCAGCTCAGAAAGAAGGGGTCCCCAACTAGGGCTGGCAGGAAAGGCAGCCTGTAAAGTCCACAAGCCAAACATCTGCTCCGGCAAAAACTTGGAAGTCCCTTGCCCACAAATATGTCCCTTCTGGGCTGGGCCTCAGCCTGAGCTGCCAGGGGCTGTAAGTTTCCATCAGAGAGGCCGTCCTATGGAGGAGGGTGGGGTCCAAGGCCAGCTGTGCTCCCCTTTGCATTTTTGTGGGGAGGTGGGGGGAAAAAGAGTTGGACTACTTCTGGCATCCCACTGGGTATCTTGGGATCTTATGGTGCATTCTTAAGACTGTAGGAAGCCTCCACTAATCTTCATTGATTCTGTTGTGCACTGTTTAGGGGTGAT
This sequence comes from Acomys percivali, assembly GCA_907169655.1. Classification (NCBI taxonomy): domain Eukaryota; kingdom Metazoa; phylum Chordata; class Mammalia; order Rodentia; family Muridae; genus Acomys; species Acomys percivali. The sequence continues at coordinate 31,042,973 of OU015745.1, forward strand.
TACCTGACCGGAGGAAGGGGCAAGGTGATGGTGGGAGCAGGGGGGCTGGTGCTAGGAATGACCAGGGGTTACAGTGGAGAGTACATTTTATGCTCTGTTCTGGCGTTCCATCTCCTTTCTTAGGTTTCAAGTGTGGGGTGGTGGAAAGGCGGAAATGCCTGGGCACAGTGACATGCCTGGGAACCCTGTATATTCAATTTCTAAGCGAACATCCACTGTGCTCTCCAAATGCAGGGAAACTGCCTGAGAAACTGTCAGGAGTCAGAGCATACAGGCTGTGGCCCCCATAGTGCAGGCATTCATAAATCCTATGCAGGAGAGAGAAATGGGGGCTGAGGCCTTGGAGAATGAGTGAGGGGCTTTGAGCAGACTGCTAGGGTAGAGCCCAAGTTGCTAGAGTTCACAATTCCTTGGCAAAAGCCCTGAGATGCTCCTGAGACTCATGAGGAGAGACTACAGCTGGAATACGATGTCTTGATCTTACCAGCACACAGAGAAAAGGGTCTTATTCTCCAGAGAAGTCAAATGCTGTGGCTCATTCTAGATATTAGATATATATATTCCTTTCTAGAGGCTTCTCTCAGGATTGCTCACACTACACTGTTAGTGATGACAAAACCTGGGATTCGTCAGCCTACCACTACTTAGCAGACCACTATAGCTGTGTACTAGGCTCCTCATTTGGGAAATTTGTCTGATGACCTCAAGCCATCTCATGGTCATCACAAAGATTTAAGACATTTAGTTGGCCTCGGTGATTTGAAAAGCCAGTCCCCCCAACCCCCTAGGAGTGATATCAGATGAGACTGGAGTGTTTCTACCTTGGGACTTTCTTATGGGGAGGCCTTATTGAATGCTCCATGGCTGAGAGTGTTTCCACCATGCTTTTTTCTCCCACTGTAAGTACAATGATAGTGATTTTGGATCAGCTCTGAGGTTGGGGGTGACAGACACACCTCTTAGTTCACTGTCCAAGTAGACAGATATACTTCTGCTGATTTAGGTCAGCATGCCCTGTTGGCATGTCTGTCTGACATATTGGGCTTTGAAAGCTGAGCCTGGGGTCTGGATCTGTGAACTGAACTCATTTTCATTGGAGAAAAGCTGTAGCCATTGGGTAGGTGGGGCTCAGGCAGAGCTGCATCCTGGCTGGGATCCAGTAGTGGAATTTCCATGATTTGCAGCCCCTTGGCGAGAGTTTCCCAGAGGCAGTTTAGAAAGGGCTCTAGCATGACACTCCTCTGTGAGAGTGGCGTGTTGAGGGTAGGGAGATCTCAGCTGCCACAGGGCATTGCTGCTATACTGATGTTTTAAAGGAAGGGCATGGCCTAGCTTAAGAAGCCTTTGAGGACAGTGAAGCGGTGTAGTAGCACACAGTATTGCATGGTGGGAGATCTTGGGTAGCAGAGGGACATGATGCAGTGTCAAGAGCTGGAGTAAGTGATAGGAGGATAAAAAACAGTGTTAGATTCTATGGTTGTGTTTTTAGAACACAATGCAAGGAACCCTGAAAGCACTGGATAGCATTTTTTAAAAGCAAGGTTCTTTTAAAGCCATCCATCCATCCATCCATCCATCCATCCATCCATCCATCCATCCACCTACCCATCCGCCCATGCACCCATCCATCCATCCATCCATCCATCCATCCATCCATCCATTTAGAGAGTGGTTAAGGACCACCCTCAGCAGCAAGGCTGCTGGGGACACAGCTTTTGTCCTGCTGTGCTGCTGAGCTACCATCTCTGGGATTCTTTCTCCTGCTTTGAGAAGACAGAGAACACAGGTGCTTTCTTCTGGAACAAAGAACAAGCACATACTTTATCCTTGGATACTATTATGGAAATGAAATCTTGGACAGACTATTTACTGTGTGTACACCTAAGAGTCCACACCTCACCAGGCAACTGTGAGAACACAGAGACCTGACAGTCTGAGTAAAGCTTTGTACTTAAGCAATGTGGAAAAGGAATGCCACAGTCTTCTTAGGCAACATAGTATTCAGATTGCTCCTTATCTTCCAGAGGACAGCATAGTTTGAATGTTAATTTACTTGTGGATCATGTGTGTTGAGCACCAACTGTCTACATCCAAGATACCCACTATAGATGCAGAGATGAACAAGCACTCAGAATCTACAGAGAGTGACAGGTGTGACTCCACTAACAACACAGTGAGAGACTGAGTTAAAATTGTGTTTAGGGCAGGGCAGAGAACTACATCTTTCACAAGCATCAGACAAATTCATTCTAATAGCTTCTTTCTCATTCCTGACTGTGGAATATGCTGCTTACTGACCAATGTTATTACTTAAATGCTTCCAAAGTGTCACAAATATTCCCCAGAGTTAAGTACAGGCAAGGACCCAGAATCTCAGGGCATCTTTGCTCCAGTCTATGTTGAACAAATATGTGGGCTCAGTCAAGGACAAGATACATTCTCAGAACAGCATCTCTCCCTTGGGAATGATAATTTGGAGAAGTCACAATGACATCAAGAGATTCTCTTCCAAGTTAGAATTCTTTAAAGCTCACTCTTCAAGCACAGACAACTATTAAAGGTTGGAGACTGGGCAGGATTGGGGTGGTGTGCTAGTAGCTACTATGGTAACTAGATTTAGTTTCTCTTTAAAGTCTTTCAAACATATATCTACAAACAAGTCTCACAGTTAAATAATAGTAATAACAATAATAACAATAACAACAACAATAACAATACCCCCAAATCTTGGAATTCTCGGCTAAAAGAGTATGAAGCTGTAGCTCAGACGGCAATCCCAAATTGGGCCAAGGCAGAATGAGAGTGGAGCTGAGAGGTACATATGGAACCCAGAGCAAGGAATGACAGGGTAAGCAGGCTCTTGACCTGTCTTTCTATGGGTTTCTTGGCTTACTAGAGACTGCCAGCCTCTTCCTTGCAAGACATACATCAGAGCCATGATGGCTAATCTTGCTTGTTCATTTGGCTGGATTGAGGATTGTCCAGGGGATTAATAAAATGCTCTTCTGGGGGTGTTTGTGAGGTCATTTCTAAAGACTATCACATCATACAATACTTGACCTAATAAATATGATGGCATTGTTGGTAGATGACAAAGGATAAACAATAAGGCCTAGCTAGACTTGGGAAGGTCACTGGGGACCTGTCCCTAGAGGCAATATCTTGCCTTGGCTCATTTTTCTATTCCTTCTCTCCACTTTCTGTCTCCTGAATGCTTCCCACCCACACATGTGATCCCTCTCCTGTGATGTGCTGCTCAATAGTGCCAAGAGACCATTGACTAAGTGCTAAAAGCACAAGGCCAATAGAACCTTCCTCTCTTAAGTTGCTTATGTCAGACCATAGTGGCAGGACCTAGAAAACAAAGGGATCCTTGTTAAGTAGCAGCCAAAGAGGCCACCTGGCTGAAGGGTAATGAAAAGACCCTCCCTATAGAAACACAGTGACCACCAGCCCAATGGTTCTAGACTTGGCCTGTGGAACAGCTTAAGGCAAATCCACTCATGAGAATTTCACCTCTGAAACAATGGCTTCTCTTTTGTGTTTTCTCAAGATGGCCCCTGGTATGTGCATCTTCCACACAGTTGCTAGGGAAAATTGACAGCCACACAGCTGGAACCATGCCCAAGTCTGACCCACAGCTTTTCCCTTTAGATCAAGTCCTCAGCCCAAAGTTCCCACCAATAGGGGACAGTGAACTCTTCTTGCTTGACTTCGTGGAACCCAAGAGACGATCCCATGATGGACACATGCAGAGTGTGTAACTCATCTGGCCTCCGCAGGCTCATGTCATCCACTCCCCAAGCTTGTCATACCATCATCACATGGGGCTGTTATTAGTATGCCAGTTATACTTTGTTTGTTTGAACTTAGGCCATTTTTTCCCACATGCTTATTCTTTAAGGAGATACAAGGCTTCTGCTCAGTCTATAGCTTGGGTGGTCCTGAGTTATTCCTCACATGTCAGGTTGAACCTTATATTTTCAGAGTGTATCCTTATCCCAAGGGAGGCTAGATGCCCTTTTCCTAAGCTGTGACCATTTGTTCATCAGTGGCATTCTCCAATAGCCGTGGTTCTCAACCTTCTTAATGCCCTTAATGCCCTTTAAGACACTTCCTCATGTGTAGTGACCCCCAACCATAAACTTATTTTTGTTGCTACTTCATAACTATAATTTTACTACTGTTATGAATTGTAATCTCAATATTTTTTGGAAATAGAGGTTTGCCAAAGGGATTGTGACCCACATGTTGAGAACTACCGTTCTAGGCTATTATGCTTTCCAGGGCAGGACCCTGGTGTTATTTTCCTTCAGTAATGTCTGATAAAGAAGAACACATATCTGCCTCCTTCTCTGAACATGAATAAAGACATGACTAAGAGGACAGTATGGCAAGATTGGACACTGACAGCATAGTCCTGGCCTGGGCAGCTTCAGCCAGATCAGAGAGACAAGGGACACTCACATATTCCACTTCCTTGGATGGGTCACCCAGACTGCCATTGGTGGTTGGGGCAGTGGTCTCTGTGCCCTCTGGCTTTTCCTGTGTCTTGCCTTCCTCTTTGGGCAAGCCTCCCTGCCCTGGGAGGGCTACCTCGCCCACCCCAAGGGCCTCGCTCTTGTACTGCTTGACGAATTCTTCCATTGCTTTCAGCTCACTCTCTGCAAGTCCGCGGCATCGAGAGGGGTCCTGGTCATAGATAGGGAGCTGATGCATGAGCTGGCGTCGGCGGTAGAGGGCACCCTCAGTACCTGTAACAGGCTGCTTCTCCTTGGGGATCAGCTCCATGTACTGCAGGCCCTACAGGGGGATAGGGTGGAAGAGACAATGTCACATGGCTATAGTTCACGGTCACAGAAGCTAAGACACAATCTAAGAACAAACTATGGCGATCCTCCAATTTTACCAGCAAGTGAAACATAAATACTTCTTCCTCTGTCTTTCCCCCCCCCCCCCCCCCCCCCCGCCTGCCATGTGTGTTTACATGTGTGTACATACATGCAGAGGCAGGGCCAACCTGAGCTGTTGTTGTTCCTCAAATGCCGTTGTCCTAGTTAATGTCAGCTAACATGACACAGCCTAGAAACATCCCCCAAAGAGTCAATTGAAGAACTATCTCTATTAGGTTAGTCTGTGGGCATTGAGGACTTGTGTTAATTGTTAATTGATGTAGAGGGCCCAGCACACTGTGAGAAGTGCCTTGGGTAAGTACCTGAGTAAGCTAGCAAGCAATGCTCCTCCACAGATTCTGCTTTGAATTCACACTTAAGTTCCTGCCTTAACGTTCCTTAATTATGGACTGTGAGCTGGAAGTGTAAGCTAAACAAACAATCCCACCAAACAAAGCACCCAACGCCCCTCAAAAACCCTTTCCTCCTCTAAATTGCTCTTGATTAAAGTGTTTTATCACAGCAACAGAAAGTAAACTAAGACATCTATCTACTTTTTCTTTGAGACAAGGTTTCTCATTGGCCTTGGGCTCACCACCTAGGCTGGATTGGCTGGCCACCAAACAAGCCCCAGGGATTCACTTGTCTCCGCCTTTCCAGGACTGGGGTCCCACGTGCCACTATGCCCTCTTTATAAAACAATGGATTCTGGGTGGGGGGGGGAATTGATCTCAAGCTCTTATGCTTGCTAGCCATGTGCTTTAGTTAGACAACTATTGCCCTGGCCTCACTGCACTACAGTTTTCAGCTTTAGTTTTTCTTTTACAAGCCACAAAGCAATACCTGCCCCTTGTCTCAAGTAAGAATACATAAGTGGGATCAAGAGTGCTTCGAAGGGGAAATGCATGCCCTGTAGCTTGTATATGCTGAGATGGTTCTGTATCTTTCACTTGGCGCTAGAACCGTGGATGCATGACGGTGTCTCAGGGCATCAAGCTGTAGGTCCAAGGGATACCTACTCTGTACGATGATGTCTTCTGATGAACACATTTCAAGATGCACCCTGGAGACGTAAGCAAACCAGCACACACGCTAGGCAGGTGCTCTGCCACTGTGCTACCAACTTTGACAGGTGAGAAAGAAACACTGACTCACACACCTGCCAGTTGGCTCTCCATTTGCTCATTGACTTGGCATGACAGTGCTGGCTGATGACTGTGTTAGTCTGTTGTTCATTCCCATGCACTACGGTGATTTTCACTTTGTGATGACATTAGGAAGGGACAGGGTATCTATTTACTCAATTCATTTTCTGTCAGAATGGAAATGAACTTCAATTTGCTGTTTTCTGAGGTAAAGTGATGGCGATGGCAGGTGAGATGGTTAATATCCACTGTCAGCTTGAGTGGCTTTAGAATCACCAGGGAAACACAGTTCGATGTGTGTCTGTGAGAATGTTTCTAGGACGGTTTAACTGGGGAGGGAAGATCCACCCTGAATGTGGGTGGCAGCACCCCATGGGTGGTATGAGTCTCACAGTGAATAAAAAACACCAGCACCCCTCTCTGCTTTGTGAGTGACTGCACATACAATTTTGTGACCAGACACTGGAGTTCCTACTGCTCTCTGCTTCTCGTTATGAGGGGCTGTTCCCTGAAACAAGGAGACGTAAGAAACCCTTTCTCTTAAATTGTGTTTGGCAGGTATTTTTGTTACAACAACAAGAAAAATAAGGAAAGTAAGTGTGCCTGCGCCACCAAAGCAAAGCCACTCCATTAAAGCTCTTCTCTGCTGTTACTTGTTGGGCAGTAACCAGATGATAAAACTGTTATGGAATTACAGCAACAGGAAGGCAAAGAGGCTGACCTCACTTGACCTGAGCCAGCATGGGACTGTCTTCTCTCTGGTCCTATAGTCTACGTGCCTTACTGCGACCTCTGCTGACGGAGATGCTCACGAGGGAAAAAGCCTGGTTGTATCTTCTTTACAAAGAAGGTTTGGCCAAAGTGTGTGTGTGTGTGTGTGTGTGTGTGTGTGTGTGTGTGTGTGTGTG
>OU015745.1:31049927-31060510 GCA_907169655.1 Acomys percivali
TGTGTGTGTGTGTGTGTGTGTGTGTGTGTGTGTGTGTGTGTGTGTGTACTCATGTGTATGAGTATGTTTACCTTCCAATGCAACCAGTGATGAAAGTTCTGGATTTAGCCTGTCTTAGACTGAAACCTGGCTCTGGGCGTGCTAGCTGTTTAACTGCAGCTCTCTCTTCATGTTTCTCAGATGCAAAAGTGAGCAGCACGCAAGCCAAGCAGGCTGCAGGGTCCAGGAACAGGCCTACACTGCCTACACCATGGTGCTCATCACATTCCTTCCCCTTGCTTTCCTCTCTGTGACTTTTCCTTTGGAAATGCACCTATACTTATCTGCCAAGTAGGTTAATTGACCCTGTGTGTGATAAGCCTTTGGAAAAGTCACTAAAATGTAGATACCCCAAGCACATGTCCCCAGCTCATCAGGGCAGCTGTGCATGCTGTGGGTGAATCTTAGTCACTGAGGCCAAGAGTTGGTCTAAGACCTGACACTACTGTTATAGTGTGAATGCAGAATATGTCTCCTACGGCTCATGTGCCCCAAAACTGGGTTCTCTGTTGGTGGTATTATTTTGGGGAGCTGTGACATCTTTGGGAGGTGGGTGACTGAGAGGACATGCCTTGGGATTGATAGCCTGCTCTCAGCTCTAGCATTCTCTCCCTCTGCTTCCCGCTCTACCGAGACGTGAGTTAGCCATCTGTTTCTCATTGCCTTTCCCACCTTGAAGGGCCGTACCCTTTCAAAATGTGAGTCAAGATAAGCGCTTCTTCTTAAGCTCTTTCTGTCCTGTGTTTCTGTCACAGCAACAAGGGGAAAATGAAACACTAGCAAGAAACAAATGGATGGGATAAATCAGCTAGGACTCCAGGCACCTCGCCGGGGAACTGAAGCAAGGCAAAGTACTTGTGCTCTGGGATTTTGAAAACTCAAAAATTCTCCAGGAAGGAGAAGTGCTGGGACAATTGGTAACACCTTAGAGGAGCTTGCGTGAGCTTTTCCTTGCCCAAGGCTTAATCACAGATTGCATTTTGGGTGAGAGTGAGGCTTTGCAGTGCAGTGCTGACATTGTTCCCTTCCAAATGGAACAGTTTTACTCCATTTACCCCGTGAGCAATACTCCTGATTAAAAGAAAAATAAATCTAGTTTAAAATTCCTTTTCTTAGAAGTATAATGAGATCATTATGAGAATATGGTATTTTATGGTTTATTAATTTTAAAATACATGTCAGCACCTCTAAGAGTAGAATCCACAGGGTCTCACGTCAATGGAACTCTCCTGTCTATATGACTGGTAATTGTCTGAATATTAATGTGTTCACAGATAACTACTGTTTCCTTCCCTGCCAGAGATGATCTCCTTAGTGGGTCGCAGAGACGAAAGGTCAGGGGTGAGAAAGGTCAAGGTCACAGTGTGAGAAACCAAGTGGCAAGCTTCTTATTTCCATCTCTGTCCCTTCCCTCATCACTAGCTTGCCTGGTTCCCACTGTCCATCCTCTGTGAACCCAGCTGGCCTGAATCTCACCACTCAGAAGCAGAGTCCCTTGGAATTGTGGGAAGTGATATGTAAACTTGTACTGAAAATTACAGTGAGCAGCCTAAGCTGGTTTCTGGTGAGAGTGAGCAGAGGGGCCACAGTGTGAGGGTTGACTGTGCCCCAAGGTTCATGTGCTAATGATTTGGTTTCCTTACTGGTGCTTTTGGGAGGCAGCGGACAGTTAGAAGATGGAGTGTAGTGGGATTATGGTTCACTTGGGGACAAGCATTTGAAGTGGGAGAGAGGAACCCTGGTCATTTCTTGCTTCCTTGCTGTGAAGTAAGACACTTCCCTCATGTTCCTACTGTAGTGCCACAGGGACCTACTTGACCACAGGACCCAAACTTCCAGAACCAGGAACCCAAACAACCCTTTTCTATTTATAAGCTGATTATCTCACCCAGTTGTCATGGCAACAAGAAACTGAAGAACCTGGGATGGGTATGTCCCAGGCCTGACAGTCACTGGGCTTTCTAATAACTACATTCTAAAGAAGACAAGAGCCACATGTCCAGCTTCTGCTGGAGTCAGATTGACATCTGACGGTGGATACCTTATTGACTGTGTCCTAGATACCAGGAACCGCCACACACACACACACACACACACACACACACACACACACAGCCCATCTGAGTCTTAGCTGGCACAAAAATGCTCATGGTACACTTGATCAACTCCAGGTCTATCTGCACATGTCCAGTTGCTTTTCCAAAAACAGGAGGTGGCCAGAGGCCTGGAATGGCAGAGGACAGGCTCAGCAACTAACCCATCTCCCCACATGCCTGATCCTTGTGGACCTCAATTTTGTCATCTAGCAAGTTAAGGACAGCCTGTGTGACCACTTAGGAGAGGACTGAGGCAAGCTTGCCTGACAACTTCACAACAGAAAGAGGGAGAAGTTGATGGTTCCCTTCAGCTAACTGCTGAAAGAGGGCCAAAGGGCCAAAGGACTCTACTTAGCCAAGGAGGCTGAGCTCCTCTAGCCAATACAAGGACAACAGATCACTTGGAACACCACATAGCTGGTGCCCCATCTGGTAAAGGACTCTTCCCCACCCTGTATTAGGAGGAAGTGAGTGTAGTGGCTTTTTTTTTTTTTTTTTTTTTTTAGTTATTTGGGAGTAACAAATGGATGCTAGCATGACTGTTGGCTAGGTGGCTCTCAAGAACCAAGGCTCAGTGCCTTGGGTATGTAGGAATCATCTGGAAGCCATGAAGAGACTTTTGTGCACTACCAGAGGTGTGTTGGGTGTGCCTGGAGGGGAGCCCTCAGACATTCTTTTGGGTGCACAGTGGAAACAGACATCCTGGGGTCAGTTCATCTGGGGACAATGGGCAGTGACAGAGAAGGGGCTGTGGCCATCCCAAGACAGCGAGGCATGACAGCTGAGTAAGCCAGTGTGTAGGCCAGGGTACAGGGCCATGCATATGGATTAGGACACAGCTTTGTGGGGCCTAGTCACCCACACAGACCTTCTTTAGGTGCTGCCTAGGCAATGTCTTGGCCCTATTAGCCAAAGCAGGGGTTTGGGAAGGTGGAGGTAAGAGCTTTGCTTCTCAGGAAACACCTCCCCGATTCCTGCTGTTGAAGCAGCCTAGTTATAGGATTCATCTCTTGGAGGAATAACTTTTTCTTGCTAGGGCTCTGGGCTCCCCCAAGTTCCATGGTTTAACAGTGGCGGGGATAGGTCACAGTATAGTGGGTCTTAGCACATTCCTGGACTCTTCTAATGTAAAGCTCTTATACATTGGCTAACTCCTTTGATTTTCATAGAAGCCCAGGAGGAAGGTACTGCTATAACCTGGGAAACAGGCACCAAAGGGTGAAGTAAGCTCTAGAATCATATCATGTAGTAGAGACAGCATTGGGCCCAGGAGCTTGGGTCTTAAGCTCTTTTCTTCCCTGTCACCTGGTATGAGGATCCCAAATCCCTTGGGTATGTATGTCTGTTTCTCTGGCTTTTGGTACCTGCCCCATCCCTTGCCAGGAATCCCATAGCACTGGTACTCATTATCTTTGCATCCATAGCGCCCCTTAACTCTGCGTTGCCTATGGGTATGTGTGGCTGCAAGTGGATTCTTGACCAGGCCTTGGAGAATGGGAGATTTCCTTCCTCAGGACCCAGTGTTCCTGTGGCAACTGTGCAGTGGATCCATCTTTGTATTGTCAAGAACCCTACATAGCCACTTGCCATTGGTCTGTGCTGTGAGGCTGTGAGGTCTGGCCTTGCCATTGCTTCTCTATCCATGCTCATGACAGACATTGCTAGTGAATCCTTGATGAAGGGCTCACTCGATATCCTGCTCAACCCAGGCCTCCAGGTAATCATTATGGATTAACACAGTATAGAATATGGCAGCAGAGTTAGGAGTCTGGGCCCTAGACTGGTGCTGGTCTGGCTTTTGTAAGACAATCTTCCAGGTGTCTCTGTGGGAAGTTGGTTAAAGTCACATAACCCAGACCTTTAGGGAGAGGTAGCTCAGATGGAAAGACTCATCTAGGATTTATGAATTTCTTGGTGTCCAGAGTAATGTTCCGCTCTGCATCTGTCAGGGAGATCTCAGGTGGAACGACTTCTAGAGTCCATAAACATCTGGAGAGGAATCAGCTATGCTGAGCACTAAGGGGCAGGCAAAGGGCTGTTTCCTGAGTTTTCTAGTAGAAGACACCTGGGCTCTGGAGTCAGGGCTTGCAGCCTGCAGTCCAAGGCACCTCCTTCCTGACTTTTCTCTTGCTATTAGCTAAGGGCTAAATGAGATTACATGTTATGTGTCAATCCCAGGCAACGGTGCTCAGAGTGCTATATTTTGTAGGATGCTGAGGTGTGATGAGCTCAGTGGGAGGTGATCACTGCTGATTGTCAGTGGTCACCTTGGGTGTGAGATCAGATCATGAAGCATGAGACTTCCAGTCCTGGGTGTGCTCCCCCTTACACTGGGCTCTGGCACACTCAGCCACAGAGTGGCTATGACACAGAGGGCGTGGCAGATACTCAGAAGTCATACATGCAGACTTCTCAGTAGATGCCTGTTCCCTCCTTCTTCATTCTTTCCCCCCCTCCCCTCCTTTCCTGGTTAGTGGTCAAAGCCTTCTCAAGCTTCTCTCCCTCCTTGGAAGCCTGCTTTCAAATAGGCTAACTCTCTTGGGTGCTTCCTCTTCCACATACCAGTCCTAATGGCCTGGGGTGGGGTTGGCGTTGAGGGAACCTAGACGTTGACGGGGTGGGTATGGAAGCCTGCGACCAAGGCTTAGCTCTACCTAAATCAGCTGGGCATCTGGCTCACTACAGGTTCTCTCTGAGCCTCAGTTTCCCTGTAACAGTGTATGTCTAACACATTGGTAAATTTGGTGACCAGTGCACAGTAGTATTTGATACAGAGGCACAGGCAGGTTGGCAGGCACCAGCTTGGAAGGCTGATAGAGCTCTCTAGCTCTCCTTCTGGTAGGGAAGGATGATGGACAGCCTGAATCTGTCCCACTTCCAAGGTTTAATCAGATTTGACCACTTGGTAATGAAAACAGAGGGGAGGGTGAGCGAAAAGAGAGTGTTGGCCAGAACTGAGAGCAGCCAGCTGCAAGGCAGACAGGAGGGGCTTTGTAGCCATGCGGATTGACAAGGCAGCATTCATCACATCCCTCCCTCCCAATGGCTGCCCCCGATTAGATGGGGAACACATCCTGGGCTTTCACCAGCTGCTTCCTGACACTCTCAGTCAGCTCTTTATGACTTGATGACTTTGTGACACTCCTTGATGGCTTACACACTCTAGGAGCTGATGGCAGTCAGGGATGTCTGTCTGGATCCCATGGCATGTCCTGGCTCTGCCACTGCTCTGATACTACCTCCTGTGGCCAGCCATCGGCCCCTGCTTCACCTGGACAACTTGAAAAAGCCACTCTGTTTCTTGTTGTATAAGGGACTCTCTTAGCAGTCCAAGACTGCTAAAGAGCTATTCGTTCCCTCATCTAAGATCAACAGGCTTCCATCTCTAAGGAGGGAGGTGTGCTCCTGTTTTCCCATAGGCTTGTTGAGGGCTCCAGATCATTTCATATGGAAACGAACATCTTGTAGAGATAAAAAGAGTAATCAGAGAGCCATTCCCAGTTCAGTAGTGAGGATTCCCAAAGACACCAATGAACGCCACCCTCCACCCCCACGGTATAGAACTGGACAGCCCCGCAAGAGTTTATATGAACACCTCTCCCCATTCTGTGGAGGAAGACTGAGGTCCAGACTGTCTTTGCTTCTTCATTATCTGATACAGAAGCAGAGCTGAAACAGCAGCCATTCCTACTTGATCACTGAATTCAGGAATCTGACGCAGCTCCTGCTTAAGAGGGAAGAACAATAAACACTCAAGAGGAAGAAGCCATTCTTACCAGTTTCTGGGTGACTCCTGGGGGAGCCCACTCATAGGTGATGGTGTCGAAGGTGGGGTCTTTGCCAGTGGCGATGGGGTTGGTCATGATCATGCGGTTCCTCTTATAGATGCGGATGCCATCTCCACCTTTCACCCTGGCAGTTAGGGTGGCATACTTGGAGTCCATCAGCAGGCGCCCAATTTTCCGATCGTCCTCCAGGTCAGAGCTTAGGCAGTGCTCCTCCTGGCTGCATTTACAAGACTTGCATATTTTCCTGGGGGACAGTGGAAACAAGTGAATTAATCCTCCAAAACGATGTGCTTCAGCTCAAGCAGCAGTACCTACTGTTTTGAAACCAAGCCTAAAATTTCACTGTATTAACCTGGAAAGGCTGTCAGCAGACTGACAAGGCCTTTGGGACAGGGAATGATATTGGGGCAGCACCAATCTCTCTGTCTAGCTTTGGCAAACTCAGAATGCAAGTATCATCAGAGAAGGCCATGTTCCATGTTGTTTGCAAACAAGAGCTGCAGTTTCCTCTGGGTGGTTACCATGGTAAATGCTAATTTATTCAAAATGTATGTGGATTGTGGCCTGAACCTGGCCCCTGACTTTCCATTTACAAATAAAGTTTTATTGAAACACATCCACATTCATTTATTTGTATTTATTCTTGGTTGCTTTGGGGGTGGAACAGCACAGTCGAATAGCTACAACAGAAGCCCTCTGACCTGCAGAGCCTACAATATTTATCACTTGGCCTTTTACAAAAAAATGCATGCTAAGTTCTCTGCTCTTAAGAATCCTTAAAATTGTCTCCAGTGATTCATGAGCTGCATAAGTTCCGGTCGAAATATTTCAGCATGCCCACTGAAGTGAGATCTGGTGGGAATTTTCTTCAGATTTGTGGACAGAAGCCAGGGGAAGGGAGTGAATTGAGTAAAACCTTCCAGCTGGGGAGACTGATGCCCTAGGGGAGTGGCTCTGTCAGGGGCTCAGGAGGAGGAGATACATCCTGGGGAAGTTTCAAATTCACTTGAAAGCGCTGGTGCCTCTCTCTCTGGCAATTAATAAAGGGAAGTGTTTGACTGTTTTGTGTCAGGCTGTTAAGGTTTAGAACTCCAGAGAGTTCCATGGTGTGAGAAGAAGAGTGTTCTTCTCTCCCTTCACAAACCTGTCATCATAGGTTTGCTGTGTAGTGTCTCAGACGCCCCAGTGCATACAATTTAAGAGATTGTTAAAGAGAGTGAGCGATGCTATGAACAACTGCAGGGACGAGGGCAAGGCAAGGGGGCAATGCATGATGGGGTCAAGGCAGACCGAAAGAGCCCTGCTGCTTTTACATCATCAGACTGTCAGAGGTACCATTGAGTAATCTTACATCCATGGTCCCGCAACTCTGATCATGCCCCTCAATGGGTAGTTAGCAATGTTGGAAGTTTTCATTATCATGATTAGGAGGCAAGAGGACCCTGTCCTTTAGTGGATAGATGCCTGGGATGTGGACAAAAACATCCTTTACCTCAGCCTCTCTCTATGAGGCACCATCAGCCCCCAAATTTCAATCGTGTGTGTGTGTGTGTGTGTGTGTGTGTGTGTGTGTGTGTGAGAGAGAGAGAGAGAGAGAGAGAGAGAGAGAGAGAGAGAGAGGGGGGGGGGGGGGGGGGGAGTTGAAAAGCTCATCTCATTTGAAGAGGAGGTTTAACTGGAACCTTCAAGGAACTCACAGCTAGCATGGAAGAAAGAGAGGAAGGTTTAACACTATGCAAGGGAAGGTTGAACTGGAATAGATGTTATTATATGGGATATACAGGATATGGGATGCTAGCCCACACTCACTTCCAAATGTGAGTAGGTCAGACACAGATGAGAGCCTAGTGTTCCGTGGTCTGGAAAATTCTGAGCTAAGGAAGACTAAAATAAAATCTAACTTTTGTTTAGTATCAGGTTGCATCTTGTGTGGGATGACGGATCGAACGCTATCTGGGGTGCTTGCACCCCAAGTTCACATTTGGTGGGCTGCCATGTGAGAAGAATCAAATCTATGACCTGAAGGATTTGTCCTAGCAGCTCAGGAGACAAAGGACCTTAAGGGCACTGTGTGTGTATGAGGCTGGGGTACATGAAAAGTCCTTTTTAAAAATTTGATTCCACAGGAGGAGTCCCCTGTTATGGGCATCTCATTGACAGTCCCCTGGACTCATTTGCTTCTCCTTTTGAGAGGCAGGCTGCAAAGCTGGTGATGGACGGTGGTAGTACTTTTCACTCGAGAGGTGAAACAGCAGAAGTGTGAAGAAAAGCACAGTGTGATGGGACACAGAAAAGCCCCAACTGTACACCTTCTGTTTTCTGCTTGACCCTCTGATCTCCCTAAACCCCACACATGGAACTGGGTGTGGAGGCTGCTATGGGCTGATCTGGTTAATATAGGGTGTGAGGATGCTCCATGAGCTGCTGGGAATACAAACCATTTGAGATGGGGATGTTAGCCAACACATTCTTTGATGTTCTTTGAGATCTCCTCCACATTACTTCCCCTGATACCTGTGCTCTTCTTACTGCTGGCCACACTGTGGCACTGTGACAGATGAGGAGGTCACCTTTCCACTCTACCCTAACTCTTGTCAGGTACCCATATTGTGAGAGACACATATATCCCCAAACAACCTAAGTGTATTTAATGTGGCCAACTCTCCTCCCTTTGTGGAAAACTGGGAGTTGTATTCTGTTCTGTTAGTTAAGCCCAGTAGCTGGGGGAGATTTCCCTTCAAGCCAGGTTGGTTGAAGTTCAGCCATTTAAGTATCTATTGTGATTTGAAAATGAAATATCCCCCATAGGCTCATGTTTGGACAGTTGGTCCCAGCTGATGGTGGTGTTTGGAAGGTCATAAAGCTCTGGGAAGTAGAGCTTTGCTGAAGGAAGAGTGTCACTGGAGGCAGGCTTTGAAATTTTGTAGTGTGGCCCCACTTTCTGATCACTGTCTCTTCTGGACTGCCGATACAATGAGATGGGCCAGCTTCATACTCCTGCTATCATGCCTTTCCCACCAAGATCAACTAACTATATGCCTTCTAGAACTGTAGGCCCAAATAAATAGATTCTTTCTTAAAGTTGCTTTAGTTGGGGGTATTTATCACAGCAACAGAAATCAAACTAACACAGTATCTTTATCAAGTAGCCAAGAAAACCGGGACCTGAAACTGTGTGGAAAGCCTGTCCCCTTGAGATGCTGGGGCATCGCTGTGTGAACATGAGTTGATTTAAGTTCTTAGTACGGTCATTCCAATGCAAGATGACATGCTCTATGTAGGACCTCCGAATACAATCTATGCCTCTCTCAAAATTCTCTTGCTACCCAGAACGGCAAGGCGACATAGGGATTAAAACAGTGCAAGGGGCTTCTGCTCCTAGGAAGCATGGGAGATAGGACCAGACCTGTTCTGCCTCCATAAACAACTGGACAACCAAGCCATGTTCACTACAGGGCTCTGTTAGGATGCTGGGCAACAACAGGCCAGGACTGACCCCTGTGTGCTGAGGGAACCCTTACTCCCTGTCTCATGAATAGAGACCATCTGGCTGTCCATGAAGAGACATGAAGCGATTCCTCAATATTGTTTGAGACACTGATGGAAAGAAGATTTAGGGCCAGTAGGGTTGACACGATGGAAAAGTTAACTTCTTTCAAGGCCCTAGTCTGCACAAATAGCTAAAAATGGGGATGGATGGACCTCACTTCTGGGAACACTTTACTGATGGAACCATCTCCCCAGCTCTGCCTTTGACTGCTAATTTAGTTAGGAGTCACACCTAGTCTCAAATCCACCCCAGAGCTGCTGCTGCTGTGAGGGAGCTGAGAGCAAGGCCATCTTCAGATTGGAGAGGAAACAGTTCTTTCCCAAAGCCACATTCCCATAGTCATCTGTTGAGGCTTGCACGTAAAGTCTTTCCAATAAGCTCATATGATTGAATACCTGGTCTTAGCTGATAGCTGTTTTATAAGGTTATAGAAGCTTTAAGAGGTGGAGCCTTGCTGGGGGAAGTTGGCCCACAGGAGTGGGGCTTTGAAGCTTTCAGAGTCCATCTCAACTTCCTGCCTGGCCTCTGCTTCCTGTTCCACTAAGATGTGAGAAGTACCAACTGCACTCTCTGCCACTATGCATCCTCCTGCCACATGCCTTCCTTTCTATGGCAAATGGTATCTCGTCCAACCATGAGCCAAAATAGATCCTTCCTCCTTTAAGTTGCTTCTTGTCCGATGTTTGGTTACAGAAAGAAAAATATATACAATCCTTGCTGGACCAGATACTATCTACCCTTGAGATAGTTTATGAAGTGCAAATTTTCCTTGTCTTTGCTCCCCCAAGATCTTTACAAGATCCACTCGTTGCTGAGTTAGGACAAGCAGGAGGGCCCTCGTTCCCCGGCTGCCCCTCCTAGCATCCATCCTATATCATGTCAGCAGGGAGAACCACCCACATTTTTGGAAAGGACAGTCAAGAAACAAAAGCAGACAGCGTCTCCTTGACCAGATCCATTACCTCCACGAATGAGGCTCGAAGCCGGAGCACATTCCCTTGCACCGCAGACAAGCCACTCCTCTTGCGGACTGCTGCTGGCCCAGGGACATCTGGAAAAGGACAGAGAGAGAGAGAGAGAGAGAGAGAGAGAGAGAGAGAGAGAGAGAGA
>OU015745.1:31078381-31092769 GCA_907169655.1 Acomys percivali
AGAGAGAGAGAGAGAGAGAGAGAGAGAGAGAGAGAGAGAGAGAGAGATCACAGATCACAGAGGACAGAGGATACCCTGAAGTGTCATTTATCAAGTACTGTCCACTTATTTTTGAGAGAGGTCTCTCACTGGCCTTCAAATTTCAAGCCTGGCCAGCAAGCTCTATAAATCCACCAGTCTCTCTCTGTCCCCAGTACTAGGATTATAAGAATGTACCAACATGTCTGGTCTTTAAAAAACACAATCGGTTCTGGGGATTAAAGCCAGGCTCTGATGCTTGCATCGTACCAGATGAATGGTCTTCCCGCCCCCACACTTCTTAAAGTAATAGTTTGAAAACACCAGCTAACAGAGCAGTTTCACCCAGCAAAATTTTTAATAGCGTTATCCACGCTTTCAAAATACTATTCACCATGGTTGCTGTGGTATTGAAGGCTTGGCTAAAATTATAAAGCACTAAACCGAATTGATACTGAGCATTTTTTTTTTCTAAAATGGGTGGAATGCCAACTCAGAGTCTTCACGATAAGGAGAAATACTATGGTCCAGAACCTTCTCAGCGTCTCCTGCACTTCAAAGACTCTGCAGTTGGCAGTGATTCCACTGTTTCCCTACGCTTGGTCAAGGTGGTTACAGAAAGACAAACCTCTGCAAATCTTCACAGATGGAACTTTTCCACTGGCCTATTTTGGTATAAATATTCATCAAGGGCTAGAAAATTAAACTAGATATGGGTCTGAGCTTGCGGAGGTTTGACCTCGATTTCAGCCATCTTTCAGTTATCCCTCAGGAGGGCCAGATCTCCTGAGATCTGGCGGCTGTTGTTTGGAGACCAGGGCCAACTGTCTCCCTGGCCTGTGGAAATCCCTGAAGTTTGTTCTCAGGGGACCTTTGGCTGAAAAGTGAGAGCTGCTGGAGTGACAGGAAGGCCCCGAGTTGGTACCATGGAAACCGGAAATGTATCAAGCGTGGCTCATCTGCATCCTGCCGCTGTTGCTTCGGTAGATAAGTTTGAAGGAAGATAATCAGACTTCTGATACATACATCAAAAAATTCTGAGTCTGGTTTGGCATGTCTCTCACTTCAGTTTCCTTTTGGTCTCAAGATATGTTTTAGGTACCACTAAGGACAGATGTTAAGGTGTCTGTCTTTCTCTACTCTTGCACCCCACTCCTCTTTTGCTAGCTCTGGTGTTGTCTCATCAACGTAAAGGTCTGAGAGTCAGCAGTGCCGCCCACATGGGGCCCCACGGAGGGAGAGGAAAATATTTTCCTTTCTCTTTCTCACATCTGTACCATACTCTCTACCCTCACCTTCTATTTTCCTCTTTTATCCTCTGAGGAATGACTGTGTCTGTCAGAAGGTGGGGTGGGGGTGGGGGCAATGGCGTTGTTTCCGCCCTCTAGGCATCTCTTTCTCTTACTTCCTGCTTGCCGTACTCTCTGTTCCGTCCATCATCCTCTTGAGCCACACTAACAGGGAGCTCACAGAGGAGGATGAGACCAGGTGGAGGATTTCCGCCCAAACAGGATGTTGTGGTACAGGAATTAAAGCAAGCAAGACAACAATTGCAGATGTCCCCGGCGACACATGTGCTCAACAGGAAAGCCAATGGGTGTTAGCAGTTCAGAAGAGAGAGAGGGCCCGGTCTGAATTGCCGGCCACATAGAAGAGGAGCCCCTTTCTGCACGCAGGTGTGTGCAAGAAAGTCCCGGAAGGGGAACCAGTGTCAGGCCATTCAGGGGAGGCTGGATGCTGGGAGGTACATGACTGAAGAGAAACCATCACAGACACGGCAGTGCCAGATAAATGGAAGGGAGACCCGAAAGCCCCAGCATCAGGGCCTTGAAACAGGCTTCTTCCTTAGGGTGGCATCCACCAGGCTGCTGCAAGAACTCAGGCCTCGGCCCCATTGCTCCTTCATTATCTACTCCCAGGTCCATCTCTTTTATTCTTAAACACTACCTCTTAAAAAACTTTTATCAGTACTTCGAGGGATAATTTACACAGAGCTTCCTCGCTCATTGTGCATGCATGATGCTGCCTGGGTGTATGATATATGTATATACATGTATGTACATGCATGTGAGCATGTGTGTTTGCCATGCTGTGCATATGGACGTCAGAGGAAAACCTGGGGTACTACTGGTCTTGGCTTTTAACCTTCTTTGAGACACAGTCTCTTGCTGTTCACTGCTGCATATGGCAGACTAGCTGGGCGGTGAGCTTCTGGTTCTCCTGACACAGCTCCCACCTCCCAGAAGGACCGCAGGGAGTGAAGATGGATGTGCTACTGTGTCTGGCTTTAGAGTTTAAAAATATTCAAAAATCTCAAGTATTCACTTGATTACTTTATATGTGTATTCCATAAGACCACTATCCAGATAAAATACCGAAAACCTACATTCCAGAAAGTTCCAAAGAGCCTCTTGTTGGCAATAACAACCTCGTAGAAAGATAGCTACCATTCTGTCTTCTATTCTTGTAGACTTCTTTTCTCCCTGTTTGGGAACACTATACAAGAGAAATACTACGATATTATATTATTTTGTTTCTTACATCTTCTGTTTAGCATGTTTAAGGTTACTCAGATGGTTGCATACATTGGATTAAAAAAAAAAAACCTGCTTAGTTTCTGTTATCTAAATATCCATTCTCATGTTGATGGGGATTTTAATAATTTTGGCTGTTGTAGGTAAAAAATCATCCCAGGCACTCTTGTGTAATTGTTTGTAGTGGGTATCCACGGTCCTTTCTCTTGGACATATCCCTAAGAGTGAAACTGTTACCAAGTAGACAGACATTAAACTCCATGAGAAGCTACCAGCACCTTCGTGTGTTCTCGTTGACAATATCATGTGACTTCTATTGCTCCATTTCCTTCCCAGACCTCGTAATGTCTACCTTGATTTCAGCATTCCACTGAGTATCCAACACAATCTCATGATGCTTTTAATCTGTATTTTTCAGAGAAATAATGATATCAACTCCTCTTGTCTTCACATACAAGCTAAAGAGGCCTCTTCTTCTGTGATATACCTGGTTCAGCCTTCACTTTTAGGAGCTGGAAAGATGGTTTGGTGATTATGAGCACTTGCCACTCTTGCAGAGGACCCAAGTTCAGTTCTCAGAACCCACATGGCAACTCCCAACTACTTGGAACTCCAGTCCCAGGGGATATGATGCCATCTGTGGGCCTCTGCAAGCATCTGAATGCACATGGTGCAATACTGACATGAAGGTACCCAGACACATGCTTAAATAAAATTTTTTTCCTTGGACATTTGGAATCAGTTTGTGGAAAGTTACCTATATATTCTGGATACATCCAGACACATCCATGTGTATAACACTTAGAACATTTTCTCTTTGTGCACAGCCTTTCACCTTTCAGTGGTGTCTTTTTTTTTTTTTTCCGAGACAGGGTTTCTCTGTGTAGCCTTGGCTGTCCTAGACTCACTTTGTAGACCAGGCTGGCCTCGAACTCACAGCAATCCACCTGCCTCTGCCTCCCGAGTGCTGGGATTAAAGGCGTGCGCCACCACGCTCGGCTCAGTGGTGTCTTTTAGTGAAAGAAAGGTCATCTTAATGGACAGCCACTTATTTTATTTATTTATTGCATACTCCCTCCAGATGAGAAGTCACAGGGGTCCAATCTTGATCATGGTGTCACTGTTCTAGTATTCTATATGGCAATAAACTATGGCCACTCTCCAATTAAGAAATCTCTTGGCCAGGGGCCTGAACCATTAGTTGGGATGGTGTTTATCATTCAAACATGAAGGTTTGATTCCTAGCACACAGATAAAAAGCTGAGTTTGGTAGTGCATGCTTCTCAGCACATGTGGATCCCTGTAGCTCACTGCCCTACATGTGCATGTACATGTACACACATGTACACATACACACACATGCACACATGTACACACACACTTGAACACACATTCACACCCAAAATCCATTGTGCTATTGCTATTACTTTGCTTTAGCAAGATTTCTTCTTTCCTCCCTTAGTCTTCCCAGGTTTTGTGTACACAGCTTTCCCATCTTTTATAAAAACCATGATCAACAGTGCTGAGTTTTCTTAAATATTACCCAAGAGTGTGGGAAGTTTTCTCTTACTAAGTCACTGGCATTTATTGTCCTCTGTCTAACTTTTCCATTGTAAGAGTCCTTTTCCAAGAACAGGATTGTTGGTGGCACATCAGTGCATGAGGCTAGATGGAGAGATTGTCCTTCCTATGCAGAGAAATGACACAAATCATAAAAGCGGTCTCTGGACCAAACTTAAATGAAGTCTGTGGCCCATCTCCTTCAGCCAAAGAACTAGGAAGTAGCCTTGGAATGGATGCCTGACCAATTCTTGGCAACAGAACCAGAAATGGACTTTCAGGAAACAACTGACCATTGAGTCTTGAGCTGACCACAGAGGCAAAGAGAGCTGCTTAGAAAAGCTGCAGAGACAGAGTGCTAGCTCAAGGGTAGAAATAACATTTTAAGGATTAGAGAAATTAAACAAACAAACAAACACACCTCAGATCTATTCATGAGGCAAAAAATATTCTCATCACTGCCCACTGCATCCGGCACTGAGTAGAGTTTTGCTTTGTTTTTGAGACAGGGTATCATGTAGCCCAGGCAGATCTCAAATATGTTATTTAGTTGAACTTCTGACCTTTCTGCCTCTATCTAACCTGGTTTATGTAGTGCTGAGGATAGACCTGGGATTTGTATATGCAAAGCAAGCACTTCACCAACTGAGCCACATACATAGATATTATGGTACTTGATTTCTCCTTGTCTTCCTCCTCTGTGTCTTGGTGCTGAGGGTGAAGCCCAGGGCCTTGTCTATGCTAGACAAATACTCTTCCACTGTGCTAAATTCCTGATCTAATTAGCACGTCTACAAACTAGCCTTGGGACCTTGCGCAAGTCATTTGGCCTTGCTGGCTCTGTGGCCTTGCCCATTCAACAAGAAAGCTGAGATTCTCTAAAGTCTTTCCTACCTTTCAAAAATTAATTTTAATTGTTTAAATGCAGAGCACAAGCATTATTCAAATAATAATACAGTGATTTCCCCTCTGATGGTCCTAACCTTCGGCCCTAGGAAAGGTGGAGGAGGTAATGAAAAGCCTTAATTAGCTACAGATCTTATTTTGGGGCTGTGTTTTCCTCCTGGGCTGTTGGGGCCTGCTGGCTGTGTAGGAGGACAGATGAGTTTCTCCATCAAATCATTCTCTTTCAAGTCCTTGCAAATATAGTTATGATGACCATGTTTTCATTTTCCAAAAAACTTGGCAGCAAATCATCTGAGGGTTTTTTCTAGGCCATTTAATCACATGCAACTAACAAAAACTCAAGAACAGTCAACCTAGTGACTTTTTGATATTAAAGCCTTACAAATTTCATTTTGCTGTATCACCTGCTGTGAAATGCTTTATGAAATAATTCAGATTTTCAGACCCAGTCGGAAATCTGAAGGAGGAACTGTGTGAAAGAAATCACTCTTATGTAAAATTCTGGGTCTCAAGGACCAAGGTTGTGTCTTTTAGAAGGATGATGTCATTGACATGGTGCATCCAGACAGTGTCTTCATTGCCACGGTGGCCTGTCCTTAATATCCCACCAGCCCAGCACATCTTCATTGAAGAAAAGGAACAAGTTCTCAGATAGTATCTGGAATGGAGGGATATACTGTATGCATTTCTCTACTGTGTGAGATAGCTGATATCCCTAAGTTAGACAGAGAGTGTGATGGGGAATATGAACACCAGATATGAAAGGCACAAAGTGGGACTATGACGGGTCCTCCACTATGCTCATCTTTCAACACAGATCTAGTTGCCTTCTTGGGGAGGCTTCCTTGACCTCCCTGAGGAAGATTAAGTACTTCTTCATTTCATCTTCCACAGCATTACTTTTGTACCTCCAGTCAAGACACTGCTGGCTAAGTATAAGAATTTAGTCTTCTATTTTTTTTAAAAAAATGAAATCAAACCTGAATAAGAGAGATTCACTGACATAATATTTTGTTGTCTATTTAGAACTTCGCTCTTGTAGTGTCTTCTAATGGTGATGATAGCTACATTTAACACAACAGGTGTATGTCAAGTGCTATGCTGGGGACTCAGCAGATTATTGTAATAAGTAGAAGGCTTTTAGGTCCATTCTTATTCAAGATAATGGAATATGAGTAGCAGTACTATATTTGAGTCTCATTTATCTACTCCAGCAGCATCAGAACTCCATCACCATACATATGTGAATATATGCTTGTACATACCTGTATCTGTGCATGTGCATATATTATATGTGTGTAGCACTGTTAAAGCTTTATTTGAGATGGGAATGGACCTTCTGGCTATCTGATAGGAAGGCATCTCAGAATATTGTTTTCAATGGTAAAAATCCCAAAGGCAACCAATCAATTGAAATGATATAAACACATGAATGCAGAGCTATAGTTCCGTAACATATGAACCCTTTAAAAATTAAGTACTATAAGTAATGATGTGTATTATAAGATATTTTCAGAGCAAGGGTGAATATAAATGGCATGCCCAGATTCAATCTAGTTAAATAATTAGTGATATCCATTTTTACTTAAGGCCTGAGGCTCAAAAACTTCCGGGGCCTTTGCCATCATTCTTAACAGAAGAAAGTCCTACCTTTTAGTGAGAGATTAAATGTGTAAAGATACAATAGTTTTGCGCACTAAGTTGCCTGGTAACCCCAGTTGTAACGATAGCTATATCCCATAAAAAAAAAAAAAAGAAAACCACTAAGGATTGAGGGATATAGTTCAGTGGTAGAAGACTCATATGGAAAGCCTTACATCTTATTCTTAGAAATTAAAAAGTTAAAACTAACATGTATGTACTTTGGCTCAGCATAGTGGCACACACCTGAAATCATGGACCTTAGAAGATTGAGGCAGGAACATCATGAGTCAAGACCAGTCTCAGCTACACAGTGAGATTTCCTCTCAACAACAACAAAAAATAAGCACCCCTGCCCCTATCTACCAGGAAGATTTCAAAAGAATCTCCCTTATATAATTTACCTGTCCTGATGATGAGAGTCAAGTCCTCTTAAATAGGAACCTGGATGGCCACAGAGTCAGCTCAAGTGGAGAGAACAGGAGTTCCTTGTGGGGTGAGTGGCTGTCCTCCAGCATGGGGACAAAGCTGGGATCCTCTTTCCTTCCATCTCCTGTAGCCAGCAGATGTCTTGAGCCAGTCACCTTGGTGGTCAGTCTCATGAATCAGTAGCTAGAAACACCACTTAGTCATGTGGCCCAAAAAGATGCTGCCTTCTTAAGGATAGGATTCTTATAGGCCATTATCCATCTAGTAGCCCTTTCCCTGCTATTTTACCCTTTGGTGGGCCTGAAATCAACACAAATACAACCTAGGGTTCAACAGTCTCTGAGGATATGTACTTAGCACAAGCAACTGGTCTACCTCCCTATCAGCATGAATGCTAAAACTAGGTACTGGTGGGACCTGGGAGCTACCTTTAAACTCTGTTTCTCATTATTGCTAACAGTCTTGTTTAGAATGCAAAAAAAAAAAAAAAAAAAAAAGTGGAAAAAGAATCGACACACTTCACTGTCACAGTGAGGCAGCATATCTGGGGTTTCTCTGAAGGCATGCAGTCCAGGGAAATGTCAAGATGGCTAAGGAAAAAGGATGTGCATGCATGCGTGCATGCGTGTATGTGAATGTGTGTTAGGTGGGAGGTCAAGTCATGCACAGAATCTGGAACACTGACATTGTTAGGCCTTGTATGAAGAATGAATTCCATCAGATTGAAGTTTGCATGGTAGGAATCTCAGAGCTTTTGTATTCATGGCAGAGTATGACAAGATAGTGGAGTAGAACCTAATAAATGTTAAATAAATATTTGCCCAGGAAGAAATAAATGGATTTCACTCTGTTTTATAAGGAAAGTATCTAAGGGTAAGTGCCTGTGTAAGATTACAAGGGTGAGGTTGGACAAGGTGAAGGCTGCTGCTGAAAAGTTGGCAAGGAGAGATCCAAGATGAACTGCTGCTACCCCCATGATTTTGCATATGGCATGGCTTGAACATATTTATGGCTGGATCAAGTTTAGCTACAAAGAGAAGGTCCTGCAATCTGATATGTTAGAAGCCGCCACATGTGATGTAGGCAAACTAAACTTGCTCTTCCAACATTCCAGTGCTCAGTGACCTATGAGATATTTGCTTTGTGCTGATGAGAGGGAATGTCAATAACAGCAGAGGGGACATGTTTATTGCTTATTTCACCTCATTAAACTATCATTTACATGAAGAATTACTATTATCCTGTGTTCTAACATGAGAGATCAGAGGTCCAGTGAGGATGAGTAACTTGGCAAAAATGTGGACCTGGTAACAGAATTAGGTCTTATCTCTAGATCACTATGCTAGCACTATGTAGATCCCCCCCCAACCCATGTGTGCAAGTGTATGTACATGTATGTGTGCATATACAGAGAGGCAAAAGGTAAATACCAAATGCCTTCTTTCATCAGTCTCCATTTTATTTTATGAGACAAGATCTGTCATTGGAACCTAAGGTTTCACTATGTGGTCTAGGCTGGCTGGTCACTAAGTCCCAGAGATCCTCTTGTCTGCGCCTAGGATAGTTCTAGGATTACAGGAGAGCTTTGCCATTCAAGTCTATTCAACTCTCTGGCACAATGATTCATTAGTATTCATCTCCATAGATAATTTTTATGCATTTTTTAAAATAAGAGAAAAATTTAATCCATGAACAAATCATGTGAATTTGTAATAAGCTACCTGGACCTGGGCATTCATAATCTTTGTCCTTCAAACCAGAGAATAGCCAAATAGGGCCTTTAATTTTCTCTCCCTTTTGCAATATTTCCTTTTAAAGCATGTCCTTTTGGGACTTGAGGCTGTGGTTTTTTTTTTTTTTTTTGGTCCTGATTCACATATTACTGTGTAGACTATGAGTCAAGCTGACCAAGCATGTTGAGATGTACATTCCTCAGGGAAGCTTATCCACACACTAATACTTCCTGGAATCTTGGGGTCTAGTATCTGTAGGATCTATTTTAAGAATCAGGATAATAATGTGATTCCTTGAATGGCTTCTGTACCAGATGCTTGCGTGTAGGATATCATCAGCCTTCTAGAAAGGCAGGAAGAATATAGAAGGTTTCTGTTGTACCCCTGGAAATAGCTTTGACTTGATATGGAAGCCAGTATACTCCTGGTGGTAACTCACATTTATGTCAGAGGAGAACAGATGCCTGCTGACATTGGGCAAAAGCTGAGAAGTTGTTCCCCATATGATCAGTGAATTTAGTGGGCTGACAGAACTTAATTTATGTGGAAACTTACAGTAATCATCATCTCCTTTCTCTACCAGACCTGTGCTTTGGATACGTGAGCTCCGGCTTTGTGATCTGAGGGAGCTGGCTTTGACTTCTTAGCCTGTCATGTTAGGGAAGCCGTTTAAGTGCTTAGTCTAAATTTACTCATATGTGGAAAAGACTTGGCTGTACTCATTAGGTGGCTCTGAAGGCTAATTGTAATGGTGTCAGAACACACGTCAGGTGTTCTGAGTATCCTGGAGGGGTGTCTACACAGTCCCACTTTTGCTTTATCCTAAACTTGTCTGTCCTAACAAAAAAAACAGATAAGTCTGCTGGGAAGAAGGAATCCAAACAGTTGATAACAGTAAGAATGAACAAAGTCCTTTGGAGAAAAGGAGCAAGCTGGTCATTTCTCATATAAAAGAGCAGACTGCAGCCTTAAGAGTTGCTGTGAGAACTTTATATAGCTTTGTGGTTACATTGTCCTTTCTGATTTTGTATAGGCCAGGGTCTGGGCTAATAAAATGGCTCAGTAGGTAAAGGCACTTGCCATCAAGCCGGATGGCCCAAGTTTGATCCCAGAATCTACATAGTGGAAGACAGGAGCAAGTCCTGAAAGTTGTCCTCTGACATGTGTTCAATGCCATAACACACACACACACACACACACACACACACACACACACACACACAAACACATACACACACACACGCAACACCATAAATAAATAAATGTAATTAGAAAAAAACAAGCTTGGCGTGGTGGCGCACGCCTTTAATCCCAGCACTCGGGAGGCAGAGGCAGGTGGATCGCTGTGAGTTTGAGGCCAGCCTGGTCTACAAAGCGAATCCAGGACATCTAAGCTACACAGAGAGACCCTGTTTCAAAAAACCAACACTCCCTCCCCCCCAAAAATACCCCCCAAAAACAAAAACAAATGTCTGCCTCAAGTATCTAAGCTTAGATACTAAATATATATCAACTATTAAAAAGATTCTTAGTGCCCACAGGCCCCTAATTCACCTTTAGCTTTTAGGGAAATTCCACAGATGGCATTTTCTAGAGCTCCAGGAAATGTATGCTGTTGATATACATGACACCAAAAATGTTCAGGACACCAAAAACATCCCAAGTGCAGTCAAGGAAGCCCCCTGATCACAAAAGAATCTCACAGAAGTGGCTTTTGGCCCTACACCTGTCAAAGCCTGGCAGCTGCTGACCAAATCCTCTTTCTGTAAATATAGTGGAAGAACAGGGATCGTTCTAAAGGAGAGTAGTGAGGAACAACAGTTGTCTCTTCCTCTGGGATGTTCTAGAAGGCTGCTGGACAATTTTGCTTTCCTGAGAATAGAGTGTTAGGCCTATTTTGCCACAATCGATTGTTTAGGAGATGGTCCGACATAAAAGAGAGAGCAGTAGGAAAGGTGTGAAAGGAAACAGGAGTTTATCCAACTTCTGCCACTTAGGAAAATGACCTGTGAATAATCCTCCAGTGAGCAAATGCCTGGAATAATAATGATTATTAGTTAGTTAGTTAATTGATTGATTTTGTAGTGCCTGGGATAGCATCCAGGGCCTCCAGTATGCTAGGCGCACGCTCTCCCTCTGAGGTACATCCCAAGCCCATTTCATGCCTATACTAACTGCAGTGAGTCACCCTCCTGCCAGAGAAACGAGTGTTTAGATGGTGTTGGGTAAGTGGTGGTGAGATAAGAGCACTCCAGGTCTGCTATGAATCATGGCAGATCTTTGTTTTATTATACACAGGCTATTTTGAATACGTGAGTAGGAAAGATAGAGTGATTCTCTCCTCTGCCCCTGCCCCAAGTCCAGTCCCACGCCTCTTCTGGAACCCAGTCGGCTCATAATCATCTCCTCTTGGAAGTGCCCAGACTATAGGCACGAAAGAGACATGCAGAAGCTGGGTGGTCTGGCTCTCTGCTCTGCTGACTTCAGCCTGTTTTTGCCCTGCCTCAGGAGCCCTGCAGCTCATTTGACTAGAAGATCCCACTCCACCACTGCAGGTGGCTAGTACTGCACGGCATGTTACCTGTGTCCACCTGACTGTGCCTGTTCAGACACACCTGTGTGTCAGCATGGGTGTCTGCCACATGCAAGGTGATGATTCTTAAAAAAAAAAAAGACTTAGATAGAGCTGGTGAGATAATTCAGCATGTAAATGCATTTTTCTTACCAGCCTCACCACCTGAATTTGCTCCTTTAATCTCACAGTCGAAATCGAGAACCAAGTCCTGAGGGTTGTTGTCCAATCTCCATACATGTGCTGTGACACACATGCACACACACATGTACTCTCTCTTCCAGCTGTTTTTGGGGACAAGTTGATGTCTACACCTATGGGCATGCCTCCAATATGCTGGCTGTTAAGGTCTTTGAGTGACAGTTTAATATGTTTTTAAGACTGGGGGAGCCAATGACAATTCTGGAGGAGCCCTGTTTATGTTGGACTGGCCTGCCCAAGCCACGTGCCAGAAACTTTGCACACAGCAGGAATTAGAGGTAAAAACAGGAAGGGCTTTGGACATAGCACAGGACTAACCTGGAGCACAGGATGGCCTGGAAGGATGTGATGTGGAGACATGTGGAGAAAGATGCCTAGTTGAACCTGGACACACACTTGTACACCCCATCACTTAGTGCTCCTTGAGTGTGTGTTGAGGAGCAAAAAGAACTGAGTCCTTCAGAGGCAGGACATTGGCAAATGCAACAGAGTGAGTATGCCTTAAATCTCTTTGTCCTGACCTCGCCCATGTGAAATCCCTGGAAGTGGATACTGGCCATCAGGGGATCTTTCAGAGCCTACTAGCCTTCTAAACACATTTCTGCAACCTCTGGTTAGTAGTTTGACTCCTCTGAGCCTCAGTTTCCACATCTAAAAGTGAGAAAGAGTTCCACCAGGCCCCCAACTCCGTATCCCTGGGGCAGTGAACTGCTCACTCACTAGCCATGCAGCTTCAGAAGAAGAAACTTGATTCTACAGAAAACATACTTGCTATCTGTTGGGTGAGAGTGGAAGCAAGATCATTGCTCTTTGCCCCAGTTTATCAAGGGGTGTGGGCCCAAGTGGCTTAGGCATAGTTGATTGCAAATTGGTAACTATTTACTTGGGACAGCAAAATTAAAGCATGCGCCTTTTGTATCCATACACCATGAAAATGTACATCAATCACCACCAAATATAGTAACGGCTGACATATATAATATATAAATATAATATATATATAAATAATATATATATAGTGTGTGTGTGTGTGTGTGTGTGTGTGTGTGTGCATGTATGTGTACAAGTGCCTGTCATAGCCCAAAGCCAACCTTGGCTACTTTTCCTCTGAGGCCATCCACTTTGTGTTTTTGAGGCAGGATCTCTCATTGGAACCTGGAAATTGTCAAGCAGGCTAGACTGGATGGCCAATAAGTCCCAGGAATTTGTCTGTCTCTACCCATCAGTGCTGAGATTACATGTATATGCCATTGCTCTTTATGTGGGTGCTAGAGGTTGAACTCAAGTCCTTATGCCTGTGTGGCAAACACTTTACCAAACAAACTATCTTCCCAGCTCCACTAAAGGCTGATTTTGAGCAAGTGCTCATATGCTAAGCTTAATATACACCATCTCACCAATTATCACAGCCACCGTGAGAAGTCAATGCCACTATCGCCTCTTCAGTTTTCAGAAACTGCTAGGACAGCAGCACAGAAGTGAATTACCTTGCCCTAGTGCCCAGCTAGTAAGTGATGGAGCTGGGGTTTGAGCTTATCTGATACCAAAGCCCATGGCAGTAAACACAATTGTTTTTAATAAGCACCAGAAGAAGAAATTTATCCTAGTGACTGGTTCTACCTAGTGACAGGCATTTGGTTTTCTTTGTTGCCAAGGAATGTTGGCAATTTCACCATGCCCAGGGACCTGCCTGTCCTGGGGAATATCTTCTTTCTCAAGAGAAAAGCAAATGATGGCTCAAGAGCAGCCAGTGGCTTGGGACTGTTCCCCAGCCTCTGTCTCTGTGGAGGAGAACATGCATCCCTCAGTGAGAGGCCGGCAGCCTGTCTGGGCTCAGTCACATGATCTCCAGGGCCACTCCAGTCTGGGATTTTATACTTTCTCTTGAAGACCTTTTTATGTCTTCCCAGCTGCTGGGGATTCCCACCCCTCCCAACCCCTGGGGGATGGGGACACTGTGCAATCCATGTTAAGCCCTTTCATATTTTGTAAATAGGTCCTTTGCAGCTCCAAGAGTCAGAAATTGGTTCAGAATGTCTACGTGTGATTATGCTTCCTGAAGCCAAATGCTTTAATGCCCCCCCCACACACAACACAGTTGCAGATTGCTAAAGTAAATATGCAATAAACTCTTTTCAGTGTGCTTTTGATAGGGCACAGTTTAGTCACTGCTGTACCATTGGCAAGGCCCTCTTAGGTTTCCTGCCCTTCTCTCCACTCTTTGGGTTGAAGGCATTGGCTAATCCACCCTGTGGTGATCTTCCCCAATGGTTGAAATTCCAAGAGGTAAAAAATACCCACCCTTTCATCTCTACCCACTTCATTCTTTCTCTAAGCCTGTAATTGGATCTAAATGGAAAATAAAACCTTTGCAGGCCAAGGAAGTTGGCAGTAGACGGTGACATGAAGCGGAACATGTTCCATCTCTAATCCAGAGAATCACGCCCTCCTGTGCAAGGGACAATAAAAACAAGGCGTTCTCCAAGTGTGGCTCTGGGTATCGATGAAGGGGAGGGATTGCTATAGATATCGTTTCTCATTCTAAGATGTCAAGCAGCTTATAGCAACACACTCCCAGATCATTTGACCTCTCTGAGGACAGTGAAATGCTGTCACCACCCCTGAGTTCTCAAACTTTGACAGGAATTTGGGGGCAGCAATGCAAACATACCATATCACAGTGCTACAAACAGAAAGATAATCCCACATGTGCTCTGGGCAGTCACTGTGGGCTTAGCTGTCAGATCATCTCCTCTTTAGTCGTCCGGTTTGTTTTTTTTTTTTTTTTCCTTTT
>OU015745.1:31097769-31123391 GCA_907169655.1 Acomys percivali
GTGTGTGTGTGTGTGTGTGTGTGTGTGTGTGTGTGTGCACATGCATGCATGTGTGTATGTGTGTTGTGTTTGTGTGTATTCAGGAGGAGGCCAGGGGGCATACTTGGCCATTGTTTGTAAATCACAGCCACCATTGACCCATTGACAAGGTCTCTCATTGGTCTGGACCTTGCCCAGTAGGATAGTCTAGCTGGCTAATGAGCTCCTATGGACTCACCTATCTCTGCCTCCCCTGTGCTGGGCTCATGAGCATGCCCCCACACCAGGCTTGTCTTATGTAGGTTTCAGGGATTGAACCCAGGTCCTCATGTTTACTAGGTGAGCATTTTACCAACTAAGCCATCTCCCCAGCTGGGATTCTGACTTTGTCCTTAACACCGATCAAGCCCGGTGAGACCAGAAGAGCTGGCACAAGGGTTTAGCTTGTCTGTTTTGTTCAAGCATCCAAGGTGGGCTGCGCTGGAATGTTAGAAATCCACAGTCATCAACAGAAGCCTTTGGACGGAAGCTTCCGACCAGAAGCTCTCACAGTAGCAGATCCTCAGGACGACACCATGCCAGAAGCTCTCATGTCTCAGAGCACCGAGGACAGGAGCCAGGAGTGTAACAAAGGCATGCTTTATCCCTTTCAGACTGGGTAGAGGCCTTCCTAGTAACGTCACCACCCACTCCCAGCCCAGCCATTCTTCTTGCCTCATCTTGAGAAAACACTGTTCCGGGAATCACCGTAGCTGCATTAACTTCATACTGTGTAGTTTCAGCTACAGATGCCTCCCTTCTTACCTTTACCTCTGGCTCCACGTACATTGATGGGTGCAGCTGTCACAGCACCTTCTTAGGATGGAGCACAGGGGATACTGTCCTGGGTGCCCCATCCTCTATTTTCTAGAGAGCCACTTGCCACGGGCAGACAAGAGATCCCTGCTGTCCTCTAGAGCCTGTCCACATCCCAAGTCAGGGGGCCAATTCCTATGCTTCAGGTCCATCTGTCAACCCACACATTAAAGGAGGTCCTATAGCCATAGACCTGCATGGCTGCCAAACTGTTATAGCCTGTGTCTGCTCAGTTACATGAAGGGAATGTGGCCACTGTACCTCAGCTGCACTGCAGCTTTGAGATGCCCTGCACTCCTCCCTCTTATCTTTCCGTGTATGGTGCGTGTGGGTACACATAGAGCTATACATGTGGAGGCCAGTGGTTAAATTTGTATGTCGTATCTTACCAGTTGGGCTAGGCTGGTGACTAGTGAGCTCCAGAGAGCCCCCGTCTTTGTCTCCCAAGGACTTGGATCGTGAGCATGTGTGCCACCATGTTTGGTGTTTTACATGGGTACAGTGGATTGAACTCTGGTTCTTTTGCTTGTGTGGCTTTATGGACTGAGCTCTCTATTTCTTGCAGGAAAGAAAATAGAAATCTAGAAATCTCTTTTGGGGGAGTTTGAACAGTAACAGGGTCTAATTTTCTCAAGGCTCATTGGTTTGAGGTACTGGAAAGGTCCATTCATACGGAGTCCTGGGCACCTTCCTTAAGCAAGCATTGGAGATACTCCATATATTAAAGACAAATTCTTCTGCTTGGAGATTGTTGGTCTAATAATTAACACCAAGACTTTCTACCTGATAAAGCTTTTGCTTACTAGATCTTGGCCACTCAGAGAAAATGAAAGTTCAAGGGCTTCCCTTATCAAGGGTCACGTAACTAAAAATTGCCAGCACTGAAATTTAAACTCACAAGTCATAATTGGAGAATGTGTTTTTACCTGTATCGTGTGGTCCTCCCATGACCCTGGTCCTAATCATAGAGGAGTGAGTGGTTGTCAGGGTAAAAGTGAGTATTTGGTTCAAGACAGTGCTGTGGATACCCTCCACACCTGTCCCCTCATCATCTGGGAGTTTTGAATGACTCTCACAATCCTTTCACCATTCATGAATGAGTCAACTGAACATGCAAAATACTGGATTGGGAACTGGTGTGGGTTCAGTCTTGAGGAGGGCAGACACTAGCAAACACAGTAGGGAGGGGGTTTGTCCTCACAGGTTGCTATCCAGTGGATGGAGGTGGCATTCAGTCAGTGACTAGATATTTAGTTAAGAAAATTACAGATTTTACAAGGTACATAACAGAGAGTAAATGGAGTAGAAATTGTTTATTTTTTCTTTGTGTCATGGGGTCCTGAAAAGCCTGATGGTGGCGGCAGTATGTCGGCTGAGACATGGAACAGGGGAAGGAATTAGATGTGAGTAGAGCCAACAAGGAGAGAGTACTCCAGAGCTGTAAGAGCAAAGGCCCCCAGTGGGCTTGGTGGGTGAGGGGTGGAAAGGTCAACTTAGAAGAAGAGCCATGTTAGCTGGAAGGAACAAGAGGAGGTCAGGGGCAGGCAGGGCGGGATCTCCGTGACTCCTTTAAGCCACACCAAGGAATTAAAACTCTTCTCTGAGAGCCCCTAGACGTTGCATATTCCTGCTTTCCAACTGGAATACAATGCATGCCACATGTGACACTTCAAACTTCCCGATAGCCACATTTACAGAAAGCAAAAAGAAACTGGTGAGAAATTTATAATAAATTTCATTTAATACGATATCAGCAAAGTGTTGCCATTCCCAGATGTGCTTGAGAGAAGGCTCACTGAGATGGTTCCTGTTCTTTTAAAAGCTGGTTAATAAATTAACTAATTAATTAATTATTTTTATGTCTGTGAGTGTTTCGCTTACACAATGTGCGTGTTTGTGCACCATGTGAATGTTTTGTACCCGTCAGAAGAGGGTACCCAATCCCCTGAGACAAGTTATGGACAGTTGTGAGTCTCTACTTGGATACTGGGAATTGAACCTGGGTCTTCAGAATTGAACCTGGGTCATCTGGAAGACCATCCAGTACTCGTAACTGCTGAGCCATCTCTTCAACCCCTTCCATTTTTTTTTTTTTTTTTTTTTTTGTGCTGCAACTTTGAAACAACCGATCCTCCCAATACATCTCCCTAAAGATTCACCATACTACAAAGATTTGGTGTTCTCGTGTGTCTAGGGCCTACCATATTAGACAGAGAGGGCCTCACTGCAAACTAAAAAAAAAAAAAAAAACAAAACAACAACATCAAAAAAACCATGACCAGCAAGTGGGAATTTAGCTCATCATTAGCATTCTCTCACCATTACTTGGAGAAATAGTGGGGCTGTAAAGTCAGTAATTGACTGGTATCTTTTGGTCTGCTGTGGATCCTGTACTAAAAGGGACAAGTGATTTTTGCCAAAGTTACAAAGTCATAAAGAAGTAGAAGCAAGATTTGAACCCAGTTTCCTGGCTTCACACCAGGCACTTTCATGCAGCTCCACGGACTGCAGCTCACAAGAGCTTTTTCATTGTTAGCGTATAGCAGTCATGGCCCAAGATGTCTCCATCTTCGAGTGTGAATAATGACTTTTATTTGGTTGTGATTTCTAAGAACATCCTGTATCCATTAAAAACACCTAGCACTTAAGGATTAGTAGATATAAATAATCCACAGGCCACATAGTCTATTTTAATTAGCTGTTATAAATATGCGTGAGTGACATACTGTAGCCTAATTTGTGTTAATTTCGACTCACATTTGTGCCATATATTTTGTGACTTGTCCACAAATTAAATCTTTTGGTTTCTTTCCTGCTATTTTTTTTTACAGGAACTTTAATTTTAGAATAAAGAACTAATTTTCTCCAGATTTTTGGATAGGCTCCCAGATTCAGAAAGGGTTTGCCTATAGGGCCAAAACATCTGGATTAAAAACCACAATTGTTGGATCCAACCAGTGTTCTGCTTCACAGTCTTTGACAGGGGTGGAGAAAGATACAAGGAGACTCTGCCTGTTTGAGGATTACTATGCCAGGAGCTAGAGTCCTGAACACTAAGCCCAATTATGCTAACATCAGTGTGGCTAACCCCTTACCTTAAAATTCAAGTTTGCTGTAAATCACCTGAAGTGACTGCTAGGTTTGTCCTTAATGTCAGCTTTGCAATCCATCTGCAGGTGCAATGGTAACCGTTTCCCATTTAATCAGGTAAAGGGAGCACAAAGAAAGAGTACAGGATGTATACCTGGAAAATAGCTCTGAGAGAGATGGGGGGGGGAGAGGGAGGGAGGGAGGGAGAGAGAGAGAGAGAGAGAGAGAGAGAGAGAGAGAGAGGGAGAGAGAGGGAGAGAGAGAGAGATGTTAACATCAGCTCTACCATGGGTGAAGTAAGAGGTTTGAAGAAGCCACCTGAGACTTTCGTTGTCTCTGGAAAATAAGGATAATGATGGTTGTTGCCCACTTAGTGCAAATGCCTCCACATTTTTCTTGCTCCATCTGCAGTACACAGAATTTCAAAGTGGTCCCCGTGCTGGTCCCTGTAAGTTGCTTCTAACAAACACAAGATGGTGAAGGTGTTGGAAATCATGCCATTATTAGGCTTTGTTTCCTGGGAAAGATGAAGAGATTTTACAGATATAATTAAGGTCTAGAATAAGCTACAGAGGGGAGATGTTCCTATGTGCACTCAACCTGGTGTGAGCCTATGAAAAAGGGGCCTATAGGTGACAGAAATAGCTCTTCTTTCTGTCAGCCACTGTCAGTTTCACATCTGCAAGAACACGAATTCTTCCAACAGCACATGAGCTTGGAAGAGAGCAGAGCCTGTCTCAGAGGAGGTCTCAGAGGATACCTCATACCAGGCTCACAGCTGGAACTCACTCTTGTGAGGCCCTGAGCCAGGGACCCAATTAACCAGTTATGTGTGCCTGAATCCCCAAGCCATTGTAACAGTGCCTTGGACTTGCTTCTTTTTACCCTTGTGTGTGTGTGTGTGTGTGTGTGTGTGTGTGTGTGTACGTGTGTGCATGTGTGTCTGTACATGCATGGGTGTGTGTGCCTGTGTTACTGTGCATGTGTGTGCATGCATATATGCTTGTGTGCATGTGTGTTCCTATGAATCCATGTTTGTGTATGTGTGCTCCTATGTTTGTATCTGCATGTTTGTGTGTGCACATGCATGTATATGCACACAGTTATGTGATGTATAATGTGTGTGCGCATGTGTGTGTTCCTGTGTGGGTTGTATGCATGTTTCTATGTTTGTGCGTGTGTGTGTGTGTGTGTGTGTATTGTGTATATGCATATGTGTGTATGTTCCTGTGTGTTGATGCACAGCATGAGGAGGTCAGAAGACAATGTCAGCCATCAACCCTCACTTTCCACTTGTTTGAGTCAGGACTTCCTGTTTGTTCCAGCTTTAGCCAGGCTAGCTGCCTTGCGAGCTTCCAGGGATTTTTTTCAAACTCTGCCATTCAACTCACACTGGGATTGCAAATATGTCCTATCATATCTGGCTTTTTTGTGGGCTCTGGCTGTCTGAATTCAGATCCACACACTTGTGTGGCAGGAATTGTAACCACCGACACACCTTCTAAGCCTTTGACTTTTTAAAACTTTACTATGGTATGGGAGTGATGGGCTAGATTTCTGTGTTTTGAATTTTTATCTTTTTCAAGGGTCTCAGTCTATGGTCCAGTACTTTCTGGGGATGCTGGGCAGGAACCCACAGCCACACAATCTCAGGAGTTAGTGAGTATCTGATATTCTAAAGTGACTGTGTTGCCAAACTAGGGTGTTTGCCTAGGATATTCAGAGCATTTTGGTCTTAAGGCATCTTTAGTTTACAGTAGGTTTGCTGTGGTTGAGGTGGTTGATATGGTCAACTTGAAAGTACGCAAACTCACCTAGGAGATGAAGCTTGGCATATCTGCGAGGGGCTGTCTGGATTAAGTTCAGTGAGATCCAGACTGAATGAAGATGACATGTCATGGACTGAGCTCCCAGGTGTATAAAAGGAGACAGCCAGCTGAGCGCTGACAGTTCTTGCTCTTTGCTTCCTGGCTGCAGATACAATGTGAGCAGATGCCTGATGCTCCTGCCACCATGCCTTCCCTGGCAGAATGGACGGTATCCCCTCACACTGTAAAGCAGGACAAACACGGCTTCCCTTACACTGATTCTTGCCAGACATTTGGCTACAGCCATGAGCAGTAACTAACACAGGAATCTATCTGCCCCACTGGAAGTCGGGGTGGGGGCAGGGGGTAATCTGGATGTGAGAAGAACATTAAGGTGCTAGATTTCTGCTAATTTACTATACTGGAGAGAAGACTCAAGCAGCATTATGCCATAATTAGTGAATTGTGTTAAAGCTTAAATTTCCTGTTTCTATGAACAGATTTGCTTTGTCCTTTTAAAAGTGACACTTCTCTGAGTTCTTATAACTTCCTAAGGCAGAAAGTCATATGAATAGGTTATCCTATCCCCCCTTTTAATTGATTGATTGATTAATTAATTAATTAATTTTTTGCAGTACTAGAGATGGAACCTCAGGGCCTTGCACATGTCGGGAGCAGGTGTTATTCCATTGAGCCACACCCCTAGCCACAAGTATGTTGTAAACAGCATGTCTTGCCCTTGGGTTACTCTGTTAGCTACTTTTCTCATTGATGTGGCCAAATACCCAGCAAAGGACAACTCAAGGAGCTGGAGGGATAGTTCAGTTAAAAAACTTGGTTGAGATGGGGTATGTTGTTTGTAGGCCAGCTGACCTACAAGTGTTGGGGGGGAGGTGTTTCTCCTGCCTCTGCCATCTGCCTCACCAGTGTAAGAACCTGAGTTCAGATTCTGGGCAATGCACTCTTAGAATCTCAATACCAGGGAGGTAAGACAAGAAGAGACCTAAAGCTTGTTGTTCAGCTAGTTGAGCTAACTTCTGAGCCCCAAGGTCAGGCAGAGGGCCCATTTCAAAAAATAAAGTTGAAAGAGATTGAGAAAGACACCTGGCATCGACCTCTGATCACCCCACCCGTGTACACACACCTTCAGGAGAAACACTCACACACCTGCACTTGCCACACTTGAGATCCTGAGGTCCGTCCCCTCACTATGATAAGCCATCAGACACACACACTCACTAATAATGCTTATTCCAAAATGGGAAATCTAAAGGGCATACAAGTCTGAGAGACGCAGGACATCATCCTTACCAGCAACAGCTCTGTCCTTTGTCCCACACACAAACACATATCCATACCCCTCCCCCATGCATACACACTTAGAGGTGGGGCCATGGAGGGAGGAAAAAGCATGGCAGTAGGTTTGGTTTTCATCCATCACAGAGGAACATGAGACTTGCACACACCTATGTGTATCAAAAAGCAGAAGATGGGGGATGTTGGTGCTTAGCTGGCTCCCTCCCTTTCCACTTGCACAGGATGGTGTCACCCACATTCAGAGGGTCTCTTCCTCTCTCAGTTAATGCCCCCAAAGACACAGCAGTGCTGTGTCCCTTAGTTGATTCTAAGTCTGGTCAAACTGGTAATGAAGATTGACCAGCAGACAGACAGCATCATAGGGAAAATGTTAGCTAGAATCTTGGAAGATTCGACCGAGTCACACATTAAATGTAACTAAATGTGCTGTTTAATGACTTTCCAACCTGTTTGTTCACTCTGTGTGTGTGTGTGTGTGTGTGTGTGTGTGTGTGTACATTCAAGTATGCATATCCATCCTGCCTTGTTTCTAGAACAAGCCAGGTAACAGGAAGGAGTGAAATTCTTGAAATAACCAAAGGTTGTCATTTTTACTTCAGGAGGAGAATCTAGAGCTCAGCCATTTCAGTTTAGCTTCTCACGGCCTCCCTTGAGAAGGTCCCAGCTAGAAGGGATGCAAGTTCACACTGGGAGCACTCAGGGGGCAGTCCCTGTTCTCTGGGTGGGGACTTCCCGGACAAGGATGATAAACAGGATGCCCAGCCTTTACTATGGATGCTTCCCACATGGCCTTTGAATCTTCTTTCTCTTCTTCCTCTAGCTCTGTGCCCAGAGCAGATCTTCAGACTCCATTCATGTAGACTTTGCTGTCTTCCCATTGGGTCCAGCCAGTGGTAGATTAGATGTGCATATATTTATCCTCTTCTTTTCCTCCCTGGGCCATGATTTTGTGTTGGCTGTTGTCCCCCACTGTGATGACTAGTTCTACTTGTCAACTTGACATAATGTAGAATCACTTAGGAAGAAAGTCTTGAAGTTTTGGTTGTGAGCCATTAACAGCTGAGCTGTCTCCTTAGCCTGAGAAAGAGAGTCTTATGTCTAGATCAGGTTGGCCTGTGGTCATGTCTGTGGGGAAATTTTCTTACATATGTTAACTCATTGGGTAGACACAGTCCACTCTGGGCAGCATCATTCCCTGGGGATCCTGAACTATCTAAGTGTGGAAGGCTAGAAGAGCACCAAGCATACATGCATTTCTTTCTCTGCTCTTGAAGGTGGGTGGATGTGAAGTGACTAGCTGCTTCAAGTTCCCACAGTCTTGACTTTTCAGAAGTCATAGACTTTAACCTGAAATTATGAACTAAAATAAGCCCTTTCTCCTTTAAGTTGCTTTTTGTTATGATGTTTGTTTTTTTTTTTTAAAACACTGCAACAGATATGAAACACAAACACCTACATATAGTACAGTTCCCATGGAGCAGTGACAGCTCTGTCCCTTGGCTACTTCAGTTATCTGCTTCTTGTTATTGCTGGCTTGGGATCCTTCTTTTTTTTTTTTTTTAAAGAACCTCTGACTCCTATTTTATCCTTTACAACAAACCCCTTCAATGGCTCCCTTCAACAATCCCTTCTAGGATTTCTAACTGTGACTCTGACCCTCGATTGACTTCGTGTTGATGAGCTTGGCTAGCTCATTGGTAGACCCTATGATCTTTTAGATTCTTTGTGTTCTCTGTTATATGCGAGTTAAAGTAAGGCTGTGAGGCCTGGTGATCAATTAGAATATGAAAACCTGTTAGAGATGCCAGGGAGGTAAGGTGGAAGATGAGGTACCTGCTGGCTGATTTGGGGTCACAAGGAAACCAACGGTGACAGTATCAGCTACGGAGAGTGACTTCAGCCATGTAATAAGTCCTTTGTGCCTCAGTCTCCCTACCTTAATGCATTTGGGTTCGGGATAAGGCTAAATAGTGGAACATTTGCCTAGCATGCTGGAGGCCCTGGGTTCCATGCCCAGAATCATCAAAAAAGTAATAGATTCACAAGTAAGCCATATCCTAGTGCAGGGACTGAACTAAAGGAACACAAAGAGAGTGGCACCGTGCAGGCAGTCATCACCCTCAGTGATGTCATGGGGTGTAACAAGTGGCACCAAGGCACCTCAAGTTGCCACCAGGTACTACATGGGGGAGGTCCTGGGTGATAAGGCTGCAGGTGTAATTCTAACTTTCTAGGAGTTTCCTTCCCTCTTTATAGTTTTCCCTTGGCTGAAAACCATTTTAATCTGAGGCCATTGGCTTTCTTATGCTCAGGAACACCTACACAGAGAATTGCCATGTAAACACAGGGTAGGGTGTTATTAAAATAAATGTCAACAAATTTTGTCTGCTTGGAGGAGTGAATGTGGGGCTTAGATAAAAGCTTGGCATCACGGTTCTTTTGTTGTTGTTGTTGCTAGAACAAAATATGTGAAACCAGGTAGTTTATAAAGATAGACTTATTTTGGCTGATGTCTCTAGAGTCTGGGAAGCCCAGGGGCAGGGGACTGGCATGTACTTAGCACACAGTGGGGGGCGCTTCTGGATACAGGGTTAGATTGTGGAAGGCATTATGTGATGAGGCAGAGAATATTCCCTTTCCTTTTTCTCTCCTCCTTCGCATCTTCATTTATTTCTCCATTTCTACTCCCTGTCACTTCCTCTTCCATTTCTTCCTCTTCTTTCCCTTCCTCCTACTCTTCTTCCTCTTTTTTCTTTTCAGTTATATTTGATTACTTAGTCTACGTGTGGAGATCTGGAGCTAGCTTGCAAGAGTTGGTTTTCTCCTCCTATTATGTACATCCTAGAAATCAGGGTCATACTATTAAGCTTGACAGCAAGTGGCTTGATGTACTGAGCAATCTTGTTGACTCTCTCTTCCTTTTTATATAATGTCATCATGGGTCCCCATCCTCCCCACTTCATTTAACATAATTACTGCTCAAAAGTGCTCCCCACACATACCATCTGATTTGGGAGGTTAAATGTCACTATAAGAATACGAAGGCTGTAGTCAAACCACAGTACATGGTTTAAAGGAATATGGCTCCTCTCTTTACACATATAATCTTCCTCAGGGGAGGAGTTTGTTAGTATCAGTCTCATCCTCTTTGGGGATTAGGTTTGGGTGTGAGACACTGAGGCTCTCAGAGAAGCTTTCTCGACTGACTCTGACTGAGCTTGAGTCACTGTGTCATTAGTGGACGTGCAGTTTGTAAACAGTACGTAGAAACTACTTGCCATACTCCATGTGACCCAGTGGGAGGACGATGTTGCTATGACTCATGAAGGAAGAAGCACATTCAGTAGGAGTAAAGGGCAATGGTAGGGATCTGAAATTCCTAGCCTAGGAATCATATGAGCCTTGGGGCCTGGGTAGTGGTGGAGGCGGACTAGCTTAGAAGGGACTGCTCCACAGATTTACATTGGTTTGGTGAAGAGCGGACCTCCCACCTTCAGAAGATGTATTCAGGACAGCTGGTACTGAGTATGATTTTGGGCCTGATGCTGAAAGGACTTGGCCAACTTTAATCCACACAAAGGTTCATGGAACTTTCTTTCTTAAAAAATATTTTATTAATTTATTCATATTATATCTAAATTGTTATCCCATCCCTTGTATCATCCCATTCCTCCCTCCCTCCCATTTTCCCCCTTACTCCCCTCCCCTATGACTGTGACTGAGGGGGACCTCCTCCCCCTGTATATGCTCATAGGGTATCAAGTCTCTTCTTGGTAGCCTGCTATCCTTCCCCTGAGTGCCACCAGACCTCCTCATCCAGGTTAAGTGGTCAAATATGAGGCACCAGAGTACGTGTGAAAGTCATACCCCACTCTCCACTCAACTGTAGAGAATGTCCTGTCCATTGGCTAGATCTGGGTAGGGGTTTGAAATTTACTGCACGTGTTGTCCTTGGTTGGTGCCATAGTTTGAGCAGGACCCCTGGGCCCAGATCTGCCTGTCATAATGTTCTTCTTGTAGGTTTCTAGGACCCTCTGGATCCTTTTATTTCCCTATTCTCCCTTGCTTCTCTCACCTAGAGTCCAATAGGATGTCCTCCCCTCTGTCCCATTTTCCTGGTAAGTGAAGATTTTCATGGGACATGCCCCTTGGCCTAATGTCCAGATATAAGTGAGTATATACCATTTGACTCTTTCTGCTTCTGGGTTAACTCACTCATTATGATCATTTCTAGTTCAATCCATTTGTCCACAAATTCTGGGAATTCCTTGTTTTTAATAGCTGAGTAGTATTCCATAGTGTAGATGTACCACAGTTTCTTTATCCATTCTTCAACTGAGGGACACTTAGGCTATTTCCATGTTCTTGCTATTATGAATAAGGCTGCTATGAACATTGTTGAGCAAATGTTCCTGTTGTGTGCTGGAGCATCTTCTGGGTGTATTCCAAGGAGTGGAATAGCTGGGTCTTGAGGAAGTCCTATTCCCAGTTTTCTGAGATAGCGCCAGATAGATTTCCAAAGTGGTTGTACTAGTTTGCATTTCCACCAGCAATGAAGGAGTATTCCTCTCTCTCCACATCCTTGCCAGCATGTGGTGTCACTTGAGTTTTTGATCTTAGCCATTCTGATAGGTGTAAGATGGAATCTCAGAGTTGTTTTGATTTGCATTTCTCTGATGGCTAAGGAGGTTGAGCATTTCTTTAAGTGTTTCTCAGCCATTTGATATTCCTCTGTTGAGAATTCTCTGTTTAGTTCTGAGCCCCATTTCTCAATTGGGCTATTTGGTTTGGTGATGTTTAATTTCTTGAGTTCTTTATATATTTTGGATATTAGACCTTTGTCGGATATAGGGTTGGTGAAGATCTTTTCCCAGTCTGTAGGCTTATGAAACATCCCTGAGGAAAGTGATCCTGTTCCCATTTCACTGAGCCCCAGGATTCTAGTTTGATTTCTTTTGCTGTGATAAAACACTCTGACCAAAAACAACTTGGGGAGGAAAGAGTTTACTTAGATTATACTTTCAGGTCACAGTCCATTTGAGGGGTAGTCAAGACAGAAAGTAGAGGCAGGGACCACAGAGGGAT
Organism: Acomys percivali; assembly: GCA_907169655.1. Lineage (NCBI taxonomy): Eukaryota > Metazoa > Chordata > Mammalia > Rodentia > Muridae > Acomys > Acomys percivali. Next base: position 31,109,904 of record OU015745.1, read on the forward strand.
GTTGCTTGCTGAATGACTCTCCAGATCAGTGTCTCATATAGCTTCAGACCACCTGCCTAGGAAAGGGAGCAACCTATAGTAGTCTGGCCCCTCCTCCATCAATTAAGATAATCAGGACAGTTCCTCACATATGTGTTTATAGACCAACCTGATAAAGACAATTGCTCTATGGAGACTCATTTCAGGCACACCGAGTTGACAGTTAATGCTCACTAGGGCACCTGGGGTCCTAAGTAATTTTCCAATGGTTGTACAACTGATTGAAAAGCCCTTATTTGAACTTTTATGTGTTAATACTCCAATGTTAATACTGATTAAGACTACAAAGTACAGCTAGAACATTAGCAGTTCCTACCAAGGCATTGGCTGTATGCCATCACCCTATACAATATATAGGGTATTGATCCCTGATTTGGAAATGAAAATAATTCTATCTCATTCTCACTATTTAACACCTGTAAGCTGATTATAAATGCCTCTCAATGACCTAATTACAGATATCACTTATTCATTATTGCGTGTACAAGGATGTGCATGTGTATGTTTTATATATATATATATATATATATATATATATATGTGTGTGTGTGTGTGTGTGTGTGTGTGTGTGTGTGTGTGTGTGTGTACATGTATATAAATGTTTGTGGAGGCCAGCAATCAACCTCAGATGTCATTTCTCAGGATACAATCTACTTTGTTTATTTTATTTTATTTTATTTTATTTTATTTTATTTTATTAATTTGTTCTTGTTACACCTCTATGGTTATCCCATCCCTTGTATCCTCCCATTCTCCCCTCCCTCCCATTTTCCCCTTATTCCCCTCCCCTATGAGGGGGATTACCTCCCCCTGTATATATGCTCATATGGTATCAAGTCTCTTCTCAGTGACCTGCTGTCCTTCCTCTGAGTGCCACTAGGTCTCCCCCGCCAGGGGACATAGTCAAATGTGAGGCACCAGAGTACATGAGAAAGTCATATCCCACTCTCCACTCAAGTGTGGAGACTGTCCTGTCCATGGGCTAGATCTGGGTAGGGGTTTAAATTTTACCGCCTGTATTGTCCTTGGCTAGTGCCTTAGTTTGAGCGGGACCCCTTGACCCAAATCTGCCTATCATAATGTTCTACTTGTAGGTTTCTAGGACCCACTGGATCCTTCTACATTGCTATTCTCACATGGTTCTCTCATCTAGAGTCCCAATAGGATGTCCTCCCCCCTGTCCCAGTTTCCTGGTAAGGGAAGGCTTTCGTGGGACATGCTCATTGGCTAGTATGCAGATATAAGTGAATATATACCATTTGAGTCTTTCTGCTTCTGGGTTAACTCACTCATTATGATCATTTCTATCTCAATCCATTTATCCACAAACTTCGGGAATTCTTTGTTTTTAATAGCTGAGTAGTATTCCATAGTGTATATATACCACAGTTTCTTTATCCATTCTTCTACTGAGGGTACTTTGTTTTTTTGTTGTTGTGTTTTGTTTTATTTTTGAGGCGAGGTCTCTCACTGGGCTGAGACTTGCTAATTGCCTAGGGATTTGGCAGTCTCTCAGCCTGTCTCTAGTACTAGGGTCACAGGTACCCACCACCAACCATGACTTTGTTTTGAATGTAAGTTCTATGGATTGATATGAAGTTCGTATGTTTTCACAGCAAGCTCCTTATGGACTGAAGTATCGATTCATCTCTGGGGGCTTATTGTTTATAATAACATTCTGTTTTAGAATAATCTGAACCCAGGTAATGGAGAAAATCTACCTATTCAGCTTTTCAGGACAGCTCTCATCAGTGTGAGGTAGAGGCAAATAGTAAAGCATTCCTCATACCAAAGAGAACGGGAAACAGAGCGACAATATACCTGTCAGTACTCTGATACTTTCTTTAATAGATTTCTCCACACCTACAGTTTTTACCCTGTTTGCCATATTGGCATTTTAATTTTCCAAGGTCTTCTGAAACTGTATTACCTGGTAACATCTCTCTGTGGGATGCTGAGAAAAATGCCTGTGTGTATTATCTGGTCACAAGAATGACATGCACATGCTCTGTGCATATCAGAATAGATGAGGTCTCATCCGTGAGCAGTCATCACGTATGACTTGGATTCATTTCTACGGCTGAGTTTAAGGCCTGAATTAGACTCTGTTGTAGATGAGGTGATGTCTGACTCAATCCACATTATAGCTTAACTCTGGATGTCCCCTACAGACACAGCTGGTCCCCAGCTGCTGCTGGTGTTCTGGGAGAATGTGGGGCCTTGTTGGTGGAGGTAAGTAATTGAGTGTGCACATTCGTGGCTTATAGGCCAGCCATGATTGCAGCCTGAGTTCTCTGTTCCCTGATCTGCCATGAGGTGAACAGGCAGCTCATACTCCCAGGACTGTGGTTGGAGATACTGCATAGGATGGTAAGCAGTCTGCCAGGAGTTCCTACTCTGACTTCAATGATGGCTTATGACCAGGAAGTTACAAGATGAAATGATCCCTTCTATTAAGCTGTTTTTTGTCAGTGCTTTATCACACACACAGACGTACAGACATACACACAGACACACACACAGACACACACACAGACACACACACACACACACACACACACACACACACATCAAACTAAGTCACACAGTGATGAGACAAGCATCCACTCATTTCCCGTTTCCCAACTGTCCTTGAGCATTAGGTTCCCTGCCTGAGCACATTAACCTCGCCCTTTGTGACCTACTCCATGCTTCGGCTTTGTTTTCCCTTTTTTTTTTCCCATTAGGCTCAGTCTATGATGAGGACTGCCATCCCTCGGACCTCTCTAGCCTTCCTCCTCTGGGTCGGACAGATGCTGGTGAGGAAAGTGTGGCTATTCAGGCAGGAATGTCTGAGTGTGAATCCATGGCTTTCTGGTTCTCGGCTATCTCATTGTGGGCATTCATAACTTTGTCCTGATTTTTCTAGGTGGGAAGTGGGAAAGGGAACCTGGCCTGGAGAAGACAAGTCCACTGAAATGAGGGTGGACATGTAAAGTGTCCCTCCACTGTTGGCATACAGTGACAGCATAATTTACTCTTTTCCAAAAATAGCTCTTCCTGTCTAATGTCCATCCAGTTATTTCTTGATTACAAATGGTTCAGAATAGTGGTTCCCTCTGTTATTATCTCTCTCCCTAGTACAAAACACTGCTGCTTGGACTGATTCTCCAAGATGTTCCTGTACATATGAATATAATAATCAGTGGCTGTGGGGAAGCCATTGCTTACTATAGTGCAGGGTAAATTTTCAAAGAGGAGATGTAGTTGGCAGAGCCAACCTACTTCTGTCTCCTACCTCTGTGTCACCATGACAACATCTGCTTTCATCTGCTTGATGCTGTCTGTGTTGAAGAGCCTATCCTCTCACCAGCATGCTCCTGGTGTTGGGGTCTCTCACTAATATAAGGTATTTTCTTTTCATTAGCAAACATCTGCCTTCCTGAAAATGTCACTCATCTGTCCCTTTCCTGCCTTCATGATGTATTTGAAAGGCTTTCCCCTTTCTCACATGGAGACAGTGGATCTATTAGAAGACTGTAATCAAGGCTAGGGAGATAGCTCAGTTGGTGAAAGTGCTTGCTTTGCAAATACAAGGGCATGGGCTCAGTCCCCATAGCTTACATATTAAATAACCATGCATGGAGGTTCTTGCTTATAATCCTAACGATGCTGAGATGAAAGGCTGAGATAGCTAGGGCCCTGAGGCTCATCGGTAAGTTAGCCTAGCCTACCTGGTGAGTTTCTGGCCAGGGAGAGACCCTGTTCTAAAAGAAAAACAAGATGGCAGACATCTGACAAACAGTACCTGAGGTTGTCTTCTGTTCCCATACACAGGCACACACACAAGTACACGTGTACTCATAAATATTCACACATACCTAAACACAAACATGTGTGCATGTATCTTCAAGAGGTCTCCTTCCCTATTTCCCTCCAGATATAGACATAGTTTTCTTTCTCTTAAGTGTGTTCCATGATATATCCCATGTTGTGAGATGTCATCCTCACTTCCTTTCTTGGTGGGCCACGCTACAATGTGTAGAGCAATAGAAACATCTGATTATAAGCCAGACAGACTTGATTCAAATCTCTGGTTGGCCATCTACTCAATTCACCTACCTGTAAAATGAAACAGTGTTGTTACCAAGTTCCTGGCTTTGACTAGCAGGGTCATACGATCACATGTCTGTGTAGCATGTGTTTCAGTGTCTGCAAGGGGAGAGCAAGTGTGACCTGATTTGCTAAATCATCAGGTAGGGAGCAGTCAACATATTTTGTTATCTTAGAAAAGTCTTCTTAGTGACCTTTGAGGCTGAGCTCAACATGGGCATGGGGTCTTTCTTCCTTTGTGGTAGAAAAGAGTCATTACTTAAGTATTTCCTTTACTCCATGTGAAGGAGATCTGGATAGTTCAATGGTCACTTTAAATACATCAGTTCAAGGCAGGTTGCAATTTCAAGCCATCATTCTGACCTCCTTCGGCTAGCCCTGGGTGTTGTAGAGATCTCTGGGGAAGCAGTGGAATGCCCAGACAGCCCTGGGCAGTACTCCAGAGCAGCTGAAAGATGAGTGTGTCCATGGCTGATGCACAGGCTATGGAGACACCAAATCCCCCTGACAAAGTCCAGTGATGCTTTGTCACTGATCTGCCTTCTGGAAAGACCAGATGAGCTCACTCAGAAGAAGGGGTGGGTGAGAGATTTCAGGAAAGGTTCTTAGTTATCAGAAGTCAAGTTGTAAAAACTCTGGGGGTTGAGGGCAGGTTCCTGTTGATGTCCTCACTTGTTGTCACAACCCCAGACACATGGCTTGGCGGTGATGTCATCTGACATGAATAGATGTGCCAAAGTCAGAAGTTTCCAGATAGATCCTGGATTGTGATGGAAGGTAAGAGGGACGTGCAGTTTGTGTACCACGTGAGCACAGAGTGAGTCATAGGCAATATCACCTAACCTAGCACTGAACCCAACTCCTCAAGATATTCAGAAATAACTATCATCTACCCCTGAAGAACTCAGGTTTGCCAAGTTAAGTTCTAATCTTTAGTTACACATCTTGTGTCATGAATGCAAAATGCCTTCATTTGACTCAGTTATGCACACATGAACAAACTAAATCTCTAATTAATTAATTTCATTATTTTTCCCATTAGAAACACCCATACATTCATCTGATCTATCCTGCTCCATGCTTCATTCAGTCTGCCGTTCCATGGGTCTATTACTTGTCCAACCAGTCACTCACTAGACAAAAAATTGTTATCCTTTCTTTCTGTACACTTTACTGTGCAGGCGGTTGTGAAATAAGACTCACACAGGCTCTACTATTCCGGGAAAGACAGACCCTGTAAACAAGTAATTACAACAAAAGGTGATAAATGAAGGGCATTGATACACTAAAGGTAGGAGCCTTGCAGCAAAAGTTCAATTTGGCAGGAGCTTTAAAAGTTTTCTATTATCCCAAAGTTTGGATTCCAGTGGCTTAACTTCTAGAGTGTCTACATAAATAACCCTGAGCACTCCTACATTAAAAAGAAGAAGAGTGAACATTTGTGCAGTTTGTGCCAGGTGGCTGGGCACAGAGCCGAGCCCTCCACAAAGATAGTCATATTCACTCCTCCCAGCAATCCCGAGTCTCCCCATTTCACAGATGAGGACGTAGAAGTTCAGAGACAGCAGGCAGATTATCAACTGGGGGTGAAGGCCTGATCAGTCTGACTTCACACCCTCTGTCCTCCTGGTCCTCTGAACTGGAAAAGCTTGACAATTGGTGTCAATAGCTCAGGGTAGAAAGCACCTTTTGGATCTTCTTCATTTACTTCCAAGATCCCATAATACAGTTCATGCTCCATGTGAACAAATGCAATAACATAGGGTGACCAGACCAGAGAGTATTTTCGGGGGAGCCATGCTCCTGCCTCCCAGAAAGCATGAGAAAGATTTTCGGGAAGTTTCTTGTAACAACAGAGAGGCCTTAAGCAATCCAACCCAGAAACGAATCAATCTTAGGCTCATGTGCACATTTTGGATGTCGCTAGGATAACATAAACCAAACTAGAGAGTGTAATGGCCACATGACATCTTCATTTGGTAGTAAAGCAATCTATTACACACACTCGCTTCTCTTTATAATGATAAAAAAAGAAGTGAGTCAGTCATTTTTACAAAAATAGTACTGTATTTCAAAAGAAAATAAACTGTTTTGTTTTTCAAAGAATGTAGGTTTCTATTTTTTCCCCCTAATTCTTTATGTCTCCTTCCTTCAGCTTAGTGATATGGTCCATCAGTGCAGATGTTCAGTCATTTTTCAGCTAATTTGGTGATGTTCATGTTTAATTTAGAAGTGACTCATGCACAACATGAGTAGTTGACTATGTCTGGCCAAAGTTAGGGACTGTCATGGAAGGTGTTAGTGACTGAGTAAGGCTTACCCATGAGTAACCTGCCTTCTGCTATTTGAGAGGTGACTGAATGGCTGAAATGACTCAGGTGACATCGGTGTGACCATGAATGCCATGGTTAGCTCCCTTCAGAGCTACTTTTGGGTGTCCCATGTGCTCTGAGATGTAGCTGTGCTCATGGACACAGCTCACCCGGCACCACATATTCCAGAGAAGGTGTGGACATTCAGTGCTTCCAAGCATCTCCCTGAGGGTTCTTTTTAGACATTTTGTAGGTATTAAAGACTTAGCCTATCAATTGTCTCCGTTGGGGTTTCTTTTTATGTGTGTGGGTTTATGTGTAGGTTGTGTATAGGCCAGAGATCGACCTTGAATGCCATTCTTCAGAAGCTATCCACTTGGTTTTTGAGATGTTTTCTCAGAGGAGCATGAGGCATGCTAATTTGGCTAGGATTTATAGCGAGGCATCCCTAAGGGACCTCCTGTCTCTACTCTCCAAGCTGAGATAGAGATGTATAGCAATACTCCTAGCTTTTTATATGGATTTTGGAGATCAACTTGAGTCTTTGTGCTTGCAAGGAGAGTCCTTTACCTACAGAGCTGTCTCCTTGGTGCTCTAGCAGGGTTTCTTTACCTTACACCAGCTGTCTCTCTTTAACAGCAAGTCTCAGAGTTAATTAGTCTACCTCTTAGCACTGTACCTATAGCATGGCGAGATGGAGGTTGGAACTCCTTTGCTAGGTGTAGGGTAGTTCTCTGGAGACAGCCACCATTGGGCCTGTTACTATGGAGATGTGGGATTTGAAACTTGATGCCATAGGTACTGGTTGTATCCTTTCTGTGTTCTATCTCTGCCCACCTTCCTTCCAAATCCATGTATTCTTATTTAGTTTTGAAGAAATCAAGGATCACAGAGGCAGTGAAACTCGCAGAGGGTCACACTGGTGGCAAATGACAGAGGCGGTAAATAACCCCTCCCCTCCTCCCGCCCCCATTCCATGCTATTCACATTGACATTGATGTTTCTTATCTTCCTCACCTGTCCTGGCTAGGCGGTTTTTGTTTTGTTGTTTTCGTTTGTTTGCTTTAATCAACTTGACACAAGCTAGAGTCATCTGGGAAGAGGGAAGCACAATTAAGAAGTGCTCTCATAAGACTTCATAGGATTGACCGGTATGCATGCCTGTGGGGCACATTTGTTTGTTTGTTTGTTTAGTGATTGAAGTATAAGGCTCCATCCCATGTGGCAGGTAGTCCTGGTTGTATAAAAAAGCAGGCTGAGCTAACCATGAGGCCAGGGTGGGGTGGGGGTGAGGGTGGGGTGGGGGTGGGGGAGCAAGGCAAAAACCAAGCACTTCTGGCTTCTGCTTCATTTCCTGCCTCCAAGTTCCTGCCCTGACTGCCCTGTGATGTGGAAGTATAAGCCAAATAAACTATCTGTTCCCCAAGTTGCTTTTGGTCATGATGTTAGAAACCCTAACTAAGAAATCATCTTTTTTCCCCCTACCTATATCAGCTGTGTGCTTGTTTCCTTAAGTTTATCAACTCATATGGGCAAGGCTGTTCGAGCAGACCAGCTACTTTGATCCTGTGGTCTTTGGTCTGTCAGTGTTGGCCATAGTGTGAGTAATGCCTCAAAATAAGTTCCATGAAGTTAAGCAGAAATGTTAGCTTTTGTGTGGACTCACTTAGAGAGTCGGGGACTCTTCATGAAAGCCCCTTCCCTATGAATTTCCAGGGAGTGAGAATTATTTTCAAATGGTTCTTGGTGGCTACATTATTTTTTTCTTGACTCTTATCATAATTTCCTTTGTTCTAGAAAGCTCTTTCTAGGAATAGCCTGAGGGCAACTGTAAGGTTTTCAGTAGGATTCACTACATTAGCTGAATAATCAACCGTGACTTTACACTGTGGGGGAAACAGATGGTATATTTGGGAATTAGAAGTCACCCATGTTTTCCAATTATGTGAGTCGCCCCACTGAGTGGTGCCTATCACTATGACCAAGAGACTTAGGAAGGACGGCTCCAGTCCCGGGGACCATAGTGTGACTATCCATCTCCCCTCAGCCAGACTTTGAGAACTTTAGACTCTAGAGTCCCCATGTGATGGAGTCAAATACCATTTCAGAGCTGACTTAGTTTCTTTTATAGTTTACCCCAGGACCGAGGAATAACCACAAACTGATGGTTCTGGTGTATCTAGATGAAGTTTGAATATTTCCATCTTTGTAACATCCCTTAAGTTATAGGGAAGAGCTAAGAGTAGGAAGGTAAGATGAAAGAAAACCAGGAACTAGGGAGACACATGAAAGTAAAATTCAAACCTGATTTTCTGTGTTGTTTTGAGACCATTTGTTATGGGTAGGAGGAGAAGGAGTATTTTTATTTCACAGTGTGTTAGCTTGATTTATAACTTGTATATATTTAGACATACATTAAGTGGGCCCCAGCTTCTACCCTTTTGCTTTGACCCTCAAGTGGTAGGGATAGGCCTGTAAGCTACCACTAAGTAACCAGCTGTTCTGGCTTATTTGTGACTAAGGGGGTTTCCCCTAGGATGCAGGATTTAACATACTAACAGAGAAAGTTCCAGACAAACCAGAGGGAATTGAGTTGGTCTCTCTAGATCTGCTTGTAATCTAATAAGTGCTATTAATTTGTAGATTTAGGCATGTTAGAATTCTTGTTTTGATGACAACAACGACAACAACAACAACAACAAAACAACAAAAAGAACAACTGATAACTTCTGTTCATGCTTTTATTTTGTTAACCTGTTAGAATTTCATTGATGCTTACACTCTCAGAGTCAGAAAGAAATCCAAGGTCATTCAGCTACAGCCAGGCATCCTGTCTCCCAGTTAGGATGAGCTTCTGAAGAGGAGACTGTATGCCTCAGACTCTACTTCTGCAAGAACAAAGAGATGAGCATAGTTCTATACAACATTGGTCCTGTCAGTCCGCAGCTCATTCTTTGACACAATGACAGATGGTGGCTCCTTTCTAGGCAGCCTGTAGATAGCTAAGACTTATGGGTGTTTAGGAGTATTTGATGACTGAAAAAAAAAGTTGTTAGGTGGAAATGTCTTTATTCAGACTGGGAAAAATTTAAAAAGGAGATGGAGCTAGTTAACCCATGAGTCTGGTTCTATTTTTGATATATTTAGGAAGAGACATTCCTCCATGCATCAGTTTGTTCTCATTCATTAATTCATGTACTCTTTCAGGTAATGATACCAAAAGCAGTATTATCTCAAGAAAAGAACCTTTAAGAACAAGGTGCCTGTGGCAAGCACATAACTTGTTTGAAGATCTGAAAGCAGACAAGAGGAATGGTCTTAGAGAAGAAACAGGTGAAGTAAGAAGAGTTCAGAGGTGGGCAGGGGCCACATCATCTTAGTGACTGTGATAAATAGAGAGGTTAGGTTTTGTTAAGTGCATGGGAATGACCTTGCACTAGATGGAAAAATGCCACTTCCCCAAATCCCACATCCTCTCTGAGGAACCATACATGCTAGAAGATGAGACAAAGTCAGGCTTTGGAGTCATGATGGTTAAGGATATGGGCCCTAAATATAATCACATACCCCCATTCCTGTCAGGTATTATATAACACAGAAGAAGATATGACACAGAGAATAGAGGGAAAGGTCATGCAACTATGGAGGTATGGATGTACCACAAGCTAGCCAACAATAGTAGCTTCTAGAAGCTGGAACAGTCAGCAGCAGACTCTGGATCATCCAGGAGGGCATTTTTATCTTGGTGAGATGGATTTTGGATTTCCAGCCACCAGACCCAAGAGATAATAGATTTCTTGTTCTCTCGATCCACCTGAGTTTACAGGCATTTCTTAACAGCAGCAGAGGAAAGCTGGACCAGGCTGCTCTCAGCTTTCAGCTGGATTTCAAGCATCTTTGATTTTTGTTCTTCAGTGACCCCCTGGTAGCTTTATAGAATAGAGAGAAGAGGGCCAGGGATCAGCCTGGGGGCCTTGCAGGCATGCAGGCAAGGTGTGACAGGTGGTGAAGATGGAAGGAAACAGCCTTTAGGGTTTTCTTTTGGCTGAGAGACTGTCATCAGGGAAAACAAACTCTTGATGGCGTGGAGAAGTGGCTCGGTTGGTGAAGGGCATGCTGTGCAAGCATGAAGACCTGAGCACAGTTCTCCAGAACCCACTTAAGAAAGTGACATATGGTGGTGTTTACCTGAGATCCCAGAGCTGGGGAGGAGGAAGCAGGAGGACCTGCGTGCTTACTGGACACCAGTCTAGCCAAATCGGCAAACTTCAGGTTTAGTGAGAGACCCTGCCTCAAAATCTATGGTAGAGAGCAATTCAGGAAGACACTTGGTGCTGATCCCTGGCCTCCACAGGCATACATATCCATGCACACTCACATATACATGTACACATATATACCATACATGCAGATACACATATACTGTACATACATGTACACACACACACACACACACACACACACACACACACACATACATTCATGACCAGACTCTGAAATCACCAGTGATTTAGTCTGATGCCTAATTTTACCTCAACTCGACACAGGCTAGAGTCATTTGGGAACCTACCCGAGAGAATGCCCTCACTGGATTGGCTTGTGGACAAGCCTGTGGGACATTTGCTTGCTTGATGATTGATGTGGGAGTGTCCAGCTCATGGTAGGCAGTGCCACTTATGAGCAGGTGTTTCTGGGTGCTATAAGAAAGCAGGCTGAGTAAGTCACGAGGAGCAAGTCAGCGAGCAGTGTTCCTCCATGGCCTCTGCATCAGCTCCTGACTTAAGGTTCCTGTCTAACTTCCTTCAGTGATGGACTCTTTCTCTAAGTATACAATGAATAAAAACCTTTCTTCCCAGAATTTCTTTTGGTCATGGTGTCTTGTCACAGCAATAGAAACCCTAAGGCACTTAATTTCAGGGTAAGTATGCCTTTTCACCCAGGGAAAAAAAACCCAAACAACCAACTAATTTGATTTTTTTTTTCCTTTTTAGCTATGTGTGTACATGTGTTTCTATATGTGTGGGTATTTATATGAGTGCAGGTGTCTGTAAAGGCTAGAACTGTTAGAGTCCATAGAGCTGAGTTAGCATCCAACATGGAACCAAAATCAGAGCACAGTCATAGCCACCAAGGCATCTCTGCAGCCTCATGACGTACTTTTAAAAGGCGTCACAAAGGTAACCTGTTGTAAGATAGTAAGTGCTGTTTCCGCCAGAGTGGATTCATTGGCAATAGAACTCTGGAGTCACCCAGGACACTTTTATCCTTCTCTTCATCTAGCCACCCACTCTGCTTATAGACAGGCCCCAAAGCCTTTACAGGGATCAGACAGGTTTAAAAAGCCATTGGATGACACTTCCCACACACCGTCAAAGGGAATTTTTTTGTGATGCCATTGCTTGTGGGAGGCATGCACAGGATCTTGCCTAAATGCAGTATGATTGGTCTCAGGGTTCCTGTGCTGGTTACCAAATGCCACTGTGCAGCTGAGTCCTTTGGGGGGGTGTCTCCGAAAGCCCACAGATTGGAGAAGTGCAGTTTCAAAAGGGCTGACTAACTTTTCAGGGCATGGTCAAGGACAGCACATCTTAAGCTCTCCTCACATGGGGAGCTTGGTAAAGCACATTTGCATTCAGAGGCTCTGTGTGGAGCCCAGAGTCTGCACTTCTTTTCTTTATTTCTTTTTAAATTTATCTTTGTGTGAGCCACCTCCCGCCCTGCTCCCCCCCCCCCCGTGTGTGTGTGTGTGTGTGTGTGTGTGTGTGTGTGTGTGTGTGTAAGTACATGGGGCTCAGATGGTGCATGTGTATAGGTCAGGTGCTCACCCTCACCTTGCATAGTTCTGAAACATTCTTTGGTCTCCACTGCATGCATTGGACTAGCTGGCCTTTTGTGGCTTCTTCTGTCTTCTCTTTCCATCGTGTCAAGGGAGTACTGGGATTATAAGTGCATGAAACCATGCCTGACTTCCCAGAGGTTCTGAGAATCAGATCTTGGGTCTTCAGCTTGCATAGCCAGCTCTTTAAGCCATTGAGCCATCTCCTCAGCCTGGGAGTTTGCACGTTTGATTAATAGCAGGATACTCATGTGGTTGGTGCCCAGATCACATGTGGAATAGCAAGGTTCCCAGGGGCCGTGCTCAGAGTTTTGAGGTCCTGTGTGCCAAGGCTGAGCCTGACTTCAGCTCATCTTTTACCACATGTGTCAGAAAACACAGGCGGCCCTGAGTGCGTTCCCAAGCCCCCACACGGCGGTCCAGCTGTGGTCCTGATTGAGCAGTGCCTTTTGCACTGGAAAGCAGCGACACTCTGCGTTCTCTGCTGCTGAGATCATCAAAGGCTCCCAGCCAAATTCAACGAGGACAGCTTTCCAGACTGGGTTATGAGGAGGCCGAGGTTTGCCAGGCAGGCGACGACTTCCTCAGCTCAGCAGTGTGTGTCTTGCTTGAGACACCAGGAAGCTTGGCATGCCCTTTTGGCATGTTCTTTCCAACACACAGTCCTGGCCATGACTTGCCTCCATCTGAAACCTGCTCTGGTCCCTCTCACCCTCTGGAGAAGGTCAAGCTAATGTATCCATCTCTAAACTCTACACCCAGCTCCAGCCTTTGTCATCTTCAGCTTCCCAGATGGAACCTCTAAGAGGGAGGTTCTTCATCATCCATCCATTTGTTGTGAAACCACTTTCATACTCAGGGGAAGGAAAACTATGGTACCAGGGAGAGAGAAAGGGCCTGGAGAGACAGCATGACCTAGTGCTTAAGGCTTTGGCACCAAGGCATACCCTGGTTTCATCTTTAGCTGTGTACCCTTGGACCACTTTTGGGCCTCAGTTTTCTCATGTTTAAAGTGAAGAAAATGAAGCCTTTATCCTAGGACTGTTGATAGGATTCAATGAGACCACTTATTTGTAAGTCTTAGTTTTGCTCCAGGTATTAATCAGTGTTCGGATTTGCAAGGTCTTACCCAAGGTCCCAAGTTCAAACTCCAGAACAACACACACACACACACACACACACACACACACACACACACACACACACACA
>OU015745.1:31123401-31137368 GCA_907169655.1 Acomys percivali
ACACACACACACACACACACACACACACACACACACACACACACACATGCACATACACTACAATAAAAATAAACTAAGACCCACAAGGTTTTGGGAAGATAGCTCAGCTGGTGAAGTGCCTCAGGGGAGGAACTGGGTTTCAATACCCAGAATCCACATTAAAAAGCCAGACAGCAGTGTAAAACTGTGACTCCACCTGTAGCGGTGAGAGTGGGCATCAGGTGGATCCCTGAAGCTCACTGGCTAGCCATGCTAGCCAACCAGTGAGGTCAGGGCTCAGTGAGAGACCTTGTCTCAAAAAATAGGGTGGAGAGCTCCTGAGAAAGACACCTGACATTGACTTCTGGCTCCTGTGTGTACTGTACACACATGTACATAGACACAGAGACAGACAAACACACACACTAAAGAAATAAAAAATACAAACAAAAACTTCACAACAGATAAGCAATTGGGGCTGGTGAGAAGGCTCAGAGGTTAAGCGCACTATCTGCTCTTCCAAAGACCTGAGTTCAATTCCCAGCAACCATATGCGGATCACACTCATCTATAATGAGATCCAGTGCTCTCTTGTGGCGTGTAGGCATACATGTAGGCAGAGCACTGTATACATAATAAATAAATAAATCTTTAAGAAGAGGAGATACATTGTCTGTTCATTAAAAGCAACTACTGACCATCACTTTCTTTCCTCCTTCATGTCCCTTTAGTGCTCTCAGAGTCTTAGGCCCCTGGAGAGGCACGGCTCATGGAATTTCTTTGTGAGTGCATTTCCACTGGACTAGGGAGTCTGTCTGAACCTGACTCTGAAAAAAAAAAAAAAACCCAAGAGTTTGGGATTATCCCCTTTTCTATGTATCAAGAGCACTTTAAAAGGAAGTGAATGGAACCATTCAGGATTCTGGCCATTAGGCTAAACTGGAAACAAACAGGAATCTTCAGGTCCAAACATTTCCTCCACATAGTTTGTTTACCTTGGAGACCACGGTCAACACAATTAGGTTTCAATGTCAATAACAGAGAAAGGTTGCAAGCCCAGGACAGGGCAGGCCTTTTATAAAGCTGGTTTTCAGGGCCAGGGTTACCATCTTCCTTTCTACACTGGGGATGGTGGCCTTGTTTGTCTGGTGTCGGGGTAGGGGATGAAGACCCTGGATTCCAGACATGATTATTCAAATGTGGGGTGGAGGTTAATCATTGGCTCAGTACAGATAGGATCTGCAGATGTCCGTTTCCTAAGGTCCTGCATTGTGCATCTATGGGTTACAGCAAGCCACATCAAAAAAGCAAATAAAAGAGCGGGCTCTGGCTGGATCTGTTCATTCACTTCATAAATATTTTTCTAAGTACCTAGTATGTGTTAAGGCATACAGACAGTAAATAGAACACACAGAATCTCCTCCCTGAGCCTTCTTTCTTTAAGTCTTATAGAAATACCTGCTTCCCTGAACCTGAATTCAATGACACACAGGAGGTCTTAGGGACAAGGGCTGAGGGAGAGGAACCCTGAAGATAATCTACCTTTGATGGCTAATTATCTTTCTTTGATACTACCCCAGAATCTCTGTGTACACCCACACTTGAGCCATGCAGACTTCCCTTTTCTGCCTTGGAGTCCACCTTCCCTGCTTCCTCAGCTTCTGATGGCTGAATACAAGCAAGGATCTGGCTTCCTCCTCCTCCTCCTCCTCCTCCTCCTCCTCCTCCTCCTCCTCCTCCTCCTCCTCCTCCTCCTCTTCTTCTTCTTCTTCTTCTTCTTCCTTCTCCTCCTCCTCCTTCCTCTTATTATTATTATTTTTTGGTAAGTAATGGGACTTGGTGGCACTCTCAAAGCCCATCACAGCCTGGGTCTTGAATCAATTTCTTTCCTGCCTGGGTTCCTTGTCTCTAAGCTCTGAGGGTGGTGAGATGCGCTACAACTGTGCCTTCCAGCCTGCCCTCGCGTGTCCTCATTTTTTTCTTGAAAGTACAGAGAGGCATGCCCAGTTGACCTTCCTCCACTTCTCCCAGCTTTCGGGGGGCTCTGATGGGCTTGTATTTTTCCTCCTGCTCCCTCAAAAGGAAATGACTCGAATCACGTTTCTTTTCCCAACCTCTCTGTAAAGACTTGAGTAGCATTTCTTCTCTTCATCCCTCTGTAAAGACACTGGCCTTGTTAGGGCGCCTTAATCCCCTCCACCCACTGTTTACCTTCTTATCTGAAAATATTACTGGATCTGCCAGTCTGCCAAAGGAAACAGAGACATGTTTTTTAAGGCTGGAGGCTTGCTTTTTGAGCCTGCCAGTATTTATAAGGCTTAAATGGCTTCTCTGTTCCTGGGGTCACGTGGGAGGAGCAAGAAAACTTTTACCAACAGCTGGGTGGAAGCCAGAGGCCAAGCCAGGTGAAATCCCACAGAAGACCAGGGCAGAGAGCAGGCTGGGTGTGTGGTAGGAAGGAAAGAGCAGGGCCCACACATACACATCCAGGCAGCTTCACAGCCTCCTTGTTCAGAACAGCCTGCTCCCAAAGCAACTCGGCAGCGTTTAAAATCATGTACCCCATAGGAATGAAGGACTGTATTTATTCATAAGCTCAGGGGAACCACAGGCAGGAGGGAAATTGTATCAAGAGATCTTCCTTTTTAAATGCTTAGTGACTCATTTACTGTATTTTACGAGTGTTTTACTTACATGTATGTATGTATGTGTACCGCGTACATGCATAAGGAATGTGGACATCAGGAGAGGGCGTCAGATCCCTTGGGCCTTGAAATTACAGATGTTCATGAGCCACTACATAGGTGCCAGGATCCAGGTCCTGGTTCTTTGAAAGAGCAGACAGTGCATTTAAACACTTAACCTTCTCCCAAGCCCCTATATTGACCACTTTGCAGTTTACTATTCAGTGGCATTAGCTATATTCACTGTTATATAACACTTTTTTTGGCATTGTTTTTCAAGACATGGTTTCTCTGTGTAGCCTTGGCTGTCCCGGACTTGCTTTGTAGACCAGGCTAGCCTTGAACTCACAGTGATCTGCCTGCCTCTGCCTCTGGAGTGCTGAGATTAAAGGTGTGTGCCACTATGCCTAGCTTATAGCACTTTTTATATCCAGAACATTCATTATCTTCCTGACCTGAAGTGTCACACACTAGCACTCCAGCTCCCGCTTCCTTCTAGGCCATGCCAATCACCATCCTGTGTCATGCCAATGAACATAAGTCTTTCCAGGACCTTTGAAAAAAAGATATAAATAATATTGCTTCTCATCTAAGGAGTGACCTGCTTTTTTTTTTTTTTTTTTTTTTGGCTGTTTGTTTTTCCTTGTGCTGAGACTTCTTGAACCCATTACTTTGCATGTAATAGGCAAGCACTCAACCACTGTGCTATATACCCAGCCCTTTGCTTTACCCAGACAGGATCTCTGTCTATCTCAGGCTGGCTTTGAACTTGTAATCCCTCTGCCTCGGCCTCCTGACGCTGGAATGACGGGCTTATACCACGCTATCTGGCTAAGGTTTGCTTTCAAAGAGGGTCATTCTGGTGCCTTGATGTCATCACTGGAGGCAGTTCCTCAGATGAGATTCCCTAATCCTAAATAACTCTAGCTTGTGTTAAGTTGACCCAAAACCTAAGTTACTGCATGCCCTAAGACTATACAACTGCTAAGTGGGAAAACCATGATGGAACTAAGACTTACCTGGAAGCCATTATTTTGCATGGTCAATGTTCCAGAAGTAAGTGCCAATGCTGCTGGTACAGTATAGTTGTGTTGGGGGCAGAGTTCATTTCTGAAGCATGTTTTGTACTTCAAGGTTGCCATAGACACAGATGTTACTGGAGTCACATACATCTATGAGCTTTTGGATGTATTTTTAAAATTTAATTAATTTATTCAGATTACAACTCAATTGTTATCCCATTACTTGTATCCTCCCGTAGAAGCCATATTTTTCAGAGTACTCTTTTCTTGACTCATCATCACTTTAATGAATGTAGTTGGATCATAGTACATGGACACTGGTTATGAATGAGATGGGGTCAAATGGTGATTCTTTTGCTTATTGTGTATGTTAGGCCAATTGTTTAGCCTCCTTCAGCTTTATTATTTATTATTTTCCATGTGCGAGATGAGGATGACACTAGCTATGAGAAGACCCTTGAGATGGTGTTTATAAAACGTAGCCTAAGAGGGACAAGACCTGCTCTGTTGTTCTATGCAATCAATTGCAAAGCAACTGTTATAAAACAAAGATGCTCTAGTCATGGGTTATAGTACCACTGTGTATCTTGGCTTCCAGGTAAGTCTGGGTTTCATCCTGGCCTTCCCACTTAGTAGTTGTGCAAACTAGTAAGTGCAGTTGGGTTTTTGGTCGACTTGACACCAACTGAAACTATCTGGGAAGAAGGGTCCTCGACTGAGGAAATGCTTCCATCAGCTTGGCCGATTGACATATCTGTGAGGCAATTTCTTAGTTGCTGATTGGTGGGGGAGGGTTCAGCCCACAGTGGGAGGTGCCTTCTCTGGGCAAATGGTCTTCAGATGTATAAGAAAGCAAGCTGAGCAAGCTATGGGAAGCAAGATAGTGAGCAGAGTTCCTCTACAATCTCTGCTTCAGTTCCTGCTTTCGGGTTCCTGTCTTGAGTTTCTGCCCTGATGTCTCTTGTGATGGACTGTGACATAAAGTGTAAGCCAGGTAAACTCTTTTCCTCCTCCAGATTGCTTTTGGTCAGTGTTTTTTTTTTTTTTTCATAGCAATGGAAAACAAACTAAAACATGGTAGTTGTTTTACCTCCCTGAGTTCCAAGTTTCCTATCTACAAACTGTAAGTATACAACCTCAGGAGGAGGATTAAGGCGATTTATGTAAGCCACCAGGCACAGTGCCTAGCATACAACAAGCCCTCAGACAACAGTGCTCTCCTCTCCTTCGCTCCCTTCTTTCCATCTCTTTCTTTATTATTTCAATGCTAGGTCTCCTGATTACTGCACTGAAAGTCAGGTGGGACTTCCAATTAATAAACCAAGTTAATTGGGGCTGAGAGTACAGTATGTATATGCTGAATTTGTTCCATTGAAGTATTTTGTCTCATTAGTACTGAAAATATCTATGTCCCTACTTCTGACTGCCCAGAAATTTCCTTTATTTCCTCTTTAAAGAGCATTCAACCTAGAAGATGCATGCATCCAAGATGCCAATGGGAGGACAAGTGCTAGATTGCAGTAGTAACCCCCAACTTCCCTATGACTGTAGAGCATGTAACTCCCTTGCCTTGTCTTAGCATTCAGATACCCAGACAGCTGGGTGGGAGCACACATGTCACTTTACTGCCGTGACTCCCACCTAAGAATGTACTTAGGGAGCAACCTGTTGCACAGCAGAGATCTGAGTTGATGAGCTGGGCCTGGAGAAAATAATTCTCTCCAGGTAATTAGCATCCCATCACTTCCCACCAGAGGAGGCTGCTCTAGTCTTGACCTCATTGCAGAACCCTTCATACTTGCAGGAAATGGCAAATCATGTGGAAGCTATGGTCAGTGCAAGAATGAATGGAGGTGTTTTGGCTTGGGCAGAGAGCCCTGCATGTCTGTTTTAGAAGGCTATTGGCAGTAGAGAACAAGAATGCAATGTCTCTATCTTCTCATCCTAACTGCTCTAACACACCCTTCCTTTTTCATGTCTTATCTCCCATTCTTTCTTTAGCATCTATTTTAGCATCTGACTCCAGAACCCAGACTGATACTCGAGCTTTCTGGAGAGAAGTGGAGCCCTCCACATCCCCCAGTGTGGTTTTCCTCGAAGTTCCCACTCTCTACTTACAAAGTTATGAGGATCCTCCTTCAGCCTAAGGCACTAGGATATCAGAAAGCCTATGTTGTGGGTGAAATAGTTCACTCAGGCAACTAATGCATCAGGCAGCTATTACTGGGTAACAAATAGACCCAGAGTCTTATGGTTTGCATCCAGAAGTGTTTCATTCACTAGGAACTGTACATCAGCTTAAGTGGGCAAGTTATGTCTGTTTCCCCTGGGGTCATTTGGGAAACAGGCTGAATAAGACTCATGTCTCCAGGGATGTTCAGGGATGACCAAGGTATGCAAGCATGAGTTGAAGTACATTTCAAAGCCTTGCTCAAGTCATAGCTACTAGAATCCTTTGGCCAAAGCAAATAACGCAGAGAAGGCTAGCATTGCCCAGTCTGTCTTTTGTGAAAGAACTTGATGGCTTCATGAAGAATGGGGCATGGATAGCAGAGGGCTAAAGAACGAGGGTCAATAATTCCTTTGATGACTGCCATTAGCATTTAAGCATGAATTAGGTGGCTCAGTCCAGGCATAGCAGGGATGAAGGGGCTGGTAAATAGGACTTATAAGATTCACAGAGACAAGAACAGAATAGGCAAAGGCAATTGATTCATTAGACAGGGCTGTAAGCTGGATGTTTGGGGACCATGCAAGGGGACTGGAGATCAAGAGCTGTACCCCTCAAACTTGCCTGTGCATCAGGATCACCTGCAGGGCTTATTTGCATGGAATAGTGAACCCCACTGTGGGTGGTTTGAACCCATAGTCTCAGAGTTTTAAAAACTTTTTATTGGTTATTTGTGAATTTCATATCACGCATCTCCCCGACCCCTCATACCTACCCTCTACCCTCACAACCTCCACCTCCCCCAACAAAGAAAAAAATCATCTCTTTGTGGAAGTTGTATTGTGTCACGGTGTGTCCCACAGTGTACCCTTTTGTCCACACTTCTTTGCTTGCAAATGTTCATTGCAATGGCTTGTTGGTCTGGTTTCTGCTACTCTATCAATACTGGAACCTCAGTGAAAGTCCTCTCAGATATTCCACTGTTGCTCTGTGTCAGGGAGATCCTGTAATTTTGGATATGTAGAGACAGCTACTTCATGTGCTCCAGCAGTTCATTCATGGGACAGATGTCAATATGGGCCAATTCAGAGACCTGGATCTGGCCCTGAGAGGTATCTGAGCTGGTCAGCCTGCTGGCTCTCTGTTCTCACACCCCTGAGGTGGCTCACCAACAATCCCTGAACCCCTGCTACCTGGTCCAGTTCTACTCTGCTGACCAGGAATATCTTCCTGGCCTTTGGTGGTCACATACCCCTGCTGCTTCATGGTCACAGAACCCGATGTGTTCCCCAGCAGCAGCACAGGTCAGGAGTCCATGATAGTTCCAGGTGGTATCACCGGCTTT
Organism: Acomys percivali; assembly: GCA_907169655.1. Taxonomy (NCBI): domain Eukaryota; kingdom Metazoa; phylum Chordata; class Mammalia; order Rodentia; family Muridae; genus Acomys; species Acomys percivali. The sequence continues at coordinate 31,130,602 of OU015745.1, forward strand.
CCACATCAGGCTGTCCTTCACCACCCTCAAGTCTCTAGTTCTGCCTCTCTTCACTGTGCTCTCACTGTGCCCACACACTTCTGTTTCTCTTTCTTTTCCATTTCTCCACCACTTACTTGGTCCTCTTAGAGGCAGCCAGGGTCTCTGAGTGTCTGGGGTCATCTCAGAAGTGGTCTCAGGAGTGCTATTCCCAGCTCATGCATTATGTCACTGGGCAGGAGTCATCTCGGGCATGCTCTATCCCTCAGGCCTGTGCAGTGCCTGACTGGTGGTTGTCTTAGGCTGTCTCTTTGTCCAGGCCCTACAGCATCAGTCTGGTGATCATTTTGGGCTTGATCCCTGCCTGACCCACCTGAGTGGCCCCTTGAGAGGTCTTCTGTCTCAGGCTTAATCCCAAAGATGGAGTTCTCTTAGTCTTTGGCTTGCTCCCAGTCCTGGAATGTGTCTGGGCCTTTAAGGTTGTCTCAGGCTCACTTTATTTCAGGGAATGTTAGGCTGCTAATCATTCAGATGTTCATAGGTCATAAAACTGAGTATAGACAAAGCTTCTCTCCTCTCTGTCACCTACTGATGCACAGGTGCCACGAATGCCACACCTGCAATGCTTTTAGGGGCAGGTAGTCTCAGATACTTTAATACTTGGTCCCTAGGTGGTGATGTTGTTTATGTGGGGGTTATAAGGTGTGACCTTGCAGGAGTAAGTGTGTCATTGGTGTGGAGGATGGCTTGAGAGTGTAATGGCTTGCACAATTTCTAGTTCACTATCTGATTCCCGACTGTGGCTCAGCTTCCTCTTCTAACCTCCATGCTTCCAGTCTGTGATCATGGACTTTTATCATCCTGGAACTAGAAGCCCAAGTAGGCTCCTTCTTCTGTAAGTTGCCTTGGTCATGGTGTTGTATAAGTTCAATAGAAAATAACCAGTATGTTACCTTTTGGCGTTCTGGAGCAGTAGGTCTGGAGTGGGGCTTGAGGAAGTGTGCATGCAACAGATCAATAGGTAGACTGATATGCTCATTTAGAAACCAGGCATGATAGTGCCCTCCTCAGGAAAGGTGGTCTCTACTGCAGAGAGCCTAAGGGCCTTGCCTGAGGGAGTGCCTGAGCAAAGTACTCCTCTCGCTTTAATTTCAGCTTTATGGGGCTGGAGCAATAGCTCAGTGGTTAAGAGCACTGACTGTTCTTCCAAAGGACCTGGGTTCAATCCCCAGCACCCAGAAGGCAGCTCAAAACTGTCTGTAACTCCAAGATCTGACAACCTCACACAGACATACAGGAAGGCAAAACACTAATGCACATAAAATAAAAATAAATAAATTATTTTTAAAAAGTTCAGCTTTATCCCTTTCCAACACATGCTCTTCCTTTTTTACATGTTTCTATTGATTCTGTAAATATCCCCATTATTCCACCCTGTACAGAGAACTCCTCTCTTCTTGTCTTCGGTTCCCTTTCTCCTTGTTCTCAGAAGGTACTAGAACCCAGATTGTGTTGGGGTGCACCCAGCAGATGTCCATGGCAAGCATTCTGTGCTCAGGATGGAGATCAACAGCCATATGAAGATGACTACTGGGAAGGAAGTGGGCCCCGACCATTCCTTATGCTTTATCTTTTCTTGAATCTGTTCTACATCTGTGTACTTTCATTTGAGAAGTATGCCTGGTGTCTGGAGGCAGCCATCCCAGGACACTGGCTTGAGTGACTTATGCAGAATGAAAATGTTCCCTCAGGGCCATTGCAAGGGTGTCATTAAATTTAACCATGAGTTTGATGAATGGCAACTTCAAACCTAGTTTGCTTTTAGACTTTGACCCAAGATTAGCATGATTCAGGACTACACTAAGACTTCCAGGGAGATCAGCTCAACACACACATCTGGAACACCAGGAAGTGCCCTGAACATGCCTCAAGTTCCTGCCCAGGCAACTGGTACTGTGAGGATGCTTATAGCTCTTTCCAAGAGGGGCACAGAAAGAAGGTCACTTGCTACCCTGGGGACTATTGGTGGCTTCCTTTTGCCAAATACCCCATTTTACTTTGGGGGCACAACTGTGAAAAAAGAAAATTATTGTTTTCTTTTCCCAAAAATCCTAGTGTTGAAAACTCCCTCATTTCTTCCCTTCCTCCAGTTCACTCTCTTGTTTTCTTTCTTTCTTTTTTTTTCTTCTTTTTTCTCCATTTTTATTTTTATTTATTTTTTATACTTTTATTTTATACACATGTATAAAACAAACTACATACAGCAGGGAGAACCATGTGACAATCATGAGAATAATGAGTTCTATACATGTTATATTCATAGTGAATTAGCCATCTGCATTCGTCCAGTTTGAAGTAAGTGTCTGCCAAGTCAGGGTAAGCAAGTCCTCAATAGTTCCTGCCCTGCAAACAAGTCTGACTGAGATATTAGGTCAGAAAGCTGAAGATGAGGCTCCAACGTTATAAAGTGTATTGGGTGACTGGTCAGGCAGTAAACTGTCTTAAGTCAATTTGTACATTTTGGAAGCTGCTAACCCACACTGCTGGTTTATTCAGGAATTTAAGTTTTATTCCTTTTCAAGTCTCTGAGGGGCATTGAAGACAAGATAGTATAGTTTTACAACCAAGCTTAGTTGGTTAGAGGACAAGATCGTTTTAGATCAAGATAAAGAAGTTAAGCTATTAGAGTTGAGATAGGATAGATATTGAATCTCATTCGGAAATTTAGACCCAACAAGACAGGAAAAACACTTACTTCTATTCCTCTTTTTTTTTTTTTTTTAAGGCTAAGTCTCTGGCTGCAGTTCAAGCTGGCCTGAAACTGTCTATGTACCCCAGCCTTGCCTCAGGTTCAGAATCCTGTTGTTGCCCCTTGTCTTAGCCCCCAAAGTCTTTACATGTGTGGATCAGCACACTTAGGTTGTGTTCTGGATTTCTGTCTCTCATTTGTTCATTCAGCACATATTAACTGAATATTGTTACCATTCTACATGCCCACAGGACACTTGTGAGCCCCTCAAAGTCACTACACTCCTGGAATTTACATTCTAGAAGGTGAAAGAAACAGTAAAGAACCAAATAAATGTACCAAGTAAGTGGTTAGTGCCATGTGGTTCTAAATTTAGGTGGAATAGGAAGAGGAGAGGGTGATCCAGGAAGTCTCCCCGAAAGCAGGGAAGCAGGAATTAGAAAGGGTCCAAGGCAGGAGACAATAATTTGTTCTGTTTGAGGAGCCAGAACTTAGCTGTCTAATGGGCTGGGTATGAGACACTAAGGAGAGCTGATGGAAGAGGGTGCTGAGAACACAGGCAAGGGCTGGTACCACACGCTTTATGGACTGCACAAATGAACATGGATATCGTTTATGGCCAGTGAAAAGCCACACAGAATTTTCAGTTGGTATGGTGTAATCTTATTTATATTTGGTTAAGCCCACTGTGGTTACTTTGTGAGGAACAGAATTTAGGGCACATGTGCAAAAGCCTGAAGGCCTTAAAGACTATACAGGTAATTATGCTATGGGCTTAGGCTCAATGCTGGAGAAGTGTCTGGAGTCAGATCACATGTAGTCTTGTCTCATTTTCCTCCTAACTTTGTAGGTTGAAAACTCTCCAGGTTTCAGTCATTAATTGTGTGTGGTGGGACATGCCTGGAGGCAGAAAGACCAGGAGTTCAAGGCCAGACTCTGCTACATAGTGAGCGTGAGGCTAGCTTGGACAATGCGTGAGCTTACCTTAGAAAATAACAAATGGGGAAAATAAAAAAGGGAAAAATAAGAAACTGGTCCTTAAATAAACAATGATCAGTTTATTCTGTGTTCAAATTCCTGAAGTCAGACTGTGCAAAGTCAAAGCCACTCTGTAGCTCTTTCCCACACACCAGCCTGGGGCTGCCTGCTTTGAGAATTCTGCCATCAAAACCAAACTCCTCTGAAGGAGAGTCTCAGGAGATGATCAGAATTTCAGTGACTGAATAACTCCTCTTGCGGGACCCATGTGTAAGCTGGCTTCTGCTCCCATGGTGAAGTTTTAGACCGTCCATAAATATTTGGAAAAAGTGCCACTAAATTCCCAAGTTCATGGAAGGGTCAGATCTTATGTTGAGAGCTGGAACAAAATCTGGCTATCATGGAGACATGGTTCTCTCCATGACTGGGAATGCAATGGCTGGAGTTGGAATCATCTAGACTTGCCTCTTCTGTGCTGTGTAATCACATGGCTTCCATAAACTTCAGTTGCCTATCTGTAAAGTGGGACCAGTGAGAAAGTATCTCCTAAGAAACCATTAAGGTTAAATCAGTTAACACTGCCAAAGCACCATGAGAGGATGAAAGAAAAATGATATCTGGTAATTTCAGAACAATAGACCAGACACTTTTATTGCTTCTGAGATCCATATAAGATATAAGAAGCCTGCTGTGTTAGGATTTTCTTTTCTTTCATGTTGTGTGACACTATTCCTGGGGAGACATGAACAAATATGTGGTCACTCCAGGTAGGGAACCAATGACACAACAAAGTCAAACTTGGTGAGCCAGCATGTTTTCTTGGAGTAATTTACCAGGAATATGATGAGGGGCTATTTAAATGAGCAGAAATGGCTCAAACTGCTGGATCACCAACACCTACCCCAGCATGAGTTCTGGCTCATGAAGGTCAGAACTCTACAGCATACTGCATGGTTTGCTGGCAGCTCAACAGGTTGCAGAGTATTATTTTCAGGTAATTTTGTTGGTGAGAACCCCTTCGAGACAGCTCAGCTCTTCTAGGCAGCTCAGCTTCTCAGCAGTCATTATTATTTATATATGCTTGAAGGGGAGGAACATATTGAATGTGGTCAGTTTCAAGAACTTTCTGAAGTACTTGAATTGCTTACTTCCTGAGATTAGGGAGCTTCCTCGAAGAGTGGAATGCTTCACCTTCTCTTAGAACATCTTGTTATTTCACCTCTCTGTAAACATTGTGTCTCATTAAGTTTCTTTCAAAGATGAAAAGTTTTAATCTCTGACTAAATTGCTATAAAACCTGGCAAAGGAGATAGCATAAATAACATAAAGGGGAAGAGACACATTTTGACTCACAATTTTGGAGATTTCAGTCTACAGTTCTCTATCTTCTTCATTCTGGGCAGGACATCATGGCGGTGGGAACCTGTGGAGGAGAAAGCAGTTTATCTAAGGGTAAACAGGAATCAGAGAATGAGAAGTGTCTGGGGACCACAGAGAGACTTACTTCTTCCATCTAGATTCCATAGCCTAACATTTCTAGAACCTCTAAAACCATTAAGTGAGGAGTGAGTTCTCAGCACATGAGTCTTGGGGAACATTTCATTTCTAGACCCCCTCCTCCCCATGGCATCCTTCTTCCAGTGAGGCCACACCTCCTATACATACCCCAAAAGTGCTACTGACTGCACATCAGGTGATCAAATACTTGAGGCTATAGGGTCAAAACCCACCATACTTAGTCTCAAAAATGAAGGTGAATGGCTCTTGAGTAATGATACCCAAGCTAGATCTTTGATCTTTGGTATTTAATTGCACACGCATGCATGTGCATGCACACGCATGCAAACACACACACACACACACACATACACACACACACCAACAAAATGATGAAGGTATTATTATGTCTATTAGAGTAGTTGTGAAGATAAGCAATTTACTAAGTCAATACTCTCAACATGAGTATAAATTATGTACTTCAGTGCTTGGCTCCAGGGGATGCTTTTACAGGGGTGGGCCATCAATTACTGTTTGGTCATTTCTACCATGTTATGTTCATTTTCATAGAGCTCACCCCTAAATATCATACTTACAAAGAAGCTAAAACTTGGTCCCTTCCAATAAAGTGTGGGTATAGGCCTGAGGCCCAGCCTCATACTCTGTCATGGTTAGTTTTTATTGTTAATTTGATATAACCTGGGTCACCTGGGAAAAAGGAACCTCAGTTGAAGAATTGCTTCAATCAGATTGGCCTATAGGCATTTCTGTTGGGCATTGCCTTGATTTCCAAATAAAGTAGGAAGTCTCAGTCCACTGTGGGTGTCATCATTCCTAGGTCGGTGCATCTATGCAGTACAAGAAAGTTACTGAGCTTGAACCAGAGAGCAAGCCTGTTAACAGCACTGCTCTACTATTTACTTTCAGTTCCTGCTTGAGTTTCTGTTTTGGGCTTGTCTTGATTATGGACTGTGACCTGAAAGTATAAGCTGAAAAAACATCATCTTCCCCAAATTCATTTTGGTCAGTGAATTTTCACAGCAACAGAACAAGCTAGAATACCCTGTGAATTATAGAGCCTAAGGATTTGATTCCGCTGCCTGATCAGACGAAGGATTAGGGATAGTTTATAGTTTGAGTCTCAAGTGTCTTTGGACCTTTAGGAGGTGAGGCCTAGCTACAAGATGTAGGATAGACATTGAAGGCTATATTACATTCTTGTGTTGACTTGAACTCTCTGCTTCCTGAACTACCAAGATTTAACATGCAGATACCACATACTCCTGCCACCATGGACAGATCCTCAGTGTTCCCATGTCTTCCTTACTATGAGGAACTACTCCTTCAATAATGATGGGTCAAAATTGTGTCCCCATTAAATTGTTGCTGTCAGCCATGAGAAAACTCACAAACATAAGTGGAGAGATGTGGACTGTCAATGAAAGCCTGCTACAGGGTAGGTGCTTCCTAAACATTGCATCATTTAATAGGCCTGCATGTGGAGAGGAGTTTTGCTTACGTGTGTGTGTGTGTGTGTGTGTGTGTGTGTGTGTGTGTGTGTGTG
>OU015745.1:31158675-31196859 GCA_907169655.1 Acomys percivali
CCCCCCCCCCCCCCCCCCCCCCCCCCCCCCCCCCCCCCCGGCCTGGCTTATCAAGTCATATCAGGACTGAGTGCGTCCTCTTCCTATGTGGCCTGGCAAGGCAGTTCTGCTAGGGGGAAGTGATTGAAAAACTGGCAAGATAGTTCATGTCAGAGACAGTCCCTGCTGTCTAGGGGACCCACATGAATCCTGAGCTGGCCCTCAGTTATATCTTTGTACGGGCCCTAGGTCTAGTCCATGCAAGTTCCTTGGTTGGTACTTCAGTCTTGGCAGGCCCTTCTGGGCCCTGCTTAGTTGGCTCTGGAATGTACTTACTTATAAGTGGATTTTAACCAGATAGTACAGGATAAACACACCACAATGCACAGACCCAAAGAAGATAAGCAAAAAGGAGGATCCAAGGGAGGATGCTTAAACCTCACTTGGAAGGGGAAATAGAACAGAGAGGTGGTGATTGAAGAGAGGGAACAAAGCAGGAGAGGAGACACAGAGAGATATGAGGGGGGAAGAGCTTCTATTTTTGAAAGTATTCATTTTTCTGTGTGTCACCTGCTTGTTTTTAATGTGTGCCATATGTGTGCAATGCCTCTCAGTGGTCAGAAGAGGGCACCACAATCTCCTGGAACTGGAGTTACAGGTAGTGTGAACAGTAGTCATTGGATGCTGGGAATTGAACCCAGGCCCTTTGTAAGAGCAGCCATGCTCTGAACCAATGACCCATCTCTCCAGCATGTTCGCCATCTCCATGAGCCTTGCAAGCTTCATTAGCTCATCAAGTCTCATGAGCCTTCCATTGCCTTTTAGGAGGAAATGTTTCAATTTGAAAGGAATAACTACACAACAGAGTCATGGTATCCAATGAGAAATGACATTGGGAGGTGAAACACATTGATGAAATCTACACATATGACCCCTTCAGTAGAGTGTACCCTATAAAATACAAGCCAAAGTAACTCAAGACGATCCAATATTTCCCCCCACGGAATGTGTAGTTAGGTTTTGAACGAGATGTCTGCGCTCCCATGTTCATCGGTGCACCAGTCTCACCAAGGCAAGAAATGGAAGCAGGAGAGGTGTTTGTCAGCACAGAAATGGGTAGAACAAATGTGCCACATGCCACACGTGCATGATGGATTACTGCTTAGCCCTGAAAGGAAGGGGCTTTGGTCATTCATGATAATATTGGAGCAACTGACAGCAGCACAGCAAGTGATTCAAATCAGGCAGAGTCAAAGAGAAGGCGTGTTCTCACTTCTGTCTGGAATCTGAAGCACCTGAACGCAGAAGCAGAGAGTAGAACAGAGGCTGCAGAAGCCAGGGGCTTGAGAAGATGCCAGGGGGATGATGCTCAAAAAGTGCAACATCTTGAGGCTGAAGAGATGGTTCAGTGGTTAAGAGCACCGGCTGCTCTTGCAGAGGATCTGAGTTCAATTCCCAGCACCTACATGGCAGCTCACAACTACCTGTAATTCCAGTTCCAGGGGATCCCTGTTAACATCTTTTGCCTCTTGGGGAGGGGAAGTACCACTTCCCTCTACTAGCTGTCATAAAATCTATGGTTAGAATAATGGGACATGGGGATGAAAACAGATGCTTGTATCAGTCAGAACTGTTATGGTGATTTTCAGGCGCAGTGGCCTTCAGCCATATCCCTGAGGAATATGTCATGATGTCATGAATGATATGGTATCAATCCAAGGTCAGCCACTTCCTGCCTTCATGACCTTGGACAATCTTTTAGGTCTCAGTGTTCTCAGCTGTAAAGTGGGGGTAGTAACTGTGCTGTCCTGGAGAGATGTTGGTCACCAGAGTTGCATTTGAACTGGAACCCACCTTAAGAGGTTATTTTTAATGTACTCTTTTAGTATTAACTATAAAATACTTTTCTTTTAGTGGTAGTTAAACAGCTGTTTTTCTTTGGGCTAGAGTCATCTACACATAGCTTAGCTTGAATGCTTTTCCAGGGCAAGGTTCAGTAATTTTTTAGCGGCAGGGTTCCCTGCTTTTTCTGCTTGGTAGCCAGCATTGTTTGTGTTTGGCGCCATCTAGTGGTTTCATGAAATTGAGGTTGATGGCAAAACCTCATTTTTGTTCTTATCTCTTTTCCTCTACTGTCCCAGGTTCCAACTTTTTTTTTTTTTTTTTTTTTTTAAATTTGAACAGCAAACATATGAATGGGACTCATAATCTACCAAGATCTTCTTTTTAATATCCTATTTTAGAATTAAGTACAAAAGAGCCAAAAATGAGCAAAGCCATGAGCTCCTTTCTCTGATTTTCGAGATAAGAAATACTTCTAGCTATTTGGAACTGGTCTAGTGCCCTTTAAATTTTACCTCAGACAAAAGCATATGTGACCAACTAACATAATGGGTGTCATTATGTGGCTAGCTCAATTTTAGTTCATGTGGCAAGATAGGCAGCCATATAATTGGATCAAAATGATGATGGTTTATTTGTCTGCGTGCACGCACACGCACACACACACACACACACACACACACACACACACACACACACACACATACACATACACACATACATGCTCACATACCAGGAGTCAACATCAGGTGTTGCCCCTCAGGAGCTATCCATCTTATTTTTGTGAGATGGGGTTTCTCATTGGCCCAGAGCTCATCAAGAAAGCTGGGCTGGCTCAGGTGAGGAGGTTCCTGTGTGAAACAGGCTAGAGAAATACACACGGTGAAGGGGCGCCAACAGATTGTTCATTCTTAAAGCTGATATTGATTGGAGACTTTCAATGTGCCAGGTTTCAAACATGGCTCTCTTCTGCTCAAACAAGCTCTTACCGGTTGGCCAGCCTGCAGCATTATGCTTGACACGCTTGAAGGAGGAATGACAGCTGGATAAAATGCGAAGTCAGTGGGCTTGCTTGTCACGGTTGCATTTGGATGGAGCCTGGGCCTTGAATCCAGGTATGTTTTAATCTTGTTAAATTGGCACATGTCCTATAAATGTCCACGGGCCTGAGTCTCTTCCCAGTGTCTACCACATAGGACTGTGGGGAGATCACAGGAAATGATTACAGGAAATAAGAGGTATAAATAACAACAAAAGCTCTGCTTAGGATACTCTGTGCATGATTTCAGCCTGGAAATCCTTGTCTCTGAGGAAACTAGAAAGCCTTGCATCTTGCAGCGGTGGACGGCAACCGCCATGCATACAAGCGGTAGACACTCCATAAACGCTGGTGCTGCCTCCTGTCATACTCTCAGCTGTTCTGTTTCCTTCCATATTTGACTCTTATTTCTTCTTCCCCCTCCTTCTGCTGTGTTTAAGGGGCTTGACCTTCATCCCTAGAGAAAGGGTATGAGCTTCTTCTCCTAGAATCTGTACAGTTTACTAGAAGACTTTGTGTTTAGATCCAAGGGGATAGATTAATAATGATAAAATTTCTGACCTAAAGGTTATGGGAAAGCTTTGCCAGCAAGGTCACCATGTCCTATGAGTGAGTGCTCCTGTTTTACAATCAACACAGATGACTGACAACTATAAAGGGGTTGGCACAGTGCCAGCTGTGTGGTGTAGTTATGGATACATGGTTATTCCAGGTTCTATGTATGTCTATAAAACAGGGCCAGGATACCTACCGAGCTTTTCTGTAAACCTGGGAGTGCAGCAGTGTGTGGTTAGCTGATGGTATCAATCACTTTTCTGTTACTGTGATAAAATACTATGGCCCAAAGGCAACTTACAATGAAAGAGTTTATTTTGGCTTATGATCCCAGAGGGGAAGTCCATGGTGTTGAGCAAGGCATATCAGGAAACACAAACTCCTGGAGCAGGAAGCTGAGAGGTCACATCTTACCTGCATATAGGAAGCAGGGAGCAAACAGGAAGTGGCATGAGGCCACTAACCCCCGTAGCCTGGCTCTAATTCTATTCTTTCTCCAGCAAGGCTGTGGCACCTCCTACTGGGTCCATAACCTCCCCCCAGATGGAGACACCAAGGTAAGGATCAAGTGGTCAAAATACCTGAACCTGTGGACAACCTTTCTCACTTAAATCACCAAACTCACTGACCCCCCCCCCCTTCCTGCCTTTCATAGTGCCTTGCTCTGCATCTTCCCTAAGACCTTGGTGTTTGACACACCCATGCCACTGTTAAGTACAAGAACAAGGATGTAATCAAGGTGAGATGAGTCACAGCATTACAGCCAGGTATCACCCCATAGCAGGGATATGTTCTGAAAGATGCATCAACAGACTTCTTTGTCACTGAGCAGATATAGTGTGTGCTTAGGCAAATCTGGACAAAGTGGCTTAATGCATGCCTAGACTCTATGGTGGCATAGCTTACTGCCCTAGGCTACAAACCCACACAATATGTTACTGATCTGAAACAGAAGCAAATGTAGCATGCATTCTCCTTTTTACATAATATGGGACCCTAGCACATAAGATGGAGTTGCCCACTTCCAAGATGAACCATCTCTCCTCAACAATGTATTTCTGGAAATACCATTATAGGCACACCAGATATGTGTCCTTGGGAATTCTAAATTGAACCAAGTTTACCATGAAGATCGATCTCCATATAAGAGGTGGAGCTGGAGGGGGTGGTAACATCATAAAGTCAGAGCCTTCAGGAAAAGTCCTCCCAAAAGAGATCTCCTGCCCTACATTTCAGTAGCTTAAGTTTGAAAGGGGCTTGTGTTTCCCAGGCAGACATTGGGCAGTGGTGGCTACATTTTAGTTAGATAGTTCTTGTGAGCAGGGGAAGCCCAGAGTCATTCAACAAATGGCTCTTTTCTCCTCTCCCCAAATTATGATAAAATATGATTTGTAAGCATGTGGATACATGAAATTAGTTAGGCACCATTATGTTTTAGTAAACATATAGCTTATCAAAGAGGGAGGCAAGGTTTACACAACAAGAACAGGTGCACATGCAAATACGCTCATCTGGGCAGCAACTAGATCTTGGATGCCAGTAATTAGCATCAGAATATACAGCACCAGACCAAACCCCAATAGAAAACTCCAACCCAATGAGGTAAACTACACCTGAGAAAACACACAACAGCAACAGCAACAGCAACAGCAAAACCAAAAGAAGACAAGTACACTACCACCACCAACATCATAATAAAAAGAACTAACAACTGTTGGTCATTAATATCTCTAAACATCAATGGACTCAACTCTCTGATAAAAAGACAGTCTAGGAGAATGGGTGCTTAAACAGGACTCAACATTCTGCTGCATACAAGAAACAGATCTCAGTATCAAAGATAGACATTACCTCAAAGTAAAGGGCTGTAAAGGAGTTTTCCAAGCAAATGGGCCCAAGAAGCAAGATGGACTAACCATTCTAATATCTAATAAAATAGACTTTCAGCCAAAATTAACCAAAAGAGATGGGAAAGGACACCTCATTTTCATCAAAGTAAAAATCCAGTAAGAGGACATCTCAACCCTGAACATCTATACCACAAATACAAAAGCACCCACATTTGTAAAAGAAACATTCCTAAAGCTTAAATCACACATTGATCCCCACACATTAATAGTGGGAGATTTCAACACCCAACTGGACAGATCATTGAGACAGAAACTAAACAGAGAAATGATGGTCAATATTCTTGCTAGATTCAACTTACCAAAGTTAAATCAAGATAAGATAAACAAGTTAAATAGTCCTACAATCTCTAAGGAAATTGAAGCAGTCATTAAAATCTCCCATGCCACCCCTACCCTACCCCTCAAAAATCTCAGGGCCAGATGGTTTCAGCTCAGAATTCTACCAGATCTGCAAAGGAGAGCTAATACCAAGACTCTTCAAACCATTCCACAAAATAGAAACTAAAGGAACATTGCCAAATTCATTCTATGAGGCTACAGTCACCATAATACCTAAACCACACAAGGACCCAACAATGAAAGCAAATTTAAGACCAATTTTCCTTATGCTTATTGATGCAAAACCGCTCAACAAAATACTTGCAAACTGAATCCAAGAGCACATCAAAAATACCATCCACCATGATCAAATGGGTTTCATCCCAGGCACGCAAGAGTGGTTCAATATACAAAAATCCATCAATGTAACCCACCACATAAAGAAACTGAAAGGAAAAAAAACCACATGATCATCTCATTAGATGTTGAAAATGCATTCAACAAAATCAAACACCCCTTCCTGTTAAAAGTCTTGGAAAGATCAGGGATACCGGGCATATACCTAAACACAATAAAGGCAATATACAGGAAGCCTATAGCCACATCAAATTAAAAGGAGAGAAACTTAAAGCAATCCCACTAAAGTCATGGACAAGATAATGATTCCCACTCACCATAGCTCTTTAATATAGTACTTGAAGTTCTAGCCAGTGCAATAAGACAACTAAAGGAGATCAAAGGGATACAAATTGGAAAAGAAGTAAAACCATTGGTCTTCACAGATGATATGTTAGTGTATATAAGTAACCTCCAAAATTCCACCAGAGAGCTCCTACAGTTGATAAACACCTTCAGCAAAGTGGCCCGCTACAAAATTAATTAAAAAAAAAAAAGCAGTACCTATGTTGTATACAAAAGACAAATGAGCTGAGAAAGAAATTATGGAAACAACACCCTTCACAATAGCTACAAATAATATAAGGTACCTTGGTGTAACTCCAACCAAGCAAGTCAAAGGCCTATATGACAAGAACTTCAAGTCTCTGAAGAAAAAAATAATTGAACAGTATATCAGAAGATAGAAAGATGTCTCATGCTCATGGGCTGTAGGATTAACATAGTAAAAATGACCATTTTATCAAAAGCAATATATAGACTCAATGCAATTTACATCAAAATACAAACACAATTCTTTACAGACCTTCAAAGAACAATTCTAAACTTTATATGGAAAACAAACAAACAAACAAAAAACCAAAAAAACAGAATAGCTAAAACAATCCTATATATAAAAGAACCTCTGGAGGTATCACCATCCTTGGCTTAGAGCTGTAATACAGAGGAAGAGTAATAAAAACTGCATGATAGTGGCATAGAAATAGACTTGTTGACCTATGGAATCAAATCAAAGGCCTAGAAATAAACCACACACCAAAGGATACTTTTGACAAAGGCGCTAACACCGGAAAAAAAAGAAGGCATCTTCAACAAGTGGTACTGGTCTCACTGGATGTCTACATGTAGAAAAAAGCAAATAGATCCCACATTTATTACACTGTACAATATAAAGTCCAAGTGATTCAAAGACCTCAACATAAAACAAGAAACATTAAAAATATTAGAAGAGAAAGTGGGGAAGATTCTTGAGCTCATTGGTACAGGACACAACTTCCTGAACAGAACACCAACAGCTTAGACTCTAATATCAACAATTAATAGATGAGACCTCTTGAAACTGAAGAGCTTGTGTAAGGCAAAGGACACTGTCAACAGAACAAATTGACAGTCTACAGATTGGGAAAAGATCTTCACCAATCCTATATCTATCAAAGGGCTAATGCCCCAAATATATAAAGAACTCAAGAAATTAAACACTAACAAACAATTAAAAATGAGGTGCAGAGCTAAACAGAGAATTCTCAACAGAGGAATCTCAAATGGCTGAGAAGCAGTTAAAGAAATGCTAAGCATATTTAGTCATCAGGAAAATGCAAATAAAAACCACTCTGAGATTCCATTTTACACCTGTCAGAATAGCTAAGATAAAAAAACTCAAGTGACAGACAGCACATGCTGGTGAGGATGTGGAGAAAGTGAAACATTGCTCCATTGCTGGTGGGAGTGTAAACTTGTACAGCCACTTTGGAAATCAATCTGGCACTTTCTCAGAAAATTGGGAATGATTCTACCTCAAGACCCAGCTATATCATTTCTGGGAATATACCCAAATGATGTTCCACCATACAACAAGGACACTTGCTCAACTATGTTCATAGCAGCTTTATTCATAATAGCCAGAATCTGGAAACAACCTAGCTGTCCTTCAACTGAAGAATAGATAAAGAAACTGTGGTACATTTATTTACACAATGGAATACTACTCAGCTAGTAAAAACAAGTATATCATGAAATTTGCAGGCATGTGGATAAAACTAGAAAAGGTTATCCTGAGTGAGGTAACACAGACTCAGAAAGAGACATGGTATGTTTTCACTTATAAGCAGATTTTAGTCATATAGTACAGGGTAGCCATACTACAATTCACAGACCCAAAGAATATAAGTAATAAGGAGGACCCAAGGGAGGACGATTAAAGCTCACTTGGAAGGGGAAATAGACAGTGGAAGTGGTTGAAGAGAGGGAACAAGGAGAGGGAAAGCAGAGAGGGTGGAGATCAGACTTGAGGAGAGTGGTGACAGGAGAACAGAGGGCTGGCAGAGAGAAGAGAAACTGTGGGCGGAGGTATCTCTGTGAGAAACTGTATAGACTTCTGGGGTATGAGGGTGACTGTAGCTGAGATACCTAGGAGCAGGGGTCAAGCCGACTGAAGAGGCCACCCTCCAATTAGACAGGACTTCTAGTGGAGGGAGGGGAACATCAGACCACTCAAAAAAACTTTGACCTCAAAAAATTACCTTGTGTAAAGCTAGAGAAGAGATAGAGGGAATGTCCAACCACTGCCTGGCCCAACCTGAGACCCACCCCATGGTAGAGAGCCAACCCCTGTCACTATTAGCTATACTCTGTTATGTTCTCAAACAGGAGCCTAGCATAGCTGTCCTCTGAGAGGCTACACCCAGCAGTGGATCCAAACAGATGTGGAGACTCATAGCCAAACATTGGCTAAAGTTAGGGAGTCTTGTAGATAAGTCGGGGGATGGATAGAAGGACCTGGAGGTGACAGGAACTTCACAAGAAGACCAACAGGGCCAACTAGCCAGGCCTCAGAGGGACTTTCAGAGACTGAAGGACTTTGTCCCCCTACACAGATGTAGCAGATGGCCAGCTCAGGCTTCATGGGGGTTTCCTAGTATGGGGAGTGGGGGCTGTCTCTGACAGCTTTTTGATCACTCTCCCTGGTAGGGTTCCCTTGACAGGCCACAGGGGAAGAGGAATTCTCAGTCCTGATGTGACTTTATGACCTGCTATGGGTGGGTGGGTGGGTTTATCCTTTTCTGAGGAATAGGGGACGGAGGGTGACGGAAGAGGGAGGGAGGATGGGACTGAGAGGAGGGGGGGGGGGCTGCTTCTATCAGGACATAAATCAAATAAACAAACCAATTAATTAAAAAAAAAAAGAAGGCGCTGTGATTTATCTAAATTTTCTTTAATGTGCTCCTAAGATGCCAAGAGCTCCTACATTTGAGGCCTTAGAGTCAGGACTTGGTGTTACTGACTGTGATGTGTATCACTGGTGGGTACAGTGATCTCTTGCTGTCCCAGGTGTTCTCTCTCTCTCTCTCTCTCTCTCTCTCTCTCTCTCTCTCTCTCTCTCTCTCTGTGTGTGTGTGTGTGTGTGTGTGTGTGTGTGTGCGCGCAGGTATACATGTCTTCATGTATGTTGTTCAGATTATAATCTCAGCTGTCATCCTTCAGATACTGATCATCTTCTTTTGGAAATGGTCTTTCACTCGTCTGGAACTTTCCAAGTAGGCAAGGCTTGCTGGCCAGTGAGCCTTGGGGACCTGCCCATCTCTGCCACTTTTGACTTAAAAAAACATAAAACAAAGCATGTGAACTCAGGTCTTCACATGTGGGACCTTAATGGCCCAGATTTAATGGAGGAGGAAGTGTCAAGGCAGCTTCAACCCCAGAAGCCTCAGCAGGAGTTGATTCCCTTCCTGCTCCCAACCTGGTACCATAAAGTTGGCTGCCCTACCATCAACTCTAGTAAGAATTTATTACCTTGACGATGATCAGACTTCATTCTTTGCTTGACCTTATAAGGTTTGTCCCCATCCCAACCTGAATCTCTAGCCCCCGAGTACACAGATGAAGTATCTTCCAACACCCAGTCCTGGCCAATTATACAGGGCCACACAAACCTTGCCCTAGAGACCCTGGCCACCTCCCCAGGGGCATATAAACTTTTCCCCCAATAAACAAACCACTTCTCTGAAGCTGTTCCTGGGCTTTTGTTCTTTGCCCTCACACTTACTGTGCCAACCAGGATCCGGTCTGTACCCACCTGCCCCCTGTGCCAACCAAGTTTCACTCCCTCCAGTCCAGCCTGATATGCAATGGTCCTGGCTATCCTGAGGGGGAGAGGTGGAGGGGAAGTGGCATTTCACATTTACAGAGCTAGCACTTTTCCAGCTGAGATGTCTCCCTAGGCCTGCCCTCCTGTTCTTAGTGGCTGTTCTTAGCATCGTTGTATCTATTTAATTCTAGGTCCTAATTTTTCCTGCTGTAGCTGATACTGCATGGAAAACAGTGACCACATGGGCTGCCTAGATGCTCAGCAAACGCGGTATTTATTCACTGGCTGGCCAGAAATGCAGGTCACCCTGTAGCCACACGGACCTTTGGACTCATGCAGCTTTGCCTATGTGCATCTGCAGCTGCCTTCCTTCACCTGTCTCCTTCCTTAGCCCTTCCTATCCAATCTCAGGCTCACACCTGTTTCACTTTCCATCCTCTTCCTCTGTGGGTATGAGCATGTGTGGACAGATGCATGTGTATGGTCATGCATACGGAGGTCTTTTCTTTCTCTCTTTCGCTTTCTTTTCCAATTCTGTCCTTACACCATTCCTATGCTCAATGAGGCTGCCCCAATGACAGCTCTTAGGCACACTGTCATTGCCTCTTCTGATGGCCAATGCACCATAGGATTTTTCTGTGTTATTTTGCTGCTAATGGGACTATGTTGACATTTCTTAAGTGTCACTTGGTCTTTGGAGAATCTGTCATAAGACTTACACACTTCTGCCCTTTTCACCTCTTCTATATTTCCCTGCCTTAAGCCTGGGTGTGTGTGTGAAAGCTTCCAAGATGCCTGAAAAAGGTGTTCCATTCTCTCACACACCTCTACCTCCTATAGAGTTAAGCCACATTCCTGGAGGGATAGTTTTGTTGGGTGCTGAGGAATTATGAAGATTCCAAGCCCTCGCTGGCAGGCTGAGCCCAGGGTACCTCTTCTCTCTGAAGCCTCTTTGAAATGCTAACTTGTTCTCTCAGCCGTAGGCATCTCAGCTTGGAAGACAAATGCTTTAAATGGCAGCACCCCCACTTGCGTTCCCAGCCTGCCTTCTGACACATTCATTATATCGATTGCTAGCTGTTTGTTTGCCTTCGTGGCCGCCTCTCCCTTATTGGCTCCCATTTGCTTTTCCTGCCCTCACAACAGCTTGAGCTCTGTCTGGAAACAAACTGCAATTCAAAGTACTGCCAATGCTGTTGTGCCTGATTATGTAGGACAGGTTGAGGATGGGCTTGCAAGGGGAGTCACAACTCCATCTTCTTTCCTTCTGGAGAGTTTTTGGGTTCCTGTGGGGTCTGGGGCTGCAACAATGGTTTGTTGGGCCTTGGGTGTGAGCATTTATCCAAGCTAGCCAGATGTGGCAAAATGAATCTGAATCTGCTCTGAGAGAGCCTACTTAGGGCAGGTAAGGTGCTTTTTGCAGACATAGCAAGCTTATTGCTTTTATTCACATGTGACCACAAGTGCAGGGTGACATAAAACTGGAAAGCTACTTAAAACATTGATATTTGCATCCAGGTGTCGTGGTGCATGCTTATAATCCCAGCACTCAGGGAGGCAGAGGCAGGAGGGCCTCTGTGAGTTTGAGGCCAGCCTCGTCTACAACGTGAGTCCAGGATAGCCAAGGCTGCACAGAGAAACTCTGTCTTGAAAAACAAGAACAAAACAAAGCAAAACAACCACAACCACAACCACCACCACCACAAGAACAAATCATTGCTATTTGCTTGCAATTTGTTCACAGTGCACGTATGTATGTGTGTGTATACAGATGTAAGTACAAATGCACCTGCAAATGGAGATCATTCTTAGGAAGGCTATCTACCTCCTTTGAGACAGGGTCTCTTATCGGTCTGAAGCACAGAAATTAAGCAAGAGTGGCTGGCTAGTGAGTTCTCATGATCCTCCAGCCTCCACCTCCCTAGCGCTATGATATCAAGTGCACACAATTACACCTGGGTATTTTCAAATAGGTTCTGGGGGTTGAACCCAGGTCTCCATGCTTGTAAGATGAGTACTTTCCCAACTGAGCTATCTCTAAAGCCCTGCTTGTAATCTCTTTACTCTGTCTCTGTCTGTCTCTCTGTCTGTCTCTCTCTGTCAGTCTGTCTCTGTCTCTGTCTCTCTCTGTCTCTGTCTCTCTCTGTCTCTCTCTCTCCCCTGCCCTCATTTCCTCTCCTTCTCTCTTTCTCAACTCAATTGTGCTGTTCTCTATTGCAAACATTGTAGGTCAAAGCATTGTGTCACACTGTCAAACATGTGACATACCTGTTCCTGAGTCCCTGTTTGGACCCTGGGGAACCTTTAATCCTCCTTCCTCTCAGTGCTTTGTCTTCAGATAGTAACAATAATGGTGGCAGATGTGTGTGGAGCTTCAGATACACTGAGAAACAGCCAAGTTCAAGATTAAGAGCTTCTAGGGGCTGAGCCTGGCATGGAGGTGTGCTTAGAATGGCCAACAGGGGTTGCTCAGGCTTGATGTTTTGCTATGGTAGATTCTACCATAGGTCTCTTTGCTAGGAGTACTTTCCCAGCTGTGGTAAAAGGTTCTAAACACAGTATTTGCAGCACAAGTTAGAGACTATGTGAACAGACACAGCAGTCAACCATGCCGTGTCAAGTCCTGGTTGATGAGCTGGGTTGCTTCTGACAGGTGACTTCACCTTTCTGTGCTTCATTTCCTCATAGGTAAAATGTGACCATGAAAGGTAACACAAGCTGCGTCTGTTCAGGAAACAGGAGGTCTAAAATATTTCAGAGATACTTTTTTAATTACCAGTGGAGCACGAAGGATCCATGTCTCATGACTCACCATGCCTTGTTTCACTTAACAAACAAGAAGAACAAATTTTATAGCAAATAGTGAAAATTAATACCTAACATGATTTTTTCTCCAATAAGAATGTTCTCATTTTAGAAAAAAAAATGCAGTACATCTTGGTTTGAATGAGAAGTGTATGGGTTTTGATAGTGTATGACTAGGTAGCGGTGTGGCTTGGGGAGCTGATAGGACCTTGTTGGAGGATGTGCATCAATGGGATCCTGCTCCGGAGTTAGCCTCACAGCCTCACTTAGCCTCACTTCCAGTTCACTCTCTCTGCTTCATCCTTGCAGTTGAAGTTGAGACCTCCCAGCTTTCCACTTCAGGCCCACTGCCATGCCTCACCTGCCCTTGTGGACTCTCCCTCTGGAACTATAACCCCAAATAGAATCCTTCCCTCCCATGTAAATTGCATTGGTCAGGGCATTTTTGCAACCATGGGAAGTAATGAATACAGGTTAATTTCTCTTTTGTGCAGAGCTACTTCTTCCTTGCTGGACTTATATCACAGGCCTGACAGCGTAGGCTTCCTCTGGGCAGTTTGGGCTCCCATTCCTAGAGGGAGGAGCTCAGGAGCTGGTTGATACAGAGCAGGAGTGAAGTACCAGCTCACAGCAGGCTCAAACATGGCAATCTTGAGAAAACTGGATGACGTCCCTTTAGACATCGGTAGACGAAGGAGTCTTAGGTCTGCTTTTGAGTTCTTTGGAAATTGCCCCAGGCCAGAAAGATGTCTGCAGCAGGATTCAGACATCAGTTCTGTCTGAACTTCATCCACAGAAATGTTATTCCCAAGCCAGTGGTGCCTGAGGTCCTGAGTTCCATTCCTGCCACCCACGTGGGAAGCCAGGTGTGGTGTCGTACATCTGCATCCCCAGTACTCCCACTGAAAGAGGGAGGCAGAGTCAGATAAAGCACTTGGGCACTCGCAGGCCAGCTAGAATGGAGTTCATAGTGTGGCTGTGGAAACACAGAGAGAAATCCTGCTCCAGCTGGGTGGAAGGAGAAAGCCAAATTCGGAAAGTTCTCTCCTAGTGTCCACACATGGTTGCCTGTAAATGTGTGCCCACACCCATAGAAACATACAAAATGTGTGCAGTTAAAAACAAAGAGCTGATAACTTACTTCCTCTTCTTATTAGAAGGAGCAAGAGATTCTGCCTGCTTTAGTCTGGGAGGAGTCCCACCCACCTAGGGAATTGTAAAGAAAGACCCAGAAAGTGTGGGAAGGTCTGCTTCAGTCTTTCTGCTTTTCTTGTGGTCTCCACAGCCCTTTGGCATGAAGAAGCTGGTTGCCCTTCTGTGATATAGAGGGCTATGAGAGCTTGGTCTGAGCCCACCTACCCACTTGCCAATTTCTAGGTGGTTCTGACACCACTGTGGGTCCCAGAACAGACATGCAGCTGGTTCAGTGTTGCCCCTGTGTCACTGGGTCGGCCTCCCTGCACCAACCCTGTCAGTCACCTTAGTCAGAGCTCCAGTCAGCTCTCAGAAGCAGAGCCTCCCAGCCAACTAATGGCAGTGAGTCCTGAAGAATCTTCTGGCCCAAGCTGCTCATTACTCCTTAGGACCACAGGCCGTCACAGCTGTCCATAGCAGATGGAGGAATTGACTCCTCAAGCTATACTTTATTCAGAGAGCCCTGATTGGAGAAGGTTATGGACCAACACACCCAGAACAAGCTGCTCTCCCTCATCCCCAGGCTGGCATCTTTTATAGAGATAGAGGGCACAAAGGCAGGAAGTCTATTTGGGAACACAGGCTTGCCCCTTAGGTGAGGCGATCAGCCACTGGCATCTCTGCCTCATGATCATCCCCTGCAGTCTAACCTCATTCTCTGGTTGTCTGGGATGAGATACTTCCTGAATTACAGTCCAGTCACTGTCAACACCGTGCTTCTCACATCTACTGGGATGCATGACACAGAAAATGCTAGGCTTCTCCAGAGGAACAGGCCCAATAGGCGGGGCACACATTTAAAGGGCATTTGTTAGATTTGTCTGGGTATTCCAGCCACTATCACCTCACACCGGACAGGCTGGGAACCCAGGATTTGCTTAGTCCATGAAGAAAGGGTCTCAGAAGTCCCAATCTGACACCAAGTCCAGAAAGACTCCTGGAGAACCATTGGCCTTCAGTCTACATTGGAAGCCTGAAGCTGGGTTTAAATGTCAGTGAAGAAATCTAGCAGCAACAGCAGCAGGGCAGATGAACTTGCCAGTAAGAGTAGAAGCAAGCAGGCAGAAGACAAAAGCCTTTTTCCTTCTGTCACAGTTGTCTAGACTGCCACAGGAAGGCAGCTGGGGAGGGCACCTTTTAGTTTCAGATTCCATAAATTGACAACCAGGACCAACCTTCACAAGTATGTGCATGCTAAGCTTTAATTAACGACATTGTAGGTACAGATTCTTCCCCAATAGAGGGACAAAGACACCAACGCCTGTTCACCCTCCCACCCCTAGCAATGCATAGGCATTATTCCCCAGCCTGTATGCTTTGTGATACTTTGTTGTGTACATACCATCTCCCCAGTACACTTAGCTTTAGACTCCATCCATCCCTTTACCTTGGAGCTGGGCCAGCTGAGTGAGTATCCTCTGAGAGGCTTCTGTAGAGCCATGAATCTCAGATGTGTGCTATTGTTGCTGTTTCTGGCTATCTCCATGACAGCTGAGATTTCTCACTTTACTCAAGGGCCGGTGCCTGGTCCCAGTGGTTCCTTGATGGATCCTGGCAGTGGCTCTTCCTGACTTTAGGAATGTGGAGCTAAAGCCTCGCTGTTCCCATATGACCTGACTCGGCAGCATCACTAGGATGGAAGTCATTCTGTCTACACTGGGTTAGGGAATTTATTCTGCACCGCCGGAGTGACACCAGGTGATGCCACAGATGTTTTATAAACTCTCAGTAGAAAGGTGACAGACTATAAGCTGGCTGGTGCCCTTTTAAGAAAATCTCTTTAACCAACAAGCAGAAAGAAAGGGGAGCTGTGGGGGAAAGCTCTACAATAAATACAACTCTGGGGAGACAGTTCCAAAGTTTTCCCACAAAGTATCGTTTGCAGCCTAAAGCTAGGGCATTTGCTATAGGCTTTTGGTTGATGTTTACAGAATCACATTGCTTTCAGCTTCTCTGCTAAAGGCAGCAAAACAGTTGCTTGCTTGGCGGACTTCAGGAACCCCATAAAGTGCATTCGTTTGCCCATTGAACATTCAGGGAGTGTTTCCTGAGCCACCCTGCTGAGTGGGGAATTGAGAAGACTGATGTAGCCTCCTGTCTCCCCAGCCCCCAGCTGCTAAATTGTAAGCCTGACACACCTAGTGGGAGAAGAGGCTAAGGCCCATAGCATCTCTCCAGCGCCCTCTACTGGTAATGTGTCACCACACTTCTTTCAGACAACGTCACAGGACAGCTAAGCAGGGTGGGTTTACAGCGAGTAGAAAAGGCATAGATTGTGCAGGGACACAAGCTTTGTACTGTACTGGGAGCCATTTATTTAGTATCCCACGTTGCACAGTTTTGGATAAACACTGATTATTGAATGAATAGGTTTCCCCCCTTTTTTCCGGTAGCCGTATTAGAGAACTCAATTTCCTCTAGTTTAAAATTATCTACACAACCCCCAGTGGTATTTCTTACTCCCCGAATCCCATCTTTCCACTAAAATTAAACCTAATAGAATTATCCCATTATATCTTCTCAACTCTTATACAACTGATCAATTTGATAAAAATCCATTAAAGAGTAGAGCAATTTGGTGGAAAAAATTAATTAAAGCAGTTTGAATTGATCAGGTGTTGATTAAATACCCCAGCTGAGCTTTGATCTGATAGCCAGGAAAATACAAGATTGGTATCAGGTTTAAGCCTGAAGCATTAAGCAGAGGACTCCTGGCTTACAAGCCAGGGCTCAGCACCACTACAGAGAAGGATGCGAATGTCACAGGAACAAGAAGTACTCGTAATGTCAGCATCAAATGTTCAGTTGCTGACAGCAGAATGGTAATTAGTGGTGGTTAAGGACCAAACAACACTGAGGACGGGAGGGCAGGTTATCCAGGTGGCTTTGAGCATTTTACCCAGTAACCTGCAGAAGTCACTTGGCCTGTCAGGGCATCCATCCTCTGTTAAATGCAAGAACACTAACTGTCATGCTTGGCTGGGTAGTGTGGAAAAGAGAAAGCAGAAGGGAAATAAAGGTGTGTGTGTGTGTGTGTGTGTGTGTGTATGTGCTCTCGCAAGGCTTATGGAGAACAGAAGTGTAAATCTGACTGGATCTAGAATTAAACACAGTTGAGCCACTGGATATGGGCGCTGGGAATTCGGTTAAGGTCTTGAGGCTCTTTTTTTAAAAGTAAATTCCTTTATTCACTTCACATCCCAGTCATAGCCTGGCTCCCTCGTCTTCTCCCAGTTTCAGCCTCCACCCGACTCTTCCTCCACCCCCTCCTCTGTTCCTCAGAAGATGGGAGCCCTCTCCACTCGCCCACCCCAGCTCATCATGTCACATGAAGACTGAGCATGTCTGAGGCTTTTTGAAAACAGTTCTTTTGCATCCGGGGTTAATTCAATAGGTGAGTGGGGTTTTTGTATGATAAGAGTTTACTCTATAATATTGAATGAATAAAGCAAATTGCAAAATAGTTACAATGTTGTAAAATTTTCTGGGGTATACACAGTCTAGCAAGAACTATAGAAAATGAAAAAAAAAATCCCAAATTATGAAGGTGGATCGAACTATCATCTGCATCACGGGGAGTCTTAGTACATGATTGGCTAGGTCGGTGATGCGGAGTGGAAGACCTTGAACAAGAAATTTCAAATGTTAGCCTTTATTTGTCAGCCCAAATTTGACTCTGTTTTAAAATATTTATTTATTTTCATATTTTAAAAGCAAAAAAATTTATAATGTGTTAGATACCACTATGATATTTTCAAAATGTGGTTTGTGGTTCTCCGTGCCCTCCATCTGCCCCCACTCTTTTCTCCTGTTCCCTCCCACATCCCCCTTCATTCCTCTCCTGTGTCCTTCCCCCATCCCCCATCCCTCTATCTCCCATCCCCCCATTCCCCCATCCTTCCTTATAATTTGATTTGCCCCTCTCTTGGTCTCCTTTCTAAATGTTAGACTTAACCCCCTCCCCCTGCATTATTGTCTGGGCTTTACATATGTCCTTTGTCTTTGTGGGTTTGAGTCTTTCTAGAAGATCGTGAGTCCATTGAGCAGCGGGTGGAAGTGATGAGACCCTACAACCATCTCCTGGTGCCCGTGGCCATGCTGGTACTTCAACCCGAGGCTTTTCAGAACCATTATTTAACACAACACAACATTTGCATGCAGCCCCTGTACATCCTTCTGTGCACTTCAAACACCTGTAGATTACTTATACATCTAATGGAGTATGCATGCTGTGAACCAAACTGAAGTTTCCAGAGAGAAAACCCAACCTGTGCTAAGGATTTACAAGGGCAGATTATGAGTATGGAAAGGTGGAACGTTGCAGGTTATTTTGAGTTCTCATTAGTCCCTTTAACAACCTACCTGATGTCCCCACCAGCACATTAGGAAAACACCTTGATTTATGACTTTCTTTTGTCATGTGACTAGAAGAGTTCGTCTGCATGATTCTAGGTCATCATATTGGGTGGGTCATCACTTGTGAACTCCCTTTGTCACCTTCCCCCCGGGGACCAATTTCTCCTGAACGTAGCATGAACCATTCTAGAGGTTTTGCATCTACTTGTGATTGTTGAATTAACGTTCATGTCCCTGACTGGTCTATACGTTCTAAGAAGTTGGGAGCCCGCAGTGGCATCTTCAGCAGGTGTTTGATGTCTGCTTGTTGGATGTGTGAGAGAGAGAGTGAGTGAGTGAGTGAGTAAGTGATGACTAGACACACAGAGTTGACTGGAGCCTAGTGGGTTTGGATGTATGGACTGAATGTGGAAAGAAATAATAGGGCTTCCTAAGGCAATTCAGGATCCTCTGAAAGCTGTGGGTCACTGCCTTGCCCTATGAAAGGACAGATGGTAACTGTGCCTCACTGTCAAATCTAGCAGAACACCCCAACCCAGGTCTGTATCTAGCACTCTCCCTGTGTGGACTTAGAGCTCTGGGAAGGCTTGCTCAACAGTGAGTACCCGGAGGTGGGCTCGGAGTCTGATCTCTAACATGCACCAGCTCAGTAGGTGGGGAGCTGTCTGAGCCTGCTGGGAAAGCAGAGCTGCACAACAAGGCCAGAACACACCCTGGAGCTGGCGGACAACTCTGCAGAGGCCACACCTCCATTTCCTATATGGTTGACAATGTACTTACTGCCTCACGTGCACAGCTGCCTAGACACAAAAACGCAAGAAGAATCAGGATCTCACAACCATTTCATGTCTTCTTTATTTTGAGTCTCATACATAAATAAGTACAACGTGTCGTGACTACATTCACCCCCTCCATTGCACCTTGGCATCCTTCTTCCTTTCCTCCAGCATCCCTTCTTCCAGCCCAGGCTCCCAGTGCCTACATCAGCAGAGAAATGATACCTCTCCCTAAAGTGCTTGTGGTTGCAATGACTATGTCAGTCTGGGTGGCAGTGTTTAGTGACATGTCTCAGTAGCCTGTGGGAATTAGTTCCTTTCTGCCCTGTCTCCTGTGGTGTTCCCTGGGCTTTGGGCAGTAGTTGGGCAAGACACTAAGGCACAGTGGATGTGAAGATGGGATGGGGATTCTAGGTGTGAGAAGGATTTTATCTTTTTTTTTAATTTGTAAAAGTATTGAAAATAGATTCTTCTATCATACAATATAACGAGACCAGTCTCCCCTCCCTCCACTTCTCCCAGCTTCTCCCCACATCCCCTCTCCCCAGGATCCATTCTCTCTCTGTCTCCATTCAGAAAAGAGCAGGCCTCTATGAGACAACAACCAAACACAACCAAACAAGATACAGTAAGACAAGGCGAAAGTCCTCACACTGAGGCTGGACAAGGCAACCAGACAGGAGGAAAAGAGTCCCAGGAGCAGGCAAAAGAGCCAAAGACACACCCACTATGGATATTGGAATTTCTCCCAAACACCAAGGTATCGCCCACAATATACATGCAGAGAACCTATTGTAGACCCCTTCAGGGCCCCGCGCTTGCCACTTCAGTCTCTGTGAGTCCATGTGTGCCATGCTTAGCTGATCCAGTGGGCTGTGTTCTCCACCATGTCTGACTCCTACAGGCTTTCCTCCCCCCATTTCCAAGGGATTCTTGAGCTCTGAGGGAAGGCGCCCAATGGAGACTCTCTCTTTGCGTATCGTCTGCCTGTGGGTCTCTGCATTTGCCTCCCTGATGATGACCAGACAAGGTGCCGATCTATGAGTATAGCAGACTGTCATAAGGGATCAGTTAATTAATTAACTTATTTTCTTAGACCAGCCTTGTTTGATTCTACCCTAGGTCTCTGGGCTATGGAGTCTCTGGTTCCTGGCCATTCAAGCCGTGTCGGGCATGGGCTCCCTCTCATGGGGTGGGCCTCAAGTCAAATCAGACATTGGTTGGCTGCTTCCACATGTTCTGCACCCTCCATTGCCCCAGCACATCTTGTAGGCAGGGCAGACTGTAGGTCAAAGGTTTTGTGGCTGGTGTCCATGTTTCTCTTTCGGCAGCCTGCAGAGTACCTTCCTGCACCAGAGAGACTAGAATGTGGGGGTGAAATCTCTACACAGGTATCAGCCTGACCTCTTCATGTTTGATCAGCTGAATGGAAGTTGTCCTCTGCAATGGAGCCCCACTGTCAGTGTGGAGAGCAACCCTCTGGCCTAGCATCAGCCTAGGTTGTTTAAGGATCTCCACAGGACCTCCATGGCTAATAACTCAATCAAATGGAACCCAGTCCCACCACTGGGAGCCTTGCCTGGCTACAAGAGATGGCCAGTCCAGACTCCATATCCCCCATTTTAGGGGTCCTCCCTAGGCTCACCCTTATAGATTCCAGGAAGTTTCTATTGCACTAGGTTTCCACATGGCCGCTCAACTTCCCTGAGTCTTATTTTTCTCTACCCACACTCTCTCCCTCCATCCCATCTTCCCCTTCCTGATTCATCCCGTTCTCATCTCCACCAACCCCCCTCCAGTGCACCCCTGAAAATCTATTCTATTTTCCCTTCCTGGGGAGATTCATGTATACCCCCTCCAGAGCCCTTTGATTTACCTAACCCCTCCTGGGTACACATATTGTAGCTTGGTTATCATTTACTTAATGGCTAACATCCACTTGTGAGTGAATACATACTGTACTTGTCATTCTGGATCTGGGTTACCTCACTTACGATGATTTTTTTTCTAGTTTCATCCATTTGCCTGCAAGTTTCACTATACTATTTTAAAAACCAGCTGAGTAATACTCCATTGTGTTATTGCGCCACTTTAAAGAAAAATCCATTCTTTGGTTGAGGGACATCTTGGTTGTTTCCAGTTTCTGGCTATTATGAGTAAAGTGGCCATGAGCATAGTTGAGCAAGTGTCTTTGTGGTGAGAGCGTTCTTTGGGTAAATTCCTAGGAGTGGTATAGATGGGTCTCTAGGTAGTTCAATTCCCAATTTTTCTAAAGGGTCTTCGTATTTATTTCCATAGTAGCTGTACAAATTTGCACTCCTACAGCAAAGAAGGAGTGTTCCCTTGCTCCAAATCCTTGCAATTATGAGCTGTCACTGTGGGTTTTGATCTTAGCCATTCTGACGCGTGTCAGATGGAATCTCAGAATAGTTTTGATTTTCATTTCCTTGGTGTCTAAGGATGCTGAACATTTCTTTAAGTCGTTCTCATTCCTTTGAGATTCCTTTATCGGGAATTCTCTGTTTAGATATGTACAACATTTTAAAATTGCATTTTTAAGTATCTAGTTTCTTCAGTTCTTTGTATGTTTTAGATGTTAGTCCTCTGTCACATGTGGAGTTGGTAAGAATCCTTTCTCATTCTGTAGGCTGCCACTTTGTCCAATTGACTGTGTGCTTCACCCTACCGAAGTTTTTCAGTTTCATAAGGTCCCATTTATTATTGATCTCTGTGCCTGCACTCTTCTTGCTCTGTTCAGAAAGGCATCTCCTGTGCCAATGTGTTCAATCCTATGCCCGACTTTCTCTTCCGTTAGATTCAGTGTATCTGGTTTTATGTTGAGGTCCTTGATTCATTTGGATTTGAGTTTCATGTAGGTGAAAAATATCGATCTATTTGCATTCTTCTACATGCAGATATTCAGTGTGACCATCATTTGGTAAAGATGCTATCTCCCCTCCCCTCCCCGTGCTGTGTACTCCTGGCTTCAGATTTCAAGTCATAAATGGAAAATATCACAAAATCTTGCATCATACAACACGTATTGGACTTATGGATATCTGTCCCGGTGCCTTCCTCATCTCCAAGCCCCATGACACCTGTTTCAGAATTGTAAACTCTCAAACAGGGTAATTAATGTATGTTCAACACTTTGGAACCTGAGCTGCAGAATCAGCATTACCCACGAGGGGGCAGTGTAGTCACAGCTTTGATTTCAGGAATCTGGCCGAACTAACCAGCATCTTTTGCCAATTGAGGCTTGAGGTGGGAAAAGTGGGTTGCGTTTGTGAGCTGAGCCCTGTTGTATTATGGCATAGTGTCTGTTGTAAACGATATTTTAATGTTTGGGGCCTTACTCAGGAGAATCAGAAAGAGAAATTTAAAAACATTCCTTTAGACTCTTATGCAGAAACGAGACCCGTAAGAACCGGGTAAATGTGAGATAAACGTTTCTCTTGGCTTTATTACAGCACTCTTAAAAGAATTTATAACCTTTTTTCCTCTTAAAGATCGATTTTTGTTTAGCCAAGTGTTCTGGAAAGTTCTGCTTATGGCTTTTGGTTTCTGTTTTTAGAGAGATTTCTGATAAGGATGGTATCCAGGAAGCTCCTAGTTCAGTCTGCAGATATTTCTCAGCACTTGCCTTTCTGCTGAAGAAGACAGGTGGGCTTATCCTCAATGGAATGGGAGAGTCCATTATCAATAAGCAGGAGGACGAGTGTGCACAGCTGGCGGACTGGGAAGTGGGGTAAAATGTGACTCCGACGCCTTTTGTTGGGAGCTTCTTTCATGCAGGGTCTCCAGCAAAAGCCTTTCCCATCTGGAAAGGTTTGACCAACAAACCTGAGTGACAGAAGGATCTCCACACCGTCTCAGCAGCCTGCCCTAGAAGCAGAGTTGTCAAGCACCTGATGTCAGGAAGTTCTGCGTCAGCCCTCGATGGCTGCGATGTGGGCCATTTCCAAACTAAACAGTTTTAAAAGCCCATAGTGACCTATCTTGTCACTGTCTGAGCCCCAGTGGTTTCCTTTGACTTTCTTGGCACTGGTGAGGGCAACTGAGACTGGAGGGTATGTGCGCAAGGTGGGCCTTCACACTCCTGATGGAACCCCGATGCTGATTTGCCTCTTAGTTTTGCCTGGTGTTTAGGGTCCTGACCCCTAAAGTCCCTATGTATTATAGTGTCCTACTTTTCAAACTGTTGACTTTCAAAAGATTAGAGTAGAAGCTGCCGGTCTTCTTAATGCCTAGACCCAGAAATATGTTGTCACTGCCACCCTATTGACCAGCCAAAGACAATTCTGTTTCTTCTTCAAATGAGGAATAAATAGAGAGTAATGGGGGCTGAACATGATCAAAAGCCATTCTATCTATCTATCTATCATCTATCTATTATCTATCTATCTATCTATCTATCTATCTATCTATCTATCTATCATCTATCTATCTATCTCATCTGTTTGTTTTTGAGACAGGTTCTCACTATATAACTCTCCCTGACCTTGAACTGTATATGTAGACCAGGCTGTCCTGTATGTAACTTACAGAGATCTGCCACCTCTACTTGCCAAGCATTGGTATTTAAAGACATACTTCACTGAGTAAAATGCATTTTATATATGTATGAAGCTATCATAGTGAAACCATCATAATGAAGTTTGGTATTTTGTATAATTTGGTATTTTGTATAATTAACACATGATGGCAACAAACAAAACAAAAAGAATTAGATGCTTTCCTCTGCTGGAAGGGACACTGAAGAGCTTGCAGCCTCCTAAGTTACAACAGATCCTTAAAGGACTTGGAAAATTCTCCATGACTTGCTGGGGATCTGACATCTACTTTCCAACACTGCGGATCTCATCTCTCTGTAGCCTCAATGTCAGCAACCAGCTGTGGGAGCTTTTCCTTGCCATTAATATGCCCTAAGCATTATCTACTTCCTTGCTCCTTGCCATAAGCATGGTACACACACTACAAGTAATGTACTGGGGACTTCTTAGCTCTTAAATATGAACCAGTCCTTGGAAATTAAGAGTGAAATGCACACAGCACATGTCTGCTTGTGTGTGTGTTCATGCATGTGTGTATGACTATATGAACATGTGTGTATGTATGCCCGTGTATGCATGTTGCATGTGTGTGTGAGATAAATTTTTTGGTGCAGAACAATGGTAGAATAACATTAGAAATATGGGAATGAGAGACGATGGATGGGAGTAGAGAAAATGCTGATACCCAAGAGTTGTGACTTTATATCAGCCAGCACGTGGTCTGGCTGGAAGAGGATCTGTTGTGTTAAATTAAGGGAGGAGGGTTCATCTTGGTTCGTGGTTTCAGATTACTGTCTACTGTGGCAGCGAAAGGAAATGACCTCCCCTATCTGACATCCTGGTTATTGGGCAGAGGAGAGAGATCTGTGGGAACTAGAAATTGCTCTGATCTAGAATTTTGGAGGTGGGTGATGTAAAGCAGACTCTCTGACATACTCAAACTGGGGAAGTGTGTTCCTTGCCCATTCAAAATCAATACAGCACATCATTTTTGATTGACAGAAGCCCTCTATACAAAGCTTGCCTAATGATGTCAGCGGGCTTTCTCAAGAGGCTATTCAATTGTAAAATGCCGCTCAGTGATTGTGGCTGCTAAGTCACAGTGAAATTGGACTTGAAAATACACAAGTTGGGTATACACTGATAGTGCTTACATAGTTCACAGTGAGGCTTATTTATTTCTTTGGATGCTTTGGATGGGCTAAGCCTCTAGATCAACCTTCCTAAAACTGCGACCCTTTAATACAGTTCCTCGTGTGGTGGTGATCTAATATACAGGATGTAACCCCTGTGAAAGGGTCATTCACTAAGCCCCAAAAGGGTCTCGATCCACAGGTTGAGAACCCCTGCTCTAGAAGATGCTGTTACATTAGATGCCATTGACACCCCAAAGGGACCAGTCAGCACAACCAAGATTTCCATCTTGCCCCTCACCCTTAGCCATTAGGAGGGGCCCTCACAAACCTCTCAGTGTTCTCTTGTTGCACTGAGCACCACTTGTTACTTACCGTTATGGGATGCAGTCTTCATACAGATGAGTTTTCCCAGGTGAAGATTTTTATTGGTCCTATAGCCAACTAATTGGAAAGTCAACTTTATGGTCATTTTGCTACCGAGATAGAAAGTGGCCATTTAAATGCCACTCTCAGAGGCTACCTCTATATTCAAGCAAGTTATGTGGGTTAAATCAGAAACAAACCCATCGGGAAGGCTTGACTTGATGGGGGAAAGGACTAGTTGAGCGAATTGTTCCCTGCAGCTTTATTCAAACAAGGGAGCATCTGGAGGCCTTCTGGAACGCAACTGGCTTTGAGTTCTGTCTTAGCCCAGCACTGCCAGCCTCCAGGTTTCAACTGAAGCAACTGACATTGGCTCTTGCCCACCACCCTCATTCTCAGAGCTCCTGCTTTTTTTTTCTATAAACAAAAGCAAATAAACTGATAGCAGTGATGATTACAACTCCCAAGGGTCTTGGTAGGTAACCTGGATCATATTGTGAGCAAGCCTGGCGGCCGGAATGATAGAGGCCTTCATGGAAGCTTCTCTTCTCATCTCATCTCTTTATGTGGGTCTGTGTAGCACTGTGTGGGACTCCTGATACCCAGTATAGCTGTTGCTTCTGAAGCTGGATCTCTTCTTCCACAGGACACTTTCTCGGTTCCTATCTTTGCTGAGAGAGGAGCAAACTGTTTTCATCTGCTTACACTAAACTTGCCACCTTAGAGACACGCCTCTTATGTTGCTAATGCCCCAATGGTTACCAGGATGCACTAGCTATTATAACCATGCTTATGGTCTGCTTCTCCCAGTGTTAGCCAAGAGTGCCTGGAGTGAGCCCAGGCAAGGCAGAATGGCAGGACTCCTGCTCCAGGGGGACAGACCCTGCTGTTCTGGCTGTGCTGCCCTGCTGGAACACAGCTGCTCCCTGGGGTGGGCAGAGTATAGAATCAAGCTGGGCTCCACTTTACAATAGCCCACAGATGACATCTCCCCTGGTTCCATTCTTTCTTTCCTGCCCTCTCTCCTTTCTTTTATTCCTTCAACAAATATTTAAGTGACTCTAACAGACAAAGTTCTGGTCACAAGGAATATGGAAGATGGCCCCAACTCTTCATTCGTCTGAAAGATTCTATTAAAAAATATATAAATAAGTGAGGCTACTTGCCAGTTGGTGGTAAGTAAAAGAAAACAAGGGAGGTTAGGACAAATGAGGATAGACTCAGGATCTCAGGAGGTGTCTGGGGAAGAGATGTCTCAAGTACAGAAACAGCATGTATAAAGGCCCTGGGGCAAGTACAGGCTGGCATGTTTGAACAAGATCAAGAAAACCAGTGTGCTAATGAGACCCAGTGGAGTAAGCTGGTATCAGCAAGTGATGTTCTATGTAGCTGCCACCTAAATTTCTGTGAAGTGATTCTGTGAGTTCATTGTATTCTAGCATCCTCACAAAGGCTCTTAAAAGGACTCAGGAACTAGAATGAGGAGACAGTTTGATTTGCCTAAGATTGTTCTAGTCTGTACTTATCTCCACGGAGAATTTATTAGAGAGACCTCTTCACTTCCCAAAGAACCCTTAGTGGGATGGGGGAGGAGGGAACTGACACATGGAGAAGATAAACAAGGGAGCTGGATACTCACCCGAGACAGCCGGTGAATGCCCAAGTCACTTCTAGTGTTTTCTGCTTCTCCCTCACAGTTAGATACTGGGGAAACAAACTCCTTCGAGTGATTTACTGTGGCCTGGATCATTCTCAACACTCCTTTCAGAATAGTACTTAGATCATTTTGTAAACATTAAAGAAAATGATGCTAGTAGCCTGCTGGTCCTTTGAAGGGAAGTCTCGGTTTTGGAAACAGCCTGCAGGGTTTTGAAGCCAGCTCTTGTGACTGAGCTTGGAAGATAAGCTGGGGACACTGTCCAGGAGTGAGGAGGTCAGTTTCAATTGTTTATTTGTTTCCTTTCTGGGCAGTGGAACTTTAAGAGGAAACATTCTCAGAGGACCATATCATAAGTGCTCTGTGGTAACTGTCATCTGAATGTATCTAACTTCTCAAAGTTACCAGTCTTTGCATCTCATTTTTCCACTTGGCAAAGATGACATACTGTGTCTAGGCTTTTGTTGCTAAGCACGTTTAGCTTGGAATGAGAAGGTGTCTTTCCTGGCTGGTAGACATGGTAGATTTCGGATGAAGAAATTAAACTAACCCTTCCTCCATACTCAGGTTGCTCTTAGCTCAGTATTCGGGCTGCCCTCCTGTTGGGTGAACCCCAGTGGTCTGTATTTATAGTTCTTTATACTTATCTTCGAAATCATAAGAATTCTTTTGAATGTACTTATTTAAATAATCATTTAATTTACAAAGCAATACCGACTATATTTTTTTACATAATTTCAAAACAACCCATGGAATTATGTAAGCAAGACATCATCACCCTGTTTTAGAGTAAGGCAAAGGTTTATTGGCTCCTGTACCATTCTCTCATCTCCAAGCAACTCTGTAGGATGGCAGTCTGGGAGGAGCTTCAGGGTACCAGTCTGCCTGGGTTTGAACCCTGCACTTAAGCCATAGATAAGCATAAGCAGGCACGTAAGCCTCTGGGTGCCTCAGTTTCTTGTACCATTCTTAAATTTGTTTTCTCAGTCTTATTTTCACATTTTTTTCTCCACAGTAGTTGATTTTTTTTTCTCTAACTGAATTCTATTTTTCATTTAAAAAAATATTAGTTTATTCATTTGCTTATTTGTGTATTTGTATCCTGGCTAGTTTTATATCAACTTGACAAAATCTAGAGTCATCTGAATGCTTGTTCATAAGATCCAGCTGTAGGTGATTGAGGGGGGAGGGCCCAGTGTCCGTTGTGGCTGATGCCACTCCTGGGCTGGTGGTCTTGAATTCTGAAAGAAAGCAGTCTGAGTAAGACAATAATCAGTACCCTCCATGGCCACTGCAACTCCTTGTGCCTCCAGGTTCCAGCCTTGTGTAAATTCCCCTCCCGACTTTCTTGAGTGATAGACTACAATGTACAAGTGCTAGCCAAACAAACCCTGTCCTCCATAACTTGCTTTTGGTCATGGTATTTCTTTTTCTTCTTCTTTATAAATTTATTTTTAATTTATAATATTCACTTTACATCTTGATCATAGCCCCCTCCCTTCTCTCCTCCTGGTCCCTCCCTTCCACCCTCTTCCCCCTATCCACCCTCCCCTTGCCCTCATAAACAGGGAGCCAACCTCCACCAACCTACGCCAGCGCGTCAAGTTGCATCAGGACTGAGCGCTACCAGGCAAGGCGGGCAGTTAGGGGGAAGTGATCAAAAGCAGGCAATAGAGTCCGTGTCCTAGACAGCACCCATTCAACTTACTAGGGGACCCACATGAAGATCAAGCTGCCCATCAGTTTCATATGTGTAGGAGGCCTAGGTCCCATCGACTCATGCTCTTTGGTTGGTGCTTCCATCTCTGTAAGCCCCCATGGGTCTATGTTAGTTGACTCTATTGGTCTTCTTTCAGCATTCTTGTCCCCTCCAGGTTCCTCTATCTTTCCTTCTGAGTCTTCCACAGGACCCCCCAAGCTCTGCCTAATGCTTGGCTGTGAGTCTCAGCATCTAATTTGATTAGCTGCTGGGAGGGGCCTTTTAGAGAATGGTTAAGTTAGGCTCCTGTCTGTAAACATTGTAAACCACAGAATATCATTAATGTATCAGGGGTTAACTATCTTCCATGGGGGAGGGTCTCAGGTTGGGCCAGGCATTGGTTGGTCATTTCCTCAGTTTCTACTCTACCCTTATCTCTGCAATCTACAGATTTAATGCAATTCCCAACAAAATACCAACATAATTATTCACAGACTTTTTATCATGAAGGGATTTTGTCAAAGAATTTTTCAGCATGTGATTTTTTTCTTTCACTTTGTTTATATGATGGGTATATTGATGGATTTTCATGTTGAGCCATCCCTGTATCTCTGGGATGAAGCCAACTTGATCATGGTGGATGATGTATTTGATGTGTTCTTGAATTCAGTTTGTGAGTATTTTATTTTTGCATCAATGTTCGTAAGGGAGATTGGTCTGAAATATTCTTTGTTGAGTTTTTGTGTGATTTAGGTATTAGGTGTCTGTGACTTCATAGGTTGTTCCTTCTGGCTTTTTTTTTCTATCTTGTTGATTTTCTTAAAGAGCCAGGTTTCATCAATTCTTTGTATTGTTCTTTTTGTTTCTAAGTCACTAGTTTCAGCCCTGAGTTTAATCGTTTTCTGCTGTCTACTCCTCTTGTGTGTGTTTTCTTCCTTTTGTTCTAGAGCTGTTAGGTGTACTTTTTGCTAGTATGAGAACTCCCCTACTTCTTTATAAAGGCAAATAGTGCTATGAACTTTCCCCTTCGCACTGCTTTCATTGTGCCCAATAAGTTTGGCTATATTGTCCCTTCATTTTCAGTGAATTCTAGAAAGCCTTTAATTTATTTCTTTATTTCTTCCCTGACCTAGGGAGTAGAGAGTTGTTCATTTTCCATGAGCTTGCAGGCATTCTGTTGTTTCTGTTGTTGTTGAAGTCCAGCTTTAATTCACGGTGGTCTGATAAGATACAAGGGGTTGTTTCTTTTCTTCTTCTTCTTCTTTTTTTGTATCTGTTGAGGCTTGCTTTGTGACCAAGCATATGATCAGTTTTGGAGAAGGTTCCATGAGGTACTGAGGAGATTTAATATTTCTTTGTGTTTGGGTGAAATGTTCTGTAGATATCTGTTAGGTCTATTTGATTCATGGCATCTGTTAGTCTAATTATTTCTCAGTCTAGTTTCTGTCTTGATGACATGCCCATTGGTGAAAGTAGGGTGTTGAAGTCTCCTTCTATTAATGTGTGGGCATTGATGTGTGATTTAAGCTTTAGTATTCTTTCTTTTACAAATGCCCTTGTATGTGGGGAATAGATGTACAGAACTGAGATGTCATCTTGGTAGATTTTTCCTTGGATGAGTATGAAGTATTCTTCCTCATCTCTTTTAGCTATTTCCCTGTATCCCAGGAGTCAGGTAGCTAGAGACTGGAACCACATGCCCCTGGAACCACATGCCCCTGGAACCCAGCAGTGTTCCCTTGGATGGTGGGAATAGCCAGGTAGCTAGAGGCTGGACTCACTTATACCTGGAACCCATGGGTTTTCCTCTTACATGGGACACACAGCTACTGGTATTTTAGAGTCCCTAGCACAGCCTCTTGCTCAATCTGCAGTCACTGAGGTCCTGCTGCTCAGAAACCATGCATGCTGGGAGCTGCCATCTTGGATCTCTCATGGTGTTTTCATTATAGTAACAGTAACTCTACTTGGATAGAAACTGGTACCAGAACACTGGGGTATTGTTGTGACAGATCTGACTCTGTTGTTCTTGGGAGGATTGTGGAAGGACTTTTTAACTTAGGGTGAGAAAAGCCATTTAATGGTAAATATTGGTGAGCTATTTTGTGGGAGCTTGGAAGATAAGAGCATTGAGAGATGCTGGTGGGGTATCTTATCAGGTCATGAGAAAGAGGATGCAGGCAGTCATGAGACTTGGTAGACTATACAGCTGCATGGTGACAGGTGGAGGGAAACACCCACTATACAGCTGCATGGTGTGTGTGTGTGTGTGGAAACACCCACTATAGGGCTGCATGGTGACTGGGGGGGCGGGACACCCATTATACAGCTGCATGGTGAGGAGGGGAAACATTCACTGTAAAGCTACATGGTGTGGGGGCTGGGGGAGGGAATGCCTACTATACAGCTGCATGGTGAAGGGGGGGAACACCTACTATACAGCCGCATGGTGAAGGGGGGGCATCCATAACACAGCTGCATCGTGAAGGACAGGGATGCTGGGATACTCCTTTGCTCTTTCTCTGTTGGCAGGAATCTCAATTCTTGAAATTCCACAAACAGGTTTGAGTTTGTCCTCCCAACCCCTCCCCCCACCTCCTGCCACTGTTTGAGAGGGGAGGGTGGCCTCACCTTGCTTTTGCCCTTTCATGGTCTTTGTGTTAGAAAGCTTCTCTGTGGGAGGCTCAGGAGGAGAGAGAGAGAAAGCTCCTTTCTCCTGACCTTCACATTATCAGGCTATAAAAGCCCTTCAGTCACAGGCATTTACTTTCCTATCTTCTTCCTTATCAGGGTAAAAAGTGAAGGGAGACACTGTTGAAAGTTCAAAGGCTCACACGGAATCTCAATGGGTGGAATCACAGGATGCATTTAAAGAAGGAGCCTGGCTGGAGAATTGAGCTCCTGTACAGCATGGGCTTAGCCCCCATGGCCAAAAACCTGCCAAGAAAGACCCTCCTGAAAAGAGTGGGGTAGGGGAGGGGGTAAGGGTGCGTGTATAATGACAGGGAAGCTGCCATGCCCTTTGGGACATAAGATGGATCTTGTATACTTAAGTTGTATCAGCTGCTTCCCTATTTCCTCCAAGACAAGTAGGTTTTGTGTGTCAGCGCTTGACAGGAAGAGGACTGGACGTGAAATGGCAGTAGTACTTGTCTGTCATTTGCATGCTCTGATTATCAGTGACCTTAAGGTAGACATGTGATCCTATAACACAGATATATTACATGTACTATAATTATATGTTAGGCTATATAACCATAATAACTTAATATTTGTATAAGGAAGGGATCGTTGTAGAGCCAGGATACCTATATTCAAATCATTGATCTTTGTGGAGTTGGATCACTCTTATGTTTTTTCCCCCTCTCTTAGTGTCTCAGTTACATGATCCCAATTGTGCACACATCAAAGGTTGCTAGGGCAAGTGAAAGCTTATTGATGCTAAACATTCTCCCTCTTCTTGTAAAGTTTTCTTTTGAACAATTAATGAATCTTAAACAATTGATGGACATCCAGATTGGGTCAGTAGAGTTGTGATCCATGCTTCTCTGTGTCCTCAGTGCTTTTAACTCCAGTATAGAAGTCCCCAGAGTCACTCCTTAAATTATATATCAGATTTCATTACT
Organism: Acomys percivali; assembly: GCA_907169655.1. Lineage (NCBI taxonomy): Eukaryota > Metazoa > Chordata > Mammalia > Rodentia > Muridae > Acomys > Acomys percivali. The sequence continues at coordinate 31,190,964 of OU015745.1, forward strand.
CTGAGACCCACAAACTCTCTGTATGTTTCTTTTTATACTTAGAAGTCAAAGCACACTGCCATGTTCTAATGGACTCTGCATGATCTGGCTTCTGCCTGCCTCTTCCATCTACAATGGTTTGAATGTTTTTTATCCCCTCCAAAATTCATGTTGAGGTTTAGTTATCAATGTAACTGCGCTAGAGATGGGCCCTGAGGAGCAGAGTATGTCATGAGGGTCGAGTTTTCCATGAATGGGATTGGTTGGCTGATCTGCATCTTCTTGCCCTTCTGCTGTCTGTCATGTGATTTCCTTTCTTCTCTCACGATGAGGCAGTGTTTAAGGCTCCATCTCCGAGGCTGAAGCCAGACACTAAGCATGTGAATGCCTTGGTCTTAGACTTGTCAGCCTCTAGAATTGTGGGAAATAAATTCCTGCTTTTTATATATTTCTTCACCCGTGATAATTTATCGTAACAGTCCAAATGAAATAAGGCAATGAAACACTTTCTTGGTTAGTTTTGGCATATTTGACACAAACTAGAGTTACCTAGGAAATGGAAACTTCAGTCGAGGAAATGCCCCCCTGTGGGGAACATTTTCTTTAGTAATGGCTGATGTGAGAGGACCCAGCCCATCCTGGCAGTGGCCACCCTTGGGAAGCATTTCTGAGTCATATAAGAAAGCAAGCAGAGCAAGCCACGGAGAGCAAGCCTGTAAGCTGTGTTACCTGATGGACTCTAATTCAGTTCTTGCTTCCAGCTTCCTGCCTGGGCTTCCCTTAATGGTGGACTCTCACTTGGAAACATAAGATAAAATAAACTATTTTTTCCCCAAATTGATATGGATCAGTGTTTTATCATATCAACAGAAAGCTAACTAGAATAGTCTACCTATAGATTGTTGACTTCAGACACAAATAAATGGTGTGCAAGAAGTTAAGTCATGAGCCAGCTTTGCTTATTGGCATATTCTGCATTGCTGCTCACCATAATTTATCATAAATGGCTGCATTGAGCTCACAGAGGCGACATCATATCTTCACTCTGTCACTTATCAATGGCGAAGACATGGACAGAATGACCCAAAACTTTAGTATTTTTTTATCATTATGAGAGAAGAAAACAGCCAATAGAGTGGAAATGGGGACTGGGATGAAGTAAAGTCTGTTAGACATGTTGGTGCTGGGATATAATGGAGAAACCCCTGACAAAGTCAGAAAATGCAAAGATGAGGGACGGCAGTCACAAATTCAGAATGCCTCCAGCCAGTGGAAACCAATTAAGCTTTGTTCTCACAGTTTTCCCTTGTTTGTAGAATACACAGAAGCCAAACAGTTACAGCCCTGAAGAACAAAGGAAAACAAAGCTCTGTAAGGTGTGAACTGTGCTTACCAAACCATGAGTTGCAAGCAGTTCAGATATGCCTATGTGGAGCAGAGATGTCCTCCTAGCCACTGTGCCTCATGTTGCTTCACTGTTGATTGTTTCTGGGCAGATAGCGGATGTGCAGCACAGCATCCTACTTTCCCTTCCACATCTAGAAGCATTTCCATAACATTCACTCATTTACTTGTTTGTTCATCCATTCATTCCTTTGAAGCAAGCCGCTCACATGCTCACTCATTGAATATAGACCTTCCAGGGAAGGAAGGCTGGTCAATAGTTTTGACTGCTTACTAGAATGTGTTTGTCTAACAATGTAGTTCAACTTTGAATAACAAATGAGATATGAGGCAGGTAATGCTTGCTTGTAGAGTTGGGGGGGGAGTGCTTTAGTTCTGTGGTTTATAGATGTGTATAGGGCACTGCGAAGTCTAGCGTCCTTGGGACTTGGGCTAGAGGTATTGAGTGGCTGTGTGAGAGGTGGAGGTTGGGATGGATGAATAAAATTTATGGTGTTTTTATTTGCTTCCTACCTTTTTAAAATTTCTGTTTAGTACATGTGTCACAGTGGAGGTCAGAAACAGAGCTATTATTAAATATGTGTCATTCTGTGAAACTATTTCAAAGACAGAAGTCGGAAAGAAGGACATTTTTGTGAGTCTGGGTTATTTTATATAAAAGAGGAGAACATACCAGCTTAGACTGCACAGGGCCTTGGATTTGGTCCATAGGGACTATTTCCATAGGGAAATGGAAAAGGAGGAATTTTTCCCAGCAATCACCAAGTATTGCTCTCTAGGAGCCTTGCAGGAAATAATTTTTTTCTTAAAACTATAATTCCTTTTGTGGGTGACAATCTGTCAAATAATTCCTATTCCTCCTCCCCATCCTTCTCTTTCCTCCTCCTCCTATTCCTTCCCTTTTCCCTTCCCTCTGACCCCCTGCTTCTTCTTGCATTTATAGTATCTCATGGGAATTTTCTCATTCCATTAAATCTTCTTGGAAAGTGATTAAGACATGTTCCATCATGCTCTATTTTGTTACATGGTCCAAGCAACCTTGGGCCAGGCATACTGATTTTGGCCACGTAAATGGTTGTGTTTCTCTGACTGGTCTTAGTGTGTAAATGGGGGTTGATGAGGTAGGTAGAGATCCAAGAAACACACCAAGTTGAGACTTGTATGCATGAAGCTCCCGTCGGAGTCTGTGCATAAGGACTGCATCTGCAAATGCTCTTCTTAGCCTTGCTGTTAAAGATCTCAAAACTTAGGAGCCATTTGGAAGGGACTGATATAAATAAAACCTTCTGAAGAACTAGTCTTTGTGCGTCATAGGGACCACAGCTGATAGAAACAATGTTGTTGAAGTTATTTTTATAAAACTGTTTCTCTTAGTTTATTTCTTAACCCAGACTTTTATATTTGTTAAAAATAAGCTTTGCAACACTGTCTTGAGCAGTTTATGCCTATTCTTAATCCTTTATGTTATTTTGTCTCACTCTCGGCAAACATCTTAGCGACGCTTGTACTTTGTAACTTTCCTCAGCTCCAGCTCCTTCCTCCTCATCTTTTTTTTAAATTAATTTATTTATTTTTATTTTTATTTATTTATTTTTATTAATTTATTCTTGTTACATCTCTATGGTTATCCCATCCCTTGTATCCTCCCATTCTCCCCTCCCTCCCATTTTCCCCTTATTCCCCTCCCCAATGACTGTTCCTGAGAGGGATTACCTCCCTCTGTATATGTTCATAGGGTATCAAGTCTCTTCTCAGTGACCTGCTGTCCTTCCTCTGAGTGCCACTAGGTCTCCCCCTCCAGGGGACATAGTCAAATGTGAGGCACCAGAGTACATGAGAAAGTCATATCCCTCTCTCCACTCAAGTGTGGAGACTGTCCTGTCCATGGGCTAGATCTGGGTAGGGGTTTAAATTTTACCGCCTGTATTGTCCTTGGCTAGTGCCTTAGTTTGAGCGGGACCCCTTGGCCCAAATCTGCCTATTATAATGTTCTACTTGTAGGTTTCTAGGACCCACTGGATCCTTCTACATTGCTATTCTCACATGGTTCTCTCATCTAGAGTCCCAATAGGATGTCCTCCCCTCTGTCCCAGTTTCCTGGTAAGGGAAGGCTTTCGTGGGACATGCCCCTTGGGCTAGTATACAGATTAAGTGAGTATATACCATTTGAGTCTTTCTGCTTCTGGGTTAACTCACTCATTATGATCATTTCTAGCTCAATCCATTTATCCACAAATTTCGGGAATTCCTTGTTTTTAATAGCTGAGTAGTATTCCATAGTGTATATGTACCACAGTTTCTTTATCCATTCTTCTTCTGAGGGACATTTAGGCTGTTTCCATGATCTGGCTATTATGAATAAGGCTGCTATGAACATGATTGAGCAAATTTTCTTGTTGTGTGCTGGTGCATCTTCTGGGTATATTCCAAGGAGTGGAATAGCTGGGTCTTGAGGAAGCCCTATTTCCAGTTTTCTGAGATAGCACCAGATAGATTTCCAAAGTGGTTGTACTAGTTTGCATTCCCACCAGCAATGAAGGAATGTTCCTCTCTCTCCACATCCTCTCCAGCATGTGGTGTCGCTTGAATTTTTGATCTTAGGCATTCTGATGGGTGTAAGATGGACTCTCAGAGTTGTTTTGATTTGTATTTCCCTGATGACTAAGGAGGTTGAGCATTTCTTTAAGTGTTTCTCAGCCATTTGATATTCTTCTGTTGAGAATTCTCTGTTTAGTTCCAGGCCCCATTTCTCAATTGGGTTATTTGGTTTGGTGGTGTTTAATTTCTTGAGTTCTTTATATATTTTGGATATTAGACCTTTGTCAGATGTAGGGTTGGTGAAGATCTTTTCCCAGTCTGTAGGCTGTCGCTTTGTTCTCTTGACAGTGTCTCTAGCCTTACAGAAGCTTTTCAGCCTCATGAAGTCCCATTTATTAATTGTAGACATTAAGGCCTGGGCTGTTGGTGTTCTGTTCAGGAAGTTGTCTCCTGTGCCAATATGTTCCAGGCTCTTCCCCACTTTTTCTTCTAACTGACTTAGTGTCTCTGGTTTTATGTTGAGGTCTTTAATCCACTTGGATTTGAGTACTGTGCAAGGTGACAAATATGGGTCCAGTTGCATTTTTTTACACATAGACATCCAGTTAGACCAGCACCATTTGTTGAAGATGCTATCCTTTTTCCATTGAATGGATTTGGCTTCCTTGTCAAAAATCAAGTGACCATGTGTGTGTGGATTCATATCTGGGTCTTCAATTCAATTCCACTGATCAACCAGCCTGTTGCTGTGCCAGTACCATGCTGTTTTAATTACTATTGCTTTATAGTACAATTTGAGATCAGGTATGGAGATTCCTCCGGAGCACCTTTTATTGTACAAGATCATTTTTGCTATTCTGGGTTTTTTGTTTTTAAAAATATGGAACGCTTCACGAATTTGCGTGTCATCCTTGCGCAGGGGCCATGCTAATCTTCTCTGTATCCTTCCAATTTTAGTATATGTGCTGCCGAAGCAAGTACCCTTCCTCCTCATCTTACATGGATCTCTCTACCCATGGCAAAATCCCCTGGCTGAATCCCCTACTTCCACCTCTAACTCCTCCTTCCCTGGCTGGCAGGAAGTCCAGCCCTATTCTCTCCCCTGCTCGGCCGTTGGCTGTAAGTTGCTTTAATGGCGTACTAGGGAACAATTGAAGAGCACTGTTTACCCAACATTAAGACAGAAACTGTAATATGGAGATCACCCAGTATAATACTGAGATCATCCATATTGCAAGACCCCCAGAATGACTACCAAGACTCGATACCGATGCAACATACAAAGGGCCCTGTATGTATACAAAGGCTCAGAGCTTCGGATCACAATTCTTCCTGACGCAGCAGGTTAGGAGAGTGATACTGGAGCTTCAAGAGTAATGTGTTTATAAGAGAAAAACTGTAATTGGGGGTTGGGGTCACAGGAAAGTAAGGAAAAAACATAAGCGGGGTTTGTGGGTGTTAGGAATGTCGACCTTCAGGCAGGTTGGGTGGAGACTGAGTCTGGAGGAGAAGTTTTGTTTTGTTTATCTTAGAGGAAAATTGGGAGTTAATTGTATCTAATTGCTCCAGTGGAGTTCTTGGAGACTGCTGGTAGGTCTAGTTTATGGCAGTGCAGGGTCTTTCCTGGAATGCAGGAAGTGAAGTCACCTGGAGGACAAGTTCTCATACAGAACATCATTATTGTAGAATATACATTACATATAGAATATAGCATTAATTTTGCCCTTACAAAACCATAATTTAAACTACACAATAACCTGATACCTACACAATGTAGGGAGGATGCATTTATTTTGGGTCATGCTTTTAGTCCATCGTGATGGAGAAGGCATAGCCAAGGATGGACATTATAAGGATGGACTGTGCTGCTGGCACCATAGAGTATATTGATCTTGAAGAAAGAAACCAGACTACAGCAGCCTACTTCTTCAGCCCATTCATAGAGGTGTTACCACTGATAAGGGCAGCCTTCAGG
>OU015745.1:31207036-31217168 GCA_907169655.1 Acomys percivali
GAGAGAGAGAGAGAGAGAGAGAGAGAGAGAGAGAGAGAGAGAGAGAGAGAGACAGAGACAGAGACAGAGACAGAGACACAGAGACAGGGAGACAGAGAGAGACACACACACATATACAGAGAAAGACAGAGAGAGAGAGAGACAGAGACAGACAGAGACAGAGACAGAAGGGCATATACAGGGCTGTACATAGTATTATTTATTGGGGAAATATTAATGGATTGTGGCTATAATTGGCAGCAAGATTTGTTGGAACCTCACAGCTTTGGTCAGGTGAAAGGCCATGAATACAGGTTAGGACTAAGATGGTGTTCTTATAGCTGGGATGTACTTGGTTTGTTTTAAACTCTTGTCACAGCATCAGGGACAGCTCTGGAGGCAGAATAGAGCTGTTAAGCTCCATACATCACTTTGATGGTTCTGTATGTTCAGAGTTTTCTAAAAAAACAAAACAAAACAAACAAACAAAAAACCAAAACACAACATAGGATTGCTCTGGGGAAATTATAATAGTTATGACTCGAGAAGGCTAAAGTCATGTAAACCCACACAAAGCTCATAATTCCAAAAGTTTCAGCATAAGCTTAAAAGTTCCCAAACCCAGGGACTAGTCACAGTTTAGTTCCAAATACAAGCTGAAGGCAACATCTCCTCTCTCTTGGAAAATAATCTTTTTTTTAAGGTTTGCCACTTTCTAATAAGACCACACTGCAGAGGGTAATTTATTGTATTTACCATCTACTGGCTAAAATGCTAATCTCATTAAACAAAGTCTCTACCGAAACATCTAGAACTATGTTTAGCTAAATAAATATCAGGATTCCTATGATATATACTGTCAAATAAAACTATCATAGTGGCCAATGAATATTGTTAATAAGCTAAGGATGGTGATACAGGTTTTAGTTCTAACACTTGGGAGGCAGGAGGGGGCAGATCCAGGTCTATGTAGTGTGACCTTGTCTCTTTAAAACTATTGTTCTTTTTTTTTTGTTGTTGTTTGTTTGTTTTGTTTTTTGAGACAGGGTTTCTCTGTGTGGCCTTGGCTGTCCTGGACTCACTTTGTAGACCAGGCTGACCTCGAACTCAGAGATCCGCCTGCCTCTGCCTCCCGAGTGCTGGGATTAAAGGCGTGCGCCATCCCCCCTCCCCCTCCCGGCCTTTTAAAACTATTGTTAATAAGCTATAGACAGTTAAGATTGGAAGAGGTCAAGGCACATTTTTGTAGACTCTCAGTGAACATTGTTGGCTGAGGGAAAGGTTTCAAGACCACACTGAGGTTTAATGATTTGTTAGAAGGAGCCTCAGAACTCTGATAAGTTATTATGGTCATGGAAATAGGAAAACGAAGGCTCATAGTGATGGCTCCACACTCATTGCCACCCGGATATGGAGTCAGTCCCAGAGTCCAGTTGCTAATTTCATTGTCCTCTTCCCCCTCTCAGCTCTTCTTAGCCTTTCTCCCCTGTGGAAGCCTTTGGTGGTCAGACCTTCTACCTCTTCTTACTCTCAGGCCTGAGGTTCATGTAAATGACTCAATGGTTCTGTTCCATCCCAGCCCCACTGATCCCTTCTACCTTTCTCATCTTCTGGACCACGCCCCAGCATAACTCAGAGCAATTCCTTTACTGGAGTGTGGCATAGATTTCTTTTTCCTACTTTTTTATTTAAGAAAAAAGTTGATAATGGTGAGAATGTTTTCCTTGTCCCTTAGAAAAAATAGTAATCAAATAAAAACAGTAATTTTCTGTATAACTAAATCAGACAGTTTATCCCTTAGGCTGTTGATACTAGAGAAACTGGAAGAGAGAAAAAAATTAGAAAATATCTTCAGCTGGGTAACTCGCAGTGAATAAGACAACGACATATTCCAATGGATACCTGAAATTAATTCAATATTTCATGTAAGGGCAGAAAAGTTCAAAGCAAATGTGGTCCCCAGGTCCCGAAATGAAACTCTAACAATTTCCTCTTCCTTTACTGGCGGAAACACTTCACTGTGAAATTATTGTTATTGCCTTGCTGCTGTTTATTTATTTTTTATAAAGGAATATTTGGCTGTTTGTGTGTTATTTCTTCTAAAACCTGTGGGTTAAGAATCTCAGGGATACACCAGGCATTAGAACTTCTTCCAACATTTTTTTTTAAAGGTTGAAATTGAAAAGCATTTCAGCAATCAAAACAGAATCTTACTTTATGCCAAAAAAAGTTCTTTCGATGGCCACTCAGGCATGTGAGGGGTTGCCACAGATAGAATGTATCATGATGGGAAGAGACCTGGGCTTTGGGACTTTAGGACAGGGGTGACTGACCTTGGAACAGTGGTTGTGAAGGTTACTAGAGAGATGATAACATTTTTCTGTTCCTGCCTGCTTCTTGCATACCTTCTACAGTATTTGAGCTGTTGTTGGGTCCCTAGACTATTCCCGATGATGGCTCGACTCAGGGACTTTATGTTTGGATGTTTTCCCAGAGTGTGCCTGGATGGCTCTTTTATGCCCTTCAGGTAACAGGTCAAGTTGGCATCTCACAGAAGCTTCCCAGCTGACCCCTGTCTCAGCGCTGTTTGCTTTATAGAATTGTCCCTGTTTGAGTTCTGTTTATTTATCTGTTGATTTTCGTTTCTTCTTTCCCACCCTGGTGTCCCTAGCTTATGCCAGCTCTTGCTGTGTCTAATGCATACAGATGAATACACCAACAGATGGAAGCTCTGGGATGTGCTGCCTGGGAATTTAGCAGAATGTATCTGTGATAGTGGAAGAACTCTGTGGAGTTGGTGACTTACTAGAATCCAGGTTGAATTTTTCATGAGCAGGAAGTCCAGTCTGTCATGGCTGTATAACCATGCAGAGACTGAAGGCAAACTCTGTTCTCTGTGGAGACATTCATGTTTTCAGAGTCCCAGAGGCTGGCCAATTTTATGTTGTGGTTCCTGCAGACACTGATCTCTAGCAGCAAAGGTGGGAAGAGATAGGACTATGGATTGAGTAGGAAGTTTTAGCTCCCACATCTGGAACTAAATGTTTATCACTCTGCTCCATCATTCCTCCTTTTTCTTTTGAGGCCATAAGAGGTAAACAGGACCATAGTAGATGCAAAGTTGGCTACAATCGTGAGCACCTGCTTCCCAGTGACCACCTGCACTATGACCTGAGGAGCTCCGTGAGAACAGAGCCTGAATCTTTTTATTCATCTGAGCTGAGGGTCTATTATGGTGAATAACTGAAAAAAATAACCAATCATCTCTTGATCCCCAAACTGTTGGAGGCATCAGTTCAGATGTAAAGTTTAAAGCAATATGAAGGCAAAGTAGAAACTGCACAAAGACTTAAAATCATCAGAGATATCCCTCTTCTTCCTGTCTGCCTGTCTGTCTCTGTCTTTCTCTCTCTCTGAATAAGAGCATGTATATGTATGTGTGCAGGGATACATGTGCATGTGTGTATGTTGTATGTGGAGGTTAGAGGACAATCTTGGGTGTTGTTTTTCAGGAGCTGCCCTCTTATGTTTGAGGTGGGGCCTCTCACCTTCAGAGCGCTCACTAAGTAGGCTAAGCTCCTTTGCCAGTGAGGCCCAAGGTTCTACCCATCTGTGCCTCCTCCACTCTGGAATTACAAGTATGTGCTACCACTTCAGAATGTGATCTTCCATCTTCTCCTTCCTTCCCAGAGACAGGTGAATCACTGGTCTGTTTTTCTCTCAACTGGGCATGCTCAACAGAAATGGAGCCACTGGCCAAGCCACTACTGTGTTGGAAACTCCTCACTGCTCTCCAAGTAGGAAGGCCTTGGCTTGAAATTGCTCACTGGAGTCCTCCTCATGCCCTTGAGTGAAGGTTTAATTTTTTGGTGGGCTCTGGTCTTGTGTCCTATCAGGGGGCTAAAGAGGACAGGCTCATATTGTATGTCCTCAAGACCCTGGTACTGTAAGAGGGGCTGTATTGGTGGAGCTCTTAACTTCAGAGAGCACTATTATGGGCAACATTTGTTCTAGGAGACTGATTTGCTTTGACCCTTTGAACTTGAGCTATTTTAGAAAGTTTGTGTTTCTCTTGAAAGAGAATATCAGATAACATTCAGGAAATTTCCTCTCTGTGTGCAAGTATGTGTATATGCATGTATGTGTGTATGTACGTATGTATGTATGTATGTATGTATGTATGTATGTATGTATGTATTCTTGTTTCTGATGCTCAGGACACAGATGAGGGAAAAGTCCTACCTTCCCACAGCACGCACCATCCTTCTTTCATTTCCCTTCCTCTCTCTTTTAGTTCCATGACCATGACAGATGAATGCGGCTTGACTCTTACTGTTTGCTTTTAAGTCAACAATACACAAGCTGTCACTTTGTCCTACAATTTACTGCGTGCTTCCACCCTGCAAGCAGTAGGAACCTCTTGAAAACTGTGTTATGTGAAGGTATTATGGGCCAAAAAACAACCTGCCAGATGATGATACTATCACTTTTAATTTTCATCCTTCTATTTTTTTTGTCATCATAAAACCCTTCAAAGGCAACTGCAAGCAGGTACAATACTGTGATAAGTCCTAGAGTCTTGGGTGATGGTTGGACACAGGGGCTAAATGAATTGCCTGTGCCCCAAAGGTATCATGTGGCTGATAACTTTATCTTTTATTTTTATTGTGTGTGAACGGGTGGGTGGTTGGGCTTTGTACAAAATGTGACAACAGGGAAACTCTTTTTTCTCTGTGACATGTGTTTCAAAGGGATTTTGTTGAGATGGTGGCCACTTACCTGAGAGTTTAGTCACTCATGGTGTTGTAACAGATTATCGGGTTCGGAGAGACTACCTTTAGTTAATAGCATTCTGTCCTAGTTTCCCCAAGTAGATACCATGAACCCACTCACTCTATTTCAGCACCCCACAAAATCATCTCACTCTAGCATCAACTCCAAATTCTCAAGTTCAAAGTCTCATCTAATAATAAATAGCAACCAAGTGATTCAGAGATGAGTGAGAGCGTGTGAGACATCGTAAGGAGGAACTCCTGGAGCACCTGCCTCTTTCAGTGACTTCCAAAGCCCTCAAAAGGTTCCTGTTAGAGCAGCACCCCACTTCTCTATTTCTAGACTGTGGCTTAAACAGAAAGTATTTACTTCCCTCAGTTCTGAAGGCTAGAATTTCAAGGTCAGCATGTGGCAGGCCTGTGTAAAAGGAGGCCTGCTGAAGGGCATCTTTTTCATGTCAAGAAAAAAAGAGATTGTCTCTCTTGGATCTCTCCATAGGAGGGCCCTGATCTGATTGAATGGGCCCTGTTTACTACCCTAGTCTCAAAGGCCTCGTATTATTTAGATTAGGCTTAAACACATGAACACAGGGACAGATGGTTAGTTCATAGAGCTCACAGAAAGGCCATCCTCGTCCAGTATACACATGTGGTATATGCTCCTTTATACAACTTTGGACCAAATTCAAGCCCTCCTGATTACTCAAGTGCTCTTATCCACTGAGCTAGCTCTCATGCACATTCTTATTGACATATTTTTGTAGGCATTTTCTTAGGTATCATCTAGGACTATATGTTCATGGTAACTTGAGTGACAAATTGTTTTCTAAGGGGACTGAGACAATTCATAGGGCAGTGTGAGGGAGTCCTGCTAGCCAGCATCTTCACCAATATTTGGCATTATAGTCTCTACTTTTTACTATCCTGGTGTGTATGTGGTAGTATGTGATGGTGATTTTTATTTATGATACTAACATTTCTGGTAGTAATGAACTGGTCACATGTTCGCATTTATCTATTATTCATTTAGGTATAGTATTTTGGCATTTCATTTTACTATTTTGCTTTGCCTTTCACACACACACACACACACACACACACACACACACACACATAATGTCTGGGTTGTAAGACATTGTGCCTATTCCTGTTGCATTGACAGTGATAGTTTATTCATTTTGTGGTTGCATAATGTCCCATATGTCCCATTATTCTTAATTCTGACACTGTATGATACTTGCATATCATTCTTCTGAACTGTAACTGTTTTTTGGATCTTACATACAAGCCTCTTTGATATCCAGGTACAGAAACGTGGCTATACTATTATCTAAAATCTTATTGTCCTTACTTTCTCATTTGAATGATGGCAAGTCAGGCAACTATAGCTAGCAAGAAAGACCAACAGCCAAACTTTCTAAGTCAAGTTACATTGGAATACAGGCACAGCCACTCATTTGCATATTATCTGTGGCTGTTTCCATGTTCTACCCATAAAACTGAGTCATTTCACATCACATGGCAGCCTAAGATATTTTTCAATTGGCCCCTTGCAGTAAAAGCTTGTCAGTAATTGACTTAGACTCACACCCTACATGCTTTAAATGGTTGTGTTTCTCTATCTCCAAAGGGGTATTCTACTTCAGAGTCAGAATCATTTCTTCTTGGCAGAAGCATTTATTTAGCAACGACCACATGTCAGGCCTTGTATGGTAAAAGTTTGCTTCACTCTCTATGCGATTTTCAGCTTGGCAGCATTGCCCCTGTTACATGGGTTTTGTCATGCCAGCAAAGCTGGGTGTAAGTTATTCAGCAAGTATTAACTGAATAGGAGCTGGAGTGAATAAGGACACGGCCATTACGTGAGAACTAAAAACTCATCAAGAAGGTTATGGCTGCTCAAGGGTCAAGGGGTTCTTGATACAGGAACATGGACACCCAGAGAGAAAGCTTGCTGGCACCCAGAAGACTGACAGAAATACAATTTTTTTTTTGGTTTATAAACTATAACCAAGGCACACACGGCCAAAAAAATTAATAATTTTCATGTTTAGAAGAGTCTGAAAAGCAGCCTTGTCTTTGTTCTCAGCCAACCTCATCACATACCCACCTGGGAGGGCTGTGAACACCGGTCACTCTGTTCATTAAATTAGTCATCCTGATAGTTACAGGGTTTCAGAAATAATTGCTAACTTGTTCAAATAGAGAGCTGCTCTCAGGATATATTGAAACAGAACTAAGGTAGAGTTGTTAATCCTGCACACACATTTAAAGGAAGTGATTACATATATGTACACCAACACATACATAGTATATCTTATGTTAATATATCTTCTCTCCTTAGGACTCAGTAATTTTCAATGACCCCACAATGTTTGTTCAATATCTCTTTCCCTAATGTTTTACAACTCTCTACCTTGAGACAAAGTGGTGCGATATCTGAAGTGTCTATGCATAGGAGGTATGCACCCTCCCTCAGGACATTGTGAAGCATGACAGGATTGAGAGGGGCACTTGTCAAGAGACTGCAAATACAAAATTAAAGCACTCATAGAGTCAGTGCCATTTACAAAGGATGGGTGGGCATGAAATGCCATTGAGTAATCAGACAAAGCCTATGCATAGCACTTTGTGGCGATGCAGAACGTTCCACATGCTGGAGCGAGTACTGAGTGACAATGTAAATGCCACCTGCTGCATTAGAAATGCCAATCTCCTCGGCTGCTGGTATTGCTAATATTTCATTTTCGTTCCTTGTCTTGGGGTTTCTTTGCACAGATTTGCTTTCAAATAACCAGGTTGACTTTTGTTTGCTTTGTAATGACCATGGCCTTAAAGAACTGTTTGTGTTTTTTTTTTTTTAGGGGGTGAAGTGGGGATGGGTTGTCTTATTTCAAGACAGGGCTTCTCTGTGTAACAGCCCTGGCTGTCCTAGACTTGTTTTGTAGACCAGGCTGGTTTTGAACTCACAGAGATCCACCTGCTTCTGCCTCCCGAGTGTTGGCATTAAAGGCATACACCACCACTGCTTGTTTTTGTTGAAGAATCTCTTTGTTCCTTATTTTCTTCTTTAAAAAAATCCTTCAAACATCACAGATCTAGGATACTCTTGCATAACTCAGCAGTTTGAGTCCTGAGTCATCAGAGCATCTTAGGATTTCTTTTTTCTGAAGAGCCTTGGGCTGGGACAGTGTTCATTTAGAAGATGAGTAAGCTCTTGGGAAGGGTGGTCTTTAATGTCAACTTGATTAGCTATAAATGACTGGAAGCACACACCCTTGGATGTGTCTGTGAGAACATTTGAAAAGATGTTCAGTTGAAGATGGAAGAATTGTTTAGAACGGGCAGTACCATGCCCTGGGCTTGTGTCCTGAACTGAACATGAGAGAACAAGCTGAGCATCACTTGTTCCTCTCTGCTTCTGCATACAGCATGGCCAGCCACCTCTACATCTGGGCCTTCCTACTGTGATAGACTGCACTGCTTCCTAGGCCATATATCCAAATAAATGCCTGCTCCATTAGATTGCTTTTGTTGGGTTTATTTTGCCACCACAACAATAAAAGTAACAACACAAAGCATCACATGACATATTGATGTATGTTCAGAACAACTAATTATTTGGAAGTCACCCCCCATATGTTCTCTAGTGCCTTTGATTCTGTAAAACTGTTCGATTGTTGGGGTTGGGAGGATGGCTCAGCCATTAAGAGCACTGGCTCCTCTTCCAGTAGATCAAGGTTTGGTTCCCAGAACCCACATTATGACTCACAACCATCTATTACTACTGCCTAGGGCATCTGATATCCTCTTTTAGCCTGTTTGGACACTGCAGACATATGGTACACAGACATATATTCAGGCAAAATATCCAAACACACATACATATGCACATACACACACACACACACACACACACACACACACACACACACACACACAGAGAGAGAGAGAGAGAGAGAGAGAGAGAGAGAGAGAGAGAGAAACAAGAGACAAACAACAACAATAACAATGATATTTAATAATAGCAGCAGTAATGATAATAAACATTTAAAACTGATATTGTCTTTCAACTGAGGAAGCATTTCAAATAGTAACTTGGCATTCCATTTTTGAAACATACAAAATTCAGTTCTGGGAAGGATGCTACACTTGGTTGTCACCTCTAGGCCATGAACTGAGTCATATGCATTTAGAGCAGAGGGTGGCACATTTTCTGTCAAGGGATACCCTATTAGTTCTCATTGCTATGAAAAAATACTCTACAAAAGTGACTTCAGGAAAGAAGGGACACTTTTTTTTAATACATGTTTGGACTCAAGGTTCAATGTACAGTCCATAATGTCAGGGAGGTGTGGCTCCATGGCTGCTGGTCACGTCACACCTGCAGCCAAGAACCAGAGAACAATAAATGTGGTCCTTAGCCATGTCTCTCCTTTTTTGTTCAGTTTCAGACCCCAACCCATGGCGTGGAGCTGCCCACATTCGGGGTGAGTCTTCCTCCCTCAGTGAACCCCATTTAGAAAATCCCTCACAGCCAAGTGCAGAGATCTGTCTCTTAGGTGACTGCAGATCTTGTCAAGCTGATGGCTGATACCAACTATCAAAACCCCAGAAGTAAATGCTTTAGGATTTATCACTGCTCAGCTCTGTCACTGTAACAGGAGGACAGCCTAAGACATGGTCACTATAGAAGCAAATGGGCATTACTGTGCTTTCAGGAGGCCTTTAATTTTACAGCACTGAAACCTTGCATTTGGCTCGTAGGCTGTGCTTTTCCTAACCTAGGTGCTCTTGCTGAGTGACAAGGCTCCTAGGATGCTATAGTACAGGCTACAGCAAGCCATGCCCCCCCATGGCATGTAGTTCTGCCAGGACTCTTCCTTTTATCAGACCAACTGAATCTTACCCCTGTTTGTATTATGGAGCTTTGCATGAGGTTTGATGTCCTTTGAGCAAAGCGTTTTGCAGCTTGTTTAAGTGATTGCCAGCCCCTCCAGTTTCTTCCAACTTTATATGGAAAGAAAGAGGTCAATGGAGCAGATTTTCTACCCTGAGCATGCATGTGGGCCTAGTGTTCATCATGTACTCTCAGACTGTCTGCTTAAGTGCATTCCTTGGGCTCCATGTCATGGAAATTCAAAATTGTCATGGGAGGAAAAGCTTAGGTCTTTTTCTTTTTAAATAAATGACAGTCACTTATCTACACGAGCAGTGGGTAAACAGAAATCATGAGTTCAAGAGATTTTTTTTTTTTCTCTTCAAGAGTGGAGGCTAGCTCCTGATTCTAAGTACAGTGTCTTACAGCAGAATTTGCATCCATGTTGATGACTCTGTGTGTGTGTGTGTGTGTGTGTGTGTGTGTGTGTGTGTGTGTGTGT
>OU015745.1:31264088-31287206 GCA_907169655.1 Acomys percivali
TTCTTTCTTTCTTTCTTTCTTTCTTTCTTTCTTTCTTTCTTTCTTTCTTTCTTTCTCCATGGATGAGTGACATAAATGTGGCCTGATATGGAGTAGATAGAAAGACAGAACCAGGTCAGATATAGTGTAAAAGTGATTTTCAAATCAAATTGTTGGCTGCTTATGTTGTGGAGCAAAGACAGAAAATGAGATCTGAGGGAAGCATGCAACTTATGAATTAGTTAAAGGTAAAGCCAAAACCATACAATGCAAAGAGAAAGCATCTTCAACAATGGTGCTGGTCTAATTGGAGGTCTACATGTAGAAGAATGCAAACATTTCTATATCTATCACTGTGCACAAAATTCAAGTCCAAATATATCAAAGACCTCAACATAAAACCAGATATGCTAAATATAATAGAAGAAAAAGTGGGGCAATGACTCTGAGTATATTGGCACAGGAGACAAGTTCCTACACGAAACACTAACATCTCTGGAACTAAGAGCAACAATTAATAAATGAGACCTCATAAAACTGAAAAAGTTCTGTAAGGCAAAGAACACTGCCAATAGAACAAAAGGGCAGCCAACAGATTGACAAAAGTTCTTCACTAACCCTACATCTGAGAGAGGGCTAATATTAAAAATATATAAAGAACTCAGGAAATTAAATGCAACAACTGAATAACTCAATTAAAAATGTAGTACAGAGCTAAACAGATAGTTCTCAAAAGAGAGCTCTTGAATGGCCAAGAAGCCTTTAAAGAAATATTCAATATCCTTAAAAACAACCTGGAGATCCTATCTTACATGCCCCTGGATGGCAAGAATAAAAAACTCAAGTGACAGCACATGCTAGTGAGGTTGTAGAGAAAAAAGAACACTCCTCTATTGCTGGTAGTGTACAAATTTGTACTCTTGAGGTTTCTTTTTTTTTTTTTTTTTTTACTGGAAATAGCTCTACCTCAAGATGCAGTTATAGCACTCCTGGGCATATACTCAAAAGGCATTCTGCCATACCACAAGAACCCTTGCTCAACTATGTTCATATCAAGTTTATTTGTAATAGCCAGAATCTAGAAACAACCTAGATGCCTCTCAACTGAAGAATGGATAAAGAAACTGTGGTACATTTACACAATGGAATACTATTCAACTATTAAAAACAAGAAAATCTTGGAATTTGCAAGAAAATGGATGGAACTAGAAAATATTATCCTGAGTGAGGTAACCCAAACCCAAGAACACATGCATGGTATGTATTCAGTTATAAGTAGATATTAGCTATAAGGTACAGGATAACCATACTACAATACCCAGACCCAAAGAAGCTAAGTTACAAAGAGGGCCCAAGGGAGGATGTTTGAATCTCACTCAGAAAGGGAAATAAAATAGGCATTGGAGGGAGGGAACTGGGTAGGAGAAAGGATGGGGAGGGGAGAAGGGGTGGGTATTAGGAGTAGGGAGACAAGGGAGACAAGACTAGTGAGAGAACGGAAATCAGACTTGGGGGGCATTTCTGGGATTTGCCAAAGACCTGGGATAGCAAAAGCCCCAGGAAGTCTATGAGGAGCACACTAGTTGAGACTCCTAGCAGCAGAGGATATGGAGTCTGAAGTGACCCCCTTCTGTAGCCAGGTAGGATTTCCAGTGCAGGGATAAGGACACCAACCCAACTGCAAAACCTTTGACTCAAATTTGTTCTGCCTACAAGATGTGCAGAGACAAAGATAGACAAAGATCGAGGGAATGGCTCTACTTGAGATTCATCCCATGGGAGAGAAGCAATCCTTGACACTATTAAGGATTATAAACAGGAGCCTAACATAAGTCCCCTGAGAGCCGAAGGAAACAGATTCAGAGACCCACAGACAAACATTAGACAGAGTTCCAGTAGTCCTGTAGAAGAGTTGGCAAAACAATTGAGAGAGCCAGAGGGCTCTGATGCTTCCCTTTGGATCCTGTTCCCCTAACTGGTCTGCCTTATTTGGTCTTAGTGGGAGAGGATATGCCTAGTTCTGCAGTGACTTAATGTACCAGGGTGGGTTGATATCCATTGGGGACCTCTCTGAGGAGAAGGAAAGGGGAGAATGGAGGGAGGGTTATGTGTGAAAGGGGAGGAATTGAGAGGAGCGGTGACTGCAATCAGGATGTAAAGTGGACAAATAAATTAAATTTTAAAAAAGAAAGAATTAGTGAGATGTGCATGGCTTGTCAGGGAGGTTACTTATCTGTGAAGACAAAGCCATGTTTGCCATTCATTTGGTTGAAAATGCACAAGAGAACTCAGCGAGGAAGGGGGCATGTAAAGTTTAGATTGTGGGTCATGTGTTATGTTCTAGGCATGACATGGTGTTCAAGAACATGGTGTTCTTGAGGTTCCTATAATTACCAATTCACTCACTTTTCATCACTGCAAGGAACTTGTCCAGCTACTATAATAATTTACTGTATTAACTACTATAGGAAGAATAATTATTCTTTCTACATGACGTTTATGCTTATATGTGCAGTATAGTTTAATTGGCTTCTATGATGGTTAATCTTCACGGCCAACTTGATGGGATCTAGAATGATCTAGGAGACAAGCCTAGAGGTGGGAGGAACTATCTTGGTGAGGTTAGCATCTGAGCATGAGGTGGGAAGACCCATTGTGCATGTGCAACCATGGAGTCCTGAAGGAAATTAAAAAGAGCCAGCAAGCCGTGGATATGAGTGACAAGTTGCCTCATGTTCTGGCCACCATGTATCCTCGACTATGATGTTCTTTCCCTGGAACCAGGGATAGCCATAAACCCTTTCTCCCTAAGGTGGTTTGGTTAGGGTATTTTATTACAGAAACCAACAAGGAAATAAATACAGTTCATCTTTCAAGTATTTGTGATTTGGATAATGTTCTTGCTTATATAACCTTGAATTTTGTTAGGAAAGAATTGTGTTTGTCAGCTTTTCACTACCTTAAGGAAATGGCTGATACACTCTGTTTAGGAAAAGGGATCAAGTCAGTTTACAGTCCTCAGGGAGTGGAACAAGGCTCAGAACGAAATCCAGGGGTAGTGACGAGACTCAAGGAGGTCACAAAACATATACCACTCAGGAAACTCAGTTACCAGACTCATGTGCCCCTGTGCTCAGGTTTTATAAACCTGGTGGGGAGAGGAGACTCTTTCAACTCCCTGCATGCTGGGCAGAGGGCTGCCTAGCTCCAGGGATGCTGCGATTGCGTTCTCATCACCAGCGTAGGCTTTATAGTTATGTGGCTGCTTGAGTCATCCTCTGAAAGTAGCTTGTCATGCATGCTTATGTAAGCAACCCCAATAGATCTTTAGCTTCACCAAACTGGACTTGGATCGGGGCTGGGTTTTTTCTTTCTTTTATTTGTACATTGTTTGGGATGAATAGATATTAGTTTACTTCTCCCCTGAAGAAACCATGCAACCAAAGTATAAACATCACAAATGGAACCTGTATAGGTTCAAGTCAGATGGGACCGCAGGACTGAGTGGGGTAAGTAGTCAGAGATGCCCACTCCTACCCAAGAAGCTGTTTGCAATTGATAACTGCTGGCAAAGGGAAAATCAGTTTTCTTTAATGGAGTGATCCTGGGTCTATCAACCACGGTCCAGGGTAGGCCTCACACCTAGGAATGGTTGGCCAACACAAAACTACCTCAGTGGTATTTTTGTTTGTTTTTGAATTTTTTTCCAAGACAGGATTTCTCTGTATAGCCTTGGATGCCCTAGACTTGCATTGTAGACCAGGCTAGCTTTGAACTCACAGAGATCAGCTTGCTTCTGCCTCCTGAGTGCTGGGATTACAGGCATACGGCACTGCACCCAGCTATCTCAGTGGTATTTTTGTGAGCTTTTGGTTTCATTTTGGTTTTTGGCCACTTTTTCTTTGTCTGACTTTTTGATTGTTTTTATTTTTATTTCTTTTTTTTTTTTTTAAACAAAGAACATGAAATCAGATTAGTAGGAAGTGGGGCTATCTTGGAGAGGCTGGGGGAGGGGAAGCAGGATCAAAATAGATTGCATGAAAAAATAACTAAAAATAACTAAATAAAAATAACTAAAATTTTTTCTATAGAGCTCAAAAAAATGTCTAAACAGCATGTCAGGGCTCAGTGATGGCTGCCTCACTGGCATATAGTAATGGCAGACGCAGGTGTATTACCAAGCAGATAGCATCTCGAAGCCAGGAAAAAGAAAGTGGGCAGTTAGGCTTGCTGCTTTTAATAGTAATACTCTCAAAAAATACCAAGAGGTCACACAAGAACTGTCTGACCCCTCAGCGATGTGTGGACCTTCAACTAGGCCCACCTCTTATAGGGTCCCACAGCGCCTCCCACCACATCCAAACAGTAACATAGAGTAAATCATATTTTCTCTTGTAATAATAACATTCATGGAGATACATGCAGGAGAAAACAGGTTTAAGATTTTTTTATTACTTGCAAAATTATGTGTGTGTGTGTGTGTGTGTGTGTGTGTGTATGTGCGTGTGAGCCCGCACTGCAGGGGGTGGAGGTATGCGGTGGAGTATATGCATGTGAGTGTCTAGGGAATCCATAAGTGCCACTGTGTTCCCTAGAGCTAGAGTTACAGGCAGCAGTAAGCTAGGTCCTTGGGTCTAAAATCTGGTCCTCTGTAAGAATGGCAAGTGTTCTTAACAGCTGAGCCTTCTCCCAGCCCAGGAATATGCATACGTGTTTACATGAGACCACCTATCAGATGTTTGCCGTATTTTCCCATCTCTGAGCCACACAAGGTCCAGGAAGGAAGAACGGTGATTGTTGTCTTCACAGTTGCGTCTTCAGCACCTGGACCACCATCTGGTAGAGAGGGGTTCAGTTACCGATTCCTTAGTGAGCGAATGCTAGCTGCTCCTTTCATGTCCGCAGTCACGTTAGTGCTCAGAAGTAACGCATTCACACCAAAACCACGCTCCATGTTCCTCACCTTCCTGCCTGTAACTCAGGCTTGACACTCTGCCAACAAGCCCGAGCAAGAAAGGCTTGTACTGCTTAGACAATGTACGGTGCGCCAAGCTCAGCACGGCTTAGACTGGGCCAGATGGACTCACGCTTTCCGGAAGCCTTGGATAAATGGCAAGCGAGGGCAGCGTTGTGGAATGGAATTATTTATATTTGCTGTCAACCTTTCCTGTTTCCCAGTCACGGAAAGGAGGGAGGGAGTGTGCTCAGCCTGTGAGTGTGCAGATAGACACCACTCCTTAGATTCAGCATCAATGCACAGAAGAACAGGCCATGCTGTGTTGGGCTGTGGCAAGCACTGTCACTTTTCCCTTACTTAGTCTTGCATTGCTTTCTCACTACATTTATGATGTGCCTTTTGCTTCTATGTGTCCTAGAAAGAGCCAGACCTCACAGCAGTTGGCTTTATTTTCGAAGGCTTCCGTCTTAGAATCTCTTAGGAGTTATATAAGTTGTTCCTTCCAAATGAGCTCTTTTGTAATCACACTCCACATGATGGTTTAAAATGATTATTGTAGTTTCACCTTAATATAAGAAGATTTATTGGCCAATAGAAAATCTAGTCCATTCCAGAAGGTTCCTGTTAACTGCCTCTGGGATCATCAAGACCTGTGGAAATCTGGATAATTGGAAATGTAAATATAAGTCTCTGGCAATGCACATGTGAAGAAAGCTAGGGACAGAATTTCCATATTTTACCCTTGCAGGGTATGATGTAGACAGAGGAATGGAAGGCGTAGGAGGACATGTGTTTGGGGGAAGATGTGGATGCAAGAAAATGGTGAGATCCAAGGATGCAAAACTTCTCTGGCTTCTTCTGAGTGTTTAGGATAGAGCCAGCTCTCCAAACATTGTAGAGCCATCCCTTGTCTGGATTTCTGAAAGCCCACTACATTCTGGTGACCAGATTTTGTTTTTTCTATATCAATTCTGAGCAAGTGAAACCCTCTGGTTGGTGGTGAAATGAGCCACATCATCACATGGCCTCAATCCCTGCCTGGTACTTCATGGCACCTTTATGACAATATCCAACATCCTTTGTGGTGGGAAATTCTGTTTTACTCTCACTGTCTTTGTGCTTTTTCATACTGAAACCGTATTTTGAGGTTGATGAGATAGCTCAGTCAATAAAGGTGGTAGAAAGAGAACTGACTCCCTCAAGTTCTCTCTCTCTCCTCTCTCTCTCTCTCTCTCTCTCTCTCTCTCTCTCTCTCTCTCACACACACACACACACACACACACACACACACAAACACACACATACACATTTATGCATAAAACCACAGAAATACATTAAAATGTTTTTTTAAAACTATATTTTAAAAATTAAAGCTATTTTATACATATAATTACCTTTCTAGTAGAAGTAACTTTGTTTGTGACTGGAGATATTAGAATCAGACTATAGCCTGGGCTCTGACAACCCTAACCAAGCTTGACTGGACTACTCATATTTAACAGGACACTTAGAAAGCTATTAGTGTGTGTGGAGAGAGAGAGAGAGAGAGAGAGAGAGAGAGAGAGAGAGAGAGAGAGACAGACAGAGAGAGAGAGAGAGACAGAGACAGAGACAGAGACACAGACAGAGAGAGAGAGAGAGACAGAGAGAGACAGAGAGACAGAGAGAAAGACTGAGACAGAGAGAGGGAGACAGAGAGACAGAGAGACAGAGAGACTGAGACAGAGAGAGAGAGAGACAGAGAGAGACAGAGAGAGACGGAGAGATGAGATTAATTCAATGTACCTAAGTTTAAAAAGGGGGAAATAAAGAAGCCCAATGAGGTCAGCATTCAGTGTCTTAACATGAGGCTTTAGCTGAAATAAAAGGCAAAAGGTACATATAGTTAAGCAAGTGTGGTCAAGGTGTGGTCCTGTCCATCACTGACTTAGCATTACGCTGGCTCCTGTCTCTACTGCAAAATCTTCCATTGGGGAAATTGCTCCTCTTTTTGGTGCCAGCCTTTTCCTGGTCTCAGCATGAGATCACTGGGAAAATTCCAACTTCTTGGGGACCACTGTTGAATAGTCCGACAGCCAGAGAGAACACATATCTCTCTTTCGAACTTCACTCCTGACAGGAGGGTGGCAACTTCATCACAGAGATACCTGTAAAGCAGGGCCAATGAGGCTTTGTAGAAAAAGAACCAGTTACATAGATATTGAAGGTTGTGTCATTCACATGAACTATCTCACAGTGACTTGACTCTCCTCAGTACTGTAGAAATGAAATGTTGCCACATGCAGTGGACATAAAAATGGCTGTGACTCTGTGCCAATGAAGCTTTATGTATGGATTCGGGTTGTGGGCCATCATTTGCCAGTTCTTGCTGTAAATATATTTCAGTTTCAACAGCGTCTTTGTTTTTATAGTGTGTGAACAGATATTTCTATAGGTTATAACATTCTCTCAGCATTATGATGGCTCCCTGTTTATTGGGCCACTTCTTTCCTTTTCTATGTAGCCAGTGGAGGATATGCGCACTTCCGGGGAATCACAAGGTCACCACTATTGTGATCTGTTTCTCCCCTAATCCTTGTGCTTAGACTCCCCAGCCTCCTTGCTGCTCTTGAGCAAAGATCTGTCAGCATCCATCTCTATGACTCAGAGAGCATGGACTCTGACACACCCTTTCATTAAGACTTTGACCCTATCTTTTCTGAGAGAGAGGGAGGGGGAGGGGAAGAAAGAAGGGAGGAGGAGAAGGAGGGAGAGGGGGAAAGGGATGGACTTCACTTTATAATTTATATTCTCCAGCTCTCTTCTCTGAAGTCACCTTCTCAATGAGACCATGTGCTGTGTACACACACACATATCTATGTGTGTGAGGAGCAGGTTTTCTACTCTATCATGCTCCACTTCTCTCTGATCCTAGAGCTAGGCTAGCAGCCAGCAATCTACAGCAATCCTGTTTCTGCCCCGAGCAGTACTGGGCATTGGGACATGTGTTTGTGTCCACATCCAGCCTTTCACATAGGTGCTGGGAATTTGAACTTAGATCCTCATGCTTGTGCAGCAAATGGTCTTACTTGCTAAGCCATCTTCCCAAGCCCTCAGTGAGATCGTTTGATCAGTGTCCAATCTAAAACACAGGATGAGGTATTTGGAGCAGCTAATTTAATAGAGAGGACTGGTTAAAAGAATAGAAGGATGTAGGTGAGATTACACAGACCACAGTGGTATCAGTCTGGCTGAAGGAGAAAGAGAAAAATGATACAGCCCAGATTCTATGCTCTCTGAGTCATAGAGATGGATGCTGACAGATAAGGCATGTTAAACAACAGAAGTTAGTTTCCTTTTAGTTTGGGAGGTTACACATCATCTTTCAGGTGCTGGCCGACCTCATTTCATCTTAGGCTTCTTTCATCAGAAAAAGATGGATGTCTTGTCCCAATGTTTTCATGTGGATGCTCTAGGTGTGGCCATCCTGGTTCCCCAATTCCTCTTTATTTTTAACTATTTAAAATATTATATATGTACATAATGTGTTTTGATCAACCCAGCCCCTATTTCTTCTCTTTCAATTTCTCTCCTATCTCCCCACCATGATTCCTTCCAAGCTCCATGAGATCTTTTTGTTTTATTTTTAAAACTCACATAGTTAGCTTAGTGTTACCCATTTATACGGAAATGTAGGGCAGTCTAAGATCTAAGGGATCATTGTGGAAGAAGGGGCAGAAAGATTATAAGAGCTAGAGGTAGAGAATGCCTGCAGTAAAACAGTACTTGCCAGACATGACAAGTCCTTGCGCACATGCATTCATGGTGGCTATGACTGCAGGTACACGGCCTGCACAGAATCAGCCAGGTTCAGATGCTGGCAGAGAATGAGGAGGGGTCCCTAGTAGAAGAGCTGTGGCAACCTGATGGCTTCTAGGGTATAGAGAATCCATTTTCTTCAGGATGTGTGATCCCTCATCTTAGGTTGAGAGTTATCAACCCAGTGGCCTCATTTTTAACTTTATTGCCAGTATATAGACCTTACCTCCAAAATGTAGCCAAGTTCCAAGGCACTAGTATTTGGGACATTAGCACATTGAATAGAGGAAGTTCAAAGCAGAACCATTTCCTAAGTGTCACATGTAACAGGCTAGGTTTCCTGTGTGTGTGTGTATGTGTGTGTGTGTGTGTGTGTGTGTGTGTGTGTGTGCAACATGCGTGTGGTATGTGTAGACCAGAGGCCAGCCTCAGGTGTCTTTCCTCAGAACCTATCTACTTTGTTTTAGAAACCCTATATCCTTTGTTTTAGAGACAAACCATCTTACTGCCCTGGGTTTTTTCAGTCCTCAGTGGTGCTGGCTAGCAAGTGAGAGTCATGACTCAGCCTGTTTCAACCTTGCCAGCACTGGATGGTGGTGGTGGTGGTGGTGGTGGTGGTGGTACATGCGCGTGCTGCTATACCTGTCTTTAGGTCCTCATGATTATATAGCAAGCACTTCATGGACTCATCCATCTCTCCAGATTTCATTTTTATATTGACTTGGAAGCTTTCCATGTTGTTCTTTTGTTGTACTTTTTACACTCTCTCCCAGATAATTGGGAGGATTGTTTTTCTGAGATGGAAAACTTTTCTGTGGGGATTCAGAGGTGTACTCTGGACAGACTCCTTTTTTTTTTTTTTTTTTTTCTGAAAGCATTCTGTGCAGCAGACTGGGTAGATGATAGGCCCTGTCAAGAGATTAGGCGTCAGCTATTACAATAAAAACATCAGCAT
The DNA here is from genome assembly GCA_907169655.1 of Acomys percivali. NCBI lineage: Eukaryota > Metazoa > Chordata > Mammalia > Rodentia > Muridae > Acomys > Acomys percivali. The sequence goes on from OU015745.1 coordinate 31,273,778, forward strand.
TCCGCTGGCACAGAAAGAGGCTTTGTGTTCTGTCTCGCTCTTTACCTGAGTGATGACTGTGGCATCACACTGATAACGCTGATTGCATAGATCATGGGATGACATGACACCTCTCAACTGGCAGGGATGGCCTCATATTTATAAGTCAGTGTTCCACACGACAGACCCCCCACCAGGTGGCTGATAGACAAGCTAGCAACTCTGAGGTTGGGAAGGTTCAGAAAGAAAATATCCCCTCTCCGACCTTGATGTGAATCGAATCTGTCACAGAACACGCGGTGAGCGCTCCTCTTGTCTGTTTGTGCTGTTGTTCTATGGACAGCCCACTAGATATCTTTCCATTCTCTCTCGGAATATTGAGTGACCTTGGAAATAGCCTAATCTGTCTTGGCAGATGGAAGATAGAGAAAACAAGCAGGGCAGACAGACCTGCTGCTTCCTGCTATTGATCAGCAGCTTGAATGAAAGATCATTATGAGCTGGAGAGATGTGTCAGACACGGTGTCAAGGGTGGAAAAAACTCAAAGCGTAACCTGACAGCAGGAAATGATAAAAAACAAAAAACAGTTACATGTTTGTACATATGAATGCGCGTGCACACACACACACACACACACACACACACACACACACACTATGCACCCCCTTGTTCCTTCCTTGGCTTGGTTTATTTCTTGTTCTGGCCATCTCTCTCCAATATGGAATTTCATGTCCATGCCCACTAGTTTAGGGATGGGTGAGGCCTATCAGGATGGAATGAATGCCTAAGATTGCCACGCCCCTCTCTTTGTGTCTTACAGGGTGCTACCAGTACACTCGAACCATTCAGCTCAGGCCTCATTCAGTTAAGTCCAGGCTCCTTCCATGTTTTGCAGTTTGCCCTCTTAAACTCACAGGTTCCCAGCATAAGACTCTAACATCAAATTCATGGTTTGGGGTAGAAAAATAGAACATGAACAACCGAGCCCAGAACTGGGGGCAAGCCTACCTGAGTTTGTGTTGACTCTGGTACTCAGTGGATATATGCATCTGAGAACTTCGTTCTATCCCTCCTACTTTCTCTTTCCACATTTTGAGAACATACATACTGACGCTTTCTCTCCCTGCTTCTTTTAGAGTCTCAGACACCCCACGAAGGCACTTGTCGGCCTAACCTCTAGTGTATGTCCTCTGAGAGGGGTAAGGTCTCACTCTGTTCATGTCCAGTGATATTATAGGCAGAGATAATCACATGGTGTTCTATTCCAGGAAGGCAGAGGCAGGTCCAAATCTGGGCATTTGTGATTGGCAGAACGAGGAAGGGTGTATTAGCTAGGGACCACCAGGTCAGATGCTCTGGGCAGAGGAGTAGAAAAGGACTGGGCTGGCAAGTTTGAAATCTGAATGCTGGAGCACCGGCTGGCTTTGTAGGAAGCTGAGCTGCAGCTTGGGTTAGAAGGCAGTCTTCAGTTTTCTCCCCCCTCAGGAATCTATGCATATCTTCAGCTGATTGGATAAGGTCCACTCACACTATCGAGTGCTTTCTTCAGAGCCTAGCGATTTAAATATTTATCTCATGAAGATATCTTCATAGCAACTGCAGACTTGTGTTTGGACTGAAATGAGGCATCACAGCCTAGCCATGCTGCCCCCAAAATTAACCATCATAGTGGAAATCTCCAGAACTGTGGAGCATGTAAGAGGGTGTTCTTATTTGGCATTACCTAAAAATGACATCCCTAGCTTATGACAGTGTTTAATTCAGAAGGAAAAGCTGTCCTGCACGTGGGCAACACCATTCCATAGGCTGAAGTCTGGATTGAATAAAAAGAAGAAATGGAGGAAGTAAGTTGAATGTCAGTACTCACCCCTGTCTCCTTCCTGACTGCAGACATGACATGACCAACTGACTCACACCCCTGTTGCCGTGCTGTCCTACCATGATGGCATGTGTAGCTGGTCTTGGCTACTTTGTGGGTTCTTCTCCTTCCCACTCTTTATCTCCCAGTTTCTCCCCCTATCACTAGATAAAGAGAAAGAAGGATGGAGATCCTTGAATCTAATTTCTTTCTTCTTGTTTCTTCTTTGAGCATGACTACCAACAAATCACAACCAACTCCTCTGAATGACCAACAATCATCCTCACCACCTCTCGGGGCTCTTGCATTTAAATATCCTCTGAAAATTTCCCAGAATTCCAAATATCACACAATCATAGAAACTATCTGCAGCTGGCAAAACCACACCTCTGCCAGACTACAAGGCAAATCATAGCTGCTGTAGAGAGTTCGAGGCATCCTCATTTCCCTATGCCTGGGATTAAAACAAAAACACATTTTTACAATATTTCTGTATTTTTAAAAGAAACCAAAATTTCAGAATTCTCACTACAGGCATTCATCTTCTCAAACTATGAGCCTAAATGACTCTTTTCTCCCTTATCTTGCGTGTTATCTGGTATTTGCTCATATTGGTATGAAGAATAATCTGTACATGTAATATGGAAGCCACAGGGGAAGGGCAGGTGCCATTCAGCCCATAACTCCAGGACTGTATGAGCACATGCATCTTTCTGGGAACCAGATACACCCACACAGTCAGCTTATTTCTGGGCCCCTCTCCCTTCTGCCCAATTTGACTAGGGAAACATGAAGGAAAAGAGAGAACTGCCCCCTCTCTCCACTTCTATTCTCCAATCCTACCACATCCCACCACCACAGCATCATCAGAGGAAGGCTGGCCTGTCTGTAGAGGTGCTGAAGCTGCAGAGGACTCCAAGTATGCCATGTTGCCACCCACACATCTCAAAAAATGTCATTTCCTTTAAAGGTCAGAAGCTTTATTGATTTATTCTTCCTCTTTGTGTGTGTTTGGGGGGGGAGGACAGGTTCCAAATGAAAGTTGTGTACACGATAGATGATTTGGAGAGAATTTAGGTCTGCATGGTCTTGTCCAAGCAGAGAAGGAACATTTAAACAGTGATAATTCTGTTAATTACATGTTGCCTGTTAATCATAGCTGCTCTTCCCCCCATTCTCTCCTATCTTATATCTGTCTGTCTCTTCCTCCCTCCTTCCTTCCTTTTCTTCTTATCCCTTTTCACTTTTTCACTGTTTCTTTCCTAATATATAGGTAGTGACTACTATGTGTAAGGACATTGTTCAGTGAGATGGGGGAATTAACATACACTTCCAAACATGGAGGTTATGTTTTGGGGGAAGGGTGGAAATGACAGGTGCTAAACACCAAGTGTCACAACTGTCTAACTAAAGTAAGTGTTGTAAAGGGGACACGTGGGCTTTGAGGCATCACCAAAGGAGAACTTCATCTACTTCTCGTTGTCAGCTGATGAAACAGGAAGAACCAACAGCCTTAGTGCTGAGACCAGAATTTGAATCTGTGTGATTGTACACGGCGTATGTACATTGGCCTGTGTGAATGCAGGAGTGTGTTCGTACGTACACCCACGCACACCCACTGGGGCTTATGTACGGAAGTTAGAGGACAGCCCTGGATATGGATTCTCATCTTCCACTTTAAGACAGAATATCTTCTGTTGTTGACTACTCTGAGCTGCTAGGACTCTGAACTTCTGGGATTCTCTTGTTTCCCTACAACTCCCATCTCCCAAAAGGATCACTGGGGCTTAAAGATGCTGACACCAGATGTCTGTTGTTTATATGGCTCCTGAGGATTCAAACTCTGGCCCCTGTGCTTATACAGCAAGAACTTTTAGCCACTAAGCCATCTCCCTAGCCCTGAGAGTTAATTCTTCCTTCCTTCACTCCCTCCCGCCTTCCCTTCCTTTTTCCCTCCCTCCCTCTCTCCCTTCCTTTATTTGTATGTCATTTGTATTTCTTCTTTTGGAAGAATTGGGCTTTGCCCATTTTCAAACTGAATTGACTTTTGTTGTTGAGTTTGTAAGGCTCCTTGTATAGTTTAGATAGTAATCCTTTTTTCTAATGAACATTCTGTAACTTTTTCTTGCTGTAGGTTGATTGTATCACTCTGGTATTCATTGTTTTCTTTGTTCTGCAGAAGCTTTTTTGCTGTAGTGGATGTAAACATGTTTTTGTTTTGATCCCAAGTGTGGGATGTGACACTGCCTGGTGTGAAGTCATGGGATTTTTTCTTGCTGTAGGTTGATGGTATCACTCTGGTATTCATTGTTTTCTTTGTTCTGCAGAAGCTTCTTTGCTTTAGTGGATGTAAATATGTTTCTGTTTTGCTCCTAAGTGTGGGATGTCACACTGCCTCATGTGAAGTCATGGGATGTTTGTCAGCTGGAAACAGACTTGTGATTAAGTGCATGATCTTTGTCAGCTGGGAACTGCCTCGTGCTGAGGCATGGTCTCTGACAGTTGCAAAACATCCTGGTATAGATATAAATAGGAGCCCTCCAAAACAGAGAGACTGCACATTGCTTTGCTGCTAGACACTTCTGGAGAGAAACCTCTGGAGAAATCGTCAAGGAGGCTCCTTTTGGTCCCTGCCATTGCTCTTGCTGCTGCTTGTTCTTGCTTCTGTGTTTGCTGTTGAAATCCTGATTATGAAAAGTGGAATCTCCCCAAGGAACTGAGTCTAAACAGCTCTGTATCCACTGTCCCTACTAACCTTCTATCCTATTTAGGGTAGGTGGGTTGGAAGGGATGTAGAGGCATTAAAGAACCCCACATAAAGTAGAGTTTAAAAAGATTAAAGCCCACACTCCCCTATTTGTCTTTTTTTTTTTTTTTTATGGTTTTAAGGTCTTACCACAAAAGTTCACTCCTCCATTGATGTCTTAAAGTTTTCCTGTTTTGTTCCTTGTACAATGAGAGTTTAAGGCTGTATACTTTGATCTTTCACTTTCTTGGGTTAGTTTTTTGTATTATGTGAGAGATAGGGTTAAAATTCTATTCTATGTGTGCAGCCACACATGTGCTATGGCTTATGTGTGAAGAAACATTTCCCTGTGCTGCCACACTCACTCCGCTAGAGTCTGTGTGACATGCAACCTTATCGGCTCAGAGGATGCTCGGACATCGATCAGGTGATGGGCAACCAGATTCACGAGGGTCCCTGGCAGAAGCCCAGGTATTTGTTGGGATGAGCATCCCGAGTCCTGGGTGTACAGAGCCTGGTTATTGGCCTACTTCTGCTTTTCCTCCTTCCTTGTTCTATAATCACTCATGCATTCTTGTTAAGTCCACCTCCAGGGCAAGGCCGTTCTTACCCTCTGAACATCTCAGTAACTGAGAAACCTGATGTGAGTCCATCGGGAAATGAACCAATGGTGGCCATGGATGAAGTAGTTCCGCAGAAAGCTGAACATCTCCTCTCATATTAAACATTACCAGAAACATGACTGTAAATGAAACTACACCTTGGGGGTGAAGGTGTTTGTGCAGTTGATACAGAAAGAAAATGCGACTGTGCAGGAGGCACTTGACAAATGGCAACAGCTGGAGTATAGGCTAAAGAATTCTAGAAAGAGAAGACATATCCAGGAATGTGAGGATAGCGAGGAGAATGAAACAGTCCCAGGAGTTCCAAGTAAAACAGAAAATGGGACAACTTAGGACTGGATTGAAGGGAAATAGTGTCAGAGACCCAAATACAGAGGACCAATAGCTCTAAGAACCACTCCCTACCCTCCATTCGCATATATAGGAGTCTATGATGAGGATTTAACACGATGGGTTACTAAGGATGGTAAAAAGATAAGATATTAGGACCTGAGTCCCTGGGAAAGAATCTTGAGGGCCAGACCTCCATGGTGCACTTTAACTGCAGCAGAGAAAAATGACATAATTACACAAGGTGGTAGTAAAGTATGGCACCCCATGGGATTGTTTTGGTTTACAATGTATGGGAATATCAGAAATATTAAGATGTGTAAAGGAATATAACAACTTTATCTAAGTATGGGCTGCAGACGTGCAGACTTGTACTTCTCTTATGGGTAAAAGCTGTTAATAATAACATGCCTGAGAAAGGAGCCAGCTTCGCCTAGCTGACTGTGAATTCTAAAAAAAGCTCATGCCACCTTCTGAGGTGATTAACCACAGTCTGTCTCTGGCTCTTGTGCATAGCCAGAGGACCTTGTTGTACTTTTAGTTTCTGACTATTGCTGTACTTTACACTTTGTAACCTGATCTGTATCTCTTAAACTGTGGTTTGTAGCTAGCAGAAGTTCCTGTCATGACTGTATAAACCACTGAGCTCAAGTAAAGATCTTGGCAGCAGCATTGAACCTCCCTTGTGTTAGTGTCTGTCTGTCGCGCCGAATCCGTCCCCACCTGATATCCTAGGACCCTTGCTCTCCACGGTTAGAAGCCCCCTCGGTGGTCCGTGGCACTGTGCCATTATTATGGGCTCATCTTTTGATACTTATTTTCCAGGTATTTGTGGGAGTTGGTAGGCTATAATGTGTTTAGTCATTTCTGGACGTATTATTCTGTTTCATTGGTGGATGTACATATTTTTATATCAATACCATTCTGTTTTGTCTCTAAAGGTCTGTAGTACATTTTGAAGTTAGATATTGTGATGCTTTAAGGATGGTTCTTTCTGATCAGATTTCCCTTGGGTATTTTACTGTCTTTTGTGATTCCATCTTCATTTTAGATTTAAAAAGACTACTTGAAGAATGTGTTGGTGTTTTGATGGGAGTCACACTGAATCTAGAAACCATTTTGAGTACAATAACTATTTTAACACTATTGCTGAACATGAGAGTGCTTTCCATTTTTATTTTTCAGGAAATATTAGCTCAGAGATGTCTCTTTTAATAAGGGGACAGATACTTTGTCAGACCTTGGAGAAGGAGAGGACAGGGAAACATTGAGATGGGTTGTCCTTCAGAGTAAGAGATGTGTTAATGCTGTTGATAATACCTAGTAGGGTTCTAAAGAGAGCCTTCAGGACCACTAACCAGAGTGAAATTTCTGAGGGAGGAGAGATCCATTACACTGTAGTTCATAAGAAATCCATAGTAAGTGCTTGTGGTCACATTGCCACTGACTTCCATGTGACATGAGAGAAGCAATGCTGTGAAGGGGCCCTTTGTAACTGTGGAGAGCCTTTCATCCATTTGCAGCCATGGAGAGAGATGGGGGTGGCTAGCCAGATTTGTTCAGAGTAGCAGCCTCTTAAATCTCTGCTTCTAATACTCTTATGCTACTAGACCTTGGTTATTTCCCTAGAGGTGCCATCTGCAAATATAGTCACATGATGGATTAAGGTCTTACTACATTGTCTTTGTGGCAAGACACAGACATTCAGTCTTCAGCTCAGCACATGAAATCATCAACATTAAGACCAGTAGACATTTGGGTTAAACCTTCTGGATGTGCAACATGTGTCTGGGGTCCAGGTGACCAGCTGTCCTTTTGAGTGGACACTTGAGTCTGCATCAAGAACCCAGGCCCCATGGAAAGTTTTCCCTGTATCTATGTATTGAACTTAGCCTACACAGCGTTAACTCTCACTGTGCTTAGCCCTTCACCTTCACCACATTGATTCTGACTCTAAGGAAGATCCACTAACATGGACATGGCATGGGTCTTCTCTCTCCATCACTGCATACGCTAACATCAACATCAATCTTGGTCCACTCCAGGCAGCTGGCAGATTCAGATGTCAGTGAAGGGTTTATGTCCCCAAAGACATAATCTTAGTAATTTATTTTTTAACCTTAGTAATTAATTTGATGCCCAAAGAAGGAAACCAAAGCCCATATCTAGTTGAACACATTAAGTCGTCATGGTTGCTATGCAAGGCATGCTGGGTGGCTTATGCCAGGCCTTTAGATCTTTGTTCTCCAGCTCAACTTCAGGCAACACACAGAGTTCCAGCCAAGCAGGAAGGAGTCTATTTCCTTGGTTAGTGTTGTGTTAATTTTTCCTGGGGAGACATGAATAAACATCTAATCACTCCAGATGGAGCACTGATCAAAATAATGGCTCCATCAAAGTCCAGTTTGCTGAGCCAGCATATTAATTGAGCTGGTTCAAGAGTGGGTGCTGAGGGGGGGGGTCCCTTAAAGGCACATAAGTGACCACCCAAATAGCTGCATTACCACAAAGTTATATCCTATTCTAATGAGGACCTCACGGTAGCTACTTCATGGGTCCTTCTTTGGGTAATCTTTCACATCTTGTATACTATAACATTTCCCAACACCATTTGCAACTGGGGGTGGCACAGGACAGAGTGATGGCTGAAATCTCAGGTGAGGGTCTTTGTCATCTCTTCACTCCTACTAGAGATTATTGGTGACTGTTATCATCACCATGACCAACACAACTGCCTGTGATCAATTAATTGCTGTGGCTAGTGTCCAAGTAATAACAACTCCAAAAATGGTGATGGGACAGTAATGCTACACCTGGTGGTAAAGTGTGACAGTGTTGGTGCAGAGTGGGGCCAGCTGGCTGAGGAGAGGCTCTGGAGTCATATTTAGGAAAGAGGACATGCATACCATGCATCTCAGTTGCATGGCCAAGCTTCTGTGCCTTGGGTTGTATTTGTGTCTTTGTTATTCATGTCAGCCAAACTCACCAGCTGCTGCTAATGCTGGCTTGAGGGACTCAGCCAATGTCAGCTGACATGGATGAGGTTGAAGAGACAGTTTTCAAAGAAAGCACAGCAACTGTCCCGGACTCTAAAATGAACAGCATCTGAATATCTTTCTAGGGTCACTGGACTTGATCATTTTTTTCTTTTTGCATTTCTCCCATTTTTGGTTACACTTTCTGGTTTTAAAAGAAGACATGGATTTCCATGTATAAACCCAAAAAGAAAGAAGTATAGCAGAGCACTGCACTTCTAAGCCTTAAAACACCAACAAGTTAGTTTGAGAACTGCTAACAATACAGATTCCTGAGTACCATTCCCAGAGACTCAGAACATGAGTCCCAGTGTTCAAGAGAACATCTTCCTTTCAGGATTCAGTGACAGGAAGCATGTCAAGGGCCACACCTGAGTCACTGTAAGTCAGTGGATACTAGGGTTTGTATGAGTATATTCTAGAGGTCTGTGTGTAAAAAATGTCACTCCCTGGGCTTGTGCTAATAGAAATGGCAATAACTGTGGTAGGTTCTTAGGTTATTAGTGATAGACCTTGAAGGGGATTGTGAGACTCTGGTCTCATATTCTATTGCCTGGTTAAAGATGTGACCACCAGTTATGGCATAAGTACCCAACACCCCCATTCTCCACCTTTGCAAAGAACCAAGCCAATATAGTCATGAACCTTTGAACTTGCCTACTATGAGTCCACATAAACTTCTCTATTTCATTAGCCACAATCTCAGGTGCTTTGTTATAGCAACAATGAACTGTATATACCCAAGAAATAGTACTCAGTAAAGTCCACATTTTCTAGGGAAGGAAGCTGGGATCCTGTATTTCTAACATGCTACCAAAAGTCATAAGATACTTACCTCTGCCCTCATACTAGGTTCCAAGGACACAGATTAAATGTGACTGTTGTGTTAGGGTCCTATAGTGACGTGGTCAAAGATTTAGATCCAACCTCACTGCCTTTACTGTATGTTGCCAGCTTCTTCTAGTCCTCATTTACTTGTGTCTCAAGTCTGAAGTGATGCTGAAATCAGATGTGACAGCAATATTCATAAGCATCCAACCTATCATTTGACATGCCATTAATCTTCCATGAATATAAGCTTCTCATTATGTTATTAACAATAAATCCTGCTAATTCAATGCAAATTAGTCACAGACATTTGTTTTATAATCCCTGTCATCTTATTTCATTCATTTTATTTCCTTGAGGAGTGAGACAATGTGGCCATTTCTATCACATGATGCAACTGAGGATAAAAATATAATCAGTTCCTTATCAAGCACCCACTCTACACAGTGTGTGATATAACACATCCTTCATAAGATTTTGCTGTGTCAACCAGCTTTCAAGACATCTGGATGAGAGAGACTAATTTGTTTCCTTTGACTCAAGTTGTTGGCCGTTATATAGACAGAGCATATGTCCCTGAGGCAGTGTAGATACTGTGCTAAGCCAAAATATCTCCCAGGGAAAATTTCAGCCCAGGCATGCTGTTTGACTTCATAGGAACAAGTGACTTTGTGGATTGAGGTTGGTAGAATAATTTGACTTTTTGCTTCTTACTGTGTTGTGTTGTTTATGTGGTCCTGATTTATGTGGTCACCTTCTGTCCTATCTATCCTTGTTCAGCTCATGTTTTAAGATTTTTTTTTTTGTGGGGGAGCTGAAGAAATGGATCAGTGGTCATCAGCACTGACTACTCTCCTAGAGGACCAGGTTTGATTCCCAGCACCCACATGGTGGCTCACAGCCATCTCTAGGCTCAGGTGCTCTGACACCATCTTCCAGCCTTCACCTCTAACAGACACACACAGTGCACAAATACCACATGTAGGCACATGCTTAAACACATAATATCTATTGGAGAAAGCTAAGGCCTCAGGGGGAGGATGGTGTTTATTTGATGGAGAAATCATATGTCTAAATAGGTAAATCTGTAGTCTTGCCCAACTAGTTCAAATCATTGCTCTACAACTAAACAGTTGAATGAGCCTGGGTCACTCACCCAACTTCTGCTGAGTATTGGTTTCCTTACAGCTACACCAGTGGGGTTCCTATCTCAACTGTCAATCACCTAGGTTTCATGTGCTCTGTTCTAGGTGAAGGCGGTGGCAAGTACTGGTCCTTTCAGGTGAACTCTGATGCTTTGAGTCACCATTACCTGTCATTGCTACATGATACGTTGCCATAATAGAAGTTCACATTTAAAACTTAACTCTCAATACAGGTTGATGGCGTTTGACTGAAGTCAACTTTTGAAAACTTTTGTTTGGAAAATGTGGTGTCCATGCCATCTCTCAGTCATGTCTGGTAACTCTTTGTGAAATAGAGTGAGAGGTTTATAGGTGACGTACATATATTGCAACTTGCAAATACAAAAGCACAGCCATTTCAAACATGCCATTAGATTTCTTAGTAGGGTTGCTGTCTTCCTATTTTTTTGAGGAGCAACTAAGGAAAGGATAATAGACATCTTCCCCAAGGATAGCTTGCTCCTGAGTGGCACTGTAGGATTTGAATCCAGGTACTCATCTCTCACAGAATTTTCTGGGAAACAGTCTTTTGTCAGGTCACACAATTCTGTTCCATAAGATAACTAAGTTTTGAACTAACAGAAGAGAAGACTTAATGACTGTAGCTAGCCCCAAGAGCACAAATGCTCCCAGCCCCTCTCTTTCTTTCGCTTTTATTTGTCTATTGGTGGTGAACGCAAGCGTGGTCACCTATGAAGGTCACCTATAAATGTGTAGGCTAGAGGTTGAGTTTTAGTGGTTCCATCTTTTTGTTGTTATTGGGACATGTTCTATCAGTGAATCTGGATCTTGTCATTTCAGATAGACTGCCTGGGTATCCAGTCCCAAGGATTTGCCAGTGTGTAGATCCCCCAACACCAGTTACAGATGTGTACTGCTGTGCCTGTTTTTTATGTGGTTGCTGGGGATTTGAGCCTAATGTCCCCATGTTTGTGCAATGAACACCTTACCACATTTAAACTATCTTATCAACCCAGAAATGAATTTCTTTATGGGCAGTGACTGTTTGAGTTAAAAGTTAGGTATTTATGTTTGATGCATACACATACCATTGGCACTACAGTCTGATCACAGTGATCATCTGCTATCCTGATTATTTTGCAAACACCCTCATCAACATGAAAAGCCTTATAATTCTGACAGTGAGAGGACTGGTAATCTAGGCAATGAGCACAACTACCAAGTGTATCAGCATCTGTGGTTGAGGTCCAGCAGAAGTACCAGCCCATCTGCCCCAGCCCCTGCCTCAGGGCCTCAGGGTATAACTTGGTGGACTGATGGACCCATTCATTTGCTTTCAGGATCTTTTTTTTAACCCTCATTGGACAGATCTCACTTTAATTTTTTGTGTTGTCCATAAACATCTTCTGCTTGAATGAGTGGATGATTGCTACCTTCCAGACTCAGGAAACTTGCATACATAGCTCCGGGACCATGTTGCTGTTCCTGCATGGCACACAGCTGGTCATGCTGACAGCCAGCAGGTGGAATGAGATTACATTTAGAAATATTCACTGGAGTTTCTACTCTGTGATGGGTCCATGATGCCTAGGGAAATACAGACATATGAAAGTAAAGACAGGAGCCAGGGGTGTATCTCAATGGAAGGCTGTGTGCTCAGTACCTCCTTGGGTTCTGTGTTGCGTATGAACATGTGGTATGCAGTGTGTACATGTGTATATGCATGTGGTGTGGGTAGAGGTCAACACTAGGTATCCTCCTCTTTTGTTCTCCACCTGTTATTTTGAGACAGATTATCTTATTGTATCATTGAGGCTAGAGTGGCTGGCCAGTAAGTCTCGGGGATCTGCCCATCTCACCCAACTCTCAAGCATCAGGGCTATAGAGATGATCCATCGCTCCATCATATCTGGTTTTGTATGTATGCTGGGAATTTAAATTCAGGTCCGCATGCTTGCTCAGCTAGCACTTTACCCACTCAGCCTTCTCTACAGGCCCTTGTGTTATGAGATGGGTGGTGTATTCATTTGGCAAAGTGACCTTTCCCCCCACTTCTCAAACCAAACTGGAACATATCTGCATTTTAAGATATATTTCGCCTCAAGTTCTTTAAAAAGCCCATAAGGGGAGAGGCCAAAACCACAATGAAAATCACAATATAATGAAGCCAGGGTCTTTGAGGATGTGGAGCCTTAATTAGTGTGCATGTGTGATCATCAAAAACGTTCCTGGTGCTTTGGTTTCTGTTTCAGTGGGAAGAACCTAGTTTCAGCTTCAAGGATCTCTAACTACCAAGGGTCATTCCAACCACTAGGGGACATAGGCACTAAGATGTAGCTGCTGAGTCCCTGATTAAATCATATCTAATTCCTTGTCTACCAGTCTCACAAAGACACAGTGAGAACATGAATATCTATACACCAGGAAGAAAGTCCTTACTAGGAATCAGCCCACCCTATCAGTATCTTGATCCTGGACCTCTTTCCTTTAGAAGAGCCTTGGTTTTAAGCAACCCAGCCTGTGGTATTTTATTATGGCATCCCAGGCTATGTAGTTAAGTGTTTACAGCAGCTAATGTAGCATGAAAGAACCTGGGGTAAGACATGGCTGATCTCTGAGCTGTGGTGATCCATGACCCCAATCAATACCCTGCGTATCCAGGGAGGTGAGGCTGAGTTCAGGTTCTAGAGTATACAGCAAGTGAAGCTAGACTGGAGACAACTGTGGCTGTTTCACGGAGAAATGGCCGCTGATAGGTTTTAGTACACAAATACTTGGTCCCCACTGGGTGGTGCTGTTTGAAGAGGTTTGGGATGTACAGTCTTGCTGGGGCAAGTAAATTACTAGGGTGGTATTTGAGAGTAAAATGCTTACTAGCCTGCTC
>OU015745.1:31287216-31338020 GCA_907169655.1 Acomys percivali
TCTCTCTCTCTCTCTCTCTCTCTCTCTCTCTCTCTCTCTCTCTCTCAGATGTAAGCTCCCAGTTTTGTGCTCCTGCTACCATGCCTACCTGCAGCCATGCCATCCTGCCATGATGGACTCTCATCCCTCTGTAGATGTAAGCTCAAGAAGCCTCTTCTTTGCCTTGGTGGCAGTATTTTATCATAGCAATAGAATACTAGCTAATACAGTTGGTCTAGGTGGACTTGACCTGGGTGGACGGTCACACCTCTGCTGCAGCTGGGTTGGAGGGGAAGAGAGGAAAGTTCTTACTATCCCTTGAAGCCCATTCTTGATCTTGTTTGTGATTTTGTCTTTTAAGCTCTCCTCTTGTCCAAGCCCTGCTTTAACATAGCGTGCTCAAGAGACACCATGATGGTTATGACTTTAAACTTACAGCCAGTGCCTTTCCGTAGATAACTTGAATTCTCTTAATGGAATTTTTAAGGCCTGAGGTATGCATCTAGGAAAATGGTATTCTTTTTTGCTTGTCACCCAACTTAAAGGTGGCTATTTTGTTTTCTAATGACTACTCAGCATGATACGAAACTATGATAATCCAAATAGAAGTTTCTTTGTAAGCAATTTCCTATGTGGTCCATACTTTCTGAATCCTGTCTACCTGCCTGTCTGGGTACAAATGGTGCTGTGCAACACATGGTTTGACTTGGATAGATGAGAGTGATTAATCCTGTATCCTTCATTTAGCATCTGTGTGGTTTTTCATCAGGCATGGGACCTCTTGGTATTTCAGCAACTGAGATATAAATGTGATTAGGACTCAGTATTAAGTGAGATGGAGCATGAAAAAGACAAGGTAGGCATATGGAGACAGCTGAATATCTGTTATAAGATCACAATTTGGACACAGTTGTTCAAAGTGTAGTTATTAACAATATGCAGCCCCTGTGACCTAGACTCCTAAATACAACAATTCACTCCCCATTTGAAGACTATAGTGTCATTGTGTACAAGGATACAGTGCAGTAGTGAGGATCTATGTCTGATCACAGCTTGTGTTCAGAGAGTGTTCATTCCCTTACTCTGTGTGTCACTTACTCTTCTCATTCTGTGACCGAACACCCAGCAAAGAGCAATTTATAGAAGGAAGGATTAATTATCACTTAAAATTTGAGAGACTGTAGTTGATAATAGACTGGAATAGTAACAGGAGAACAGGAGCAGGGAGATGGGTGGCCACACTGCGTCCAAAGTCAGGGAAGAGAATGAACATGGACTGGACATGGGCTATGACATCTTATGGCCTACTCTTGTGTCACACTTCCTCTGTCAAGGCTCTACAACCTTCCTAAAGAGCACCACCAACTGAGGACAACATTCAGTCACATGAGCTTATGTGGAACATTTCCCATTCAAACCAAAGCACTCCTTATTGTGGGCAGATGCTGTCCATACCTTTGAAGCCACTATCCTGGCCTCCCTTTACCCACTCAGAATGGGGAAGGAAGAATCCACATTATCAAGACAGTTTCTAGGTGCTGAGTGATGGCTCAGCAGTTGCTGCTCTTGCAGAGGACCCAGGTTCGAGTCCCAGAACTCACAGTCACAACTGTTTGTAGCTCCTTTCAGGGAATCTTCCATCATCTCCTGGCCTCTGCAGGCACACATAAGTAAGTACACAGACACACATGTAGGCAGAACACCATACACATAAAATATCATAATATTTAAAAATAATGTTGAACGTGATACCTGTGTGATAGATTTGTAAGTTATATTTTAAAGTTACTAATGTTCTAGTCACTGCTAAGTCGAAGTGATGTTGCTAAAACATAGCAAATACAGGTTCATAGTATCGTCTCTTGATTCAATCTAGGGACCTGAAGTGGCCCTTGTGTCTGTTTAAATACCTCAACTTAAGGTGGTCCTAAAGGATGGGGTCCTAAAATAAAGAGGAAAACACAAGCTGAGCACCACTGTCCGTCCCTCTCTACATTCTGACTGCAGGGGTGATTTGAAAAGCTGCTTGGTGGTGGTACCAACATGCCTTCCCAACCATGAAGGACTGAGCTCTTTAGTTTGTTGTTGGCAGGAATTTTGTCACAGCAAAAAGAGAAAAGTAGCTGATAGAAAGGGCAACCTAGAATGAGCTGTGGCTCCTGTCCTTAAAGCATCCATAAATTATCAGGAACGGGAATGTGAAAGCACGGACAGAAATGGGAATACTTGATCCTGTGTCTCAGTTATTTAATATTTTAAGTCTGAAGTGACTATTCTGTGTCCAGTGAACTATTTTTCAGCTGGACCCCAACACTAGCTCAGAAAACAATTCTTCCACAGCTTTCCTAGTTTTCTATTCTTACTGTCTGCCTTCCACCTGTACATGGAGTAAGCCTCTGTTGTATACACACATAAGATTCTGAAGTTCTTTTTCCTTACACTCATCTATTTGGCCACCATTGTATTCTGAGTGCTAAGCAGTTTGACCTACAGTAGGTGTTCAGTACAAGATGGCAACTCATTAGCTGTATTCTTCAGACCAGGACTGGCTACACTGAAAGTAGGCTTCTTTAGAATGACAGCTGGTTTCAGCAGGCATTGTTTGTATCCTTGTAGATGAAATGGTTAAAGAAAAGGTTTGTGTCCAGTAGGGGGAGCTCCATCCCTCAGAAGTTTCCTGTGCCTTCTGGGAAACCTGTGTTTAGATTTGCAAGAATTTTTGTCTTCTTAGAAAACGGAAGGAACCGGGCAGTGGTGGCACACGCCTTTAATCCCAGCACTCAGGAGGCAGAGGCAGGTGGATCGCTGTTAGTTCGAGATCGCTGTTAGGTCTACAAAGCTAGTCCAGGACAGCCAAGGCTACACAGAGAAACCCTGACTCGAAAAACCAAAAAAACCAAAAAAAAAAAAAAAAAAAAGTTATATATATATATATATATATATATATATATATATATGTAGAGAGAGAGAGAGAGAGAGAGAGAGAGAGAGAGGAAGAGGAGATGTCTGAGGCTACTACTGAGGAACCATGATGTGCTATTTTAGTGTTAACTAATTATTTTTTATAATTAGAATGTGTAGATTGAAATGGTAATAAAATACCCATAATGAGCACATGTGGCAGCATCATAAACCTCATCGTCAGCAGGCAGAGTGTGCTGTGTATCCTAGGATGTGTGCATGTTCATCTGACTACAGAGCAGCAGTTTCTCTCACTTGTATCCTTACTGGCACAAGCAAGCAAACAACATGTAGGCTATGACACTACAGATCTATAAGGTAACTTGGTGGCAGGAATTTCATGCTCCATTATCGTCCAGCAGGACTATTATTGTATCTGTAGTTGGCCTAACTGAAATGCTATTCATTGGTGCATGGCTAGTGACTGAGCACTTTCTGAATACCTACACTCTTTCTGTATTCCTTCTTACAGCTTTGCTCTGTTACCTCCCCAGATTATGCCAACCCCTCATCCATGAGGAGGGCGTCTCTTTTTTTCTGCCAAACGTACTGGCTGTTCAAACGATCAATACACTGATCAGAATCTGCTCAGTGATATCAACCATATTTAGAATCCAGTTTCTGCTTCAGTATTGCGTACTGCTGTACAATAAGCTTTCAGCACCTGGGAGTCCTGCTCCTCTGAGCTTTCCTTAGATCTCTCATTGCAGGGACTGGGCGCCCTTGTGTTATTTAACTGTCACCGTCAATTGGCTCTGATTGTAGATCAGGAGAGTGAGTTGGGCCAGGAATAGACAAGTGTATGCTTGACCGAAGGCAGAGTAGGAAGGAAGCAAACCCGACTCAGTTCCATTTGCAGCTCTTCTGAGTCCTCTTCACTCTTCAGGTGGCCCAATCTCTAGGAGTTCCTTTACCTCCTTCCGGATTGGCCACACCCAAACTGCACCTAGATGTAGTGTCTGCTCACTAAGAAGTAATAAAGACCAAAATAAAGCACATTGTTCTGGGAGGTTAGTTGTTCAGAAGAAAAACAGAGCCAAGCATGGTGGCTCATACCTGTAGTCCAAGCACTTGAGAGGCTGAGGCAGGAGGTTTGCTGTAAGTTGTGGCTAGACTGGGGAAAGGAAAAACGAACAAACAAGCAAACAAACAAACAAACAAACACAAGAATCCCCCCCCCCCCAAAAAAAAACCTTGTTGGGAGGCCAAGTGTCTTCTTATTCAGTGTTTTATTGCTGTGAAGAGACACCACGACTAAGGCAACTCTTATAAAGGAAAACATTTATTTGGGGCTGGCTCACAATTCAGAGGTTTGGTCCATTATCATCATGGCTGGAATGAGGTAGTGCTAGAGAAAGAGCTGACAGTTCTACTTCCAGATTGACAGGCAGCAGCAAGTGAGCCAAGCCACTAGGCCCAGCCTGAGCACACAAGACCTCAAAGCCCACCTCCTAGTGACACACTTCTTCCAACAAAACCACACCCACTCCAACAGGGCCACACCTCTAGATAGTGCCACTCCCTATGGACCAAGCCTTCACCAAGTGAGTCTATGGGGGTCTTCCTATTCAAACCACCACACCAAGGTACAAGGATCTCAAGTTCAAGAGAGTGTAGTCAGCTCAAGGACAGGCTGTGTTACATAGTGAGACTCTGTCTCAACAAAAGGACAGAACCAAATGGGAGAAGGAGTCAACCCAATCAGGTATGTAATCAATAGGAGAGCCCATGAGAGCAGTCAGTGCAGGGACTCAAAACTGGTCAAAATGTGGAGGAAAAAGTACTGAGTGCTTAGCCTAGATCAGGCATTCTTATCAAGCTCTCACCCCATCACCCCATTGGTGAAGAGGAGGTGGGAGCAATGTAAGAGCCTGAGGATTGGGACGAGTGCTGTGAAATGCTGTCCTATGGACACGTCTTGGGTTTTGCACTCATGAACTCACCCAGCTGTGGCTACAAGCAGAAGATCTGCACAAGACCATATCAGCCCAAATTCTTATAAAGATGGGATCCACCTTGTCTGAGGCACTATTAGCAGTTGATAGCTCTAGGGACAGGAGAATATTCTTTGACGATATGGCCATTGGTAGGTTTCCCATATTCTTGTGGCTGCACTAACTGGACTTGATGGGTTTTTAAAAAGCAAAAGCAAAGTTAGGAGAGGGGAGTGTTGGGAAAAATTGAAGAGGCGTCTATGATCAATTCTTATTCTATACATGCATGGAAACTGCAAAGAATAAGAACAAAAAAGAACACCAAAATGGAAAAATAAAAATGAAAGGGACAAAGGAAGGGAAGATGGAAAGAAGAAGAAAAAGGAGGAGGATGAGGAGGACAGACAGGAAGGAAGAAAGCTTGCTCATGGCTGGGCCTGGCACCTGGATATTCTCCCATTACAAATCAATGCAGAATTTTAATGCATGAACTAATAAGCTAATAAACTGCTTAACACTTTTCAAGTTTCCTTATCTTGACAAACTGTCCTTACACCCATTTAAAACTCGCTGAAGACATATGGAAAATGAAAGGAATGCTGTATGAGATAGCAAGTTCATGAACAAATTGAATAATGGAAATAGCCTTAGGAATTATTAGATGAGGGTGATGAGGCTAATGTTGGTTGCAAGTTCTGTTCTCTTAATGGTGTTTGTCTATTAAGAGGAACTGAAACATTTTGTTTTGGTTTAGTTGAAAGTGATTAGTAATGTCTACCAGGGGTCTGGTAATGGATACAAATGCACACTAATAGAGGTTTTGTAATCCTGAGTAGTCTAGTGGGCTATCTTTTCTCAGAGGAAAAGAACCATCCTGTCTTCTAAGTTATGTAGAAAATTAGTGGCTAGGAACAGCCTGGCAGTCAGATGTCCTGACTCAGCTAAGTTGCTTATTCCTATTGTGTCATCCACTTCCATGCTTGGCTCTTCAGTGTCTTCTTGTTCAAGCTTCCTGGGGGAAGTGGGTAGGTGTAGAAAATCAAGAGGGAGACTCCCAAGAAAGGGTGGCAGTAACGTGGATACTGACTGTGTGGAGTCAGCTTTGCCTGAGGGTATCTTCATGCATGAATTTGAAGCTAGCCTGAGCTATATAGTGAAACTATATATGTATGGTTCTGACTATCTGGATCCTGGAAAAGGTAAGAGTGAAGGCTATGCAGAAGAGAAAAGAAGGTGAGTCAGTGGATATTGGAACAACTAGATAAAAGAGCAGAATCGAGGAATGGGTTGGGTATAAATGTGTTGGGTGTGGGATGGGGAAGCCCGAGGGCATGAGGACCCTGGCTCTCCAGGGTATATGTGTGTCAGTGTGTTTCATTGTGTAGGCTAGGCTGTGAGGCTTCTTCCAGAGCCTGCATGAACACAGAGGCAGCATTGGTCCCTTACATTTTCTCTTATCCACCTGGATTACTGACAACTGCTTTGCCAAAGTAGACCCAGGCACTGGTTCACTGAGGCAGAAGTGGGAGACATTATCTCTACTGTGCCTCCATGAGAGAGATGTGTTCAGCTGATTTCTTACTTAGTATTTGTTTGTTTGTTGAGGTAGCTTACCCCACCCCCCAATTCTTCCACCTATCTATTATCTGTGTTTCTGTCGGTCTATCTATTTGTGTTGGTGTTACATATGTATATGCTATGTGTGGATGTACACCCTTTTGTGGATGTCAGGACCAGAAGATGAGGTTGGTGTCCTGCTCTGTCATTCTCCACCTTTTCTTCTGTCAGACTCTGGAGCTAGGCTAATGGTTGGTGAGACTCAGGGGTCCTTCTGCCTCTGCTTTCCATAGCTCGTGATGCTGTGGCCATGATTAGCTTTTTATGAGGATGCTGTTGACTTGAAATCAGGACCTCATGCTTGTGATGTAAGCTTTTTATCCTCTCATCTATCACCTAAATTGTCCTTATTTATAATTCACATAACCATATTTTGATACATATATATGTTGAATGGCTAAATCAACTTAACCTATGCATTGCTTCACATAGTTTCTAATTTGTTTCTAACTAGGAGGTACACTTCAAATCAGTTCCCTTACCATGCATTATTGATGATTGTCCTGAAAACTTGAGTTATCAGAGCTAACTCTGTGTTTATTTTTTCCCATCTTATATTTTTGAATAATTTATACCATGGCGTGCCTCTTGGAGACCATGCATACAGCAAATAGAAAAAGATGCACAAGGAAGAAGAAATATCTCCTCTCAAAGCTCAAGGTTCAGGACCCTTAAGATGAACTGTCTTGAGTTATGAATCCAAATATTCAATGTCTTAGAGGTGCAGCCACAAATCCATGTAACTACTTTGCAGAATAGAATCAATTGAAGAACTTTGAGATTCTAACTGTTCAAACTCGGCTTGAATGACTTGGCACCTGCCTTGATGAATCAATTGTGATGTCATTGAATTCTCTACCTGGCAGATAATGAGCTGATAAAAGATCTTTTCTGACCAGTGCCCTTGTGGGTTATCAGGAAGGCCCAGGTTACCTCATTAGTCTGTGGTAGGTCAGTAGCTGTGTATTGTATAGAGGGCTGGCACCTTGCCAATGGGCTCCCAGTGTTGAGATGGCCTCTGCTGATGGAATATTGATCTCAGGTCTCCTGGTAACAATGGAATTCAGGAGTGAGCAATAATAAAACAAGCTCCTATTTCATTTTTTGGGTAGCTGCCACCCTGTTAACTCTTCTTTGTATGTAATGTGGCCCTCCAAGTCCCAGGAGAAACATGTGTTGTCTTCCTTATAAAATGGATCTTGATGGAACTAAGGAAAAATATGGCGAGAGAGAAACAGTAGAGGCAAGCCATTTGTTACCACCAGTGTTCTGTGACCATCATTAGAAATAGAAGCACTTCAAACACAGAGAGCTGGAAAGATAGCACAGTTGGGGAGGGCTTGCCTTACAAGCAGGAAGACATAGCTTTGATCCCCAGAACACATGTAATCAAAGTCAAGTGTAGTAGCATGTTTCTTGTTATCCTAGTCCTAGTGGTTCGGGCAGGGGGGATGGGCATCACAGACTAGCTTCCTATAGCCAGTGATGGGTTATATTTCCAAAATTAAAAAGTAAATGTATATGGTACCTGAAGTTTCCTCTGGTCTTTACCCATGTGCGCATATGTATCCAAGCACAAATACAGACACAAGCAAGCAAATAAATTTTTTTTTAAAAGGACTCAAAGCACAGATGCTTTTCAAGCCATCTTGTAATTGAGCCTTCCTACACAGGCTCCTACCAGTGGTGAGACAGTGTGTGGATGGTAGCTACAGAAGAGGTACAGTTTCCACTGCTCATGTCTCTGTGACCCTGAGGTGGGATGGGACTATGCAAATTAGAAGGCAGCTAGCTTCTCTGGTTTCCTGGAGTACTTTCAATTAAGCTGTTTCCAGAAGCCACTGCACAGATGGTGTTTTACTTGGTTTCACAGGGTAACTTACAATCCTTTCTTGCACAGGAGATGAGAACAGGAGGCAGTGAGCTCTCCTTATTACCCTTCTGGTACTTTCTTAATGGGCCTGCTTTACTTCAGTCATGTTTTCTTAGGTACAGGGCCACAGGAGCACTTTCCCCTGCTGGGGCCTACGTTCAGCCCATTAGTTCTACCCATTTTTGATAGAAGGTATATAAGCGAAACCATGTGGAATTTTTTTTTTTTTTTTAATTCTTAAGAGCCAGTCCTCAAAGTAGATCCACAGTGACTAATTAATTCTGTTTTATGTCATTAGGCATGTGTCTGTGCTTTATATGATATCACTGAACACACATACACACACACACACACACACACACACACACACACACACACACACGATGCCGAGAGAGAAAGGACGGCCAGGGGCCAGAAGACACCTTTAAAGTCCCCTCTTTAGTGACCTAGTTAGTCTAGCTAAGATATTACCACTCAAGATGGTGTCACTAGTGGAAACTTTAGATGCCTTCAACATCTAAACCTCAGAAGAACAGTTTAGATTCAAGTTGAGCAGTGGTTTCCTAGTGAATTGATCCATAGTGAGAACCTTGTCCAGGCTTCTGCATGCTCATCTCTGGGAAGACTCCCAGCTACACTTACACTTTAACCTTGTAGGAGAGAAAAAATGTTCTTAAAAAAGTAATCTTATATTATTATTATTATTATTATTATTATTATTATTATTATTATTAATCATTGGTTGTTATTTTTGAGACTGGGTCTCACTATATAGCTCTTGCTCCCTTGGTACTCACTATGTACACCAGAGTGGTCTTGAACTCACAAAGATCTGCCTGCCTATGTCTCCAAAGTGCTTAGATTAATGGCAATATGCCACCACATCTACCTGAAAAAAAATTATTTTTTTCATGATTCCCCCTCTGTAAGTAAGACTGGTGTGGATTTTTATATGGGAAATGAGGACCTGAACTCAGGTCCTCATGACTGTGTGGCAAACACCTTGCCTACTGAGCCATATCCTCAGGCCCTTGTACCTCTTTTTATACACATATTGAATAGTATATTTAGTGTCGTCCGTCTTGCTGGTATTGTTAAGTCTAGTCACTCCTCTGATGCAATAGTCATCTCTACCCAAAGAGGTACCAAGGTGGTAGAAATGCCTGAAAGTGTTGCCAAGCAATGTCAAGTACAAACCTGAAGTCTTCCTGAGGGTTGGCCAATGTGAGCTATGTCAGCATCACACAATTCCACGATAAATTACAGTTGTACCTCATGAGAATCACTTCACTGGTCCCTTTTCATCATTTTTGCTTTACTCAAATGCCATCTCCTCAGGATAAGGCTTCCTGACTATTCTTTCTAAAGTGGCTTTTCCAACAATCCCAATCAGAAAGACGATCATAGCTTCAAACACAGTTTCCTGCAGTGAAGACTACAGAAGCAAAATAGATTTTTTTTTTAGGTCTTGCAAATATGAACAGAGCTGATAACACAGAAGAGACTTTTCATCAAAGAGCTTGTCCTTGGCTACCATGCACAGCCAGCAGCATGCTAGTTGGCCCCCAAGGCCTGTGAAGAGAGTCTCAGGGTCTCACTCGTTTTTTTCTGGCTCCTGTGCCTAGTCCACGCTCTGGGGAAACATCTGTTAAATACAGCAGAGAACCCGGGCAACTTCAGCATGAATCTAGGCTGGGAATTTGAATGTGTTCTCACCTTAACCCTCTGAGGTTCAGCGCTGTCCCCTGGGAAAATGTAATACACTCAGGAAATCTCTCAGAGGCAACCAGTAAGGAAGGCGCTGCGGGTGCAGCTTGCGTCCTGTCCTGGTCTTTTCCGGGGCTTTATCTCAAAGGTTGTAAAACACCAGATGTGCTATACTGTGATTCAGCACAGAACAAGCTCTCAAGGGAAGAAAGAAAAATGAGCGAACAGCAACTTCTCCTCCCGCGTGGTTCCCATGGCTGCAGTTACTGTGGAATCTGGCCAGCTTTGTGCAGCACACTGGGGTTAGCCATGCACTTGCTTTGTGTCTGAAAAAAAGGTCTCCGATTTTCCCCAGTGCTTCCAGCAGGGCCAGGAGGTGTGTTATTTAGACTTTTGTTAGGGTGCCAGATGCCTGAGAGAAACAGTTTCCAAGAGGAAACGTTTATTTTGGCTCGCTGCCAGAGAGGTCTCAGTACATGGCTGTTTGGCTTGCTTGTATCAAATGCTGAGTCTCACAGAAGAAGAATGGCAGATCAAAGCCGCTCAGTTCATGCTACACAGGATTCGGCAATGAGGACGCTACAATGCAACCAGAAATTTCCCTTAGAGTTTCTCCCTTAAAGACCCACTTAGTGCCGGGAGGTGGTGGCTCATGCCTTTAATCTCAGCACTTGGGAGGCAGAGGCTCGTGGGTTGCTGTGAGTTCAAGTCCAGCCTGGTCTACAAAGCGAGTCCAGGACAGCCAAAGCTACACAGACAAACCCTGCCTCGAAAAACAAAAAAACAAAAAAAACAAAAAAAAAAAGAGACCCACTCATTCCAGATAAAACACCATCTCTTCAGATGGTGCCATCAGCTGAGCAATATGCCTTCAGCTTACGGATCTATAGAGGACATTTTAGGTCAAAACCTACCAATGGTTTTTCACTGAACTGATCCAGGGCAAGAACCTTATCTGGACTTCTTTTTACACACATACAAATCTCTGGGATGATTCCTAGTCATACTTGGTTTTGATCCTGTCAGAGAGAAAATGATTCTTGGCACGGTTCCTGTCCGTAAGCAAAATTTATCAAAGAAAAGTTGCCGTAAACCTTTAATCCAGTTACTGTTCCATTGCCCTAACTGGGCTTGAACTGGAGGCCTCATCGGTGCTAGGCAAGCACACTGCCGTTGAGCACCCCCAGCCTTTATCATTCTCCATGGCAGCATCTTCATATTCCCCTCATTTCTCCCTCATATCCTCTCTACTAGTATCTGCTCCAAATGATTTACAATTTCTATGCAACTCTGAAACAACTGAGATACTTTCCAGCACATGATGAGTATTACTAGTGGACCACCTCAAACATAGGGTTTTTTTTCCCCCCACAGTTGAAATTTTGTTCACTGTATTTAAGTAGAAGGCCTTTTCAGAAAGTCGCAGTTCTGGCTTATGGTTACTGAGTTCTACAGTGATTATTCATGTCCCCAGGAATATATTTTTTTATATTGCCAATAACTGATATGAATGAAAACAATCCTCTCAACTACCAAGAAAAAAATACCAAAGCAAAGCAAAGCAAACCGAAGCAACAACAACACCACCACCCATGTAAGCAGGACATAATGTGTTAGAAGTCCTCAGGGTGGTGCCGGAACATGTAGAAAGTGCTAGTGAGAGGTTTTATGTCCCTGGATATCTCTTCAGGAGGACTGTGAACTAGCCTTCTGCTCCTTGACTTTCTGGCTCTTAAGCAAGCAATTTAGTCGTTTACATACCCTCTGCCATTGTCACCTAGAGATCGCGTCAAAGGTCCAAGGCAGTAAGTCTGTCTGACCTTGGAGTAGAACTTCTAACACCATGAACTACAATACACTCTTTCTCTTTATAAGTTAACTGGCTCAGATGTTTTGATATAGTAGTGTAAAGCCAACTGATGCGTGGATTCCTGATCTGCGCATCGTACCTGCTGTGGGACTCTCATAGAAAGAGACATATTGCTAAATATTTTGCACATTGTCTTTCAGAAAATTTTTTGCCTTTATTTCCAAGACAATAAGCAAATTGAGTGAAATGGTTTCTAAACTGCTCATAATATTAGATGATCCTAAATTACTCTAATCCTCCCTGCTGGAGAAAGAATATATTATTTTAATTCATTATGATGACCATAATTTGGAGGCTCAATCCTTGCAAGAAAGGAAACAATTAAGACTGTGCAAAACAAAGACAAATAAGATGGTTAAGTGGCGAGCAGAAGTGGCATGCATGAGGACCTAGGCACTATCTGACCCTGGCCACATGCGTGACAGACAGCTCTGTCAGACACATCCCGCATGGGCCCTGAGTGCACATATGTATCTGCTCAGTTTAAAGATTTATTTTTATATTTAAAAATTATATGTATGTGCATGTGTCTGAATGTGGCAATGTGCACGTGAGTGCAGGTACCCCTGGGGGCCAGAAGAGAGAGTTAAGTTCCCTGGAGCTGGAGGTACAGGCAGTTGTGAGTTGTCCAGTGTGGGTATTGAGAATCAAACTGGAGTCTTCTGCATGAGCAGTTAACCACTGGGTCATCTCTCTAACCCAATGTGCCCATTTTTCTAAAGTTTATCTATTTAAATCAAGTGTGTGTATGTGTGTGTGTGTGTGTGTGTATGTGTGTGTGTGTGTTTGTGTTCATTCACATGTGTATTCAGAAGTCAGAGGTCAACCTCAGGTGTCCTATTCAGGAAGTCTGGCTGTGTTTTCCAAGACAGAGACTCTCAGGGGCCTAGAACTCAACAATTAGGCTAGAGTGGTTGGTTAGGGAGAGTCCCCTGTCCCCAGCTCCTCAGCACTGAAATGACAGGCGTGTGTCACCATGCCTGGCTTTTATTTCATATGGGTTCTGTGGCTCTGACTCCGGTCCTCATGCTTGCATAGCAAGCCCTTTACCACCGGGGCCATTTCCCCCAGTTCCTGCTCTTACGCATTTTAAGTCAATAGTCCCCGAAGGATTTTGGAAGAGTACAGGATTGGACTTCCTGTTTGCAGGCAAGCTAGATGGTGAGAGGAAGCAGAGACCTGAGCTTTCAATCTTTTCCTTACATCCTTAAGAGGACTGGGTCCCAGGGAATGGAAAAGGGTTTGTCCTGCAGACAATAGAACAGGCTTATGACAGTCTATACAAGGGGTGTGGCGTGTTCAGAGTCAGCTGGAGGTCAAGATACTGGATGCTGGATGCTGCTCTGTCATTGTGCATCAGGAGGGGGCCATTGTGGTTTGCAAAGAAGAAAGAACTATAGCCTGAGAGATAATGGAAAGGCTACAGCTGCAGAGAAAGGATGAGCCTGCAAGAAACCGGAGGCCGGACACCTTTCAGAGACTGTTGTAGAAGAGAGAGAAGGTTCAGAGTAGAGTCTGGAAACACGTGATTTTGTTGTTTACTAACAACAAATGAGAGAGGAAAGGGAGGAGGGAGAAGGCACAGAGAACAGAGGGGAAAGAGGCAAGGGAGGGAAAAGTCTACAATGTTTTCAAGACTCCTACATTTGTTGAACATTTGTGTCCTAGCCCGTCAACCTTGCTGCTTTGCGTGCAAGCACATCACATGTGAAGCTGCCCATTGCCCAGGGAACACAAGTATCATGGTTTCTCACTCACCCTGTAAAAAGGCAATCTGTAGAACTGGGCTAAGGTGTAGACTGACTTCCTGGCCTCTCATTCCCATCGCGGCGCCTGAGCTTGCTTTCTTCTCTCTTCATTTGCCTTCAATCTTTAAGCGCCTGACTCAGTGCTTATTAAACAAAGAAGTCTGGGAGTCCTTCCCTCGTGCTAGGCATTGTCTGGAGAATAGAGAGATGATGGGGACCAAGGCAAACATCACTGGCTGTGCTCAGAGAGCTGCCTTCTCTTGCCCCATGGAGTCTCCAGCTTCTGAATTTTGCATTGTTGTTGTTGTTGTTGTTGTTTTGATAGAAGAGGAAAACAATCATTTCCACCCACCACTCTATTTTCCTTAGAAGCCATCAAGAGCTAATCCTATTGAAGAACAAATCCCAACCCGTCACTTTTCTTTGGATGGCTCCCAAAGAGCCTCATTTATCATAGTCAGGACCCAGAGTCCCTCTGTAGACTCTGATGATCATAACTATGCAGCATTGGTCCAGAGTCCCCGCAAAGAACACAGTTGAATTTGTGGTCGCTTATTTCTGCCATGGGAGGTGAGATTTCTTTTCCCATTGGGTTGAGAGTTGTCTTTCATTTCTTCTTCCACTCAATTAGGAAAGCATTTTGCTTTGGTTGAAAGATGTTTTCGTTTTAAAAAGTGCTCAGTTTTCGAATAACCTTTGAGTGTGGGGCCAACCTGGGTCCCAGAGGTTGGCTGTTCTGAATGATGGGTGGCGGGGGTGGGGGGGTGGAGAGGGAGGATTAGTGAATTTGCCAAAAGCAGGGAGGGCATGGGAACCCAGGAGTGGCATTCCTGTGTCTTCATACTCTGTATCCCCAACCCCTAGGATGCTTTGTAGGATTATGAACTGAGGGGCTTTTCAATGTCTCTGGAGCCTGATGAACTTTGAGAGCAGTTTTCTCTCTCCCTTAATGTTTCTCTGCACAAAGTTCCATCTCATTTCTTGCTTTAATGAGGACATTCTTTATGCCTAAATAAAATCCCCTGCTGTTAGAACTCAAGTCTATTACCTCCTTTGCTGCTCTGGGCTAGGATTCCAGTGAAGGGGGAGCTCATACCTACAGGATGCTCAGGACTACCACCCACCTGGAGGGAGCCCTCCCCCACCCCCCATGACTCACAGCTTCCTCCACTGGGTGGAAACCATCTTTCCCATTCTAGCATCTCTAGGATCCTACATCATATCACTGTGATGGGAATACTAATGAAATTTATGTTGGCTCACTGCAATTCAACACACATTTGCTACACATTACTAGCCATAGACTCGGAAACAAATAAAAGGATATCTAATCTGCATGTTAGGCCAGGACAGAAAGCTATATAGCCAAAGAGAAATGTGTAAAGCCATACTGCAAGGTAGCAGAATTGAGGTGATACGTACATCAGGGCTCTAAGGCTGAGTGGACTTGCCAAGGGGACCATGGACAAATGGCAATGCAGGCGGAGAGAGTACAAACCAGTGCTCAGGTCTCTGGCTGTGCTGCAACAGGTAGTGATGTGGGTTGGTGCACAAGCTGCACCGCCCGCTCCATTGTAGTTGTTGTTACAGAGACAGGGCCGAAAACATAGACCCAGGGCCTAGGCTCTGAACTGGTACATGATTTTTATATTTAAAGAGAAACCAGAAGTTTTTAGGCAGTTGAAACATGGAATTGATTCTGGCTTTAGAAATAGCTTTTTGATAGCAACTGTGGAGGACAGTTACAGAAATAGAAGATTGGAGGCCAGAAACTCATTGGTGTGGTTTCCTTCAAACTGACTTGACCAGTGAGATGGCGTGCCCTGGGCAGCAACTTGAGTCTGAATCTCTTTCTTGAATGCCAGTCTCTTTTATTCACCTGTCTGATTGCTGTCTCTTTTCAGGTGTCTATGAGAGCTCTCAAACACAGCATGTCCTGGATGGAAGTCCTCACCTTCCCTTCCTCCCGCCTGTTCCAACATCCAGCCTTCTTCCTCTCACTCAATAGCAACTCACTCCTTGGAGTTGTTCAGAACAAACCCTTGGAGTTGCCTTTGTGTTTTGTCTTTCATACCATCCCTTCCCTAATTTACCTAATCATAATTTTTCCTCCCATTTGCTCCTCTTTTCTCCCATTAGCACCCTCCCAACCCCTAGTTTTCTGCAGACACTGTGCATAGGGAAGCCTTCCTTCAAACTTCTGTTCTAGTTATATCTGCTCCTGCTGCTGCCCCCTACACCAGACATCCCTCCTTCAACCAGCTGTCAGCCTTGTTCACCCTCTCCTTGTGAGAGAGTCTGAGCCTATTCCTTGCTGCATCTAACCCTGAGGTCTGCCCCTCCTCAGGAAACTCTTCCATTGACCCAACTCTTTATATTTTCCTTGTAACATGCTGTATATAATTTTCCAGCTGTGTATAATACTTGTCTGTATTTTATCACTGCCCATTGTCTGTTTCTGCATGCTCAAATGCATACCTGCAAGGATGGGGTTCTTTGCTGACTCATTACTGTATCTCAGATCGCCTCAGATGGTGCCTGACATGACTCAGTGCATAAAGCCAGTAAGTGAATTACATCAATTACTCCCCTTATTGCTGGGACCAGTACCTGACAAAAGCAATGGAAGGAGAGTTCACTTTTGCTCACAGTTTGTGAGGATCATCCGCCATGACAGGGAAGACAGGGTGACAGGGGCATGAGGCAGCTGGTCCATTGTCAGGAAGCAGAGAGCAATAGCTATTGGTACTCAGCTAAGTCTCCCCTTTTCATTCTGTTTGGGGCCTCATAGCATAGAACGGAGCCGCCCACATGTAGGATGAGTCTCCCATTTCAACTAACCTAAGCTAGAAGCTCCCTCACAGACACACCAAGAGGTTTGTCTCCTAGGTGATTCTAGATCTTGTTAAGATCACAAACAATATTACCCATCATAAACAGCTTGCTGGAAAGGATGACAGACGACAGATGTAGGTAGATGGTTTACATCTATACATCCTACTGAGTGGGCGGAGAAAAGAGAAGAGTGGGGAATAACTCTGTGGCCTGGCTTGGCCTGTTGCCTTACCTGATATGAGAAGGGCGAAGAAGAAATGACTCTGAGGGGAATTTATGAGTTCCATTTGGGTCGTGTTGAGTCTCCCGTGTTTCTGCAACATCAAAGATCAGGTGCTTAACATTGATGCTTTACTTAAAAAACCTGGGTTGAAGTAAAAAGATTGGTGGTCACTAACTGTGTGGTGGGTGAGATCTCCCAGAGAGGCAGCCCTGTAAATGTGGAGAAAGACACACAAAGGTTACTCACCTTATGGACATGCCTAGAGAAAGTCAGCATGTGCCTACAAGCTAGACTTACTCTGGTTGCAGTTTTCTCCTTTTGTCATGCATGGGCATATATTATCACTGTTGGGTAAAGAGGCAAATGTGTGAGGAAAATAAAGTAATCAGATCTGATTTCCTCACATGGTCTTGGTGTCATTTTGGATTGTTTCCTCTGTCTCTTGCTTTCCATTTATCCTCATTTGTTTCCGGATTCTTTAATCTCCCCTTCTGCATCTTCCCCAGTCTTTGGGAAGATTTCTGTACCTACATGTCAAATTATCTTGAAGAGATAGCGTGGTAGTTAATATTGTTTCTGGTCTTATAGATGACGTGAGCTTGGTTTCTAGTACCAGTGTTAGGTGATTTACAACTTCCTCTGACTATAGTTCCAGGGTGTTTGATGCCGTTTTCTGGCTTCCACAAGCACCCACACTCACGTGTGCACACCCCTCCCCCAAAATAAAGACATCATTAAATATAAAATCTTAAAATAGCTGGCTCATAGAAGATCCTTGGTCTCAAATAAGTTCTTAAACTGTGGGTTGTGGTCTATATGTAATGCCATAATTGAACGTGGGGGATCATGAAAATTTGGCAGTGTTAAAAGGTTTCTGAATGGGTAATGACCAAAAATTAAGTCAGGGTCAAACATGTTAAGGATACAGGTGTTTCTGGCATAGATCAGCTTCTCATGTTAGATCAAAACTTTCACCGAAACTTTAGTTCTGAACACACAATGTGTGCACTTTTGCACTGTGCATGTAATACCACACAACACCAAGGAACACCGCTTCAAACTCCTCCACTCAGAGGTGGGACTGTTGTATATTATGAATTGCCCTGTATTTACTGTACATGCAACGTTTTCTACTCTTATAGAAACAGAGGTTTAATTATGAAAGACAAAACTGTTTCATATGTTCCTACTATCATTCTATAACATGTAAGTATCAAATTAGTCTAACTTTAGACTGTATTGTGTTAGACAAACAAGCACATCTATCTATAATGATTTTTGTCTTTAACAAATGGTAAAATTACATATACCAAAGGCTTGCTTTAAAATACATTTGTTTCTGCATTACTATCAGAGTTTTGTCCACTTATTCTTTTATTTATTTATTTATTTATTTAATTTTTTAATTTATTTTATAACCTGGTCACAGGTTTTCTTCCCTTCTTGCCTCCCAGTGCCTCCCTCCCCCCATCTTTACCTCCATCCACTCCTCCTCTGTTTATCTTCAGAAAAGAGCTGCATGTCAACCAGCCATGGCATTTTAATGTACACTTAATTTTTAAAAAACACTCATTTTAATTTTAATTATGTGTGTGCATCACTTGTGTGTTAGTATGGCTGTTAGTGTGCAGGCAGCTGTGGAGCCCAGAAGAGAGGGTGTCAGATACCCTGGAGCTGGGGTTGCATCTAGTTGGGGGTTCCTAGGCCCTCTCTACAGCTCCATTGGATACCTGTGTTATACAGTAGTTACTGCAAAGTTGTCTGAAAGTGTCTTGTGGGCACAGGGGTCATGAGTGGAAAAAGTTTAAGAAGTACTGATCTAGAGCATTAAGACACATTGGCAATTGCTTTCTTCAGTGGGTTGCAATAAACAATTCTGCATACATCATTTGCACTGCACATCCCGTGAGTGCTTTGAGACAATTTGCTGCAAGGTTTCCGATTGCAGTTTCTCAAAACAGTCAGAGATCTGTTAAATGATTTTTGCATCTTTGCATGAGGTGAGGTGATGGTGCTTCTTTAAGTAAATGACTCTTCAAGGAAATTCAAAGAGCCATTTTCTTTTACATGCCTATTCTTACTGTTTTTGTTTGTTTGTAAGAAATTCCTTTGGGTTGGGGGCTGGGGATGTGGCTCAGCAAGTCAGGGCCCTTGCTGCACAAGCATGAAGGCCTAAATTAAAACCTTCAACACCCACACGATGGACTGGGCATGGCTTGTGTGCACACGTATATCTCCAGTACAGGGCAAGAAAGAGACTGGAGGGTCATTGCAACTCACTGGCTTAGCTCAGCTCAGCTCAGCTCAATATTGAATGACAGATCTAGTCTCAGAGGAATGAGCTGGAAGATAATTGAGCAGGACACCTGTTTTCCTCCTCCGGCCTCTCTGTAGTCACATCTACACAAACACCTATACATGTCTAACAAACACAATACCCATATACACATACACACTAAAATACCTTAGGGAAAATGTAGCAAGCACATTATGTATGTATGTACATATGTATGTATATATTTATGTATGTATGTATGTATGTATATATGTGTGTACGCATATACAATGCTGTATTTGTATGCACATATATGAGCTTTATATGTATGTGTATGTATATGTAATATATACATACACACAAGGTTTAGAAACAGTTGCTGATTGGAAGACCTGTTTGGACTTGCATTTAATAGTCACCTTTGCTCTGATAAATGCCTTCATCTGCATCTTAAGACTATTGGAAGCTCCTGCTGAACCTGTGTGCCCGCTCAAGTCAGCCAGAACCTTTTGAGACAGTAATTTTAAAGACAGAATTGAATTGATTTCTTTACTTGCTCTGTAGATGAGAAGAAAATATCAGGGATGTTTTTTTTTTTCTCCTCTCTTAAAGAAGATTTTCGTGACACAGAGACTGTTAAACAATGCTGTGGCTAAACGAGCCACACACACCTTTGACTTGCCTTCTCTAACATCTCTCTTGCTTTATTAGATGTCTTCCATGTATGTACTGCTGCCGCCATGGGCCCCTGCTTTTCTAGTATAGATATAATTGGTACAGACAATGAATGCCCTATGTTTAGGTCTATCTTAAGATGACTACAGTGGTAGTGAAAGTGACTGTGATGTCATTCTGGCTAGTGTATCCATTATTGAGACAATACCATGTAACAAAGCACTTCAAACTTACTAACTTAAAATAGCAGTCACTGGTCCTTGTTTTTCTGCCGGCAGGTTGCCGTGGGGACCTGTTTTCTGGGATAGGATGGGTGGTTGTGCTTCACAGTGCTGATGTAGCTGGGCTCCACCCTTCCCTGCTGGTTAGGCTTCGGCATTCCTCTTGAAGTCTGGGCAAAAGGAGCAGTAGCTATGTGAGGAAAAAAATGAAAGTTCTCTTGGTGGTGATGGATGCAGAAGATGGATTGTCAGTCAGGATTATCCAAGATACTGAACTATTAGAATATATATTTTTACAAGAGAAGATTCATTACATTGACTCACCTGATGGCTGAGGGTGGTTAGTCCAATGCTGACCATGTGGGTGAAGAGTTGTGAAGCCAGAAACAGACCATCCCAAGAAGCTGGGAGCCTCAGAATGAGAGGTTGATGGTGCGGCCCAATATTGGGAACCTTGTATTGTATCTCTATCTCAAGGCTGCAAGTGTCAGAGCCCAAAGGCTGATGCACCCATCCTCAGAGCATGTCTTTCCCAATCAGTCTTTTCTCAAACACTCTTCTTACAGACTCCCAGAAATATGCTTTACAGCTCCTTGGGGCTCCTCAATCCAGTGAAGTAGATCCCCCAAATTAAGCACCACAGAAAGGATATTAGACTTTGGATGTCAAGTCTGTTGGTGTGCTTTTAGATGAAACACATTACATGGCCAAGCCAAAAATAACAAAACTGTAGCCTGTCCATTATGAAAACAAAGGAAGTCAGATCGACAATCCAAATGTCTATCTCAAATGTCTCAGTATAAAAACCTGACAGGCAAGGAAAGGATGGAGATGACATTTAGCCTTATTTAATCATGCTTTGGTGTATGCATGCATATATCGAAATATTGTATTGTGTCCCATAATACACACAATTATACCTTTTCTATTAAAAACGATATTAGTCATTTTGTCTATATCTTACAACAGAAGGGGTATGTACTTGCACAACAGTACTTTATTTTGCCACAAATCTTCCATAAGAAAGGGTCTTTATTCTCTTGCTTGTTCATTCAACTAGAACTTACATCTCTCCTACTATGTGTTAAGCACTGTGCTGAACACTGGGGCTACAATAACTCACAAACAGAAGAATTTAGGAGATGTCAATTTTGGGATCCTGGTGAAAGGATCTGATCTGATGTGCTGGAGATTTACAGTCTAGATCACGTGTCTCTGAAAGGTGGTATATTTAAAGGTTTTTTTTTTGGGGGGGAGGAAGGGGCGGGATTTCATCATAGGGATGTGAAACTTGGTGGGCAATCCATTTATTCAGGCAAGACTTTCAGGTGTACAGGAAATATGCATATATGAAGACATGAGGTTAGAGAAGACTCAGCACATGTGTGTTAAGACTCTGACATGGACTCAGTTGCCTGCTTTTTGATCACTTTTCCCTGACAGGCCTACCTTGGAGGCCACAGAGGAAGAGGATCCCCTCAGTCCTGATACGACTTGATATGCTAGGGTGTAAGAGGGGGCCCTCCTTCTCCGAGGAGTAGGGGAGGGGGGATAGGAGAAACATGGAGAATTGCTGGGAGGTGAGGAGCGGGGCTAATAACCAGGATGTAAAGTGAATAATTAATAAAAATTAAAAATTAAAAAAGAAAATTTTCTGTGCTAGATAAATTGGTACCATGCTAGAGACAACACAGCAGCATCAGGATTCTGAAACCCACAGAGAGGGGAGGCTGTTACTCTAGAGAATCCAAGGATTTGGTTCATTTAAGCCAGTGGAATAAATGGCTCAAAGTGCTTCCAGAGCTGATGGAAATACTACACAAGGTAAGTACACAGTAAGAATGAGTACACATGTGTCGGTGTCGACTGCAGTATGTATTTGGTGGAGTTATGTGACCATGATTGTTAAGGGTTATTTTGTTTTTAATTACACGTCTGTGTTTAAGTTTGTGAATGTGGCTGCCTGAAGAAGGCAGAAGGTGTTAGATCTCAGGGAGCCGGAGTCATAGGCAGTTATGGGGTACCCAACTTGGGTACTGGAAATTGAACTCAAGTCCTCTGCCAGGGCAGTATATGCTCTGAATTGCTGTGCAATCGCTAAGGCCCCTAACTCTGATTTTTGTCAGGTCATGATTGATATTTAAAGGTCATTTCAAACTGATTCATATGCTCGTTTCTGGTGGTTGCTGATTACGTTTCACAAGGAAGGAGTAAATCCAGCTGGGCAGATGTGTCTTGCACAAGTGAGGATCAAAGTGTTAAGACCTGCTATGAGGAGGAGGGCTTTGTTAGAGAACCAAGAGACTGCAGAGTGACATCATTAATGAGCTGGGAAGTGAGTTTCCATTATGCCTCTTGGCAAAGAGATGAGTATCTGTGTCTGTTATCCAGGGCAGCAACAGTCATCAGAAATCTGACACCCAGATATACCATGAGGAAGAAAGCGTTTATTTGGATCCAAGATTCCAGTAGGAGAGTCGATAATGTTGGGGTAGGCATCGGGGCAGGCAGCCAGAGCAGGAAGCTCAGTGGCCACTGTAGGCTCTTCCTCTTAGAAGCCAGGGGAGGAAGCTCTCTCAACAGGAATGAGAGGGTAACTGAGGACAGCTACGAAGTTGGAGCCAGGCAAGCATCCAAGAGTGCTTTCAGTGGCTTATATTATATTTCTGCAGTTTTGCCTCATTTGGGATTTCTTCTAAGTGCTTAATTATTGATTTTTGTTTTATCTTGCATCCTGAAACACTTGTATTCTGCACCTTTGCTCCATACCGCTCTGAGCATCTGTGCTTTTGCTTCCTCCATGTTCAAATATAGGAGCTATTGTGTCGTTTGTACCTTAACGAAAGGCATGAAGTATCTGAGGGCAGAACCAGCCCAGCACAGTATAGAAGAGAGAGTTAAATTGTAACAGCACCTAATATTTTCCCTACTCTCTCAACCAATGACTTATCAGCCATTCTTCACTTCGCTAGAATTTTTGGAGCTTATTCAAGCCTCAGCTCAACATGATTGATGTACTTCATCAATGATCCCCATAAGAGTTTTCCTCTTTAGACCCCAGATTCAAATGTCTCAAAGTTTGCATTATTATTATTTCCTCTACCACACCCCAAGTTTGGGTATAGATAATTAGCTATCTCCAAAACATTTTAGAGTCTCTGTAAAAAACAAATTTTTGCTTTGGGGGCTACTGACTAAATGTTTTGTAACATTATCAGAAGATTGGACCATTGTCATCATGGTTGAAATGAAGTTCTCCAGAAGGTTCTACCCGATAGAAGGAACCCCAACAGAGAAAGGGGGAGAAAAAGGCAGGGGAGGGGCCTTCCTTGCTTTCACACACATACTATTCTTTATGCTTAGAAATGCTGCCTTCATTTGGCCTTTTATATAGAGAGTTTTTTTCCATTATCAGTTAGGCCCTTGTATGACCAAAATCAGGTGTCTTATGACTCTGTTTTAGATTCCACAGATGCCATGTGACTCTATAGTAAGAAAAATGGTACCACTAATGAACCCATTCACCACTGCTTCCTGAGAGGTATTTTTTGATTTGCATAAAAGCCTTTGTGTTTCTTGTAAGCGAATGTATCAAAAGGAATATAATTTATAATTAATGTTATCTGCACTCTCAAGAAGTGCTGTTCCAGTGGGTCCTAGAAACCTACAAGTAGAACAGTATAATAGGCAGATTTGGGTCATGGGGTCCCACTCAAACTAAGGCCCTAGCCAAGGACAATACAGGTGGTAAAACCCTGATCTAGCCCATGGACAGGACAGTCTCCACACTTGAGTGGAGAGAGGGATTTGACTTTCTCAAGTACTCTGGTGCCTCATATTTGACCATGTCCCCTGGAGGGGGAGACCTGGTGGCATTTAGAGGAAGGACAGCAGGTCACTGAGAAGAGACTTGATACCCTATGAGCATATACAGGGGGAGGTAATCCCCCTCAGGAACAGTCATAGGGGAGGGGAATAAGGGGAAAATGGGAGGGAGGGGAGAATGGGAGGATACAAGGGATGAGATAACCATAGAGATGTAACAAGAATAAATTAATTAAAAATAAAAAAAAAAGAAGTGCTATTTTGTTTGCTTACAAAACTTGGGAGCAATCTCATCTTTCTGACTTAAATCTTTGCATGGTTTCAGTCAAACTGGTTTCCTTAAAATGTCCCCAAAGCATCCCACACTCTTATCTAAGATATATCCATGTCCTGCTGTGACTTGTGGCTGCATTTAGCCATTCAAACAAAAAGAGTATGTCATAGTATAAAAATGGAAAGACAATACGAAAGAGCACTGTGGTGCTGGTTTATTAACTGAGGAAAGCACAAGAATAAGCTGTACGGTAGATCAAGGTGACAGTACTACAGGTCAAAGACAGGTAGGAGTAGTGACCAAAAACCAAGCTAGTCCACCCAGGACACTGGATGGTGAGTCTTTGTCTTGAGCCTGAAATAACTTTGGCTGGCTTTTCATCAACTGGCAGTAAAAATAGGGGAAGGCTATTTCAGACAAAGAGGCAGACAACAGGACTGGGGTGATCTTTCATCATGTGAGGTAATGAACAAATATGAAACTTGCTGATGTGATCACCCCATATCTACCTTAGCAGAGCCAAAGGACATGGCAGAACCCCAATAGAGAAAAGGACAGGTTAGCTACTGCGTGCAGCCAAGATCTGAAAGGACAGTAAATGTATCCCGAGTGTGCTCAGATAAAGGTCCCCAGCGATAGATTTTGAGGACAAAGTAGGAAAATGTCACTGTGGAATTATATGCTACAAAATGTCTTTTTGATACCCACTTTTGGAGTCCTCAAGGACTGAGTCCAGGCCTACATTTGTGACACAGAGACTCCAGGTGTTTCAAAGAAGCTTCCTGGGGTTGACAGAGCATCTTGGTGCTAGAGGCCAATCTACCTCCCCCAGGCCTGTCACTGTCAGGTCTCATTGCAAGGACTGTTCCAGATTCCAGCCTCTGCCTTTCAGCTTTGAGCATCCACAAGTCCACTGTTGCCATTGACTCATTGGGGGACATTAACCACTGAGCTATTAATTCATATGAGGCTTTTGAAAATGCATGAATTTATATGGGAAAACTGGACCCCCAGAGAGATTAAATATTCATGTTTCCTTAGTTAGCACAGTTTAAAATCTCTGGTGTATTTGCATTAAAAAAAAAACAACAGATATTCACAGAGTGTCTGCTATGTACCAGACATACAGGAAACCGTACTGGTTGCTAGAATCTCATGTAAATAAAACTGACCCGAAAGCCATCACTATCTGTGACTCCTGATGGCATCTAGGTTTCTGGTCCCATTTGTTTCTGAGAAATCTAAGTGTGCTCAGTTTATGTGTAAGGGCCTATAAATCTTGCTTTATCACACAGGTGTGAGCTAGGTTATTACCATTTCTATCCAGCTAACTTTCTACTGCATTTCGTGGCTAATGAAGTAAAACCTGAGTCCCTTACTTTGATATTTGAGGTCTCTCAAATATAGTTCCAGCTGACACTTTGGCCCCCAATCCCACCTGTACTGGTCAAGCTCCTTGTACTCAGCCTGTGATTCACCCCAATACAAGCACATCTTGCCCTTAAGTCTTCATACACATGACAGAGGAAATATGGAAATGTAATCTGGTATATTTTAGGGTGCTGCTCATTCTTTTAGATGAACTTCCATTTTTTTTTCATCTGAATAAGCTGTGCTTTGAGACCCATCCCTCAGGATCTACACATGATTCCCAGAATGATTATTAATCAGACAAACAAACACCACCAGATGCTGGCTAACATGTGGAAAGGGGACCCCTATAGATGGCTGGTGGGAATATCAGTTAACTCAGCCCCTATAGAATTGGTATGCAGATTCCTTAGCAAACTGAGGAGAATGTGACTGTATGATGTACCTCTATCCCTGGACCTCAGCCAGCACAGTGCAAAGATCCCTATATACACATGTTTAATCCGGAATTATTCACAGTAGCTAAATGAGAGAATCAACATAGGTGCCCATCAACAGAAGAATTAATGAAGAAAAATAGTTTATGAAAATTTACTCATCTTAAAAAAAAACTAAAGTTATTGATCATATAAAATGAAATGTCAGAATTAGAAAGACAAATACCATCATTTTTCTTATATGTGCATCCTAGATTTTATGTTTATATTTGTATTTACTTATATGTGACATGAAAATAGTCAGGAAACTATCTAGGAAAAGACTGGGAAAAGTGGTAGAGGATAAAGAATGGAGGAGAAGGGGTAAAAATGATCAAAGTGCATAAGACAGTAGAATTAAAATGTGTCTATGAAGCGGGGCATGGTGGCACACTCAGGAGGGAAGGCAGGCAGATCTCTGTGAGTCCAAGGCCAGCCTTGTCTACAAAGGGAGTCCAGGACAGCAACGCTACAGGCTACACAGAGATACCCTGTCTCAAAAACAAAAAAAAACAAAACAAAAAAAAATGTGTTTATGATACCTCCAGAAGGTTTTTGTTTGTTTGTTTTTATTTTTGTTTTTTGTTTTTGTTTTGTTTTGCTTGGTTTTTTGTTGTTTTTTGTTTTTGTTTTTGTTTTTGTACAGGATTGTTTAGCTACTCTGAGTTTTTTGTTTTTTCCATGTGAAGTTGAGAATTGTGCTTGCAAGGTCTATAAAACTTGTGTTGGAATTTTCATGGGAAGTTGAATATGTAAATTGCTTTTGGTAGGATGGCCATTTTTGCTATGTTAATCCTTCTGATCCATGTGCATGGGAGATCTTTGCATTTTCTGATATCTTCTTCAACTTCTTCAAAGGCTTGAAGTTATTGACATACTGGTCTCTTACTTGCTTGGTTAGAGTTGCACCAAGATATTTTATATTATTTGTGGCTGATGTGAAGGGTGGTGTTTTCCTAATTTCTTTCACAACCTGTTTATTGTTTGTATATAGGAGGGCTACTGACGTTTTTTGAGTTAATTTTGCTTCCAGCTACTTCACTGAAG
Source organism: Acomys percivali (assembly GCA_907169655.1). NCBI lineage: Eukaryota > Metazoa > Chordata > Mammalia > Rodentia > Muridae > Acomys > Acomys percivali. The sequence continues at coordinate 31,314,128 of OU015745.1, forward strand.
GTGTTTATCAGGAGTTCCCTCATAGCATTTTTGTGTCAGTTATGTATCCTATTCCATCACCTGTGGATAATGATACTTTGACTTCTTCCTTTCCAGTTTACATCCCTTTGATCTCTTTTAGCTGTCTTATTTCTTAGCTAAAACTTCAAGTTCAAGTTCTATATTGAATAGATAGGGAGAGGGTGCAGAGTGGACAGCCTTGTCTTGTCCCTGATTTTAGTGGAGTTGCTTTAAGTTTCTCTCCATTTAATTTGGTGTTGGCTATTGGCTTGCTGTATATTATCTTTATTATGTTTAGGTACGTACTTTGTGACTCTGATCTCAGGAGCCTAGCCTGTTATCATAGAGGCTTCACCCGGCAACTGTTTGAAACAGATGCAGAGACTGGACTACCTAACATTAGGCAGTGCTTGGGGAGTCCTGCAGAAGAGGGGGAGCAAGGATTGTAGGAGCCCGAGGAGTCAAGGAAACCTACATAATCACCTAACCTGGGCCTATACGGAGCATGCATGAGGCAAAACTAGGCCCTCTGCACAGAGGCAACAGTTGTATGGCTTGGTCTTTATGTGGGACTCCTAAAAGCAGGAGTGGGTCTGTCTGACTCTGTTGCTGCCTTCGGGACCCTTTCCCCTCTCCTGGGATGCCTCATTTAGCATCAATATGAGAAGGTAGGTGTAGGCTTACTGAAACTTGATATGCCTAGGCTGCTTGATGTCCAAGGGAGGCCTGCCCTTTTCTGAAGAGGAAGGGAAGAGGAGCTGATTTAGAGGGGGTGGGGAGGTTAGGGGGGAAGTACTGGGAGAAGAGCAGGGAGGGGACAACAGATGGGATGTAAAGCAATTAATTAATTAATTAAGAGAGAAGAACAAAACCTTTAACAACATAAGCATAACTGTGTCTGTCACCTTAATTTGTAAATCTGTAAGTCTGTAAGAATCTAGAGTTTTCTCTTTCAGGCAGAACCAAAAAGGGAATGAAGTTAGCAGCTTCTCTGAAGAGCAGCTTCTTCACTCAGAGGTCTGAGGGCTTGTCTATTGCTCTGTCTGGTGTAGGCCCTGCATATACCTGCTTCCAGTCTATGGCTTCAAATTTTCTTTAATAATAGTCTTTGTCAAACAGAATTTTTAAATTTGTAATCTTCTCTCATAATTATCGTCTTTTAAATTTTACTTAAGGAAGCTTCCTGACTAAAAATAAATAAATAAGATGTTTATGAAGACCATCACCATGTACAACAACTGTATGCCAATTTTAAGAAAGAGGAAGCCATTCTTAGCAAAGCAACTGTGGTGTGTATCAGAACAGGACTTCCGGATGGCTTAGTCTCTTGCTCGAAGAGGGCTGGGATGGACTGCATCCTCTGGAATGGGATGTGATCCTATTTCTACAGCCACATCCTTCCTTTTCCGTGGCTTCAGTGTTCCTCACCGGCACAGGTCAGGCAGAGTCCTAGAAGGGAGAGCAGCATTGCCTGCAATATCTTGATTATTTATTTAAGTGGGAGAGGAAGAAATCCCTAAAGGCACGATGCTGAGTGTTATTTTGTGTTTCTGTTTATTGAATGTTCTGATTAGCGCATCTTTATAAAGTGCCTCTTGAGCTAATTAAATTAACTTGCATTGAAACTTGCACCTATTTTCACATGCTGCTCAAATGGAAATGCCTTGTACTTAAGAATGTTAAGTTTCATCGAGGGGTGGAAAAAAAACCCACTCTATCTCTTTGAATGGGGGCTATGGAGAATGGAGCTTCTCTGGGTGGGAAAATGCTCTCCCTGTGTCTGGAGTCACTTCCATACCTCCCCAGATACAGCAAAGAAGAGGGCATATACATTCATGCCATCTTTGGGGATTGATAACTGTACAGCCCACCCTTTGACTGTAATCCTCAGACTCAATCACCAAGGCCTAGATCCTGTCTAGCACATGGATTTGAACTTGCCACAGCACCTCTGTCCTGGTGGACTCAAGCTAACAGAATGCTGCTTTAGGCAGGATTCTGAGTTGCTTTTGGTGCTCAGTGAGGTAGTGTGGAATGTCAGTACCATCTACCATGGAATCTGGGTAGGAACTCAGTCCTTGCGCTTACCCAGAGCTCCAAGTGTCTACAGAGGTTCTGCAGAGATTCAGCTTTTCCACAGGAAAAGTTGCCCTGGAGCTTTTACAGAATACTGCATTACACATTGGGTATTGGAGCATACACATAATATGGTATGCATACAGTTATATGTTGTCTGTTTGTGGTGTTATGCTAATATGTACATACATTTGTCATGTGCTCCCCATTTCATGGTGCAATCACCTCCTGGTAAACTCACTGTGAGTGGGAAGCCGTTTGAAGTCAAATTCATTCACTGCACCTAAAGGAACAACTTTTGTAGTTTAGCCCCACACCCCTCCCCCATGTGCTAGTCATCCCACACAATGTCTAGTGCAAAATAAAGTGTGAATAGCTCATGTGATTTGTGGAGTACCTCTGTCCCCCAAAAGCTGGTCACACAGAGCACTGTCATGTTGGCTATTTCCCTGGGTGACCATGTTGCTGTGTGGGTCTGGTCGCTCACTGTCCTGTCCAGCTTCCCCAGAGAGGATCTCATGTTGCATATTGCTAACATAGGGAAGTTTGTAATTCAGAATTTGGAGTATGGTTTCTTTTTAAGTGTATATAAACAATAAAAGCATTATACCATCAGAAAGCTGCAAAAGTTATAAATCAAACCGTCAGCTTGTGGACCGTCTGTGTTTGTTTCCTCAGAACAACAAAAAGAGAGGAATCTGAGGAATGTTAATGTTCTCTATGGCCATTGTATTAATCAGGGTTCTCTAAAGGAACAGGGTCAATAGGATGAATATATATATATTCATATATATGAATATTCACAGACACATATATATATACAAAGAATTATTAACTCACCTTGTGCTAAAATAATAACAGTTATGTTATAGCTGATGGGCTGAGAGCCTGAGTATTTGTTTTTGAAGCTGGATGAATTAGTTCCAATCTGGTGCTAAAGATCTAGAAGGTTCCTGGGGAGTCACTAGCCCTTAATCTACAATGGGGGCCTGGCAATACTGATTCTGATGTAAGTAAAGGAATAAGGAAGAGCCACGCCAATCTAGCAGTAAGGAAGGCCAACCAAGCAAGAGGGAAATGTGCTTTGTTTTGCCAAGTCCTTCTTAATCTGGGATGCTACCTGACCCACACTTGGGGTAGGTGTCCAACATCAGTGAAAGCAATCAGGACAATTCTTTAGTTGAGAATCCCTATTCAGATTATCCCAAATTGTGGCAAGTTGACCTTTGAACTAACCACCACAGCCATCTCCTGACTGACTAGCTCTTCTCAGGACTGATCTATTTATCAGCTAAACCCCATTAACATTAACTATGGCATATTACTCACTTACTCTGTGCAGTTTCCTCATCCACTAAGTGAAGATAAGAAAGAGAGTTCTCTCATAGGGCTAGCATTCAAATTGCATGAACTATGGATGTTACTCATCACAGAGCCTGGAGCAGAACTTAGGGGACATCTTAGCTATTGCAATATTAAAACTTTCCTGCCTCTTTAAGCATTCACTACTGGTCATTCACGCACTTCCTGCAGAAGCTGCCTGTTGATCTCCAAGGTTGTCCATCAGCAAGTGAAGACAGTATGTTAATTTTTAAATTATTTTTCATATCAGCATGGCTGGAATTTCCAGGCTATGGAGGCCCCATGGAAGAGGCTGCTTTGATGACAAAAAGACCAAGTGAAAGAACATACCAAGACAGGTCTAAGGCCTGCAAGATGAAATTAGCCTATTTTTCCTGTTTATCATCATACTGATGGAATGTAGTTATTAAATGCATATATGCACACAAACAGATGTACACTTGTGTGTATGACTATATATGATGTGTGTGTATGTGTGTGTGTGTGTGTATGTGTGTGTGTACCCATTTAATATAACTCATGTAGTTTTCTTGAGTTTTGGCACAGGGTCTTTCTTACTTTAATCTTGTCTTTAAAAAGCAGCAAGAGATTATGGGAAAGGTAAAGGCTCAAATGTCAGAGAGAACTGAGTTTGAGTCATGGTCCTGCTATGAGCTGTCTGTGACACCAGAAGCAATCAGTCAACTGCGCCATGCTCTGTTTCCTCTCCTAGCTGTCCCCAGCCTGTTACCAGTTTCTGCACAGAGATGGCTTAGAGCTTACTGATTAGGCCAGGATATACTTCACAATGGCTGTCTCAAGGGACTGTAAACTTCCGATGTGACCTTAGAATTCTCAAATGAGAAATTAACTTTTTATAGCTTGTCTCAATTAGAATGTACTTGTAGACTCTGAACACCCAAATACTTGTATGGTGACTTTGGTTTGATCATTCCCAACTCACGACAGGGTTCTGTTGCTTATACAACATTTACTTGGTGACTAACAGACCTTGACACAGCCACAGCCACTGGAAATAGCGAGAGTCATGAGCCAGCACAGCTGCTTGACACAGTCCCAGCAAAGCTGAGCCCAGTGCTACAATCGCTGTCCTTCTGTCTGTAACTTTTGGGTTTGGGCTCTGCATGTTGCATTCCTGGGGATTTTTTTGCATTATGATTCAATTTATGTCTTTTCCAGAGAAAAATTATTTCTGATTATTTTAAGGAAAATCCTAAAATTAACTTTATCTGGCCACTATTTGGAAGTCTTCCTTATGCCCTAGGGATCATTAAGCACAGATAAGCACATAGCTAGATGAGGCCATTACTCCAGGAATCTTCTTAGGGTATTAGCCCCTGAGCTAACTCAAACAGCTTAATTGGTACAGGGTAAACAGAGAGAATTGACAAACCCTGTCTGTCCAGGAGAAAAGGTTACAGATTCAAGGTATCTTTTTTTATTGTAGTGTTAGAGCTCTCTGAAAATGTAGTTTAAATAAAGATAGGAGGTCATACAGGAGTACACCCTTGGAGGAATAAAACTCAATAAATAAGATAGATTAACCAAATTAAACTTTTTCTACTTTGTAGCATAGATGATACAAATAGTAAATGGAGTTAGATATTAGCATTTGCTGTTTATAAAAAGATTGGTTCAGATATTTTCAGTTTGTCTCTAGGACTTTCAAACAGCAAACATTGAGAGCCTACAAGCAGCCTGTCATATAATAAATGTACTTGCTTTGGAGGAGACATTCTTTAGATTCTTTAAATTGGAGTTATAGGGCTAATAAGAATAAAATCTCTTCTGTTTATATTTTTCTAATTGTAACTGAACTGGTAACCCTGGACATATAATGAAAAATCAAGCACAGATTCTGTACCACTTGGATAATCATTAGTTTGTCTTTTTTCTGTGAACCTTGTATAAATAAAGCAGCACCTGATTGGTAGTAAGTCAGAGCCACAGAAGGGGCCTGATTACTAGGGAGTCAGAGCTGTTAAGTTCCCCTGACCATCACCCTGACTCTCTCCCTCTCCTCGCCTACTCCTTATCTCCTCTGGGCCACAGAGGTACCATCAGACGCTGATTAGCTGGTCTGAGCAGCCCACAGAGGCCCCCCCGCAACAGGCGAGCTTATCGAATAGAGAGTGTAAGACTCCGTTATACCCATTTATATGTTTCCAGTTTGATTCTAGCTCTGTAACTTGTTAGGTTCAGGGCCACAGTCTCTCTACCCCTGTGTTTATTCATCTGTCCAGTCAAAAGGAAAAGGCATTCTTCATGGGGTTGTGGGGGTGATCAGCTATTGTTTGTCCCACAGTGACTGCTCCTTCTCTGTTGTTTATGGTTCGTGTTACTCTTCTTTACAGCCCAAGTATCATCTCTGTTTAGTAGGAGAACCTCTACGTTGTATTTTAGGAACCTTCCTACTGTGCTGTACTGCTCTCAGAACAGTGGATGATGGGCCTTTGGTCTCCAGTGATGGCTCTTATTATCTAGGGAAGAATTTGCAGGGGACCAAATTTAAGGCATCAGTGGAATGAAAGTCTAGGCACTTCCAGATACAGGAGTCATAGGTGGCCCTGTCAGTCCACAGGAACACTGGGTGGGACTGCTGTACTGTGCAGCATCCAATACTGCGTATCATCTACTCTTCTGTGACAATTCTCCTCTCCTGGAACCATGAGACACTTTCCTGCTATCTCCGTTTCCTTCAAGAATAGTAAATTTGGATTCAAGTGTTGCTTAAATGGTTTTCTCTTACGTGTAAAAGTTTATCTTAAAATTTCCATGTGGCAAAATTTACTTTTCCATGCCCATATTTATAAGTTACATAAAATTTTTTTTTGAAGTTTACTAAACAGTTGAACCATGGAACACCACTGAAGCTAAGACACAGAGCACCACTCCGCCCAAACACTCCATGTTAGTCTGTTACAGTTTTCTCCATGCATATGCCTGTGTGTGCACATGAAGAGACCAGGAAGGCGGTTACTTCAGTTTCCAAATTGCTTATTTATTTATTTATTTATTTATTTATTTATTTATTTATTTATTTATAGACATAGTCTCTCACTGAATCTGAAGTTGTTTTATTTTATTTTAGTTTTTATTTTATTTTTTATTATTTTATTTTATTTTTATTTTTGCTAGGCTGGCCTTCTAGTGAGCTCTACGATGCTCTTGTCTCCTCTTCCCAGCTCTGTATGGATTCTGTAGATTTGAACTCAAGTCCTCTTACTTTTGTAACAAGTGTTCTTAAACACTGAGCCTCATCCACAGGCCTCATTAGCCTTTTAGTCACAGAGAGAGCCACTTAAGACAGAGTCTTGATGTGACGAAGGGCTCCAGCCAACTGCTAGGTCTCACATCAAGGGGGATGATGGGACCACGGAAGAGCTCTATGTTCACATCACATACAAGCCTGCTATGGATTCTCTGGACTGTGAGGGAATGATCTGAGAAGCAAAGGCTGTCTCAGAGCAAAGGATACTGGAGTCTACACAGGAGAGGAAACAGGAGAGGAGTATTCAGAGGCCAAACTGGAGAACAGTGAGATGTTAAGTCCCTGTCAGCTTTGCCGTTTCTCCACCATGCATCCTTGCTAGGTGACTGTTCAGGCTGTCCTCCTATTGCCCACTCTCCAGGGCACCTTTGAACAGTGCCCAATCTGCACATCCTTTTGGTAAGATTTCCCAAATCAGAAGTGTTCATTCACCATTCCTCAATTACTCAATGTGGCAGAGCTTCAGGTGAATACAAAATCATTTGTAGAAAATACATCTCCTTCAGATATCAACCTTTGGGCTAGAAATATTAAAATGCAGGCAGAATTTATTTTCCATTAAGACACTGGCTCTACATATTTGTCTATGAGATCTTATTATCAAACCTGGGTTAAGTGTGTGTACTTTAGTAGCTTGCAGCATTTCAGACCTCAGTAACAGAAATCACAAAAGTCAAAGTGTGTGTCATTCTCTACATAAGACTTTATGCCAGAGAATAGGAGGTATGCTGCTGTTGAGTCACTGGGTGTCATGACTGACAGGAATACTGACGATGTGAATGTACAGGCTGAAGAAGAATGAGGGAGAACACAAGGATGCTGTGCCAGGACCAGGTTTTGAGATGTATATCTATCACTGTTGAATTTTTCTTATGTGTTTTTGTACAACAAACACCCATTCATCAACCCTGGTCCCTCTATGCAATGTCACCATCTTTTCATAGAGAAATCCCTCTGTATACAGACCAGGAGTTACCAGGAGCTTTGAGACCGGAGAAAGGGGAACACTCCTCTATTGATGGTGGGAGTACAAACTTGTACAACCACTTTGGAAATCAGTCTTGAACTTTCTCAGAAAGTTGGGAATAGTGCTACCTCAAGATCCAGCTATACCACTCCTGGGTATATACCCGAAAGATGTTCCACTATACAACAAGGACATTTGCTCAGCTATGTTCATAGCAGCTTTATTCATAATAACCAAAACCTGGAAATGACCTAGATTTCCCTCACTTGCAGAATGGATAAAGAAACTGTGGTACATTTACACAATGGAATACTACTCAGCTATTAAAAACAAGGAAATCTTGAAATTTGCAGGCAAATGGATGGAACTAGAAAAGATCATCCTGAGTGAGGTAACCCAGACCCAGAAAGACACACATGGTATATACTCACTTATAAGCAGATATTAGCCACATAATACAGGATAATCACACTATAATACACAGACCTAAAGGAGCTAAATAACAAGGAGGACCTAAGGGAGAATGCTTAATTCTCTCATTCAGAAGGTGAAATAGAATAGACACTGGAAGTGGTTGAAGAGAAGGAACAGGATAGGAGCCTACTATAGAGGTCCTCCGGAAGTCTCCACCAAGTGGGGGATGGAAGCAGATACTGAGATTCACAGCCAAACTTTGGAGTGGAGTGCAGAGAGAATTATGGAAGAGCTGGGGGATAGAAGGACCTGGAGGGGACAGGAGCTCCACAAGGAGACCAATGGAGCCAACAAATCTGGACCCTGAGGAGCCTGCAGAGACTGATGCACCAGCCAAGGACCATGCATGGAGAGGGCCTAGACCCTCTGCCCAGATGTAGTAGATAGGCAGCACATTCTTGTGGGTCCTATAATATGGGGAGTAGGAGTTCCCTTTTATATAGACTCTGGTACTCACTCATTCTTCACTTCCGCTTGCCAGATCACAGAAGAAGAGGATGCAGGCAGTACAGATGAGACTTGATAGGCTGGGGTCAGATGATAGGGGAGTATGGCTTCCCCTTTCTGAAGACTAGGTAGGGGTGAGGAGAATGAGGTTAGGACCGGAAGGACATGAGGGAGGGTGCTGCAATCGGCATGTAAAGTGAATTAATTAAAAATAAAAAGTAAAAAGAACAAGTAAACAAAAAAGAACACATTTGGAGAGAAAAAAAATAACCTATAAATGAAAAAAAAAAAAAGATGATACTTTCAGTGTGTGTTGGGGAAAGGAAATCTGCTATGACTTCCCAATTCACTATTGGCAGTGATACCCCTGGGATTGTGGTCCTGAGTTGCTTAAGAAAACAGGCAGCGCAAACCCCAAGGGCAAGCCAGTAAGCAGCACTCCTCCGTGACCGCTGATTCAGATCCTGCCTCTACGCTCCTGACTTAAGTTTTTAGTCTGAAACAAACCCTTTCCTCCCCAAGTTGCTTTGGTCATGGTCTTTTATTACAGCAGTAGAAAGATAATTAAGATAGCTGAGTTATGGAAAGCAATAAGCTAGAGCGGTGGGTGTGGGGTACAGGGATTTGTACCTGTTGAGAAAATTGAGGGCAGTCTCCTCTGTGGGTATGTGGAAGTTGCTTTGTTCTGGAAATCCAGGTTCATGTGAGTAGGTAGAGTCAGGCTGGAGACCCCACAAGCTCAGCTTATATCTCTGTCCAGCTTACTTAGAAGGTCTTGTTTCTTGGCTCACTGGTAAGCCACTCTTGGTGTCTCAGTCTGTAGATGTGGCTTTCAATGTTCAGCCTCTCAATTCATAGCCCCATCTCAGGCTTCCACAATTGAATACCTTCAGGCAGGGGGCCTAGCAATCTGCATTTCCACAAGCCTCGTATTCTGATCCAGACTGAGGACCGGACAAGGGATTCTCAAGAGGCTCCTCCGAGGCATACGCTTCAGCCTTTGTGTCTGCTTGACAGGTTTTCACCTTACTTCTCCTTAAAAACATCCAACATTCAACCCAATGGGAGGGCAACTGATGTAAAAGGAGACTCAGCTTCTCTTGTGAAAAGTAGAGGAAGCTCAGAGAGGTAGTTCTAGCTGGAAACAGTTATGGAGTTGACAAGAGTTTGGAATAATGAAAAATGGCCATGAACATTAGGAGGACAGGTCATTGCTGAACTTGTTTCTCTCTGTTTTCCCGGATAGAATGTTCCTCCAGAATGTTTCTTATCTGCTTCCAGACCCAGGTGACGATTCTTGAAAATACACGCTTTTCACATCTGGGCACGGTGATGTCATATGATGGTCTTGATCAGAGGCTAGATTGCCGTTAGGTGATAAACTGAGGCAGCTGCTCTCTGCTGTGCACGAAATTCAGCCATGATGCTTCTACTCAATAGTTTAAGCCAGAGTGAAAGGTAAATAATATTTAAGGACCTTATAAAGCAACTGTGTAACCATTTTTTCACAATGCATGGTTTTATTTAACGAGCTTCAGCACCATAGGACGAGAGTTGCCCCCGAAGGCCTCAATCAGCTAGACTATTGAACAGAAATGCAGAATGTAAATTAGTTTTTAACTAAAATCATACTGCTATTACTTTTTATGGAACCCATAATTTCTGGTGGAGAGCAGGCATATAGAGAACCGTTATTATAGAAATGCCTTGCGGGATTTGACCAACCGCCTTTGGATGGTGACTGAATACTTGGTGGCTGATTTATATGTTGCAATTGGCTGTGTAGAACTAAGTACACGCCATGAGGTTCTTAATGCAGCTTTTATGGTCATGTAGGTTGTGTGCTTCATCATTTAGTTCCATGTTGGTTATATTTACTTACTTGTAATTTTAAAGTAGGGGGAGACATGGTTTCTTTAATTACAATCTCAGGGTACATCTCTTCTTTGAGACTCTTGGTAAACTATTCATTCCTTATGGAGAAAGAGAAAGCAAAGAAAACCACTGGGCAGGGTTTTGATTTTCTACCTGGTAACTAAAAAGAAGTTTTTTCCCCTCTTCCTCTGAGCTTCCTCAAGGTTGCCGAGGACTTTGGAAGTCAAAACAATGTTTAGAACAGGACAAATGCTTGCCTCACTGATTTTATATGCTAATGATGGCACATCATCCCCAAGTTCCAAGGATTCAGACTCACATTTCCACCCACATCCTGGGAAGCTTTGGCTGCAGGTCTCAGACCCCAGAGCATGTCAGATCAAATGAAGTGGACCACCCTTCTATCGTGCAGTGATCGCTCTGCCTTCTCATGAGGCTCCCAGCATAACAGACGTAACACACTCATGTGGGTGGCTGAAGAGTAAAGTGGATTAGCATAGAGAGAAGGAGCTGATGGGGATGGTCACAACAACCTTCCATCATGCATCTCTTGGTCAGGACACATTGTTAGCCAACACTTCCTTAGTCACTGTGGGACCTAGCTGTAAATGTGGAAGACAGTTTGCACACTGAAAAGAGAGTGCGTTCTAACAGTATGTTTACACTTTTGCCACCAGTCAATTTACTCAATGCCTTTGTCTCATCTGTCTCAGCTATAATAACAGCATTGACTTGGCCATTATAAATGACAGCTACCATACCTGGATCAGGGAAGCAGATGATGATGATGGTGGTGGTGGTGGTGGTAGTGGTGGTGATGATGATGATGATGATGATGATGATGATGATGATGTGTGTGTGTGTGTGTGTGTGTTTCTGCACGTGTGTGAATTCAGGATGCATGTCACAATGGGTATGCAGTGGTCACAGGTTGGTCTTCCTCTTCCACCTTGGAGGCACCATCTCTTTGTTGTTTGTTCACTTTGCATTCCAGGCTTTCTGACCTGTGAACTTCCACACTTTCTTCTTTCTCTTCTTCCCATCATCCTTTAGGAGTATTGGGATTGCAGCTTCTAGAGCTCCCACATCCATCTTTTACAGGAGTTGTGAGGATTCAAAGTTCTCACACTTGTGCAACAAGCACTTTAACCACCGGGCTATCTTCCCAGCTGCTGCTGCTGGAAGCCAGAGATGGTCACCTTTACTTTGCTTCGCCCCTTGGAGAGTGGTTTCTCAGGAATAAGCAAAAGCATTTCAATTCTACAAGGCAGAAGGAACGCCTCTTTTCCTCAACCTTAGAGCTCCTCAGAGCCCTTTGCGTGTGGTGGGTTCATGTTTCAGAACCCTGTCAGAAGTATCTCTCTGTATGTATGTGGTGTCTGGGTACATAGTAGGTGTGCAGCACAGATGGAAGGCAGTGGAGTTGAAAGGTTTCCTTAATTAAAGTGAAAAGAAGCTGGTCATTGCTTGGCATATCATGCCAGAACCGGCACGAGAGCTAACTAGACAGGAAGCAGCCATCTGCGAGGGCTGTGCACAGCTCACCCCACTGAGAATGTTAATTATGTGTTTAAAGGGAGAGAGGGAGCCCTGGTGGCTTTTGGCACACAGCAGTGGGGAGGGGGCTGTCCAGGGATGGAATACTAAATTACCTCTCCAGCTTGTGTTGCCAGCTCTCTGCAGGCCTAGAGAGTGTGTGTGTGTGTGTGCATGCATTCCTAAAAGGCAGTGTGGTATCTGTCCATTTAGGACTGCTTTGGACCTCTTCTTCTTCTTCTTCTTCTTCTTCTTCTTCTTCTTCTTCTTCTTCATATATATAGGTGCCTTCTTCACCTGAGTTGATGATGACTAGCAAAAGTGCATATTCATGTGCTCGGAGGGCACAGGTCAACATAGGGTACATTTTTCTTCAGCTGCTGCTCACTTTATTTTTTGTTGATGTTGAAACAGGGTTTTTTACTAACCTGGAACTCACCATTAGACAATGCTGGCTGGCCAGTGAGGCCCAGGGATCCACTTGGCTTTGCCTCTGTAGTTCCAAGATTACACACCTGTACCACTAGACTTGGCATTTTTATGTAGGTTTTGGGGACCACATCCAGGTCGTCATGCTTGGATGTTCTTCAGTTCCTTTCTTCCAGCCTTGTCCGAAATTTCTATTCTGAAGTTCTCCAGTTCTGCTCTGCTCTGGTATGTTATGGCTTCTCTCTACCCTCATACACTAGGTGTGGAAAGTAGAAGCTGATTAAGGCCAATATTAAAAATATATTGCCAATATTTTAATATGTGTCATCCTGGACTTAATAATTCTATGTTCAGAACTTTATCCTATTGAAACGTTCCCTGGAGGAAGTATAAAATATAATACATGTAGAGACTTAAAGTTTAGAAGCAGCTTCAAGATTTATCAGTAAAGAATTACTTAAATAAATCTTGCTGCAGTCACTTAACACAACTGTTAAAATGAATAAGGTAGATTTCTGTGCAGTGAAATTAGCTCTGTTATGCTGAGAGTGAACATTCTGGAATACCGTATATTGTAAGACCCCGTTTTTATGTATAGAAAAGCATGCCCACTATTCATTTAGTCAACATATATTTATTGAGCATGTACTACTTGCATGTAGTGACAAAAAAGTTCAAAACCAAATGTCTATTCTTTGTAGGGATTACATTTTCACACAGAAGAATGAGCAAGAAGCATAATATTAGGCAGAGCTACTTAATGTGGTAGAAGGTAATTGGCATTAAGGATACTTACTGGAGCAGACAGTGGTGTCCTCTGAGGCGTATGGGTCCTGGAATAAGGCAGGGAGGCTTCATGTATTAACATTTGGTTGTTCAGAAGTTAAAGGGCTTCTTGATTCTCCCCAGGTTCTTCAACCTCTCTCAGTCCACGAGAACTTCCTCATCCACATGTAAACACTTAGGAGTCTTGCTTTTCTTTTTCTTCTTTTTTTAAAAATATATTTTATTAATTTCTTCATATTATACCTAAATCGTTATCCTATCCCTTGTATCCTCCCATTCCTCCCTCCCTCCCATTTTCCCCTTACTCCCCTCCCCTAAGACTATGACTGAGGGGGACCTCCTTCCCCTGTATATGCTCATAAGGTATCAAGTCTCTTCTTGGTAGCCTGCTATCCTTCCTCTGAGTGCCACCAGGCCTCCCCATCCAGGGGACGTGGTCAAATATGGGGCACCAGAGTTCATGTGAAAGTTGAGTCTTGCTTTTCTTAAAAGCAAAGTGAAGCAAAAATTTCCTTGTTCTCAAGTTCCCTGGGATCCAGGTCTGCCTTGCTCTTGCCTTTGATTTCAAGATCTTGAAAGAGTCGTGGAGTTTCAAGCTCTTAGGTTTTATTCATCTACCCAGGCTCCCTGTCCCAGCCCTTGTGATGATGAAACTGCTGTCCTGTGTCACCAGTGATTTGCAAGAGCACCACCAGCTCAGATGTTGATCTCTGAGGCTCCCTGAGATGCCCTTCTCACCTGTGAGGTTCTTTCCTGGGAAAACTTACCTTCTTCCACACATTCACCTGGAAGACTTAATTCAACTTCCCTTTAAAAATTTTATCTATTCATTTATTTGTTGAGGGATTGAGAGATACACTGTTCCTGGTTATTTATTTATTTATTTATTTATTTATTTATTTATTTATTTAATCATTTAATACCCTGATCCCAGCCAGCTTCCCTCCTCTCCTGCCATTCCCCTTCTCCCATTCCCCCCTCTCTTTCCTCCCAGAGAAGGTTGGAAGGGGGGGGGGGCACAATTGGTACCAATCCACCCTGGTATCTCGAACTACTGCAGTACTAAGCACATCCTTTCCCATCAGGGACTGACAAGGCAGCCCAGGTAGGGGAAAATGACCCGATGGTAAGTAGCAGATTCAGAGACAGCCCCTACTCCTAGTGTTAAGGGACCCACATGATGACCAAGCTGCACATCTCCTACATATGTATGGGGGGGTTTATGTTCTGTCTCTTTGGTTGGGGGTTCAGTCTCTGTGAACCCCTGTAGGCCCAAGTTAGATTACTCTGTAGGTCTTCTTGTGGTGTACTTGGCCCCTCAGATTCCCTCTATTGCTCCTACCACTCTTCCAAAGCACTTCCCGAGCTCGGCTCATTATTTGGCCTTGGTATGTGCTTATGTATAAGTGGATATTAGCCATATAGCACAGGATAACCATACCACTGTCCACAGACCCAAAGAAGCCAATAAAAACTCAAGAGGATATACTTGGATCTCACTCAGAACAGGAAATACAATAGATATCCAGTAGGCGGAGCAATGGAACCGGGCAGGAGATGGGAGATGGGGTGGAGAGGATAACAGGAGTAGGGATCAGGTGAATGGAGAGAGGATGAGGGCAGGTGAGGGGAATAACTGGGAGAGAGAACAGAAAGTGTTGGAGGCTTCTCTGGGACAAGGAAGGCTTCTGAGAGTCTATGGGGGTGACCCTAGCTGAGTCTCCAAGCAGCGTGTATTAAGGAGCAGAAAGTAGGCACCTTGTATAGCCAGGTGGGACTCCCAGCACAGGGAGGGGGACACTAACTCACACATAAAACCTTCAACCCAAAATGTGTCTTGTCTACAAGAAGCATAAGGGCAAAGATGGAACAGAGATTGAGAGAATGGCAAACCAGTGACTGGCCCAGCTTGAGACCCACCCCATGGGAGAGGGCAGACCAGTGTAACTATTAATGATCCTTTGCTATGCTTATGGACAGGAGTCTAGCCTAACAGTCTTTTGAGAGGTTTGGTCAGGCAGCTGATGAGATGCAGACACCAAAGGTAAAATTTATTTTTTAATTTCTTCTGAATTTGAATGTCCACTTCTACCTTTCTTCCCAGCTTTCAATTTCACAATAGCTATCTCCAATGGGCACCACACTGTTTAAAACTGAAATTACAATGATTTTTAGGTTTATTTATTTAGTGTGTGTTTTGTGTACATGTGCATAGGTGTGTTTGCACATGTGAAAATGAGGCCCAAGCTTTACATCAAGAATCTCTTTCTGTTCCTCTCCTCTGTGTTTTTTGAGACAGCATCTCTCATTGAACCTGGAGCTAATTGATTTGGCTAGACTGGAATCCTGCTGTGACTGTTGCTCCGGCCCTGGGATTTGATGTAGTTGCTGAGGAGCTAAATTCAGCTTCTTATGCTTGCACAGCATCTCACTAGCCCACAACCTTCCTTTTCAACTAAGTCTTCTCCTCTTTGTTTGCTTGTCCCCTCCCTACCCCCAAGTAACAAGAATGCTACCATTGGACAACTGAGGTAGAAAATTGGATTTACCTATTGTGAAAATGTGTCCTTTTATTTCTTTTGGTTCCAGAGAATCTTTGGCACTTACTGGGTACCAAGTTCAGTAGGTATTTCATAGTAGGAAGGAAAATTAAAGATGAATTTGTGGCAGGAACATCACTGGGGTTTTTCCCACACTGCTTCATTTCCCACCGGAGAGGCAGGAACATGATATTCTTACCTGGTTTGGGTCTTGACTGGGTCCCACTACCAATCCCCAGCAGAAGCATGCAGACCATCAGGTTTCTTTCTAGGCCTAGCCATGAAACAGTGCATGCAGCTCCAGCTCTCCCAGTTTTCTCATCTCTGTGGCCAGAAGCAACAGGATGCATTCTCTTGAAGAGCATAGCACACAAGTTAAGACAAACAAACAAACAAAAACACACAACAAAGCAAAACCTGGGACCCCGTTCACTCTCCTTGCTGGGAAGAAAACCTTGAAACAGAGCTGCTTGATGAGAACATCCACTGGGCTTTCTGCAATCCAGAATACACTACTGTCCAATTCACCCACTAAAGTTATGCATTTGTCACAGCAGGTAACATTAATTACTCTAGTATAGTCATCAGCATATAGCTCCTCCCATGGCACTTGACAGTACAAAATAGAGCTTGCTGAGACTCTGTGAGCTTATCCACAGCACAGTAAGCATCCATTGTTGATGGTTCTTGACAGTTTGTAGCACAAGTCTGTAGAGAGGCCTCCAAACACTATATATTTGCAACAATTCTTCTGCTTGGCCTCTGTCTTGTCAAGTTCTGACATGCCCTGGGCTCTGGGTACTCATACTTGCTACAGATGGAGCCGTGAATTCATTTCGTGTTCTGGAATTAGGTTCACATCAATCTTCACAGTGTCAGTGGCTTGCCCCTATTCCCTCACAGCCTGCTGATCTGTTCATCCTCAGCCTCTGTTTCTTGGCTATTTCCTTAATGGCTCTTTGAGCTGTCTTTTATCATTTTTATGAAATACATGTGGGGCATTAGTAAATCCAGTGATATGATTGCATATCTCTCGATAGCCATTGTGGTCCAAAACCTTTTGTTAGGCACAACAAAGGTAGATGAAGCCACAGTGGAGGATATATCACGCCGGTCTGCTTAGCTCCAAGCAGCCTGCTAGGACTCAATGGCTGAGAGCGCACGAAGTCTCTCCCACTCACCTTTCATTGGCTGAAGTGGAAACAGCTGTGTGCAGGGCCTTGGGAAACCACGTGTTCAGAGCATATTGTTGCAAAGTGTTAAAGGCAGAAGAGATCTTTAGAAAATACTATTACAGAGGCAGATGCCTAAATGTGAAAGGCTACTGCTATGGGCTGGAGATGCTGGCTTATCGATTGCTTGGCTCTACTGTCACAACCAAGAGTGCCATTCTTTGTCACGAGTCTGTATTATATCAGGATCCATCTGTTTGCAAGTGGATTTAGAGCAGGGTCTCTGGGGAAAAAGAAGAAGGCCCTTTAACTAAAAAAAAAAAAAGGTCATAGGAAAATTGTAGAGTGTCTTATATGTTGATTCCCCAGTCTTTAACAAATATTTGGTGATTCTGTCTGTCTGTCTGTCTGTCTCTTTCTGCCTCTTCTCTGTCTGTGTCTGTTTTGTCTGTTTCACTGTTTCCATCCCCCTCTTTCTTCCCTCTCTCCCCTCCCCTCTCCCTCTCTCCCACCTTCTCTCTGTGTGTATGAAATTATATTTGTGTGTGGGTATATGCACATGAGTGCAGGTGCCCACAGAGGCCGGAAGAAGACATTTAGCCCACTTGAGTTGGAGTGACTGGAGGACATGAGCCTTCTGATCAGAACTGAGAACCAAATTCCGGCTCTCGTCAAGAACAGTGCGTGCTTTTAACTGATAAACTATCTCTCTACGCCCAGATTCCCAGTCTGGAAGAGTTGTTTCTTGAGTGGCCTCATAATACCACTGTGAGTTTGATATAAAGTAAGAATTCTTATAAGTGTGTTTGTGTAGACTTTGTGGCAAAGATCTGTAAGGCCAAGTTCATGGTTTCACTGATGGTGTGTTTTATTCTTTCTGAACATCTTTTTTTTGGGGGGGGAGGGGATTGGAAAGAAGAGAGCCCTAAAGGGTATTCAGTAAGCATTACTACAGTTAAATATCAACTTAACATAAACTTAGAGTCATCTGGGAAGAGAAAACCTCAAGAAAAGAGCTGCCTCCATTAGATTAGCTTGTGGCCATGCCTGTGAGACATTGTCTTGATTGCAAATTAGTGTAAGAAGGCCCAGGCTACTGTTGGTGGTGCCATACATAGGTGTGTAGGCTTGGGCTATAAAAGAAAGCTCGCTGAATGAACCAGGAAGAGAAAGCCACTAAGCAATGTTCTTCCATGGTTTCTATTTTAGTCCCTGCCTCCAGGCTCCTTCCTTGACTTCTTGCCATGGTTACTTTCAATGATGGACCATGAGTCACAATTGTAAGCTAAGTAAACCCCCATGTTAGTTTTGGTTTTGGTCTTTATCACAGCAATAGAGAGCAAACAAGTAGAAAGGATCAAGGGTACGGACTAATTCTCTGACCAGTTGAAGGCAGCCTGGAGGGAAGTTTCTGAACATGATACCTACTGAGCCTAACTGTTGCTTCCTTGTCTGTGGAGAAGTATATGGAGGTAAAAGGCTACGGGGAGATATCTCTATATTTGGTCCCATACCACCACAATGGCTCCTTTATGTCCCTAATTTGTTGCTTTGATCATTAACTGTACTTTTTTTGATTTCTAGTTCTCTTAGCAAATGAGACCTGGGGCAAGTACAGACTTCATATAATGTACCTATAATTTAACAGAACAACTTTGTGTGAGAATAAAAGTCATCTGGGCAGTTTTGTTGTTTTGCCAAAATGAATGAGCCATGAACACTGGAACAAGTAGGCGTTCAAACACACAGAACAGACAACAGCAAACCCAAGCAAAGCTAAGCAGTCCCCCAAACAAATGTAGAAATACTAGGACCCAGATATAAGCTTGATGTCTTACACACAAATTCAAAAAGATCACAGTTATGAGTGTGTGCAAATCTCAAACCCCTAGAGGATAGCAAAAAGAAAAAAATCTAGGTGACTTTGGCTTTGGTAGTGATACACCACCTAAAATACAGTACCCATGAGAAATGGAGAAATTAGACCTTACTAGAATAGAAAACACCCTATTCTATAAAAGACATTGTTAGGAGAATGAAAATATAAGACAGATTGGAAGAACAAAGTTGAAAACAGATAAGAGGCTGGCATCAGAAATAGAAAGAATTTGTATAACTCTAAAATTATAAAACAACCCAACTAAACTATAGGTTTAAAAACTTCACTACTGCACCAGGGAGGAGTTATGGATGGTAGATAAGCACATGGAAAGATGTTCAGCACCACTTTTAGTTAGTGGCTTAAAATACAAGCAGCAGCACAGTGCTATTATATATCCATCTCAATAACTGAAGTCCAAAATGCCAACAATTTTACCAAATGCTGACCCAAGACATGGAGCAATAGAAATACTTGTATGGAAAGTTAAAAAAACCAATTTAACAGTTGGTTCCAGACTAAAATGTCTTACTGTGAGATCTAGAAACTACTTAGATTTCAACTCACTTGGATAACAACTTTGTCCAAATAAGATGCTGACCATGGATGGTTACAGCAGCTTTGCTTGTAATTGCCAAACACTGGAAGCAGCCAAGGTATTCTTCAGCAGTCAAATGGACAAAGCGAGTGTGCTCATTCACCTGGACAGTACTTAATGCTGCATAAGCTCTCAAGCTACAAAATAGCATGGAGACTGAAGTGTAGATTGTCACATGGGAAAATCCAATACGTATGTATGTATGTATGTATGTATGTATGTATGTATGTATGTATGTATTTATGTATGATTCCAACCACATGCCAATTTGAAGAATTCAAAACTATGGATGCTATAAGGAGTTTACTAGGACATTGGGTACACGGAGGGTAGAATGAGTGGGACATAGGAGACTTTTAGAGCAATGCATTTATTCTATGTGTCACTGTAATATGGAATATGTGCCAGCATCCATTCGTTGAATTCCACAGAACAAGCAGAGTGAGTGCTAATTTAAATATGGGTTCAAATTAATTTATTGACACTGACACATCAAGTACGGCAGATACACCACACTAATGCAAGAGGGTAGTGAGCTGAGGATTCTGTGGCAGGAATGTGGGACTTGCTTGCATTTACCATACATTTTTTGTAAACCTAAAATTATTCTAAAAAGAAATGAAATCTCTTTAAAAATTTTTTTAATTAATTTATTCTTGTTACATCTCAATGGTTATCCCATCCCTTGTATCCTCCCATTCTTCCCTCCCTCCCATTTTCCCCTTATTCCCCTCCCCTATGACTGTTCCTGAGGGGGATTACCTCCCCCTGTATATGGTCATAGGGTATCAAGTCTCTTCTTGGTAACCTGCTATCCTTCCTCTGAGTGCCACCAGGTCTCCCCCTCCAGGGGACATGGCCAAATATGAGGCACCAGAGTACGTGTGAAAGTCGTACCCCACTCTCCACTCAAGTGTGGAGAATGTTCTGCCCATTGGCTAGATCTGGGTAGGGGTTTAAAGTTTACCTCCTGTATTGTCCTTTTAAAGGTACAAAATGACAATCAGAAATGACTTCTGTTAAATGATAACGAAGGGACCTCTCAGAATCACCTTTCTTCCAAAACACCAAAGAGAATTTGTAAAAATAGAGAACCAGCCTTACAAGGACCATGAAAGGTAGTGAAAAGATAATCACAGCAGGGAGGTGGTCAGTGAAGAGAAAGCACTGTATCTGTAGAGAATCCCATGCCCGTGTGGTGCTTTCTGTGTTGTTCAATAAGTGTGGAGCAAAGTTCCTTGTTGGGAACAGACTCAGACATAGACACTCTTGGAGTAAGTCATAGACACGGGACATACAAGATAGCATTCAAGCAGCCACAGGTCCAGATTCCTACAAGAATCAGGGAGATGAAAGACTCAGGGAGAGAGAAGTAAAGAGTTCAAATCTGGCTTCCTTCTTGGCTAAATGACACCAAGGGGAAGTGCTTTGAATTCGTTCTTTAAAAAGACACCAAACATCATTGGTGACTTTGAGTTTATTACTAATGTGTTCAAACTGACCAAAAGGTACAGAATAGAATTGTGACCTTAAAATATAATTATCCAGTATGAAAAAAAAACCTAGATGCATTCAATACTGTCTTGAATAAGGGCAATAAAGGACAGCAAGAAAATGATCATAAAATAAATAAATGACAACTAACTCCAAGATAACCAGACAGCTGTTATGACTGTTCCCAACTGTCTAATACAAACAAGGAAATAGTGATTGAAAGGGTAATGTAAGAGCTACATGGCCAGTCACCAAACTGGATCCAAGACCATAATCTAGCTGTCTGTCAGCTGTCTTTCTACCCATCAATCATCTGCTCATTTATCCCTCTCTCAAGAGTCTGTCTGTATGTATGAATCCTTCATGTATGAAGAGGCCTAAGTTAATGAAAAAAGAATTGCTCCTGAAGTATGATTCTGTGAGATGCCATCAGGGTGTTAGAAGGGCTCTGAGGCAAGGAACAGAGATCCTGTTTCCCAGGTCTTCTGGAGTCAACAGGAGCCACCATAGCTGATCCCAGACTCAGCTTTGCCATAGTAAAGGTCACACATTTGAGGCTTTCCTTTAGGCAGTTTGGGTTTGAATATTTGGTGAGACAATGATTCAGGGTCTTTTACCCTTTACCCTAGGGGCTCAGATATTCTCAGGGTTAAGTCTCAAACATTATCAGGCCTTGCACAGATTGCTTTTTATGCCATGGATATTGCATGGTACCAAAATACTTGTCTTTAAAGCAAAAGTTGAAGGAGTTAGAGCCTGGGGAATCAGTCCCTATATATCCACACGTTCCTTGTTGCTCCAGCAGGTAACACATTTTTTTTACTAGTTTTCTAGACATAAAAATTTGTCAGTGGCTGTCTATATTTGTAATTTTGAAGTTGAAAAATTAGCTTGAATAACTCTCCAGTTCGTTAAAAAATAAAAGTCTGACATATGCCAGAAGATACATTTTGAGTAGTATTAGAAAATACCAACAATTCAATGTAAAGCTGCATCTGTCAAAGCAAGATTGCATTTTTAAAATGCACATTATCGAATTGTAGGGCAGACAGGAATTAGTTGTTTGAGGCACAAGAACTCAAAATGATCAAAGGCTTATTGACTTTCTCACAAAACAGGAAAAGCTGACTCTTTCACATGCTGTCTAATGATTGCTTTTGCTCAAAAGCTTAGAGGGTTTTCAGCTCAAGATGCAGACTTTATATTTATCATTATTCACTCTTTATGTACTAATGCCAACGTTAAGAAATTACTAGATCTGGCTGCAGATCTTGTTTTGGGGAAATGAGTATCAGAGTTAGCCAATGATTGCTTAGCTAGCTACATTCCTTGGAAATTTAGGTTACAGTTTGTGGTCAATATTAATACATAGTTTGAGTACCAAGGTATAATAGTGTGCTTAAGGCATAACACTGAATCCCTACCTTGAAACATATATAAGAACCGAGCAACACAGAGGATGTCTTTTAAGGATATGCCCCTTTCTTTGTGTATGTCTACTCAGTTTGGCCTTACATTTCATGTTCTTGCATCAGGAGATCAGAATGTTCTGGAATGTGGCTTTTTAAAATCAACCTTGTGTAACTGATTTGAGTCCTTGTATAATCTGAGGGATAGATCCATGTTTTTGCTTGGAAACCACTAACCTAGTGGGATGTTTGCTCATCAGCAGAAGCTGCACCAGGTACTGTCAGCAACCTAAAAGTTATCCTTCTTGTGGGTTCTCCTCAGTAGGCACTGTTGATGAAAAAAATAAATAAAACAGGCTATGAAGTAAGGACTCAGCCAAGATTGTAGCTTCTTTGAGAAGAAGGATTGGAACTCTCTGTCCCTTTTGGTATCACCTGCACTTAGCACAGAGTAAGATGTAATGGATACTTGCTGTGAAGGAAGGCACTGATGCAATTTTGGTCTCTGCATTCACTGAATGCACCTCATTAACCGCCAACTGGTTCTTTTCACCCTCTCAGTCAGAGATCTTCACCCGTTTTCTAGAAAACCTTACTATTTATAAAGCAGGTGAAGGGAAGAAATAATGATGTTAATACAAATATTCATTAACTCAGTCCTTACTGTCTTTGTGGCCAAATGATTGAATCTTCTTGTTCTTGTTTTCTTTTTAATAACTTAAACATCAAATAAACAAAGTCAAGCATTTTTCTTCTTTATCCAATAGAAGATAACTTCTAGATTGACCGTTATCATGTAGTTAAATTTAGAATTGGAGCCCAGGCATTTTGATTAGAGAATTGGATTCTGAGCTCCACTGTGTCACCTTCATGCATTTTATTTCAATGATAAATGAAATGGAGTCTTTGCGTGGTTTGATGTATTGCCCTCAGAATAACTTCCTACAGATCGACGAGGGAGCAGCAAGGTTCAGTCATGTCAGATTCAGAGGCTGCCAGTGTCTTGGGTCTTTAATAGACAGCATCAAAAAGCTTTTCTTTTGTTCTTTCTTTTGGCCTCACTCTGAATAGTAGGTGATCTTTAGGGAATGTTTTTATTCTCTCCACTTTTTTTTCCTCAAGAAAAGTGCATAAGAATTAATAAGAAAATTGTTCAGAGGTTCAGAGAGCTATTGTGTGGGACAGTCCTCTGAGCCGAACTGGCACCATCTGGGTCCACTTGGCAAAGCTCATCACAACCTGGCTTGTTAATCTCTGATAGTTCCTGATAGAAGTAGAAACTACAGGGGTCATGATTTATTTTCTAAAGCTTTTAATTGGATATATGTGTCTGTGTATCTTTGTGTAGGTATGTGAACAGGAGGCCAGAGGGGTCAGCTCCTCTGAAACCAGAGTTCACAAGCAACTGTGCCTGATATGAGTGCTGAGAACCAAACTCAGTTTCTTTGAAAGAGCAGCAAGTGCTCTAAAATGCTAGTTCATCTTTGTATCCCCCTCTCTCATTTTCTAATATTTATCATTTATCATCTATCTATCTATCTATCTATCTATCTATCTATCTATCTATCTATCTATCTA